>OW052057.1:58754035-59954035 GCA_932526445.1 Phragmatobia fuliginosa | reverse complement strand
AGCGTATGCGGCTGCTGATCAAGAAGTCTTGGGTTCGATTCCCGGGTCGAATCAAATATTAGTGTGATCCACAAATATTTGTTTCGGAGTCTGGGTGTTTTCTAGGTATAATATGTATTTACAAAAGAAAAAGTATGTTTATGTATTTATATCAGTTGTTTAGTACCCATAGGGATTAGACGATGTTGTGTGTAAGATTTTCGAAACATTCCGAAATGACTATTTAAAAAAAAGTGGCCAAGTGCGAGTCGAACTCGCCCATGAAGGGTTACGTGGAAGCAAGTAACATCATACAAAAGTTTTTGTAGTTCGTTGTAACTTTGATCGATGTGCTAATAATAGTGTATTGATGTAATGAAAGGTAAATTGCGGTTTATGATTTATGACGTATTAAAAAAAACTACTTACAAGATCTCGTTTAAACCAATTTTCGGTGGAAGTATATGCATATTATGCATAGTAATGTACATCATATATATTTTTCTTAGTTTTATCACTCTCTTATTTTAGAAGTTACATGGAGGGGGGGACAAATTTATCCACTTTGGAAACATCTCTCGCGCAAACTATTCAGTTAAAAAAATGATATTAGAAACCTCAATATCATTTTTGAAGACCTATCCATAGATGTATGGGTTTGATGAAAAGAACTTTTCTTACATTTGTTTTTATTCTCAAAATAGATGAATTTTAATAACTGTTCTGGCATTGGACCTCAGTATCTTTCGTGTTTTACGATGCACTTTCAAACATCTGGACTCTGGTCTGTTATTAAGAATTTCTTGCAAGAATAACTTAATAGCACTTTAGGCCCTACTCGGGAATCGTACCCGAATCCTCCTGATTTACAGACGCACACGCTAATCGTTAGGCAATCAAGGTAGTCATAATATAAATACAAAGAAACAATAGATTTGTATAGTAATAGTATAGTTCTCCATCATAAACAATTGTAAGCAATAAGCAACAAACAAAACACTTTCTCAAAGCAATAATTTCTCTCAAAGCATAGTGAAATGCTTCCGATTTGTTTTTTGTTCTTTGTTTTATTTGAAAAACAATACTACAAAAAACTTATTTTTATGCCACGTTGTCTTGTACTTAGGACCATAGGCTTACTTAATTCAATTATTCAAAGTAAACTCGCAATTCTATTTTATGTTCATAATTTGTGTTCACTTTCAATAAGAAAATCACCTAAAGTATTAACCTTGTAAATATTGTCCCAAACTAAGCAGAGCTTGTATTATGGGTACTAAACAACTGATATAAATACATAAACATACTTTTTTTTTTGTAAATACATACATAGAAAACACCCAGACTCCGAGACAAATATTTATGGATCACACAAATATATATTATGGTCTGACCCGGGAATCGAACCCAAGACCTCATGATCAGCAACCGCATACGCTAACCACTGGACCAACAAGGCAGTCACGTGTGGTTATTATAGCAATCAAGATGTTTAATATGTATGTATTTACAAAAAAAGTATGTTTATGTATTTATATCAGTTGTTTCGGGAATCGAACCCTAGACCTCTTGATTAGCAGCCGCATACGCTGACCACTAGACCAACAACAATAATGGTTGTATGTCGGTTAACGCGTTAAAGAATAGCATATGTCCTTGTTCAAAAATCAAAGTATCTAAATTGTGAATTTCATTGTATGTGTAGTGGTTTAGCTGGCTTTACAACATGATGAATATGATCACCTCGTCTTGGTGGACGAACAATCTTTTGTGCTAGGAGACCTGATACATGTCACGTTTCCTTCACACTCATTCTGTGCCATCTTTCTACGTTTTAAAAAAGTACCATCATCTTCCTAGCTTTTGTTATTCTTTCTTTTCTTTCTTCTTTATTATTACTATTTGGGGTCGGCTATTAGTTCAACCAGATAAATCTGAAAATTATTTCCACGAAGCAACTGGCATTGAACCTCCGCAACCCTGAAGGTGAAATTTGAAAGTTGAACTAGTTGTCAGTATATTTGAGGGCACTGTATTTCTAATAATGATTGCCATCTGTTCATGACAACTGGGACCAACAGCTTAATGTGCTTTTCGAGGACATGAAATACCGCCATTTTCCGTATTCCGGTCTATCATTGAGAATTTCTTGTAGGTAAGAAAACCTTGTTCACATCAGCAGTCGCTATGCTAACCGCTACTCCAACGAAACCGTATATTAATACCAAATAAATGAAAAAATAAATATCATCAATCATCAACAGCCTTTAATAGTCCACTCTTGGACATAGGCCTCTTCTTTGAAATGAGGTTTTGGCCTACCATACCACGCTGGCCAGACGGGTTGGTTAAGAGTTTGTTTCAAGTTTTCCTTCTCTTCGCACTGATGTTAGCTGCTTATTTTGTTTCTTTAGTCGCCTCTTACGACACCCATGGAATGAATAGGGGTGACTGGGTGACATTTTGTATTCTTAATCCGTCACCACACGGAAAAATAAATATGAAACCCTTTAAAGTTTATTCACAGAATGTTTATTAAATTTGAAATGAAGCATAACATTACAAGAATTTCATTTTTTCTTTTTTGTTTCTACACAAAAAGACGTAATTACTGACGCATATTAACTAAAACTCATTTTCGTATTCCTTTTCGAGCATAATATCAACATGTTTGAATGCGTCAGATTCAGAGACGCTTATAAATTGCAATTATTTTCTAACATTTTGGTTTAAAAGATTTTAATAAATTGGATTTTGAATTCAAATTATTTCGAATTCATAACGACGAACAAAATCTAATTAAATATATAAAACTGGTCCCTTTCTAACTGCCTGGCAAACAACTACGCAGCAGGAAGCTGACATTTGGCAAATTTGGTCCTTGAGTAGCGTAGGCGAGGACTAAGAGAAGATTTTGGATAATTCCACTCTTAAGAGGGTGAAAAGGGCAATCAAAGTTATAATTAGAATAATACCTAGGTAAAGCCACGCGCAAAAGCGTACTCAAAGATTAAGAACAATACCATAATGCCAACAATTTGTTTAACCATAAATTCTTTATCCTTTAAAATCTATTTCATCATCATCATCATCAACAAATTGAATTATCCATAAATGATAATGCACCTAAGCAATAAATACGTTTTCTTAAACTTTAGCTTTAAATGTTTTTACTATAACAATCCTACTAACAACATTAAAACAGAAAGTTTGTGAGTATGTATGTTTGTTTGTTGCTCTTTTACGCAAAAACCACTGAATGGATTTTGATGAGACTTCACAATAGCTTACATGAGAATAACACATAGGCTTCTATTTACCGCGATAATCTACACGCAGGCGGAGACGCGGGCAAAAGCTAGTATTTAAATGATGGTTTTTATGGATTCGTCAGCTCAATAGAATGAAAAATTAAAGATGTATTTTGCACAATATTTATAAATTTTACACGACTATTTCAATTTTTGTAAGAAAGATTGAGAAACTGTGTTTAAATATGCCACGAAATCAATTTTTAGAGTTTCACCATGTCCGTCCATATATAAACTATACATGGATATGTGTTTTTATCACGCCGATAAAGTGCTAAAATAAAATCATCAAAAACAATTTTATTTTAAGTGGAAACGTTTTGACGTGACAACGTCTTATAATTCGATGGAGCCGGTTGCACGCACAAAAAAACATTACTCATGCAGCGTTACCTTGCTCTGAGGCGTTCGATTTAAGGCTTGAAGTGCAAGCGAGAGCGCGGAACGAGCGACAAAGAGGCACAATCATTATTTTCTTATGATGTTGCCACGTGCAACTATCGTCAGTAAACCGATTTTACATAAAAGTGATTTTTATTTTCTAGCGTCTACCTCATTAATATATATGGATAAGACGATTTTTTCGAACGGAATCCATTTACAAATTATCAGGAACTTAAGGAAATCTCCCAACCACTAAAAGCTATACGGTTGGCTAGGTAAAAGTCTGAAAAATTCTGACGGTAGTCCATGTAATGAATTTAACTACGCTAACATACACGCGAGTAAAGCAGTGGGAATTATCAAGTTTATCTATAATTATGTATGTACTTAGAAATATGATCAGTATGTCTTTGTTGACCTCTACCTGTCCCGACCCGTATCCGAAAGGTAGACCTCTAGCCGTGGCCACGAGCTGTATAACCCATTTGAAACGTTAGAATATAGAAGGTATTGTAATTTAAAATAATTATATCGCTAATAAGTCCCGGTAACAAATTTCATTTCAAAAGAATCAAGGTAAAAAAACAAACAAACACGCTATTAAACTAAAAAGTAGAAAATAAATTTAATGTTACAAAGCTTTACACAAATTTTCTACTTTTTAGATTAAAAGCGTGTTTCCTTAGTTTGTTAAAACTATTTTTTTAGAAAGACTAGAAAATACTAAATTGGATTTTTTCTTAGGTTTTTTTCGAATTAGTGTATTGTCATCGGTCCTCGATAAACCTACAAAGTTTGAATGAAATCTGGCCATTTAAAGTAGGTCAAAATCGCACCCAAAGAAGTCGGTTACAAACATACAAATTAATATACAGATGAAGCTAATAAAAATCGTGTAAAAATGAAAAAAGAATAATGGTGAACATTATTCAGTATTTGTTTTAGGAATCGAACCCACGACATCAAGCATAGCGTCACACGATCAACAGGTATTTACCGATCATACCGCTTTTTAATATTACATAAAAATAAAATACTCTCACCTGGAAGTAAAGCAGAATTTTGCACAACGCACTTCCAAAGAACCATGTCTCTGTTACATCCCAAAGAACCGTTGGAGGCAAACAAAACAATATCACCATGAAATCAGCTGCAGCCAAGTTCACAATGAAATAATTTGTCACAGTTCTCATTGAATGGTTTCTGTATACTGCCACACATACTAAAGCATTTCCCACTAATCCAATAATGAATACTATTGTGTGAGTACCTATTAGTATCCATTCGTATGTGTTTGGATATATGTAGTCATTTAACATTCTAACATATTCTTCTTCTGTCAAATTGCAATACTCTTTAAGTCCTATACATTCTTCAGTTGCATTAACATCAGATGTACTTTCTGTGTTTGTAGTGTTTTCACTCTTGTTATCATCATTAACTGCTCTTTTGAATCTCTTGTATGATTCCATATGTTTATCAAATATGAGCTGACTTGCTTTGTAGGGATCATTTTCGATGTCGGATGCAGCTAGACAAAGAGTTACGCCTACGGCGAACACTAATGCGTTTGTACAAAAAATATTCATGGTACAGCTTTTGAATGTCCTCTTTCTTGATACGTTAGCTCGTTGTGAGTCTGTAACAATAGAAATAGAATTAATGAAATGTTATATAATGTTAATATACAAACTACTAAACGCACGCACTTCTGGGCAGAAAGGGGAAATCGTGGTTTTCATTCTGAAGAGGGTCATCTGCAAGTCATAGGTAGATAAACGGAGGTAGGTTGGGGTTCCAGGGATTTATTTTCTAGGGTACACCTGGTTCCCCTAAGACGACGTTTGGTTTTTAGTCGTTTCAAATCAGACATAGCCACTAGCTGGTAGGAGCCAAAGGGATTTCCGAACAAACACTAAAAAAAGGTAATTCAAAAGAAAGTTTTAGTTATTCTACTCTATGCTTGTCATTTTATTTTGTTTTCTAAACGCACTCTAATAAGTTTTGAATTGTTGCAATAATGATGTTATCAACAGTCCTATACACTCGTAAATAACGAACCTGTTGTCAGAATCAATTTGATGAAAAGGTCTTTGTACGATTTTCATAATTTTATCAAACTGATTAGGATAGTCATTGACTCGAGTGGTAATAAATGATAAGCCTGAATTATCGATATTGGTATCGCGTCCATATATAACCACGTCTGTTTGTAAACTTTGTGGAGTCTCTGTTTCATTTCCTGAATATATTAAAATACCACAATTTTATTTTATTTACTATTTTATTTTGTTTGTGTTTTATTCTTAATCCGACATCAAGCCGATTCAGAATTAATTCACAAATAACACTATGAAGGATGTCATCTCCCCCGTTCATTCCGTGGGTAACGTAAAATCCGACAACAGAATTTTAAAGAGAAGGAAAATTTGAAATTACCATTTCATTTATAACAAAATATCTTTCTAAAATTGGAATTAGTACAGCTAGTAAAGGTTTTTGATGAACCTATTCACTTACGTATAAATCGATATTGTTCTCCTAACTATACTATAGTAAGGTCCATCTTAACAAATCCTATCAAACCTATAGTTGCATTATGATTTCGATTGATATTGAAGGCACAGAGCAACACAATACTCGTAGAGAATAATCATACGTAGGCTTTTCCCTCTATCAAAGTAAAAATCCAAATGGACTTATACAATACACAGTCCACTGCTGGACATAGGCTTCTCCAATTGCACGCCACTTAGTTCATCAACAGCCTTTAACAGTCCACTGCTGGACACAGGCCTCTCCTTTGAAAGGAGGTTTTGTTCACCACTTACTTCAATCCTCGGCTATTCGCATCCAGCTCCTGCCGGTTATCGGTTCTGCGGCTAATATGGCCAGCCCATTGCCACTTCAGCTAGTAAATCCTGTGGGCTATGTCGATAACTATACTTCTCTGCCGGATTACCTCGTTCCTAATACGATCCCTTAGAGAAACGCCGAGCATAGCCCTCTCCATAGCAGGCTGCACGATTTCGAATTTATGGACCAGCCGTGCCGTTAGTGTCCACGTTTCGGTTCCATATGTCATGACGGTTGGGACTCACTGGTTGAGCACTTTTGTCTTTAGGCACTATGATTGTAGTATAAGTTAAGTTATGACACAAAATGTCTGTGTAAAATTGTGTATGATTTGTTTTCATTGTCACCCGTGACTTCGTAGTGAAAAGTGATTGTTATTGTGTGTGTGTCTAATGTGTATGTGTGAAGATTTACTCTCGCAAACCTGACTGTTTTGTATCGCAGAAAGACGTAATGTTTCAGCCAGCCTGTACTGATCTATAGCATGAAATGGTTTTTGAGCCATAACTTTCTGTAGCCCTTCACCATCCTAATAATGACAGCATTCTTGATGTCGTATTCCGTTAGAGAGTGTGAGACCAGATGCCCAAACATTTTGCATCATTCTCCTGATTCTACTCAAGCGTCCCATTAGGCAGAGTAGAGAGTCACTTTGGAAGACTTAAACATAATATAAAAAGATGAGTACTTCCAATTAAACCAAGTTCCTGGCATGCTTATTAAATTCTATATAACCAATAATTTATTATACAGATGCAAATGGTTACGTAATAACCGAGTAGATTAACATTATGAAATTCGTTCGCTATACAAATACTTGTGATTTAAAATTTCATAAACTAAAATTAAAAAGCTTTTATTTCAATCCGGCCTTTTCAAGTACTTTTAAAACGTTACAATACTAATTCTAGTTGTTGTAGACGGTAGATTATGTTTTTCCATTTTAAGAAGTCTGACTGGACTAGATTTTAAAAGAGACGATAATTCCTGACGTTTCTCATCCTTTCCTCTCAGGACTAGTCCGGTCACATCATTTGTGCGAAAAGGTTTAACATTCAAAAGTGTCCTTGTAATAATAATATCATTTCCAAAGCTCCGAAGAATATTTGTTTCGGAGTCTGGGTGTTTTACCATGTATTTGTTTACAGTAAAAAAGGATGTTTATGAATTTATATCAGTTGTTTGGTGCCCATAATACATGCTCTGCTTAGTGTCGGGACTGGATGTTGTTGTGTGTAGGTTGTCCGAAAATCTTTATAAAAAATCATCTTTTTACTGAAAATCACCTAGTACTTAACATGTGGAGGTCCGATAACAGTTTGACATTTGAAAATTGAAGTTCAGCAGTCATCATCATCATCAACAGCCTTTAACAGTCCACTGCTGGACATAGGCCTCTCCTTTGAAAGGAGGCTTTGGCCTACTAAACCAGACGGGTTGGTAAAGGGTTTGTTTCAAGTTTTCCTTCTCTTGGCAGTAATGTTAGCTGCTTATTTTGTTCCTTTAGTTGCCTCTTACGACACCCATGGAATGAATAGGGGTGGTTACACTTTGTATTCTTAATCCGTCACCACACGGATTCAGTTCTGCAGTATTATAGGATATTCAGAGTCGACCCCAACCTGATTTGTAAAAATGACACGGAGTTAGAAGACAATTGGTTTATCTTATTCCAATTCGGTAATCTAGTCCTTAAGTATCGGATTCTAATTTATACTCCTTTATATTAAGGCGAGTTCCACATACAGCGCCGTCTACCGAAGAAACGTTGAACCACGAATACACTAATCCTGAATCGCGACATACAAATTCTCGCGTCGATTAGCAATATCGCAATATATACAATATCCCAACATCAACCGATGGGAAGTGGCCCTATAGGCCTGATCACTTCGCCTGGTAGGAGGATCCTCCCTTTGTGATGGAGGAACAAGATACACTCGTCCCTCCACAATATCATCATAAGAAAACGAAACAGCATAATTTAATTTTCTGATGAATTATGAGTAAATGGCATTTTACCCTTATCATATTTACTATTCAATTCTCACTGTAGCTAATCTATCGGATCATGATATCTACGGATCAATATTGCCGAAAACCACTTATAATTATTTTTATCTTATCTTTTACTTATCATAGCCTATATTAGACCTATAACTGTTTATTTATTTATGAAAATTAATTTGATATTGTTATGGATTAGTGTGATAGAAAACGTAGGCTTATTTTTAATTAGAAATTAATTGTCTAATCATCAATCATCAACAGCCTTTAACAGTCCACTGCCGGACATACTCCTTAGAAAGGAGGTTTTGGCCTACTACACCACGCTGGCCAGACGGGTTGGTAAAGGGTTTGTTTCAAGTTTTCCTTCTCTTTGCATCGATGTTAGCTGCTTATTTTGTTCCCTTAGTCGTCTTTTACGACACCCGCGGGATGAATAGGGGTGGTAACACTCTGTATTCTTAATCCGTCACCACACGGACTTAATCCATCACCACACTTTTGTTTTTCACGTTTGTCTAATGCAAACAGAAAACGACGAACTCAAAAGGTAGCAAGTCACTTGTAAGTCTTGTACGTAAATTCAGAGTTATTATGATGAAACTCTCTGTTAGTTAGAGTTACAGGTGTGTGGCAAGGAAAGGAATATTAGTTGCCTGGGCTTCCCTTATTACATTTCTTTGCAATCTACTCAATATTTTGCAAATTAGTGATACAGTCAGGACCATAAGCGAGTCACCGAAATTCCGACAATTCCGATAAACGGGAGTGTTGATACTGTACGCGTGTAAATAGATGAAATTCTTCGTAATTGGATCCCTGATCAACATTAACATAACTTATATTATACAATGTGGTGACGTCACCGTGTGCTGACGGATTAAGAATACAAAGTGTCACCACCCCTAATCATTCCATGGGTGTCGTAAGAGGCGACTAAAGGAACAAAATAAGCAGCTAACATCACTGCCAAGAGAAGGAAAACTTGAAATAAACCCTTTACCAACCCGTCTGGCCAGCGTGGTATAGTAGGCCAAAACCTCCTTTCAAAGGAGAGGCCTATGTCCAGAAGTAGACTGTTAAAGGCTGTTGATGATGATGATGATATTATACAACTGATTTACTTGACTTCATCCACATTTGTTAGTAACAATCATCTTAGTCTATTGTTAGTAATAAAAATATAGTTGTCGATATTATGATATTTACAGAAATCGACTATTTCTATATTATTTCTATAGTCGTTTTCGTATTTGTTCTTTTTGACTATGGTTCTCACATCATTCCATAGCTTAGTTGTATTCAAGCTCGTTACAAAATTTATTTAAACCTTAAATTGAATCAATTTAATTAATCAGAAAATAATCAACTATAAATCGGACTACTGCTTTATTCGTGTTCGCAAGCAAAATAAAACATGCAACATCAAAACAAATAAATATCTATAGATTTCGACCACACGCGAAATTTACAACACTATTTAAAACAATATACCTCAGCGGGAACTGACAGGTGGCAAAAAATTTCTATCGCCAAACACACGTATAAATCACACTCGAATTATTTTAAATGTCCTCATACTGTTGATATTTTCATTTCGTTCTAGATCTTTTTAAATAAATATCTTAATAGCAATGAGCGTAAATTATACTTTGCAATAAACAAGACTTATATTTGTGTGGATTTTAACATTATATTTAAGGGCCACAGCACACTAGCTACTTTTAATAATAATAATAATAATAATTGTATTTATTGTTTCTCTCACATAGTACAACTTTTAGCATCGGCGATCGGCAACTAGTCGCTTTTTAAAAGTTAAATACGGCGACCAAACGCTCTACACCGCACACTTAAAAACGCCAAACGCGGAGATTGAGTCGCTTTTTAGAAGCGCGACACAGCAGCTAAACGCTACTTTCCGCACACATTCGGATGCCGGTAGCATCGATTTGGCATCTGAGCAGTCGCTAAAACGCGCGTTTCCGATACCGCGATCGAACGCAGGAAGCCGCTAAAACGCGATGCAGCATCGATGCAGTCGCCAAATCGCCGATCGCCGATGCTAAAAGTAACTAGTGTGCTGTGGCCCTAAGAAACCATTTGTCACGTAACGACTACAAGAATTGCAGTAACATGGTGCCTGGATGGATTTTGACGGGACTTTTATTGGCAGAAAGCTAATAACATGAGGAGTAATTTTGGCTATTTTTTATTAGACTACAATAATAACAGTGGGTAACACCGCGGAACTTAGCTAGTATATTATAAGTTTCTAAAGTGTAAGTTTATACCTATAATAATCCACTGCTGCGCCACGTTAATTAACCCACGCCATTGGTAAAGTCAATTTGACTTACATGTTGACTGGTAGAGAATAAAAATCATTATTTATAATAAATATTTCGGACATCTTACACACAACATCATCTAGTCATAAACTAAGCATATCATGAGTACTAAACATCTCACTTAAAAATACATAAACATATTTTTTTTGTAAATACATATTATATGTATATACTAAACACCCAGACTCCGAATCACACAAATATTTGGTACGACCCGGGAATCGAACCCGAGATATCTTGATCAGCAGCCGCATACGCTAACCACTTGACCAACAAGGCAGTAGAATGCCCTGGGCATTAAGTTCGTCAATTACAAAAAATAAAATACATTTTCAAAACCCCCGGTCTCAAAGACATACACGTCACCAACGACGGGTTAAGACTATATTTAATAACAACAATCACTTAAACGAGTACGTACTTAAAGGTACTCCGTTTATTTTAAGTTTCGTATTACTTTGTTCGCGCTCTTGTTGAGTTTCAAAGCCGTTAACTTATACATGTACATTCCTTATTTAAAAAGATTTATTGAGGCATGTCAAACAATCCCTGCGGCTTGAACTACGTACACGAGTCGAAATATTCTTTTGGCACTTGAGAACGTAAAAAATATGTGTTTTTGGTATAAATCAACTTTGATAATTTCTCTTAAAAAGAACGTTTATCAAAAACGTATAAACAAATCTTATTTGTTTATTTACATCTGCCATACATTTTGCTGTGTTTTTAATTAAAAAATCGGAAAAGTGCGTGTCAGGCCACGAGCAGAATAGGGTTCCGTAGATACCGATAATAGAAGACTTGAATCGTGTTCAATAGCTACTTGTTATGTTTACTTATTCATTCTAGATTTTTGTAGGAAGTTTTATAAATGAGTGTATTGTACAAGCTAGGCCCCTAAAACTCCTGAAATAAGTAGGTCATTTAAATCGCTATAGTTTTCCTTGAAAGTTCAATAAATGAACTATTATCATTAATTTCTTCGGATTTTTTTGAGCCCGCCGTTTAGCTTTTAAGGGGAGGGGGACGCCCTGTTTTTACAAAAACCTGCGCTTTAAAATTAAATAACTCGCAAAGGGATACTAACTAGAAAAATGGTTTTAGAAACCTCACAATGTTTTTAAAATACCTATTTTATGATACCCCACAGGTCTACCCCAGACGTGAGAAAAAAAAATGTGTTGGGGAGGTACCCCACATAAAAATATTTCTTGCAATTTTATTGAAGCACTTTGTCGACGTAATTACAACACATATTCTTGCAAAGTTTCATCTCTCTAGCACCAACCGTTTGAGCGGTAAAAAACGGCCACTGATCTAATATCTTGAAACGCACAATTTTTCAATAATTATTTATTTAAAAATTAAAGTTTGTGACGATTTCGCTGAAATTTGGTATGTGGGTGTGTGAAAAACCGTTTTCAAGTTTTCATGCCTTTTTCTTTTGCAGTACTCTTAGCATTACTTGTGTCATCTATATTATTATTTCAGTAATACCTATGTAGTTGGCTAGTGGTTGGTATTTTGACATAGCAATACTACAGCTACTTGAGTAAAAAGTAGTAACCGAGCAAAGCTCGGTCGCCCAGGTACTATGAGTATTAGTCTACATGACTCATCTTCCGAGCCTTATTCCAAACTTTTTTTTTATTTCAGATTGGCTACTAGTTCAACCGGTTTTACCTGACTTTCAGTTTTTCTACGGAGCGACTTTTATCAGACCTCCGCAACCATAAGGGAGAACTGAAATTCGAAGATTGAACTAGTTAACAGTATAATTGAGGGCACTGACTTCCCAATAACGATTGCCATAGATGTTCATGACAACCGGGACCGACGGCTTTACGTGCTCTCCGAGGCACGGGCGTGAATCACCGCCAAAAGTCTACATGACTATCTTCATTAAAAAAAAAACTCGTAAACAATGTGTACGACACTCGCAGATGCCTAAGCATGTACTAAGAATAGTTTGTATAGACAGAAACGGACCTTGAAAATACTATTTATTTTTGTAGTCTCCATTAGTGTCAAGATAATAATTTTATTTTGGCCCCGTTTTATTTTGCTGTCGCCAGGCGAAGTATTACTGCAAGTTATTTGAATTTTTGTGGTATGTTCAAGGCAGTAGAGACACGCCGATTTCAGTATGAATGGTTGGACTCGACCAACTAACACTCACAAAAGACTAAATAAAATGGCAGCATTTGTTCTATCATTGACCTTTGACTGGTTATACTAAGTTTTAAACTTTCGCGATCCATGATAATAATATTATCTTTACGGGAATTACGTAACGATGAGCCAGTCAGCCGGTGACCACGGCCAGTGCAACCTGGTCGAAACGTCAGGCAAATCAGAGGTATAATTCCTTTGACTGGTTGTTCTAGTGGTTAGCGTATGTGACTGCTGATGAAGAGGTCTCGGGTTCGATTCCCGGGAAAGGAAGAGCTGAACCTTTTAGTTCGAGAGCGTATATCAACTACTTTGAAGCGGTGGCTACCGAAACCAGTACGGAAGTTTTTTTTTAATAAACCTTAACGTGAAGATCGTTTTGTTGTTAAGGAAGGATATAGGCTAGTATCTGCAGCGATAACTGACAAACAAGCGTGAGAAACCGCGCGTCAGAAGGTTGTAAAGAATAAAGGGAAGTGTGAAATTTAAATGTTTTGATTGAGCGCTCGCTTAACGCCCTGTCAATGTTGATATGTGGCCTAAGGAACAAACACATTATACCAAACATAAATTAACCAGCTTTCATCGCTAATGTGATTTGTAAATATTATTGTACAACGTTATTTTTGGTTGAGGTAAATGTATGAGTTCTTCGTATTGACCAATTATTGTTTACATATGTATAGACCGAAGTGTAATTTGTAATTTAACTATACGTTCTTTTAATGTCTAGTGGATAGCGTTGCGACTGCTAATCAAGAAATCTCGGGTTCAAATCGCGGGTCAGGCCAAAAAGTGTTTTTAGGTTTTTCTTACGAAATTGCTAATAGCAGACTGGAGTTTGGAAATTTGGCGTTATTTCATGCGCATGCCTCGGAGAGCACGTAAAGCCGTCGGTCCCAGTTGTCATGGTATTGCCCTCAAATTTACTGTGGACTTCCACAGTAAATTTGAGGGCAATAACATAGCAATAACATATTGCCATCAAATTTACTGACAACTAATTCAATCTTCACATTTCAGATCTTCTAAGGTGTTGCGGGGGTTCGATGCCAGTCGCTCCGTGACATCTCAAACCACAAAAACCAGGACGTTAAATTGTAATATCACTGCTTTGACAATATACCTACGACATATATACATATAGAAGCGTAGGCCTGTATAGAAACTCTATTAATACTCATTTACTAAGGCTTGTTAGCTACAGACGATAGTAGTATATCAATGTGGGACTGACGCAAACTATAGCTTAAATATTTGTTTTCTTCAGATCGATAACCGATCAAGTAGATTAAACTTTTACAAAATAGATGTAAGAAACGATAGAAATTCTATTTTTGGATGATAACATAATCAGTAAGCAGGATTGTGATGTACTAAGAGCTATATTACTTACAAGCTATTGAATATTTTTGAGAGACGGTTGCAGCGCCTCTAATATAATTATACTAGCTGATGCCCGCGGCTCCGCTCGCGTTTTAGAGGTATCAAAAATAGATGTTGGCCGATTCTCAGACCTACTGAATATGCATATAAAGTTTCATAAAGATCGGTCAAGCCGTTTCGGAGGAGTATGGCAACGAAAACTGTGACACGAGAATTTTATATATTAGACTAGCTGATGCCCGCGGCTCCGCTCGCGCCCTAGGAGTATAAAAAATAGATGTTGGCCGATTCTCAGACCTACTGAGTATGCATGTAAAGTTTCATAAAGATCGGTCAAGCCGTTTCGGAGGAGTATGGCAACGAAAACTGTGACACGAGAATTTTATATATTAGATTTTTCAGAACACTTACACACTAACGCCATCTAGTTCAGACTAAGCACAACTTGTATTATGAGTACAGACAAGTAGTTTTTAGGTTTCCGTAGCCAAATGGCAAAAAACGGAACCCTTATAGATTCGTCAAGTGTGTCTGTCCGTCCGTATGTCACAGCCAATTATGTCCGAAACTATAAGAGCTATACTGTTGAAATTTGGTCAGTCGATGTATTCTGTGAACCGCATTAAGATTTTTACATAAAAATAGAAAAAAAACAATACATTTTGGGGGTCCCCATACTTGGAACTGAAACTCAAAAATTTTTTTTTCATCAAATCTATACGTATTGAGGTTTCTAATATCATTTTTTTCTAAACTGTGTAAAATAGTTTGTGCGAGAGATACTTCCAAAGTGGAAAAATGTGTGTCCACCCCCTCTAACTTCTAAAATGAGAGAGTGATAAAACTAAAAAAAATATATGTTGTACATTACCATGCAAACTACCAACAAAAATTGGTTTGAACAAGATCTAGTTAGTAGTTTTTTTTTAATACGTCATAAATCGTAACACGCAATTTACCTTTCATCCAATCAATACACTAGTATAAAAACATCGATAAAAGTTACAACGAACTGCAAGAACTTTTATATGATGTTACTTGCTGATACGGAACCCTTCATGGGCGAGTCCGACTCGCACTTGGCCGCTTTTTTTTTAATAAATATAATTATTTTGTACATATAAAATACCCAAAACATACATATTATACATAAAAAATATCGTTACAATTTGGACACCTCCTAAGGAAAACAGATGTGTCATAACTTGCTCACAAAGACGATCAATAGTATACAGTCCAAAAATTTTTGGACATAAAAGCTTTTAGTAAAAATAGTAAATTTATTAGTCCAAAGTACATACTAATCATGAGAATCCTGTTATCCTTCCTTCCTTTAATAAATATTTGACGTCAGTACCCAGTATTGACGCCAAACATTTATTTATAATTCTGCACGAAAACGTCTACAAATAAATTTATTAAGTACTAAAGGTATAAAAGAACGAACCACAAAATGCTTTTAGAATTCAGACCCAAATATAAACCCTCATTCACACCCATAACAAAAGCGTCTTTTCAATAAAATAATTGAATCGTAAAAAAGTCATAAAAATACAGATCGTAAAAGTCGCAATAGTTTCTAATCATTGCCATAATTAATTAGATACTATAAATCTTTCTTTTTAATAGAAATAAGGCCAGTCTCAACGCTTGTTTATAAAGCCCCTGATGGACTAATGACAATTCATCTGTCAAATAACTACAGATTTCGTTTTTAACCGACTTCAAAAAAAGGAGGAGGTTCTCAATTCGTCGGAATCTTTTTTTTTTTTTTTTTTTTTTTTTTTATGTATGTTCAGCGATAATTTCGTCGTTTATGAACCGATTTCAAAAATTCTTTTTGCATTGGAATGGGCGTAGCTTATAGGTGGTCCCATTGTCACCATATCGAGATCTGATGATGGGATCCCAAGGAAATCAAGGGAACTCCTCAAATATCATAGGTACAATGTCGCGAATTGGATACTCGGAATAGTTATTCATTGAAGTCGGTTCTTTTTTGTTAAAATTATCATAAATCTTGAATGGATACATGATATATAATTTTAACAAAAAGGAACCGACTTCAATGAAAAACTATTCCGAGTACCCAAATCGCGACATTGTGCCTATGATATTTGAGGAGTTCCTTCGATTTCCTTGGGATCCCATCACCAGATCCCGATATGGCGACGATGGGACCACCTGTAAGCTACGCCCATTCCAATGCAAAAATAATTTTTGAAATCGGTTCATAAACGACGAAATTATCGCTGAACATACATAAAAAAAAAAAAAAAAAAGATTCCGACGAATTGAGAACCTCCTCCTTTTTTTGAAGTCGGTTAAAAATAAAATCAACAACCCAAATTCTCCCGATGGGTCTCCTCTCAGGGGACAAGCTGGCCGAGTGCGGGTAGGGGACTGGCAAGACACATTGTAGCTACGTAATCTTGCCTTTGGATGGAACTAAGCTTCACGACTGCTATTTTATGACAACAACCGGGGCGACTGCTTAACGTGACTTACGAATCACGAAAACGCTCATAACATATATCATGCCACAAACGGTCACCCATCTAGGTACTGACCGTGCAGACGATGCTTACCCTCGCTGATTGTTTCCAGTCACCTAAGGTCACTCGGCTATGAGTGTTTTATGGTATACCAGCTGCGCCCCGCGGTGTTACCCGCGTATCATTATGGTTGCTATGCAAGTGTGTTATGCATAGCAACCAGTGAAGTTTTGACAGGAGATATACAGTGATCCACTTTGACATCTACGATTTATGTATTTTCAATCACCTAGCTTTTGCCCGCGTATATCTCGATTATTGCAGTAAAAAGTAGCCTATGTGTTATTCTGATATATAAGCTATATAACTGTAAATTTTCATCCAAATCCGTTCAGTAGTTTTTGCGTGAAAGAGCAACAAACGTACATACACACATACTCACAAACTTTCACGTTTATAATATTAGTAGGATAACTATAATAAACATACACACATGGATCAGCAGGTTAAATCTGTTATATTGGCAGATAGCTGGCAACCCAAAAAGTTCCTCTGTTAGGACCTCCTCTTTCGAGATGGTTAAGCCTAATTTAAACGAATAAAATAAATAGACAACAATCAGCCTAAACGATTAGATTACTCAGAGGGAACAGAAATTAATGTCAAGTATGAGGGTATCCGGTTGCGAGGTCAAAATTAAATTTGATAATGGCTGATTGATTGGGGTGATTAGAGTATTTGGGCTTTAAAAAAAGTGATGTAGTGTATAAATCATGGTACTAAACAGAATTATCTTAGCCTCACATGTTTTAATATTTTATGCTTTCAACCCAAATACTAAACCGAAAAGTTATGAAAAATTAATTAAATGACAAGCTAACAAAAAGGAAATTTCACTTTTTAATTTAATTAAGTCTACCAAAGTATCATCAGTAGAAACCAGGTGTAGGGGTCACCATCCGTTTATTTCAACGTCCGCGGGCATGTTTGAGAACTTCGCCTGTTGAATTTACATGGCAACGCCGCAGGATCCTATTGAGAGCCGTTAGCATTTGGTACGGCTTTTTAATTTTCAGTTTTTTTCTTACTGCTTTTGTAGCCTTGGATTAATTTGTTAATGGTTTTCAAGGCACTTCCAGACTTCTACTGGTACTTCATCTGGACCTGATGCTATGTTATTTTTCATTTGCTGTATCGCGGTCTTAATTTCTTCTGGTGCTAAATCCAAGAAATCCAATCCCTTATTGTCTCAGGCTTGCAGTAGTTCTGGTTTCCTTGGTGGCACATTCAAAAGATGCTGATAATAATCTATCCACTTATTGATATTGCTTTTATCTTTATTTAATAACTAGCTTTCACCCGCGGCTACGCCCGCGTCTATGTCGGTTATCGCGTTAAAAGTAGCCCATGCCCTCTCTCAAGTTTAGACTATCTGGCTGGGTAAATAATTTGATTTTAATTGGTGCAGTGGTTATTAGGTTTATCGCGATCAGACAGACAGACGCGGCGGAGGACTTTATTTTATAGCTAGCTGCGACCCGCGGGTTCACCCGCGTGGTTATAGAAAATTGTGAAAATAATTATTGTAATGAACCTAATGAACCTAATGTTGAATGTACCTATCTATTTTATTTTTTCATAAATTTTTCAATGTTTCATATTATTCTTCTATTCAGGACTGAGACAAATCCAACAAATTAAAATAATGAGTTGTCCAGTTACGTGTTAAAACAACTGTTATCTATAATATGTAATGTATGTAAATGAAACAAATTTTAGTATTTTTATGATGAAAACGCTACTGTATCTTTAATTTGTAAGGATAATTTGGTTTGTTTAGTTAGATTTAGCTATTGTAATATACTCCTATAAAGTATGTTAAAATATTTATTTTGTTCTGCATAAACATGCAAATTTCTCGATTTAGAAACGCGTGAGCAAGCAACGTAGAAATGGCCGTGGGAAAAACATGGTGTGCCCAAATGTATGCCCGCTACCTTTAAGGTTTGACCCTGCGATTTGTTGATAGTCATTGAAAATGCAACTTTTAATGGGAACTGCAGACGTTTAAAGTTAAATGGCAAATTATTGGGAATGATTGGAATACGCGGTATAAGAACATTATCTCCCTTGCATTCTTGATCTTGCAAGATTGCTTTGAATGTCTTGTAGACAGCGATCAAGCGCTTCGATGGCACGTTTGTGTGACATTGTGCATTCGTCCCATATAATCAGTTTACATTGCTGCAACAGAGCGCCGCGGGCACTGCTTTACTAATATTGCACGTTGGGGTTTCTTCACTCGCCAGATTAAGAGGTAATTTAAAAACCGAGTGTGCAGTCAGTCCACCACTCAGTAATGTAGCAGCGATCCCGGAGGACGCCACTGCTAATGCAACATTGCGATCCTGACGAATTTTTGCTAGAAGCAAATTAAGCAAAAATATTTTGCCTGTACCCCCCGGGGCATCAAGAAAGAAAAGGCCCCCTTCACCAAGCTCAATGCGTTGTAATATTTTTTTATATATATCTTTTTGCTCGGGTAGCAGGTGTGGTTCAGTTTCGCGTATCTGAGCATCTTATAAAGCGGTATCGTAGCTTAGTTCTTTGATCAAATCAGTCGACAGCTCCCCTCGATACTGCGGTGAATGCATACAAAGTCGGTCAATTTCTTCCCGGAAATTGTTATGATTTTATCCTTAATAAGTGTCAGTACTTCATTCAAACATAGATCATCGTTGATTTCATCCAACATTTCAAATCTGTGGAAGATATCTTCTACTAATGCACTTTTATATTTATAAATTAGCCATTTACAAACCATCATTATGGTTGCTAAGCAATTGTGTTATGCCTAGCAACCTGTGAACTTTTGACAGGAGATAAACAGTGATACATTTTGACATCTACGATTTAGTACATTTTTATAATAACCTAGCTTTAGCCCGTTTATCTCGATTATTGAAGTAAAAAGTAGCCTATGTGTTATTCTGATATATAAGCTATGTTACTGTAAAGTTTCATCCAAATCCGTTCAGTAGTTTTTGCGTGAAAGAGCAACAAACATACACACATACACACATACTCACAAACTTTCACGTTTATAATATTAGTAGGATTTACTTTGGCTATTATTTATACATATTATTATATTCTCATTAAGTACTTTTGTGTTATTTAAGCGTGTTTTTGCTATTTTAGGGATATCTAAGTCAAAATTAAATGACTCTAATTTATTATAAAGTTCAGGGTTTGTTTCAGCTATTGAAAATTCTACCTGTCTATTTTCCTGTCTTTTAGTTTCTTTGTATCTTTCAAAGTCAGCTTTAACTCCAGTTGCCTGCCTGTCACAACTTGAAAGCGTGTCTTTTGACTTTTTGCTTCTTTTACTTCTTTGTTCCACCAATTTGTTTCTTTATTGGGTCCCTTTATGTTTCTTGTTCGGCCTAGGTATTCTTCCGCCTTAGTTATGAATACACTTTCAAAGTTATTCCACATTTCTTTTGGTGTCAAGTCTGTAGTATTCATAGAACTTCAATTTTCCAAAAGTTCCACTATAAAAAATTTCCTGTAGGTTCTTTTAATAATCTCAATTTGATATTTCACGAAATGTGAAAATCGATCACAGCGGTCTGCAATGGGAGAGGCATATGTCTGCGATAGGCTGATGATGATGATGATGATACTTCACGTTCAGATACTTCAATTTTAATTATTTGTATACATCACTTTTAGATTATAAACACGTAGAACATTTAAACATAATCTAATATCAACAACTCTTACTGGCCTTTATGAAAATTCAATTCCATAGTGAAAATTTTCCATAACATCTTAACAGACTGGAATATTTTAACCTCTAACTCAACAACAACCTTTTGATTACTTTTTTTACCATTCCTGTCTATTGACGTAAAGTCGTGTATTATTCAGTGCTGTTTTGTAAATGAAATTTATCTTTATTGCTTTTTTAATTAGGTTCGGATGAGCGAAGCGGCAGACTAATCGATTCTAACGTCTCATTGGTGACCGAAGTAACCAATTATTATACAATTATTATTAGATGAAAAGCCTAATATGAGTTTTATTACATTAAGGGCCACAGCACACTAGCTACTTTTAGAATCGGCGATTTTGCGACTGCATAGATGCTGCATCGCGTTTTAGCGACTTTCTGAGTTCGATCGCGGTATCAAAATCGTGCGTCATGTTGCATCAATCGCGACTTTCTGTTCCACCAACCACCAATTTTTTAGCGACTGCTCAGATGCCGGCTGTTGTGTTGTCTATAATTTTCCGACGCCAAATCGATGCTACCGGCATGTGTGCGGAGAGTAGCGTTCAGCTGCCGTGTCGCGATTATAAAAGCGACTCAATCTCCGCGTTTGGCGTTTTTAAGTGTGCGGTATGGAGCGTTCGGTCGCCGTATTTAGCTTCTAAAAATCCGACTAGTTGCCGATCGTCGATGCTAAAAGTAGCTAGTGTGCTGTGGCCCTTATTCGATTGAATCGGTGACTGTGATAGAAAACTAAATTAACTTCAACGCGAAAGGTAAACGAAATAATTTTGTGATTAGTGAGATAACATATTCCGATTCTGAGGATAACTTATCCATAATGTATATGTTTTTAGAAATAAATCAGTATATTTCTTACCAGTCTCGTCTATTATATATACAGACACTGTAAATATTCATATCAAATTCTCGTATGTGAGATAATGAAAATTCATTTAGTATTAAGAATAATATCGATAAACTTGTAACATCTGCCCCCTACCCAAGTTGAAAACGTTTTTCGATTTGCTATTGTATTCTTTATTCAATACTAGCAGACCCGTCGAACTTCGTACCGCCTTAGAATATTAATTCATAATAAAGTTTTGTGTTTAGTTATTAACTGATAGTGACAAATCGACAGCAGCGTCAACTAATGGGCCGGTATCGCTTTGTTCCGCATTTTCAATCAATAATATTTTCAGAAAGTATTAATATAAATTACATACAACCAAATTATAAGCACTGCTTAGTTTGGGACAACTGATATAAATACATAAACATACTCTTGGTCACACACACTTAATCATCAGCCGCAAGACTAACAAGGCAATGTAAGTTAACATTTACAACTGCAATATCTCATCACACAGGGAGCAATGTACTTTGTCAACAGTTATCATGTTTTCACTTCGGTGTTTTCCCTTCCAATTTCTGAACCATTACTCTTTACGATGTTTAAATATACAGTGTACAAGTTTATTGTTTTGTTGAGACTGAAGTTTAATGAATTGGAAACTGATGTATTCGTGTATGACGTTATGAGTAGGCAATTTTCGGCAAGCGACATGTACATTTAATGTACATGTTGCTTGTTTTAGGGTCGCTTAAAGTACTTTCGTTCGGAAACGACTGTGAAAATTATGGTTTGACAGGTTGTCAAAGTTTTATATCTCTCTGGATGTGATCTTTTTAGAAACTTGTAATATTATTTTTGCTTGCACCAATTGAATGAATAAAAACATTTTTTTTTTGCCAAAGATGTTGTTTTTAGAGAGATAAGATGTAGAAGCTTAAAGACTTAAAATATCAGTAGGTGGATATTTGAAACATCTCAAAATAGATTTTCCATAAAATCCGGATTAGTATGACAAAAGCTTACTTTCAAACTTCCGTGTCTGTTGAAATATTTGAATATAAAAATCACGAATTTTGCATGAAAGGTATTTGTTAGGTTAGGTAACTAATAATAAAAAATAACTTTATTTGATAAACACGGCTTAAAATGACTGCAAGTTTGGCCTGGTCTTTAAATAGTCACCACGCCGCTTTTACTTCGCTAAGTGTCATGGGTTCAATTCGTACGTGGGAGAACATGTCATCCAGAAATGAAATGTAATGAAATCATTTATTCTGCAATTAGATGAACACTTTTGCAAGTTAAACTTTTTTTTACCGAAACAAACTCAGGGATCACAGTCTCTTTTAAAGTCGAGACAATATTCTTAAATGCAAAAGACATTA
Organism: Phragmatobia fuliginosa; assembly: GCA_932526445.1. Lineage (NCBI taxonomy): Eukaryota > Metazoa > Arthropoda > Insecta > Lepidoptera > Erebidae > Phragmatobia > Phragmatobia fuliginosa. Next base: position 59,931,075 of record OW052057.1, on the reverse strand, counting down.
TTTCAATAAAATAGCGATAATTACAATTTGAGTCACAAATAAATTAATTATAGATAATAATTTAAAAAATGTCAGAAATCGTTGTTCTGAGTCTGGGTGATCTTTGTGTCTTTTTATAATAATAATATTATGCTATTATATATTAAGATAATGTTTATTCATAATGCGTGAATTGTCTTAAAAAAAAGAGAAAAACATTTTCGAGGCTCGTAACATTTGCTAATGTCAATACCAGATGACGTAGCATTGATAAGTTGATGACGTATATTATCACATGCATAATTAGTGGATTTTGTATGGAAAGTTCAAATTAAGAGCAATAAAGTCTACATTAACTGATTCATGACAAAAATAAGGCCCTGAAACAGAATAATAATGATAACGAGGGCTGTACGCGCTGGTTCCCACTACGCCGGACCGGCAGATTTGCCGGGCCGGTAAAACTGCCGGAAGGGCTAGTGGCTGTACAAGTTATATGAAGCTATTCACACTATCCCGGGTCCAGCAATTTTGCCGAGTCCGGCATTTTCTCCGAGCGCTTTGTCACTACGAAAGTGCCGGTAGAAACACCGGACCGGAGTAATATGAACGAGTTTGTGGCGGTATGTGTCCCCCGCTCGCAGCACCTGTGCTTCCCTCGCCCCCGCGCTCCCCTCACGTCATTTGGCTCGTATTTTCATCAGTAAGGGCCACCGCAGACTAGCTACTTTTAGCATCGGCGATCGGCGATTTGGCGACTGCATCGATGCTGCATCGCGTTCCTGCGTTCGATCGCGGTATCGGAAACGCGCGTTTTAGCGACTGCTCAGATGCCAAGTCGCTGCTACCGGCATCCGAATGTGTGCGGAGAGTAGCGTTCAGCTGCTGTGTCGCGCTTCTAAAAAGTAGCTATGTCGGCGGTGGCCCTAAATCGTCAAAAGTGGTTGCTGTCATTCGAAAATAGAATGTACCCAATTTTAACTGAGCTGAGTACTTGACTGTCCGAGGATCCGGTGTAATGTGAACACTCTGTCCGGTGTCCGGTTTCCGGCAGATCTGCCGGTCCGGCGTAGTGGAAACCAGGCCTACGCCGAATTGATTTTCAGTGCCCACCATAGAAGTCGATTCGACGCCGATAGCCGCAGCTAGCTAAATTCTGTTATTAAAATTGAAAAAATAATACTATGGCAACTGATCGTCTAGTATTAACCGACTTGAAAAATAAGAGGAGGTTCACAATTCGTCGGAATCTTTTTTTTTTTTTTTTATGAATGTTTAGCGATGATTTCGTTGTTTATGAACTGATTTTAAAAATTATTTCTGCATTGGATTTGGCATACCGTACAGGTGATAAAATCTGGAGGAACTCTTAAATTTTAAATTGAAATACTATGTGTTTTATGTATTGTCTAAAGCTAATCAAGTATTTGCGTCTTGTAGTCAATATATTATGATGATGAGCTGATGATGGAAGGTACAAATTTTTAGCGTTAATTTCGTCATTTATAAACGGATTTCTAAAATCCTTTTTGTATTGGATTTGGCATAGTTCACAGGTCGCCTCATAGTCATCATGTCGAGATCTGGTGATGGGATCTCAAGGAAATCGAGGGAACTCTTTACATATCATAGGCACAATTGTCGCGATTTGGGTACTCGAAATAGTTATGCTTTGAAGTCGGTTTTTTATTTAGGTGATATTTTACAACATGTACTTTTGTTTTCAAACACACACACACACACAATTAAGCATAATCAGTAACTATTCATAAAATCATAACATATGTATTTATATATAATAATTCACCTTGAAAGGAATAAAGAATTATTCAAACTGACCACTATTTATAATAATATGTTTTACGCTTGTTCGTGTCAGGAAGCACTGACAGCTAAAATGTTGAAAGGCGAACCCAAAACTCATAAATGTAAGGTTCGACCTTCCCATTATAAGTGACCGTGAAATTAAAATTCGCTCGATATTTCTACGTCAGTGATTCTGATATTGGTTATAGCAGTTCTCTTAAAGTGAAGTTATAAGATAGGTAGTACTTCTTTAGCGGTGAATAAATTAACTTGGACGGGGCTAAAGTATGCTATCGCAAATCATCCCACTAATATTATAAACGCGAAAGTTTGTGAGTATGTATGTTTGTTGCTCTTTCACGCAAAAACTACTGAACGGATTTGAATGAAACTTTACAGTAGTCATCCTCCTAGCCATTAGTCCCAAGTTTATTTGGGGTCGGCTACTAGTTCAACCGGTTTTACCTGAATTTCAGTTTTTCCACGGAGCGACTGGCATCGGACCTCTGCAACCCTAAGGGAGAACTGAAATTCGAAGATTGAACTAGTTGTCAGTATATTTGAGGGCACTGACTTCCCAATAACGATTGCCATAGATGTTCATGACAACCGGGACCGACGGCTTTGCGTGCTCTCTGAGGCACGGGCGTGAATCACCGCCAAACTTCCAAACTCCGGGCAGCTATTAGGAATTTCCTAAGAAAATCCCAAAAACACTTTTTGGGATTTTCTTAGGAAATTCCACATACATAAATCGTAGATATCAACATGTATCACTGTTTCTCTCCTATCAAAACTTCACAGGTTGCTATGCATAGCACACTTGCATAGCAACCATAATGATAGTTTGTAAATGGCTAATTTAATAATGAGTTCTGGATAATCACATACATATGTAGGCTACTAGCTAGTAAATAAATAATTTAGACGTCTGACAAACCAAATCACCTAGTCCGAAGCTAGGTAGAACTTGTACTAGGGGTACTAGATAACTGATATAAATACATAAATATACTTTTATGTAAACACAGTATTTTCTATGTATAATAGATACATAGAAAATACTGAAACTCCGAAACAAATATTTGCAGACTATATAAACATTTGGTCCGACCCGGGTTTGTAACGGGCGATCAAGAGGTCTCCTCTTGATCGCCCGTATACTAGAACCACTAGAATCAAAATATTATGAACCTTTATTTCGTTTATTCAGAGAACAATCATATAACTATAAATAAATAATAAATAAATAAATATTTCGGACATCTTACGCACAACATCATCTAGTCCCAAACTAAGTAGAGCTTGTATTATGGGTACTAAACAACTGATATAAATACATAAACATACTTTTTTTTTGTAAATACATACATAATATACATAGAAAACACCCAGACTTCGAAACAAATATTTGTGAATCACACATATATTTGGTCCGACGCGGAATCGAACCCTGAACATCTTGATCAGCAGCCGCATACGCCAACCACTAGACCAACAATTCAGTCAATGATTGATTGATGAATGAATGATGAAATGAGTTTCCCAAAAATCATGTCTCACAGAACTGTTCCCTTTTATAAGTACGAAAAAAAAAGTCTTTCGACAGCATATTAAGGTTGGCTCACTATAACCTTTTTTATGGGAAATAAATTTGCTTCTGCAGTATAACATCACTCTTCAAGACGCAGAGCTAGTGTAAAGTAAGTTATTTAATTTCAGCCTCAGTTAGCAGAGCTCAAAATAGCTACTATTTAGTAATCTTAAAACATAAGTGTTATATGTTTAATTCAGAATAATTTGTGAAATCTAACGCCACGATACAATAACGACAGTTACAGCTGTTCTTTGAAATTGAAAAAGTTCTAGATAAATAGACAATAAGTATTTGCAATACCAACTCCTCGAATCCAGATCCGGCATTTGGTGTATTTGTCGAAATATTGAGAGCATCTGCAGATTATGTATCTGGTGGGAGTATTTACATATTTTATATTCGAAGATTGCTAACTAATCCTTAGCTTTATTGCTGAGGTCGTAGATCTGATACTCAACCGTGATAAATATTGTATGATTAGCATGAACCACCTACTGCAGAGGCAAATGTCCAGCAGTGGACTGTTAAAGGCTGTCAAGCTTCAAATCAAATATTTAGAAATAATAATAAGAACCCATAACGTCCCCATGCTCCTCCATGTCCCCTCCTAGGAGAGAGTTAAGGCCGTGCGTCCCCACGCTAGCTGAATGCGGGTTGACGTCTAGAAAGACAACGTTTATTTGCCAGACAACAAGAGCAGACAGACGCAATGGGCAATAAAAGAAGCAAGCGGAGCTGGGTGGGTTAGGTAGTGTTAGATATACTCGTATATGATTGTACTAGCTGCGCCCCGCGGTGTTACACGCGTATTTTCGGGATAAAAAGTAGCCTACATAAGTGATTATCCAGAACTCATTTTTAAATTCATCATCATCATCAATAGCCTTTAACAGTCCACTGCTGGACATAGGCCTCTCCTTGAAAAGGAGGTATGGGCCTACTATTTTTAAATTAGCCATTTACTAACCATCATTATGGTTGCTATACAAGTGTGTTAGGCATAGCAACCTGTGAAATTTTGACAGGAGATAAACATTGATACATTTTGACATCTACGATTTATGTATTTTTATAATCACCTAGCTTTCGCCCGTACATCTCGATTATTGCAGTAAAAAGTAGCCTATGTGTTATTCTGATATATAAGCTATATTACTGTAAAGATTCATCCAAATCCGTTTCGTAGTTTTTGCGTGAAAAAGCAACAAACATACATACACACAAACTTTCACGTTTATAATATTAGTAGGATTCTAAACTTTATCGAACCAGATTAATTTAAATGAACCCCAGAGCGACACGAACCTAAATCTCGGTATTTGAGATCAGATTATTTGTTTAATGACAGTACCTACACGATTTATTCCAATCCATAAAATTTACTATTACTGGACATTAAAGTGTGTCTATACCCATTTTATTACATACTTTGAAGGACTAATGGATTCTCCGCCACCCTTCAAAGCCCTGTGGATAAGTAACTATGACAAAATAAAGACTGTAATAAAATTTAAGGTTTCATGCTTTTAGGGTTCTGTAGTTCATAGCTTATAGATTCGCCATGTCCGTCCGTCTGTCCTCGACCTACCGCCCAAACGGTTGGTTCTACAAAGATAAAACTTTGCATGAATATGTAATATAATTACGTACACAAAGTGCTACAAAAAAATATATATCCAAACTTTATGCAGATTGTATTACAAAGGCGGACTAAAGGTGCGCGTCCATTGGCCCGCGCCGAACGCACCGCACGCAACGGATTTTATTTTGCTTTGTATGATTTCACATAGCGCTGCGTCCACTATCCGCGCCGCCCGCACCGAACGCCGGCATTTCTGAGCAAGGCAAATCCGTACAATCCGTTGCGTGCGTGCGTCCTGGCGCGGGCCAATGGACGCGTACCTTTAATGCCATGAGGCATTCTCTACTCCTTCGATCACACACACACACACACGATCATATATTTGCAACTTTATTTTGGACAAGCATACCAAGAATGATCAAAAGCGCCTTTATTTCCTTTTGATTGGTGTAAATAGTTTGACATCTTTGGACTGCTGTTTTAGTTAACTATGAGGTTTATATAGGAAAAGAAAATTAGAAAAAAAAAATGTACATTTCTCTTCATAATAATTAAAAATACCTAATGGAAATGGTCGCTTAGCAATGTAGGGGTATCAATCATCACCAACTTTTGTTATTTTGTTAAGTACAAAAATCATTAGGTACGGTTAGCGTGTAAAGAACAATGGAGATGAGGTTTAGTGAAAGTGATCACTCACGTTCAGACCTCAGACGTCCAATCAATCATAACTCATCTTATCACACACTAAACAAGCAGAATTTAGTGAAAGTATATCCATCATGTTTTCAATGAGAAATGAAGAGTACTTCATTTGCTAAAGTGGATAAACTTAAATTTTATTCTTTGTCGTCTGATATTTAATCTTGTATTTCAAAAATAATAGTCACCATGCTGCATTATCCACATTTGCAAAGACTATGGTGATAACTAGTTTTGCTTTTTATCAGGTCACAGATCCTCACATCACAGTAACGGTAAATAAAACTTAGTAAGATATAAATGCTTTACCTAACGGACCGTTTACGACCTTACCGCTGTGAGCGGTAGCTAAGAGCGAAACGCCGAGCGGTAATATCAAAAGTATAAAAATGTATGAGGCACGCCACGAGTCGCCGCTCTTAGCAGTCTAAATGGCGTCTAGAGGAACGGATATCGTGTTCCTCAAATACAAATGGCGAATTCTCCGACCAGGCGAGGTGATCGTACCTAGCGGACCACGGCGCGATGGTTATTGTTGCATATATTATTATGCTAATCGGCATGAGAACTTTTATGTCGCGATTCAGGATTAGTAGTTATTTCGTTACTTCGTGTTTCATTGTTTCTTCGGTAGATGACGTTGTTGTATGTTTTTTGCTTGTGCTGTTTGTAAAAGTCGCCATAAGCGGAACAAAGCTAGTTTAAAAAATCGGCCAAGTGCGTGTCAGGCCACGCATAGGAAAGGGTTCCTCAGTCACCCATAATGGTACGTGGATTAGAAATCGTATCCAATGGATAATTGTTATGTTTACGTATTAATGCGTTGATTTTGTATGACTTTTCCAAGTAAGCGCATTGTAAAAGTTAAGCCTCTATAACTCCTGAACTGACAAAGTCATCTAATTTGTTATAGTTTTCATTTAAAGTTCATTATATGGACCACTATCACAAATTTTTCGGCGGGCGGGACGGCCTGTTTTTACAAAAAAGTGGCCTTTAAAGTGGAATTTCTCTCAAACGGATACCTAAATCAAAAAATCGTCTTAACAATCCCTTAATGTTTTTAAAAGACCTATATAATGATACCCTACATGATGGGGTAGCGATGAGAAAAAAAAATCCCCACTTTACGTGTAGGGGAGGTACCCTAAATAAAAATATATTTCATAATTTTATTATAGCACTTTGTCGACGTAATTACAATACATATTCATGCAAAGTTTCATCTTTCTAGCACTTACTGTTTGGACGATAAGTCGAGGACGGACGGACGGACGGAAGGACAGACGGACATGACATATCTATAAGGGTTCGAAGTCATAAACTTCGGAACCCTAAAAAGTTGTAGATCTTTTAATTACCTACAACTTTGCCATTTAACTTTTTTCCTTGTAGTTTTGCCGGAAATCGAGATAAACCGTTTTTTACCCTTTGTTGTATATATTTAGCCATCCAATCTGACTCTACCCTGCCTGATGGAAAGCATGAGCAGAATCCAAGAGTCGGGGCTATCACACTTGCTGCGAATGCGGACAATAATGTATGGCGGCCCACACTATGGCGGCCTAGTGAGATGCTTTTTCACGCCCCGAAAACCTCCCCCCCCTACCCCTTCCCGACCTCAGATCGCCCGTAAATTATTTTTCCTTTCATTTTTATAATATTCTCCTCCTTTTCCAATAGGTTTCATCCTACTATAATTTTATTTGTTTTCAAAAATAATCTACTCTGGTCTACTGGTCTATATGTCATTTACAAACTATCATTATGGTTGCCATGCAAGTGTTATTCCTAGCAACCTGTGAAGTTTTGACAGGAGGTAAACAGTGATACATTTTGACATCTTCGATTTATGTATTTTTATAATCACCTAGCTTTGGTCTTTGTATCTCGATTAATGCAGTAAAAAGTAGTCTATGTCCTTTCCCAAGTTCAGTTCTATCATCATACCGAATTTCATCAAAATCGGTACAGTGGTTTAGGCGTGAAAGCGTAACAGACAGACAGACAGAGGTACTTTCGCATTTATAATATTATTAAGTAGGGATTTAAAAAAAACTACTCACTAGATCTCTTTCAAACCAATTTTCGTTGGTAGTTTGCATGTTAATGTACAACATATATTTCTTTTAGTTTTATCACTCTCTTATTTTAGAAGTTAGAGGGGGGGGGGGACACACATTTTTCCACTTTGGAAGTGTCTCTCGCGCAAACTATTCAGTTTAGAAAAAAATGATATTAGAAACCTCAACATCATTTTTGAACACCTATCCATAGATACCCCACACGTTTAGGTTTGATGAAAAAAAAATTTTTGAGTTTCAGTTCCAAGTATGGAGACCACCAAAATGTATTGTTTTTTTTCTTTTTTTATGTAAAAATCTTAATGCGGTTCACAGAATACATCGACTGACCAAATTTCAACAGTATAGCTCTTATAGTTTCGGAAATAATTGGCTGTGACATACGGACGGACAGACAGACAGACAGACAGACAGACAGACAGACAGACTTGACGAATCTATAAGGGTTCCGTTTTTTGCCATTTGGCTACGGAACCCTAAAAAGCGGCCAAGTGCGAGTCGGACTCGCCCATGAAGGGTTCCGTATCAGCAAGTAACATCATATAAAAGTTGTTGTAGTTCGTTGTAACTTTGATCAATATTTTAATAATAGTATATTGATTGAATGAAAATTAAATTGCGGTTTACGATTTATGACGTATTAAAAAGAACAACTTACTAGATCTCGTTCAAACCAATTTTCTTCACCATACGCATTTAGGGTAAAACACTTTAATTTAATTTATAAAATATATGTTGTATTCGGTACCAACATTTCTCACAAATTTAATGATGAATTTCTTCTGAAGTAAAGCATAACAAGGCCTTGTGATATTTAATTGGCTTCGTACAAAGGAGGTATGACCTATACCTTTAGTGGTACAGTTTTTTCCAGAAAAAAAACATAGTTATTTCCTTTCATTTTAGAAGTTAGAAATTGGCAAATATATATTTTTTTAAAGTATTAATATGTACTATTATTTTCATGTTTTAATTACTCGAGTCCCGTAGTGTTATGTTTTGTAAACGATAGTTAGCGATATTACTACTTATATTACTGCTCAAAAAAAGTTTTACTTGCAAAAGTGTTCATGTAACCTAATTGCAGAATAAATGATTTGATTTGATTATTTTACTAGCTTTCGTCCGCGGCTCCGCCACCCACAGAACCCAAATTGCGACAGTTTGCTTATGGTATTTGAAGAGTTTACTCGATTTCCTTGGGATCCCATCATCAAATCCCGTCATGGTGACAATGGGACCACCTGTGAGCCATGCCAAATCCAATGTAAAAATAATTTTTAAAATCGGTCCCTAAACGACAAAATTATCGCTAAACATACATATAAAAAAAGATTACGTCGAATTCAGAACCTCCTCCTTTTCTTAAATTGGTTAATAAGATATCTTAATTTAAAAAAAGCACATCAAATATTCACCATTGCCTAAACATCGCTAAAACATTTAGTTTACTTTCCCCAATACCAGTGAGTCATACATTTAAATCAAACCGAATGGCCTCGCCGCGCAGTTGAATTTGTCTGTATGTTTACAAACTTTATTAATAGAGATATATATTTCTGTAGCTCAAATATTGAGGGTTATTTTCAGTGGCTAACTACTAACCAATAACTAGTTTTTGTTTGTATTGGAAGGGGCTCGTACTGTCGTGCTCATAGTAGCAAATTTAAAATACGCATTATGATTGGCGAAATGGTTTTTTTTTTCTTACGACATTATCTAGTCCTAAACTAAGCAGAGCTTGTGTTATGGGTACTAGAAAACTCCGAGGACGTGCGCGAGTGGCGCGAAGCCGCTCACCGAGCCACGATGGTTCGCTGTTCGGTCCAGCTGGAGACCCCACGTGCTGGCTTCGCCACAGTGGAGGCGCTTCAGCCGGTCAACCGCGAATGGGCAGTGCGTCAGCACGGGACCCTTACCTTCCGACTGATGCAGGTTCTTTCCGGGCATGGTTGCTTCGGAAAGTACCTGCACTCGGTCGACAGGAGGGAATTGAGTCCCGCCTGCCACCACTACTGCGACTGCAGTGAGGATTCTGCTCATTTTCTTACGAAAAAGATTATTAGAATTGAGTAAGTTAGGCCCAAATAAAAACATTTTTCAAAATTTTATTGTAGCACTTTGTCGACGTAATTACAACACATCATCGACAGCCTTTAACAGTCCACTGCTGGACATAGGCATCTCCTTTGATAGGAGGTTTTGGCCTACTATACCATGCTGGCCAGGCGTGTTGGTATAGGGTTGGTTTCAAGTTATCCTTCTCTTTGCATTGATGTTGTCTTGCATATTTTTTTCTTTGCATATTTGCACAACACATATTCATGCAAAGTTTCATCTTTCTAGCCGTTAAGCCGTTTGGACGGTAAGTCGAGGACAAACGGACGGATATGACGAATCTATAAGTCATAAACTTCGGAACCCTAAAAACTATAAAACAAAATCTTTTTAGCAAAAAATTAAACCGTCGAAAAACTGAAAGGCGTAAAATAACCTAAGTCACTTTTCACAAATCTACAGATGAACAGTTTGCTTATAAAAATATACTCGTATTAGCATTTTAAGGAAAAAGGTACTTTATTATATCTTGTTGAACGAATATTTTTTTTAAATTTCCTTTTGTTTTAGTTTGAATCAAAACTAAACAACCAATGTTCCACTCCATTAGATCATAAGTATTGAACGTTTTGATTGATATAAGATCCGAAGTAATCTTCGAATACTTAGTTTCTAACTATCCCAAGGAACGTAAGTGTCGCTCAAACGGGATACTTTGAATTAAGTTATAGCGAACTTATATTTTCGGCTTGTTCCGTCGCAGGGTTATACATGGCGAACTTATAGATCGAACAATTACAGTGTACTCTATTGCAGCCATGTTTATTATTTAAGTACTGGTTTATTATTCTAAAATTACTTACTAAAATATGAATATGGTATATATATGTTTTGCTCTTACAGCTACTTCACTACATAGTATAAAACAAAGTTGCTTACTTTGTCCCTATGTATGCTTAAATCTTTAAAATTAAGCAACGGATTTTGATGTTATTTTCTTTAATAGATAGAGTTATTCAAGAGGAAGGTTTTTATGTATAACACATGCTTAATATAGTAGATAATAATTTTAGAGGTTTCTAATGTGATGTCGTAAATAAACCCATTTTTTACGTTTACATTGCAAATGCTGGCTGTACCCTACGAGATAGATGAAAGTAATGTACAAAAAAGTCCACGATGGTATATGTCTATCTCTTAAGGATAACCCACAATAACATTTTTTTTTATTTTTTTCTTTTTACGAGAAAGCGATTTTAAGCAATACAGTATTAATCCTTATCCAATTAATTACCTTAAATATATTGTGTATTTAATATATATTAATATGGCCCTTTACAGTATGTAATTTAAATTGATACTTTTGAAGATATAATAGATTTAAAATGCAGAAACAAAGCGATTGTGGCGGTACCGGCCGGGGCCCGTTACTTGACGCTGCTGTCGATTTGTTACTAGCAGTTAATAACTAAACACAATACTTTATTATGAACTAGCTTGCGCCCGCGGCTCCACCCGCGTTTTTGTCGGTTATCGAGGTAAAAAGTTGCCTATATCCTTTCCCAAGTTCAGTTTTATCTTCATACCAAATTTCATCAAAATCGGTTAAGTGGTTTAGGCGTGAAAACGTAACAGACAGACAGACAGAGTTACTTTCGCATTTATAATATTAGTAGGGAAGTAGGGATTAATATTCTAAGGCGGTACGAAGTTCGCCGGGTCAGCTAGTTATTCATAATTCATACGTGCTCGATAATAGACACATATCTGAAATGTGCTGGTCAAGTATATCTGTATAAATTCCATCAATTAGTTTAAAAAAATATATGACGACGGAATAAATATGAAATAAATAGTCTAGGAGAAAAATACATAATTAAATTTGTAGGTCAGTAAGAGTTGTTTCCCAATTATTTGTTTTACAATTGCTGTTATGAAACACAATTAGATAAACTTTCGTAAATTTTCTTAACAATCATTTTATCTAGCTGACCTCTGCGTCGAAGAAATAAATTTGCCTGTTTTAGCAACATTTTCAATTGATACTCGGTTTTTGATCAAAACACGAACATCCTTTGCGCAGCTGCATCCCGTTTGGCGATCACGTAAACTGACACGCAGAATCGAGCTCAAAATATCCCGGCCCAACGTGAAGACCGTATTGTTATACCGACTAAGACGTGGAAGGTCACAAGGGTTATCTCTTATCAACTTCAGATATTCGTGAACCGATGTCTTCGACTTATACTCGTTCTCTTGTTGAATAACTGCGACCAACAGATCAAATGACGCAAATGGAGCTGGATAGGCTACATTCTCCGAACCTCATTCGTGAGGTATGACAGGGGGACTCAAGAAGCCGCAAATTCGTTCCTGGTGTTCCTCCCGACTGCTGAGGTAGGCCGCCGCGGGGTTTAGTGTAGTAGTAGAAAAAAAAGTCTACATTCTCCGAAGAGATTACAAACACATCTACATGAGAGTACTGCCCCGGTCGATCCGGCCCATTCGTGCTGAAATCAGCGTGGCCCTACTACCATGTGAAAGAAAATTAAAGTTTAAATAGTTGTATAACTGCGAACATTTTGAATAATACATGTGAGCACTTTGTAGTCACTAGTGGCATAAGTTTGTTTTTTGACTGGCGGTTGTGAATATGTGATGCTCGCTCAAAAGTCCTGCTGGCGGTGGCGTGTGTATTGGGTCGTTCGGTTCCCTACAATATAGTTGAACTTTACGATGGTTGGTACATACATACATACGGGCGCCGCCAGTCGGTCATCTCACAACTGATATATTTTATGTTTTTACTGTAAACGGGACTTATTCGCTATAATATTAAAGGTTACGATACCTTCTATTTTCCGACGTTTCGAACGGGTTATACCGCTCGTGGTCACGGGTAGACTGATGTGAGCTTAGCGTCGCCCTCGTGATGTATACAGTCCGCACTCCAAGGTAGTAAAGTGCTTAAGGACACCCAAAGATGTCATACCGCTGCAGACACCCGGAGTGTACAAGGTGAGTTGCAGTTGTGGTAGTTCCTACATCGGTCAGACGAAGCGCACAATAGCGGAACGAACGAAGGAACATATCGCAGCTGTAAAAAACCGCCAAATAAACAAGTCTGCCATCGCAGAGCACCTGCTGGAATCAGGACCGAACCACTGGATTGAACTACACGACCCGCAGGTCCTCTCCACAAATCGGAACTACTTTCGCCGAATAGTACGTGAAGCGGTTGAAATCAAAAAACACAAAAATTTCAACCGGAAAGACGGATACCGACTATCAACATCGTGGAATCCAGTCATCAGCGGGTGTAGCCACCATCAGAAAGATGCAATAAGGCGTGCAGATGTCATAAGTGTGGTGTGTAGGGGTACCGACACTACAAGAAATCAACGCGATCTAGTGCGGGTAGACACAACCTGCACATCACGAAGGCGACGCTAAGCTCACATCAGTCTACCAGTGACCACGAGCGGTATAACCCGTTCAAAACGTCGGAAAATAGAAGGTATCGTAACCTTTAATATTATCGCGAATAAGTCCCGTTTACAGTAAAAACATGAGTATGTGTAAAAGTCGCGAAAGTTTAAAAACAGTGATATATTTTATATTAAATAATTTTGGACACTACCAGTGTAAATATCAACATCGTAACATTGTCCTCACATTTAATAAAATGCTTAAAACAAGGTAACCAAAAAATTTTAAAACTATGTTGGAAAAGAGTGTCCATGGAGTTTCTTGTCTGTTCTTCTCCATAGGATCTACGAATCGGTGCTGTTGTATTAGTGTAGTTGAATTAAAAATGGTTTGATTTGATTTGATTTAGTAGTAAAGTCTTTTGCTTTATTGGTTATCGGCTGCCAATTCGGAGGTCGTGAACTCGGCTTTCACCCAACCATGTTAATGTTCTTAGTTTGTCTTCGGACGGATGTCGTATCGATTTAAGCATGGGTTTTAATTCGGCATGGAACAACAGTTGGTGTCATCCATTTATTGTTTTCTTGAGTCTGAATTTTATTTTTATCTGTTTCATGTAATATATTCATAGAGTCTCTCGCTACATTTGGGATTTTTACATTTGTGTCTGAAAATCTAGATTGATACTTTTGCAACGTCGTTTTTTGTCGTAGTTAGTTATTATATTAAAAATGTATCTATTCAGAATCATTCTGTTTATCAAGAGTGGTTACGGTTGTAAAGATTCGGCCTAGTTTGAAATTAGGCAACCGCGTTTGTAAAACATCTGAAGCTGTTAGATATTTTAAATACACCACTCAATTACATGTAACGGGTGTGAGTGTATTGTGTCGAAAGTTCGAATGCATAGGAACTATGAATGTAAACAATGTTGTTGATATTATATAAAATTTATAAAGCAAGTGCTTTAATATAGTTGCTGAATCTTGCAATTCACAACAATTTCGACACACACGCACACACACACACACACACACACCCATAAATGAAATTCGGTTTTAGAGGAAGATTAAGTGACTATAGTGACTATAAGTAAGCATCAGGTTTTCCTCCTGCTAAACATTTTTTTTTTACATATTTAAGTCTGCCAAAATGAATCTATTCTGCCTAATGGAAATCATAAACATGAAATAATAATAATTGAAAAATAAGAATGCTCAGAACTAAAATAATTCAAACATAGCCGATTTCAATATTAAATTACACAAGGGTTCAGATAACAACATACCTTCAAAATTCATTTACTCATGAATTTGCCTTGGGTGAAACGTCCGCATAACTTTTCTATAACATTCCATAAATACTGAATACCTTTGTGTAAAATCAAAGCAATTTTTTACAAATCAACCTATGAATATTGACTACGGAGTCCATACTCGTGGGTATGAACGTATGTGAATAAGTATGATTATATTCGATTTTAAATATACAAATTTCATCATCATCAACAGCCTTTAACAGTCTACTGCTGGACATAGGCCTCTTCTTCGAAAGGAGGTTTTGGCCTACTATACCACGCTGGCCAGACGGGTTGGTAAAGGGTTTGTTTCATGTTTTCCTTCTCTTGGCAGTGATGTTAGCTGCTTATTTTGTTCCTTTAGTCGCCTCTTACGACACCCATGGAATGAATAGGGGTGGCGACACTTTGTATTCTTAATCCGTCACCACACGGACGTATTATATTATTTGATTTTGAATATATACAAATTTAATCATGCATTTTAAGAAAGTTTTTAGCAGAGACAAAATTGAATACTTCCATGTATAAACTAAACTCTTTTGCAAAAAAAACGGGCACATAAGCAAAGAACTATTTTATAGTTACTATTTGTTTGTTTGACAATTTTAGGTATTGTTATCCTCAGAATTTTATATATTAATTAGGAAGGAATAGTTTTCATCAGTTTTATCATAACATTTTGATAAAATTATTGAGAAATAATGTTTAAGCTCAAAACACTATTATTGTACCTGCTCGCTACATAAAAATGAAACGCGTTAATTTATTTGTTTTTATTGAATACATTAAAAGCAAATAAAAGTTTAGTATTGAGTGTGACCCCCTCTTGCTGAAATCACGGCTTGCATTCGTCTGGGCATGCTAGCGAGTATATCTTTTATGGTTTCTTGGGGAATACGTTCCCCCTCCGCGGTAATCACATTCTTTAGCTCTCTGATGGTCTGCGGAGCCGGCTGCACTGATCTCACTCGTCGCTTCAGAACGTCCCAGACATGCTCTATGGGATTGAGGTCCGGACTTCTAGCTGGCCAGTCCAAACGACGAATTCCGACTTCTAGCATATACGCTTCCACATCGCCAGACCGGTGGGCGCGAGCGTTGTCGTCCATAAAAATTGAGTTTTTGGAAAGAGCAGTTAAAACGGGTTGTGCATAAGGAATTAGAACTTCCGTTATGTATCGGTATCCAGTCAGTGTACCGTTTTCGATGAAGACTAACTCCGTACGATCCATATAATTTATTCCTGCCCAAAACATAACAGAGCCCCCTCCATAAGGTTTGATTTCATCAAGGGGCATGCCCTGCAAAGCGTTCTCCTCATCTACGTAGCACTCGCTGACGTCGGTCTTCACCATGCAGAGATATCCTGGCTTCATCGGAGAACAATACCCTATCCCAATCTTCATGAGTCCATGACACACAATTTCGAGCGAAGCTAAGCCTGGCAACTCGATGTCCACGGAGTAATTTAGGGCCGCGTGCCGGGCGATGACTATGTATTTTAGCAGCGAGAAGCCTCCTCCTGACCGTCCATAGACTAAGTTGCACATTTCTACTTCTACGAGACTGTTTTTGAGGTCCACATAAGAAGATTTGCGATTTCTCAACGCTTGACTAACTGGAAAACGATCATCCCGTGGTTCGGTACATGTCTCTCTGCCAGAACCAGGCCTTCTCTTGACGGAACCGCTCTTTTGATAGCGCTGCCAGGTCCTTTGAACTGTCGATCGACTCATATTTAGTCTCTGAGCCACGAAGCATTGGCTGCAACCTTCTTCAAGCAGCGCAATAATTTTGCTCGCTTTTATCACTTTATCTACCATTTTCGAGATTGCTAATCAGCACTAACAATACTTTTAAATGTCAAGGACATCAGATAGTTTAATAAAAATTGACAAAAATTTAACAAAAAGTTAATTAGAGTCGATATTAAAGGGAATTCGTGCCACAAAATGCAGTTAAAAGTTGTTTTCTTTGAAAACCAGGCTCGGTCGAAAATTTGAATTTGGAAGGTACTCTTATAAACATTATGGCACTTTTATAACTGACCAGTAACATGTTCAAATGATTAAAACCTTTTTGGTATTTTATTTCTTTCAGCCAGGAAGAAAATCGAAACCGCCCGTTTTTTTTGCAAATGAGTGTATATCAGTTAAAGAAAGAACTGAGTTTTGGCCTGAAACAATAGCTTCAGATTAGGTGTTTTGCTAATTCATCAACAATCCATGATGTCCCACTGACTGATGTCCCCACGCTGACCGAGTGTGGGTTGGCAAGACACGTTGTCGCTACGTAATCTAACCGTTGCCGCCTTAAGCCGCTCGAAGGCTTCCAACTAAGCTTCACGACTGCTATCTTATGACAACAACCGGGACCAACTGCTGAATCAAGGAAACGCTCATAACATATCATACTACATACGGTCACCCATCTAGGTCTGACCGCGCCGAAGTTGCTTACCCTCGGTGATTGTTTCCAATCACCTAAGGCCACTTGCTATTTAGCGCTTTGCTACTTAAAGTATTTAATATCCTAAATGAAAAATTGATACAATATAAATAACGGATTATTGGAAAGTATGGTGAAGTATATTAAAACGCTCTGCTACCCACGCTGCCACCGCAGTCGCCTACTCCCAATCAGTTCATGTCTGTAATAGTCTTTCAAAGTTACACGAGGGAGAGAAATAATTTTAAGCAAATTATAATTTCCCAAATACCGCTCGAAAGATGAGAATTCCCGAGATATGAAAGAGATGAAAGTGTCCGATTGGTCTGAACTGGCACAGAATAGAAAAGAATGGAGCATTCTACAGTCGGAGGCCAAGACAGACTTTGGGTCGCTGAGCCAGCGAAGTAAGTAAGTAATATTTTCAGGAGAATGCTTTAGCTAGTGTGGTTTTCCTTACTCAGTGGACTGGAGGTCTTCGGGTGGCTTAAAACCATCCAATAGCAAGATTATGTAGCCAGAACGTGTTTTTTCAATCACCATCTACCATCGCATAGCCTGGGACGTATGGCCTCCTCCCTCTGCTGAGAGAAGACCCGAAACCAACTTAATGGGTTGTTGATTGCTGTTAGCGAAACTTCTCAACTGCTTATGCCTATGCTTATGCTAACTTCTTCAAATTGTTGGACTTGTGCTAAATCTTCGTTTTTAATAGACATGTAAATATTTTGTCGTCTTGTATTTTTTATAAGTTACTAGTTGACCCAGCGAACTTCGTACCGCCCAACTTTAAAATTCCAGAACTTGATCGCAGCGCCACCTACCGGGTCCAATTGCGAATCTAAACCATTCCCAGATCCCCTTGAACACACACAAAAAATTTAATCAAAATCGGTCCAGTCGTTTGAGAGTAGTTCAGTGACATACACACTCACAGAAGAATTATATATATATAAAGATTTCAGATACTTTTCAGGTATTTCTATTAACGCTTATATTTATATATATACATAAACATCAATGCAAGGAATTCGGCCAACATCGGTTTGATCAGCGCAAACTAAATCCTGTTATGGAAACTTTTATAACAGTATATAACCGAATAATTTCCGGTCGTTTTAGTTAGGACTACAGAGCCTATTACGTGCCTTACATACACTAACTTAGTTGAATAGCGGTATGATAGTCAATTCCGTACAAAATAAGGTCCATAGAATTTATTCACACATTCAAAATGTTTAGTCAAATAGTTGACTTTCATTGACAGATGAAATTGCTGTTTCATGTCTATAATTTAGTTTCTTTAATATTTATTTAATATACTAATCCTATATCCAGCAGTGGACTGTTAAAGGCTGTTGATGATGATGATGATACTAATATTGAATACTACAGACAGAAGCAATAAGGAAAGAGAGGCACCTTATCTGAAATAGCATAATAATAATAAATAAACATCTTCTACTTCTTCGGACATCTTACACACAACATCATCTAGTCCTAAACTAAGCAGAGCTTGTAATATGTGTACTAAACAACTGATATAAACATACTTTTTTTGTAAATAAATACATTTTATACATAGAAAACATCCAGACTTTGAAACAAATATTTGTTGATCGTACAAATATTTGGTCCAACCCGGGAATCGAACCCGAGACCTCTTAATTAGCAGCCGGCACACGCTAACCACTAGACCAACAAGGCAGTCGAGCATAGAGTTAATAATCGCGTGTTCCTAACATTGTCAGTATTAACAAATGTTATTTTTCTTTCTTAGATTTCAACTTCAAACTGTAGGTCAAATATTATCAAATTATAATTCTAAAAAGCAAGGCCACTTCAGTATTGATATCAAAATTTAGCTGTAAAATTAATAAAGTATATTTTTGCATCAATAAAATCATGTCGTGTTAAATAGTTTCGATTTCTTTTCAAGTTCTTCATCAAAGACCTTTTCTTATATTCATTATATTCAAGTTTATGATAATGTATTTATGCGCCATTTTCCAAGCGGATTTCAGACGTGACATAGATGAACTAGTTATATTTTTAGTTAGCTATTATTATAAAGAGCTGAAAGCTCATCTTTTCATTTCTATATTTAACATGGCGACAACACTCTTTAAAAAAAAAACAGTATCACGAAAATATTACTAGTACTAACGACCTTGTTTCTATAAAAGCTATGAGACATAAAAACGTCTTTCTATACAGATATTCGAGTAGTTACGATTTCAACCAATCCATTTCCCATCATCACAAATAGTCAATACTCGTCTCTCGTATATCGACAAGGAAATAATCTAGCGATCAGATGTACTGTGAATAAGGAAAAATGCTTTCAAAACGTTCTGATAAACGATCGAAATACGGTAAATATGAAATATGTACGTCGTGTGAAAAGTTCCAAATGGTTAGTTTGGTACAAATCAAATGTTCTATTTGAGAGGAGCATGCTTTGATAGTAATTAAATGTCAGATTATAGCTGGTGGATAAAGTAATAATGAAATATGATTCCCAATTTTACACTTTCCGCGTGACCTTGACGTGAAGGATATATAGTAAGAGATGACTAAAGGATCAGACTACGCCGCAACTGCTACTAAACTACAATAGTAATGCAAAGAGAAGGATAGTTTAACAAAACTATTCCGAGTAACCAAATCTCGACAGGCATACCAATGATATTTGAAGAGTTCCCTCAATTTCTTCAAGATTTTATCATCAGACCCTGTTTTCCTTATCATGGGATATATATATCATATCATGGGATATCATTTCCTTACCCGTCTGGCCAGCGTGGTATACCTAGTAGGCCAAAACCTCCTTTCAAAGGAGAGGCCTATGTCCAGCAGTGGACTGTTAAAGGCTGTTGATGAATATGATGATGACTTGACTGTTAAGAGCTGTGGATAATGATGATGAATGCAAGATATTAAGTACTAGCTTTCCGCCCGCGGCTTCTCCCGCGTGGAATTCGTTTATATCGCGCGACACGGTAAGGGTAGATTAAACAATCTTACACGATTTTATGTTTGATAATAAGGAACTTCGACACAAACTTTCGTCCCCTATTTCAAACCCTTCTTTCTACCTTTATTTTCGCGATAAAAAGTATCCTATGTCCTTTCCCAAGTTCAGTTCTATCTTCATACCAAATTTCATAAAAATCGGTTCAGTCGTTTAGGCGTGAAAGCGTAACAGACAGACAGACAGAGTTACTTTCGCATTTATAATATTAGTAGGGATTTAGTTTATTAATGTGCTGAGGTCTCGATTTGACGAACCAAAAATGTTTGTATGTTCTGTAAATATTTATTTCGCAGTTTGGATGTTATTTTAAATATATTTTGTATATGTTTACGAATATAAAAGTATTGTTTTTGTTAATCTAGCTACCACAGTACCGGCTAAAAGTAAGTAAACTTAGTTCGAAGCTAGATGACGTATAACACATGTCCGTAGGCAGTATTTTAGATGTCTAAAATATTTATTTATCATAACATTACAGCAACTTCCATATAAAACGAAACAGTCAAAATAATGAACAAATTTATTTTATCCCTTTTCTATTTAGAGTCATTTTCTATTGGCTACGTAAATCTTGTCGTTGGATGTTTAGAAGACGTCCGAAGGCTTCCAAATTACGATAACAACCGGGACCGACTGCTTAGCGTGACCTTTCAATCACGGAAACGCTCATAACATATCATGCCACAAACGGTCACCCATCTAGGTACTGACTGCGCCGTATACGAGTACACATGCGAGTATAAAATATTTTCAAACACATATTTATTTATAGTTTAATTACACTCAAGTACAGTACAAATACATGGTAGGAGCTGGCTGCAGCTGCGAGCAGCCGAGGATCTAATTAAGTGACGTGTAATTGAAGAGGCCAATGTCTAACAATGGACTGCGATGATGATGATGATAGGATTAATAATCATAGTCTAAGATCCCATTGCTCGATTCTGCAGGTATCTGTTTTTTCGATACAACTAATTTTAAATGAACGTTCATAAAGTATACAATGGCTTAGGGATAGGTTGCCTATCGAAAATTTGCAGCAAATACCTGCAATTAATTTTAGTAAAATTAATTTGCTGATGTAATTTGCAGTTTTTTTTCAACTTTCGCAGAATTTTGTAGGTTCTAGGGATCCCTGAATTATGTATGCAACATTCATTTATTCTCGATTTTCACGTTCGCAATGTTTGATGGAAGGTGACAGATACCTGTCCAAAACTAAATGTAGTTTTTTGTATTAAGATTTAAAAAAAAACAAGTGAGTGTATATAATTAACACTAATATAACTGTTTACACCTGGCAACCCTAACGTTGCGGCTGACTGAGAGCTGGCAACCATTACCTTTTGAATTCGTAACATTATTTTCTTTCAAATGTCGTAAAATTCATTAAAGAAAACATATAGCTGCAAATTACATCAGCATTAATTTTACTAAAATTAATTGCAGGTATTTGCGGCTAATTTTTGATAGGCAACCTATCCCTAATCCATTGTATACTTTATAAACATTCATTTAAAATTATTTGTATCCAAAAAACAGATACCTGCAGAATCGAGCAGTGGGACCTTGTACTATCATACTCGGTACAAAATTATTCATCATAGGTAGATTCATCCCAGGACCTCCGGCTTTTCGGTCAGGGTCAGCAACAAAAACATAATAGTCGTCGAAATATTGGTGGTTAGGTATAGTACTGACTATTATTGTTGTGATTGTATATAAAGTATGAACTCAATAGAAAGATATGTTTTAAACTAAATAAAACCGTGACTGACTGATTCGATAACAGATTTACAGAAATGGTACTTTGTGCTAAATATATATTAAATGTATATGTTTACGGCAACTGAATCGATTTTGATTATGTATTTGTAACTTCAATTAGTTTTTAATTTTGTTTAAATTTCTTCGTTTGTTGCGCGTGGTCTATACGCGTAGCCCACCTAGGTGGATTAATGGAATTATTTCTCCTATTGTACAACTGTAAAATCAATCAGAGTGGTGCGCAATGGGAGAGGCCTATGTACAGAAGTGGACTGCAATAGGCTGATGATGATGATGATGTACGGAAATCCGATCGGATACCACCAGCTGATGGTTATGTCAGACATGAACAAAACACCGTTCACCGTCTCGGGTACTGGAAGCTGGGGAACCAGGTGCACCCTAGAACGGACATCTCTAAAACTTCAACGTATTCGGGCCACATACGGCTTGTAAATAGCACCCTCATTTGTGGGGACCCCGATATTTCCTTGTGGTCGGGCCGGGCATGCTCAGAAATACCTACATTTTTATTTAATAAAAATAATAAGAGGCCATTGTGTACAAGTATTTTTAATCTATATAAACAGGGTGACTACATATATAACCCGGTTAGGTAAGTATTAGGTGTTGATTTCCAAAGAGATTAGGCATTTTCAAATTGAGGACAGACCATGCCCGTCGATAATGACTTAATTGTTTCTGGCCGTAAAGAAACCCACAAACCAGTGATCTAGTAACAACATTTCTCGGAAAGCCTATAGAAAAGGAACTTCAATATTTGTGTAAAAAAGCGGCCAAGTGCGAGTCGGACTCGCCCATGAAGGGTTCCGTAGCATCATATAAAAGTTTTTGTAGTTCGTAGTAACTTTCATCGATGTTTTAATAATAGTGTTTTGATTGAAAGAAATGTAAATTGCGGTTTATGATTTATGACGTATTAAAAAAACTACGTACTAGATCTCGTTCAAACCAGTTTTCGTTGGAAGTTTGCATGGTAATGTACATCATATATTTTTTTAGTTTTATCACTCTCTTATTTTAGAAGTTACAGGGGGGGACCAACATTTTACCACTTTGGAAGTGTCTCTCAAACTATTCAGTTCAGAAAATAATGATATTAGAAACCTCAATATTATTTTTGAAGACCTATCCATAAATACCT
Source organism: Phragmatobia fuliginosa (assembly GCA_932526445.1). Classification (NCBI taxonomy): domain Eukaryota; kingdom Metazoa; phylum Arthropoda; class Insecta; order Lepidoptera; family Erebidae; genus Phragmatobia; species Phragmatobia fuliginosa. The sequence goes on along the minus strand of OW052057.1, from coordinate 59,908,121 downwards.
CACACGTATGGTTTTGGTGAAAAAAATTTTTTTGAGTTTCAGTTCTAAGTATGGGGACCCCCAAAATTTATTGCTTTGTTCTATTTTGGTATAAAAATATTAAAGCGGTTTGCAGAATACATCTACTGACTAAGTTTCAACAGTATAGCTCTTATAGTTACGAAGAAAAGTGGCTGTGACCTACAGACGGATACACAGACAGACATGACGAATCTATAAGGGTTCCGTTTTTTGCCATTTGGCAACGGAACCCTAAAAACGATTGATCGATTGTCTTTGCGTTATAGAATGCCGGGTATTTTGAATACATGATGAAGTAAATTGTTTACAATACTTTCGATAGAGTGACTCCTAACTTTTCTTTACTCTGCACGAATACCCTCAGGTTCTCCCTGTCGGACGACCAGTAAGATGATCGAGCTTAACTTTAGTTAAAAAAGGTAAGTCCCATTTCTGTTTTTTTTTTGTTGACGGTGTGGGCAATCCCTTTGGATCACCGGCTCTTCGGGGAACTAGAAGCTAGGAGTATGTGGTATTTCCACTGAAACCCACCCTGATTACCAGATTCATGCTCGCTCTGGGGAGGACCCGGACCATATTATTTCAGGTCCTTCTCCCAGGATTGACTTTTCAGGCTCTGTTCCGAGAGAAGTCACAGAGGCTTCCCCCTGCCTATCGGCTCAATACTCAAGTTTTGGGGCCTGATCGCATATTTCAAATAGATTGTTGACCGCAGCAATTAATCCGCTTTTGGTCCCCTCTACAGCTGGTATCGCCGCTGACGTCCTCTACGCTCGGGATCGGCCATCTCCCGATCCCGTTCAGAGGTCTCTTTCTGAAGTAGTATAGTTTCACTTAAAGATCACCTGATTCCCCTAAGCCTGAGTTTATGAAGGATAGTGATTGTTCAATGATTTCGGCCTGAGCCACTTTAAGCAGTGTCTGACCTCTTTTTTCAGCTTTTTTTTAAATACAGTTGTTTTCGATATTCCTTCGAGTACTATTAGATTAAGTCAAAAATCTATTGAATATTTATACTCCAAAAGCACTTAGAGTGAAGTTAAATTGTATAATTAGGTAAATCATAACAATACGTATTATGATAAACTAATTTTTTTTTTTCAGTTTCCCACAATATTATGATGACATTGATTATATGAAGCGGTTTCATTTCAAAAGGTTGCATTTATAATTAAAATATTCTACAAAAGACATGTTTTCTTTCATCTAAATTAAAATCGGCAAATATGCATACAGCTATATTTTTCTTTCTTTTAGTTGGAAATACTGCAAGCATGGATTTACCCAATGCTCTTTTGACTAGCTTTTTTGATGTTTTATATTTATTTTAATAATGATAATCTGTGACGCTATTTGATTTGATCAAAGAGTAAAAAAAAATGTAGTTATAATTAAATTTATTTTTGGTAATTTTTTTTCTACATTCCCATACAAATTTCTCTCTTCTTTTCTGTTACGATAACCCCTTTCAACAGACAGGGCGTGCAAAGTAAAAAGTATTTGTGAAGTGCGCGTCAGGCCATGCATAGAATAGGTTCCGCAGCCACCCATAACGGCAGGTAGATTGGAAATTGTTATGATTGTACATGTTTACTTATGACGTCGTTTTTTTTGTACGAAGTTCTCCGTAAGCGTATTTAACAAGTTAGGCCTCTATAACTCCTGAACTAGCAAAGTTATTTAAATCATTACAGATTACCTTCAAAGTTCATCAGATAGTAGATCTGATGAACTTTGAAGGTAATCTAAGGTAATCATCACATTTTTTTTTTCAGATTTTTGAGCCAGTCGCTTATAGGGCGTCCTGTTTTAACAATAAAATACTGTTTAAAATTAAATAAATACAGATACCTAAAGAAATAAATTGTCTTAGCAACCACTCATTACTTTTAAAAGACCTATCTAATAAATACCTCACAGGATGGGGCAGACCCAAAAAAAATAATCATCCTCACTTTACGTGTTCGGGACATACTACAAAACAATTTTATTTCGCGATTTCACTTTGGCAATTTGTGGACGTGATAAAAACACATGTTCATGCAAGTTACATCTTTCTAGCACTACCGTATGGAAGTTAAGTCGAGCACAGACGGACAGACATGACGAATGTATAGGGCTTTCGAGGCAAAAATCACGGAACCCTAACAGGTTAATACGGGATTCATTTAATTTGACAGTGAAGGGTTGTCCAGTTTTAATTAATGAAAGGTTGACAGATTAATGGTCAAAACGACGATTTCTACTTAAGTAATGACCGATTAGAATAAATTTCACTATCACTTATTTTCAGGTATCATTTTTCCAAGTTATAATAATAATAATATTATCTGTATTAATTCGATACTTTCCATTTCTCAGAATGGATGCAGAAGTGGGACCCGTGGCACTAAAGAGCTCCTTATCATAGACATGACCATTAGCCAACAGGTACGTCGTAATCGTAAAAGTCTGGCGACATGTTGGATAGATTATAAGAAGGCATATGACTCAGTCCCACATTCATGGCTTTTGAAGGTGCTGGAGTTGTATAAAATTGATACAACTCTATGCACTTTCTTGAAGTCATGTATGGGGCAATGGAGGACAGTCCTTCGCTATCCTGGATGTCGTCAGACTGCGGTAAACGACGCACTTATAAAGATCGAGAGGGGCATCTTTCAAGGTGACAGTTTGAGTCCCTTGTGGTTTTGTCTGGCTTTGAACCCTCTTAGCACTCTCTTAGAGGGTTCAGGGTTGGGCTATAGGTTACAGAAAGATGATCAAGTTATATCTCACCTTCTTTACATGGATGATTTGAAACTTCTGGCCTCCACTAAATTACAATTGACAGCGTTACTGAAGGTCACTGAAAACTTTAGTAATTCTATCAAGATGGAATTTGGTGTAGACAAGTGTGCAGTCATGTATGTGAAGAAAGGTGTAATTGTAGAATCTGAAGGAATAGAACTTTCAGATTCTACAAAACTCAGATCTCTTTCTGCCACCGAAGACTAAAAGTATCTAGGTTTTTCACAGTCCTTGGGAATACCAGAATCTGATATGAAACAAACGTTGCGGGAACGCTTCTTTGGCCGCCTGAAAAAAGTACTTAAGAGTCTTTTATCGGGGGGTAACAAAGTGCGAGCCTACAATGGTTGGGTCATGCCGGTTCTGATGTATTCCTTCGGCATACTTAGATGGACTCAAACTGAATTAGATGCCCTTGACAGGAGAGTCCGTACTTTACTGACTGCATTTCGAATGCACCACCCACGTTCGTCGGTTATGAGATTGTACATCCCGCGAAAGTTTGGGGGTCGTGGATTTTTAAATATCAAGACCCTACATAATCGCGAGATTTACAATCTCAGAGAATATTTTCTTAATACCGATGTGGGAGTGCATCGCAATGTGGTTGCAGTGGATAACGGATTCACTCCACTCGCTCTGGCTAAAGAGAATTGGCGCAAACCTGTAGTACTTAGTACTGATGATCGCAAGGAGGTATGGAAGGGCAAAGAGCTTCATGGTCGGTTTTATCGGGCTTTGAACGGGCCCGATATAGACTTTAAAGCATCGACTTCCTGGCTACGGTATGGTGATCTCTTTGGAGAAACCGGAGGTTTTGTTTGTGCAATTATGGACGAAGTTATCATGACGAATAACTATCGAAAATATATCCTGAAGGATGGTACGGTTGACATATGCCGGGCATGTCACCGTCCCGGGGAATCTATCAGGCATATTATTTCTGGTTGTTCTCGTCTTGCTAATGGTGAATATTTGCACAGACACAACCAAGTAGCCAGGATCGTGCACCAACAACTTGCCCTTAAATACAAACTTGTGAATTTGGAGGTGCCATACTACAGGTATGAGCCCGACCCAGTTCTCGAGAATGGTCGTGCTACATTATATTGGGATCGATCTGTTATCACAGACAGGACTATTGTTGCCAATAAGCCTGATATTGTGGTGATAGATCGATTAGAGCGCCGCGCAATGATTGTCGATATCGCTGTTCCTCATGACGAAAATCTCGTGAAAGTTGAAAAAGAGAAACAAATCAAATATTTGGATTTATCTCACGAGATTGTCGATATGTGGAATGTGGATTCGGCGATCATTGTTCCGATAGTTGTTTCTGCTCATGGTTTGATAGCCAAGAGCCTCGACCAACACCTTATGAGACTCACGTTAGATGGCTGGATCAAGGGTCTGATGCAGAAGGCAGTCCTTCTTGACACGGCACGTATAGTGAGGAGGTTCCTGTCTTTGGAGCCCTAACCACCGGTTTCTTGGTCCCTGTACCCGAAGTCGGTGGTCTACTATTTTTTATATTTTTAAATGTATTTTTTATATTTATATTTAAAAATGTAATTTATATGTAAATATTAACAAATAAAGAGAATAATAATAATAATAATATAATTTATTTGCTTGAAATGTAGGTACATATTACATAAGATTGAGTTGGTTACATTTGGATTGTTCAGCTACATTCTGCCTTAGTCATGAAGCATGCAAATTTTAAAATATAACAACTATAATAGAATTAAAAATAATAATAATAATAACATTCGAAATTCAATAATAACAGGGTTTAAAAATTACAATACTGAAAAATAATTTTCAAAATAATAGTACAAATGTGAATGTCAAAATATTAATGTCAAAATATAAATGTCAAAAATATAAATGTTAAAATATAAATGTCAAAATATAAATCAATAATTAAAATACAGAAATAATTAACATCAATGTCAGAATACAATGTCAATCAATCAAATTATTATTGTTCTCATGCATTATACGGACATTAAACAAGAACCAGAAATTGATAAATGTCATAATTAAGGTACGATTACATTTAAATATAGCTGTTTCAAATGGTTTGGTCTTCTAGATATTCCGTTATTTTATAGTAGCATTTTTCAAGAAGTAAAGCTGTTAATTTCTTTTTAAACACATGAGTTGTCTCCAGTTTAATTGAATCTGGTACCTTATTATACACAATAACAGCCATACCTGGAATATTTTTTGTAAATAGAGCTGTATTATTGTTTTTTATACACAATCGATGTTTATACTGGGCTCTTACAGGTCCTTTCCTGCTTTGCGCAACTGTGGTGAATAAGTGCTTATTCCTTTTAACGAAAAGAGCAGTTTCCAATATGTACATGGATGGAAAAGTTAAAATATTTTGAGATTTAAATTTAGGCACACAGCTGTCTGTACATTTCATTCCATGCATTGCTCTGATGCAGCGTTTTTGGGCTTTGAACACCTGTTCCCTAAGACTAGAATATACTATAATTGGAGTGTACTTAAAAAAAACGATTTTTTAGACATTAAAGAAGGTTTCATATAATTTCAATTCTTTCCCCCAGGCCATTATCTATACTTTACACTAAAATTATGAAACTAAATGCTTGGTTTGTTTGCTTGTTTGAACGTGCCAATATCAGAAACTTTCCTTGAAAAAAACCATCAACTTGCTTTTGATTTGAGCCATAGTCAGGTAAAAATAGGTAATTAAATTATTTAGCCTCATATCACCGAATTATCAGGTACGAACACATCCTAGTTTTAGGTGGGAATTTAAAATTTATTTATTTTTAATCAGGTCGTTGACCCGAGACAGGTGACACCCCGGATAGGCCGGGGGTGTCGTCTAAGGTGGGTTGGTGTCCCGGATTTTACAGCTTAGAGCGGTGAGAGGCGCGATATCGTCCTGTCCCGAGGGTGATTCTTGGACACCCTGAGGTTTGTCTCAGCTATGGGGTACGGCATGGGGGAGTCCAGAAGCCGCTAATGCGATCCTGGAGAGTATGGTGTGAAAAGCTTTCCCCAAAAAGGTACGAACACCTGAACAACACAGGCCTGCGGACCGGAGTCGAGTAGTTCTAGTCTTTAAACAAAAAAATCAAATTTTTACTTGCACATAAACACATTCAGTGTCATCATCAGTGTATTGTGCAGTCCTATTTGGGTTTATACCATATACAGAAGGGAACCCCTGCGTACTCGATGTGTTACGCAGGTGTTCCTTGTAACGATGAATTGTAATAAGATCTTTGAAAAACCGCTAAACTTCAATACTTTGGGTTGTCGATTCAATTACGTGTTCGACGCACTAATCGAAATGAGCATCAATATATTAATTTTGAAAACTATTTTTTTTTTTATCAACAACCCATAATAAATCACTGCTGGGTTCGGGTCTCCACTGAGGACAGGGTTAAGGCCATTCGTCCCCAGGCTGGCCGATCATGGGTTGGAAGCTTCACGGCTGTTATCTTATAATAACAAACGGGATCGACTGCTTAACGTATCATGGTATTAAACTACTAACGGTCACCCATCTAGTTACTGACCGCGCATCGTGACCTTAACCTCGATGATTTATATTTAGGTATAAATATTTCAGACATCATAACACACACGTAATCTAGCCCCAAACTAAGCTGAGCTCGTATAGACAACTGAAATAAATACCTATACATACTTTTTTTCTGTAAATAAATACATATAATACAAAGAAAACACCAAACTCCGCAACACTTGATCCGACCCGGGAAACAAATCCGAGATTTTAGGCACATCAGTTGCATACACTACTACTGCGTTACCGAGGCAATAAATTTTATTGTGCAATTTGATTGTTTTCAATCAAATAACACAACTTCTGGCAAACCTTACATTGAATTGAATATAGATCTCGCCACAAATACAATCAATTTCGCCTACATTGAAATAAAGATTTTCGCGTAGGATGCAATAAATTTTAATACGGCTCATCTTGTACTATCAAACTATTTGTTACAAACTTTTAAATTCCAATGTAGTTGTAATTTTTAGCGTGAGCTCCTGACGTTATTTTCGATGTCTGATTCACTTGTTCTGCGTACGTTTGAACTGATTTATGGGAAGGTGTTAGGAAGGTTTTCGTATGAGAATTACAAACAATATTACTTTAACTAAACAAATTGTCCGTGTGGTGACGGATTAATAATTAAGAGTGTCACCACCCCTATTCAGTCCGCGGGTGTCGTAAAAGGCGACTAAGGGACAAACTACGCGAAGCAACATCAATGCAAAGAGAAGGAAAACTTGAAACCAACCCTATACCAACCAGCGTGCGTATAGTAGGCCAAAACCTCTTTTCTAAGAAGAGGTCTATGTCCAGCAGTGGACTGTTATAGGCTGTTGATGATTGATGAAACAATTTGTGAATAAAAACATAAAACACAGTAAAACTATAGCGCAAGCGAAACATTCATTTAGATACACTTTCTTCTTATCGTTGTTCAAAACTGACTTTATGTTGTTGTTGAATTTAGTCCATAAAAATAACAGAACAAGTTTGAGTCAGACTCGCTCACCGAGTGTTCCGTACGTAGGACTTAAATTTTCTTAGATAGTCTAGATCATCTAAAAATTATTTGTAAATTAAACTCAAACTGATTAACTAATGTCTGAGCTGCACAAATCTGTTGTTGTCATTAGAGGCCTAATGAGCCGTCATAGTCTGGGTCACAGTCTTCAATGTCAATGAATAAAGTAATGTCAGGCAGAGTTGATTCACTTTGACAGTCTCAAAAATTAAAAATAAAAGAGCTATGTAAGGAGGAATTTATAAATAAAAACAGGGAGCCCTTTCCTTGTAGAAGGTAAGCTCATAGCTCAAGGCTAAGCTTTTAAGCTATCAATTATTAATTAGGATACCAAGATATTTGATACAGAAAGTCCTTTGAGAGAGATAACATGAATATTTATTGAGTTAACGAATGGTTGTTATGAACAGGGAATAAAGGAGTTCTGATAAAGGATATATACATAACCTTTTCGAGTATTGAATTTTACACCATTTATTGCAATTTATTTATTTCAATCATGACAACCGGGACCGACGGCTTCGAAAATTTCTTGAAAGAAAAACCCAGCAACACTTTAAGCCCGAGCCGGGATTCGAACCTGAAACCTCTTGACCGACAGTCGCATACGCTAATCGCTTGATCAAAGAAGCTGTCTCTCTACGGCATACGTATATCTATATATATTATAAAATAATATTTGGACGTCGTCTCCGTGGGCGGTTTAATCAAGTCCATTAATCCTAATGTTATAACAGTTAAGAATAGGTCAACAGAAAACAATAAAATCTATATTAATTTACTTCCCTCCTACAAGAACTTCTAGACGGTAATATTTATATTCTGATCTTCCAGCAATTAATTTAAGTAAAACCATGTTAAAGTACATACTACATGGTACTCTAATAACTATGCATATGACTCAAATCAAAAGTTTTATATGAAACTGTGTAGTTGGTTTTACGTGAAATGCACGCGTGCTACGGAGAGGGCTATGCTCGGAGTTTCTCTAAGGGATCGTGTTAGAAACGAGGTAATCCGGCAGAGAACTAAAGTTATCGACATAGCCCACAGGATTAGCAAACTGAAGTGACAATGGGCTGGCCATATTAGCCGCAGGATCGACAACCGTCGGGGTAAACGTGTTTTTGAGTCTAGACCGCGTCTCGGCAAACGTACACACATCAAAAGTGTCTAGGGATCAAGCATTTTTATGCGGATTTCTTGAGATTGAGATGTGGCTTTGTAATAAATTTATGATTTTATAAATTTATATGGATCCTTTTTGGTGCATTTCATAATTTGAATCAGGAACTGTCAATCAAATTCGAGTAAAAGATGAAAATCAGCTGCCAATATTTTCCCTATAAAAACATACAACGCATTGAAGAAATTATTAGTGCTACTGTTTCCCTACTACTGATTAAAACCAACGTTATTATGGAGCGGCGACGTCATTTAAGCAGGGAAGAAATGCTCAGAGCCGTGGGAATGATAGAAGCTGGTTCCCGGCAACGTACTGTGGCTTTAGCTCTGAATACAAGTCAGAGTGTTATCAGTCGACTTTGGACACGTTACCGAAGCACTGGTACCGTGGCTGAGCGCCATGGAGGACGGTATCGCTGCACCACACGGAGACAAGACCGATACATTCAAATCTTAACTCGAAGAGCTCCAACAATAACCGCCATGATGTTAGCCGTGAGGCTTCATCACTCTTCAGGGAACTTAATTAGCGACCAAACAGTCAGAAACCGCTTGCATGAAGTGAACCTTCATTCCCGAAGACCGCTACGGGTACCACCTATAGCAATGCACAATCGTAGGATTCGATATCAATGGGCTCTTGAACACAGAAATTGGGCAGAAGAACAATAGCGTTTCGTGTGCTTTTCTGATGAGTCTCGTTTTGGTATGAGACCGGATACAAGACGTATACGACACTGGAGAACCCCTGGACGCCAACAGCGATTAAAATCCTGCCAGGAAGTCCATCCTTATAGTGGTGGAACCATCATGGTATGGGCGGGTATTTGGATCGGCGGAAGAACTGAGTTGATTTGGATCAGAGGCAACCTCAACGCTCAAATTTATGCTGAGACGATTGTATCAGACGTCATCGTTCCTCTACAAGTGCAAATCGGTCCCTTATTTCAGTTAATGCATGATAATGCACGACCGCACACCGCAAGAGTTGTAAGACAGACTCTCGCCGCAGCTAACATCAATGTCCTGCCCTGGCCTGCTCAGTCGCCAGACTTGAACCCGATTGAGCATGCATGGGATATGCTACAGAGAAGAGCTCTGCCGAATATGGAGGGTATCCAGTCGCAAGAAGACCTTTTTTTGTTGTTGCAACGAACATGGGCGGCCATTCCACAGCGTGATTTGGATGAACTCATTTTGAGTATGCCAAACCGATGTTCTTGTGTTGTTAGTGTTCGCGGTAGAAACACGGATTATTAATTGTTTAAGTTACCTAATAAAATTTTAAAGAAAACTGTTATTTCAGTCTTTTTTTCGAACTTTAATGTTAGTGGTTCAAATGTCAAAAATCCCTTTATTAGGAAAATGGCAAATTTCTTTACTAATGCAAAGGTGACTTGGTTTATCGTTACTGTGACAAACGAAAACACTTTATTTGATGAATCCTTAAAGAAATTTTTAATTAATATCAATCAGGAGAAAAGTTATTGCAAAAATATATGTTGATCCCTAGACACTTTTGATGTGTGTATTAAAGGACGTCCACAGGGCAGGTGGAGTGATGATTTGCGCAAGACGGCTGGCAGGAGCTGGACGGAGCGAATAGAGAGTAGACAGACCGATAGACAAAAAAAATGTTGACATCTATACTACATCTATGACTACACCTATGTTACCTTTTTTAAACAAATCCCGTATTAAGAATATAGTCCTGTGAATGAATCTATCAATCGTTTATTTGTGGAAACATAGGTAGTTACAGATACAGGTCTTATGCACATGTTAAAGGTTACACTGTGTCCTACCACATAATGTGGTGTACAAATATTTTTAAACCCAATTTAAAAAATTATTTAAAGAAATCATATATCATCGTTCCGAGAATTTATTCCCAACGTTATCTGGGGTCGGCTACTAGTTCAACCGGTTTTACCTGAGTTTCAGTTTGTCCTCGCAGCGATTGGCATCGGACCTCCGCAACCCTCAGGGAGAACTGAAATTCGAAGATTGAACTAGTTGTCGTTATATTTGAGAGCACTGACTTTCCAATAACGATTGCCCTATATGTTTATGACAACCAGGACCGAGGGCTTTACGTGCTCTCCGAGGCACGGGCGTGAATCACCGCCAAACTTCCAAACTCCAGGCTGCTATTAGGAATTTCCCAAGAAAAACCCAAAAACACTTTTTGGCCCGACCCGGGATTTGAACCCGAGACCTCTTGATTGGCAGTCGCATACGCTAACCACTAGACCAACGAGGCAGTCAATATCGTGTAACTCAATACGTCAATATTTGAATATTCCCAATGCGGGAGTTGTCTTTTATCAAATAATAAACGAAACGATATCAAATATCTTTAAACGAACAATTCTTGTTTATATAGTTATATATATGACTGCCTTGTTGGTCTAGTGTTTAGCGTATGCGGCTGCTGATCAAGAGATCTCGGGTTCGATTCCCGGGTCGGACCAAAAGTTTGTATGATCTTCAAATATTTGTTTCGGAGTTTGGGTCTTTTCTATGTATAAAATGTACGTATTAAAAAAAAAAGTATGTTTATGTATTTATATCAGTTGTTAAGTACCCATAATACAAGCTCTGCTTAGTTTGGGACTAGATAATGTTGCGAGTAAGATGTCCGAAATGTTTATTTATTATTATTGTATTTATTACTCTTTCTATAACACTTAGTTAGTGGTTAGTATGCTATTACAGCATCAATACAGCTACTTGGATGTCGTTGTTAAACAAAAAATATGATAACCGAGCAAAGCTCGGTCGCCCAGACACTTTCCATTTAAGTAACAAAATTTTCTAGAACAATGATGTTGTGACACTAACATACGACCTTCACTTGGCTTTAATGTTAGGATGGATAATAATTACTGGTTTAATGGAGAGACTAAAGGGACCAAGGAACCAAAGTTTCATCAAAGTATGTTAGTCGATACCCTTGGAGCCGTTTTAATTGATTATAATTTTAAGTTCCTCAGATATTAAAACTTTCTATCTATTTTAGAACAGGAATGCTTTGATGTATGAGTAACACAGATAAATATCTTATGAATATTATAGACAGACAGTTCAATTCCATTTATTGAAGACTGTGCAAATATCGACTAGCATCTCGGGTACTCAAGAAGCAGATGCGTCATGATCTGACGGTCTCCCATAGACATCATCAGGCAAATAAAGTATCACAAAGTATAGGCCTGATATCAGTATATCCAGAGTGGAATCACTACTTCACTATGTCTGATGGAAAGTATAGTTTATGCATTAAAATATTCAAAGAAAGTTGTGAGTTGAATTGAACAGCCACGTCATGTAAGTAAAAGCTTCTATGAGTTGATTTGATTATAGTACATAGTCTAGTCAATAAGTTGAAAAAAAGTATTCATCATTGAAATTGAGAATTAAATACATATGACCTTTTAATGGAATCTTGTTTATTAATAGCCTTTGAAGTAGTTTAAGTGCGGGTTTGAAATTTTCGCACCTTTTTATAGACGTTTATAGACGCAAACACGTTATCAAGAATTTACACGTTCTTAAACTCGTTGACTAGACAACACTTTAAGGTATAATTTGAAAGGATTAGTTGTTTTAGAGTTTTGAGCCCTTTTCAAAAGTAACAAAAATAGTACAATCAATACAATTTACAACTAGTTCAATCTTCGAATTTAAGTTCTCCCTTGCGGAGGTCCGATGCCAGTCGCTCCGTGGAAAAATTGAAATTCACCGGTTGAACTAGTAGCCGACCCCAAATACACTTGGGAATAAAGGCCAGAAAGATGAATTAGAAAAGGTGGTGATGGATTAAGAATATGGAGTATCACTACCTCTAGTTATCCTACAGGTGTCGTAAGAGGCGACTAAGGAAACATATCGATCACACAATGACAACGTCATCGCAAAAACAAGGTAAATTTAAACGAACCCTTTATCAATGGGTCTGGAAAAGTTGTTTAGTAGTCCAAAACGGAGTGGTTTATGTCTACCTGTAAACTATTATAAGCTGCTGATGTAATGTGGTGTCTCAGCGTCGATTTTAAACTTTAAACAATTTCTCGACAAAATAAAGGAACAAAATAAGCAGCCAACATCACTGCCAAGAGAAGGAAAACTTGAAACAAACCCTTTACCAACCCGTCTGGCCAGCGTGGTATAGTAGGTCAAAACCTCCGTTCAAAGGAGAGTCCTATATCTAGCAGTGAACTGTTAAAGGCTGTTGATGATGATAATGATGATGATGATATCCACACTAATAAATAAGAATTAATTGCAATAAAATATTATCAATACAATCTTTGCTTTTTTTAAATATTCAAATCTAACAATCTGCACTGAGACACCCATATTACAAATATTCTTGCTATGGCCAGGAATGATGGCGTAGTATTAGAAACAAATTAAAATAATGCCAATTTTTAAGTAATATAACCAATATAAAAAAAAATGATCAATTTACAGACGTAATACTTAAAACGAATTGAGTTATACATCATTAGGCGGACATTAATTACAGTTATATTTACAGTGGGTGTGTATTTATGGTAGCACTGAATGATTTGTTTGCCATCGTTTGGTGTGAACGTAAGCATACCAGAATATCACTTTTAAAACTTTTAAATACGTACTAAGAATCATTGTAATAAATTTTAATCGATTGCTTGGCTTCTTCTTTATAGGCTCACGTTAGATGGCTAGATCATTTGACGATTGGTGTTCAGTAATTGACTTAAAAATGATATCAATCATGGTTCGGATTGAAAATACTCAATATGAATATAACTGCTTGTACAATATATTTCTTGCTCTTCACGATAAGCAGATTCGATTCCGAACCCTAATGCCGGAACCACATTGTGTTATGCGCTATTCGTTATGTGACTACGCCTTATTCGACAAAATATTTATTATGCGGGCAAACAACAAACATGCCATCCACACTTTGAACTGATAATGCAAATATGTGTGATTTTTGCGAAAGCAATGGACGTGTTGAGAGTTGCCGCAATTTATTTTTTCGTAAATGCTTCTTACAAGTACATAGTTGCTAAAAGACCGAAAAGAAAATGCTGGTGGATGATTACTAGTCATAGGAATCTTTTCCGTTCGTCCACTCCATTTTATATGATATCGATACACGACCACCGCAAGCGAGCGAATGACTCACCGAAGTGCGTCAAAAAAACGACAAGTCGTCGGATACGCGTATTTGCTATACGTGCTTATGTGTTATGCGTACGAATATTAGCGAATATACTCTCCACACTTCGCCATATGCGCGTGAATAACCCGCATAGCGAATAGCGAATAACACAGTGTGGTTCCGGCATCACACCAACACGAATCGAAAACGCGCCCTTAGCAAAGTTGCAAACATTTTTCGTTTTCTATTTTTTATTCTCTGTTCTTTTGTTTCATTGGCTAATATTTTATTTCAATCACGTGATTTAGTGACATTAGCCAATAGAGCAAGAGAATTGAGAGAGTTTGCAGCTTGGCTAGGGTTGGGCTGGTCACGCGAATTTAACGACACGAATACTCAAATATGACAAGGGAAGCAAAGGGTTCGATTAGTGTAACATCTGAACCCCTTGAATTTCAACGCGATTGCAACTTCTGCGAAAACGTAATTTTGCAGTAGGATGTAACGGGGTAGGATCGGCGGCACGACCTGAACTCGAACGCTTACTAGTACGTCATGGCGCTCTGTATGAAGCCGCGAGAAGACCACGTTTTTTTCTCGAAGCTATGAGTAGGCGATATCCACATATGCCATGCATCGCCTAAATGAAGGATTTCAATCTGCTACTAACACTTTTATGTTGACTTCAAGGGGTTCAGATGTTACACTAATCGAACCCTTTGCTTCCCTTGTCTCATTATATTTTGTATATAAGCCTATATATATATATATATAGGCTTATATACAAAACAAGTGACTCTACTCTGCCTTATGGAAAGCATGAGTAGAATCCAGGAGTAGGGGCCACCATCCTCATTGTGAGTTCAAATAAACTTGGGAAAAGGCTAGGAAGATGAATGAAAATAAGTGTATCCTACATAGGGTAGGCAGAACAGCAAGAAATATTCAATGATAAGAATCAAGATTTACTACCTAAATATTAAATTACTATTTACCAAAACCATGACATTTACGTAACATTTTTTACTTTTTAAATCTTTGTTTATTAAGTCTATTTAGGCATCACCTTGCGAAGTACTAGTAGACATTAAAATAGTGCGTAGGTGTGAAGTGAATATAAGAAATCATATCCCTAAATTCATACCTTCAAAATAATAGGGATCGACGTACGAAAAACTGGTTTTAATTATCCAACAATAGGTATGCTGGCCTATCGGGGATCGGAGCTCTTGAAAATCAATTTATTTTGCGGTTACGAAATAAAACAACCACAAATTTCGTTTCCAGAAAAACTCTGATCCAATACATTTAATAGGTACAGTTTTGTTAATGTTATCGTTCTACAAATATGTATCTATTAAAAATATAATATTGAATATAATATATCCTCCTAGCCTTATTCCCAAGTTTATTTGGGGTCGGCTACTAGTTCAACCGGTTTTACCTGAATTTCAGTTTTTCCACGGAGCGACTGGCATCGGACCTCCGCAACCCTAAGGGAGAACTGAAATTCGAAGATTGAACTAGTTGTCAGTATATTTGAGGGCACTGACTTCCCAATAACGATTGCCATAGGTGTTCATGACAACCGGGACCGACGGCTTCACGTGCTCTCCGAGGCACGGGCGTGAATCACCGCCAAACTTCCAAACTCCGGGCAGCTATTAGGAATTTCTTAAGAAAATCCCAAAAACACTTTTTGGCCCGACCCGGGTTTTGAACCCGAGACCTCTTGATTAGCAGTCGCATACGCTAACCACTAGACCAACGAGGCAGTTATATAATATTGAATATAATATATATATTATTAATATATATAATATTGTATATAAAAAATATAATATTGTCCGTGTGGTGACGGATTAAGAATACTGAGTGTCACATCCCCTATTCATCCGGCGGGTGTCGTAGAAGGCGACTAAGGGATAAACTACGCAAGACAACATCAATGCAAAGAGAAGGAAAACTTGAAACCAACCCTATACCAACCCGTCTGGCCAGCGTGGTATAAGTAGGCCAATACCTCCTTTCTAAGGAGAGGCCTATATCCAGCAGTGGACTGTTGAAGGTTGTTGGTGATGATAATGATGAAAAATATAATATTCATATAAAATAATAGTAAAATAAAAGAAAAAATATTCAAGATATCGAAATTATCTATAAAGTAATTTACTATTTCTTTATTAAGTCCCAATCAAAGAGTAAGAGGTGCTTCCAGTTCGAAAGTAATGACTGGATTTGTGTGTATACCTAGATCTATAATAACTCGCAAACTGACGATTTTAAATGCCAAGACTGTGCTAAAGTTTTAAGTTTTTTATTAATTACTAACGCTCGCATATGTCAAACGAATTTTAACAATACTTTCACACTATCAATAACTGCATATTTTGTATTTAGATTAATGTAGAAAATCAAACAAAAAAGTAAAGAACCTTAAAAACTTTTTTCCACAGTTAATTTAGAAGCCAACTTTTTCTACCTAACTATGACAAACTGCAATTTAATTCTATTTTTTTAAAAATAATCATTATATTTTTCATCTTTCGTCTCAAAGATAGCTCATATTTAATTGTATGTTATATATATTTTCTAATTATTAAATATTATTTTTAACAATAATAATACTCACCAGATAATTAAAAATCGAAACACAACACAAAGTCCACACCACTTTTAAAACTACGAGTAAATTGAAAACAATACACTATTCAATTTTCAAATTTGGCGCAAATTTCCCGAAAGCGCACTAAGACAACCGGTTGATACGGCCGCCGCTTTTCTACTGTAATGAATTTGGAATAAGGCGACGGGCGCACTGGGATTCGGACTACTTGTCCGACTTATTAGAGCATACTTATCTATTATGCGTTATGCTTTAGTCTTGTCGTGGGCGTTATTAAATACATTGATTAAATTACATATATTTATAAGTTTTCAAATAATTTGTTTACGGTAAATGTCGTAAAAGACGATTATGGGAGCTAACTACGAAAGAAAACAGTGCTGAGAAGACAAAGAAAACGTGTCACAAAACCTATTAATTCGCATGGCTAGAATACAAGGTCAAAATAAATTTTTAAGAGAATAGAAAATTTTTTAGAGACCAAGGTTCTGCAGTATAATGCAATAGCTTCTGATAAAGACAATGATCCAAAAAATTTTCATTTACTTTATTCGGAAATCACAACTTTTATTAATTCAAGCAGGGCTTGAAAATGCATCTTACTATGACGCCACAGTCTCTCCATGATCCACAGTGGCAGTGAGGACAGTAACCGTAACTCCTGGATTATGTTCATGCTTTCCATCAGGCAGGGCAGAGTCATTTTGGCAGCTAATAAAAAATAGTGACAACTTTACTTTTGAGCAAGATCCATTTTTATATATATGTACATCTCACAAAGCCGCCATTGTTTGGGTTGGCATCGCCATACTTCCTGCATTGTAGGCAGTCAGGTGGCCCCCACTCCTGGTTTCTACTCATGCTTACCACCAGGAAGCGTGAAGTCACTTTTGCAGGCATAAAAAAAAAAACCAAAAAAACATTAAACACTTCACACGCACACATCAGATTTGAAAGGGTCATAAACATGTTATTTTAATAGTTTTTGTTTTGTAGTTACCAGATAAAAAAAATCAAATGCCCTTTCTCACGATTTTATCCATTTGCGTTAGACTCACTTAAGTCAGACTTCAAAAATCCAATGTTATTGAAGTATTCAGCTGCCTAAATTATTATTATAATACATACTGTCTGGGAGGTACATTAAATTCTAAGAAACTTATTTAGGCGCGAGTAAATTTATCTTAAAAGCGTCGCTTCTGCTGTCAATCAGAATCAGATTAAATTCATACGTTTATTTTCGAAGGTTAATATTGCTTTCAATATATCTGTCAAAAAAAAAGTATGACAACACACATTTTAATGTTTTATTAACCCTTTTGAGAATGCAGCAACACACTAAGAAATTCAAGAAAAAAAATCATCTTTAAACGTTTCTACATTAGCAATATCAGAAGTCATGATTGCTAGCAGTTTACGATCCATTCGATTTTTAAAATATTTAGTCGAGAGCTTATTTGTGGCCATCTGGTCAATCTCATAAAGGTTTTATGCAATGTCAGATTTGATAGTGACCAGAATTACACTTTAATATTTTTTGAAATTGAATAGATGAAAAGTTTATTTTAGGAGTGTTGTTTTATTATAACTATGGAAAACAAGTGTGGATATTATTAGTTCGCTTTTTCTAAGAGTCCAGCCAACTAGCCAAGCAAAAGTTTATTTTATTTTGTATTCCATTCTGTATACTATTTCTCACGTGATCAATAAAAAAATTTAGCAAATGAAACAAGAGAATTGAGGAATAGAATAGAGAATAGACAACGAAAAATATTTGCGACTCGGCTTGGGGGGCAGTTTTTGTGATTCACAAATAATTTTTGTAATTTACAAATATTTTTTGTAATTCACAAATAATTTTTGTAATTCACAAATAATTTTTGTAATTCACAAATATTTTTTGTAATTCACAAATATTTTTTTTGAGTCTAGACTCCTTCCTATCGTCGGACACAAAGTTCCATGTAGCTGTAACTATGTGTCTTTAACATGAATGCTTGTAAGGGCTCAAACGACACATATTATTTCTATGGTTAAGAGGTATGTGCAAGTTAAAAATATATATTTAGCGGGCCAGTTTTATTTTGTTCAGTTTGGAATCAAACATAGTGTAAAACAAATACGATTATTAATAACAGTACCTACAAATACCTAATTACAATGGAATGGTTTCGTAACATGCAATAAAGTGCATTTTGATCTGATATATAAATGCATTACAGATCAAAATGTATCGTGTAGTATCCTGGCTGAATAAAATTCATGACATATTTTAGTATCTATTCTTCATAGCCTTTATTCAAAATATGATTTGGGGAAGGCTTACTAGTTCACCCGGTTTTAACTGAATTTCAGTTTTTAAATGGACTGGTATCAGACCTTCGTAGACCTAAGGGAGAAATTCAAATGTTGAACTAATTGTCAGTATATTTGAGGGCACTGACTTCCCTATAACGATTACCATAGCTGTTCATGACAACCGTGACCGACGGCTTAACGTGCTCTCAGAGACACGAGCGTGAATAACCGCGAAACTTTCATACTCCGGGCTGCTATTAAGGATTTCCTGTAAGAAAATTCATCTAGTCCCAAACTAAGTAGAGCTTGTATTATGGGTACTAAACAAGTGATATAAATACATAAACATACTTTTTTTTTGTAAATACATACATATTAAACATAGAAAACACCCAGACTCCGAAACAAAAATTTGTGGATCACACAAATATTTGGTTTGACCTGGGAATCGAACCGGAGACCTTTTGATCAGCATCCGCATACGCTAACCACTAGACCAACAAGGCAGTCAAATAATTCAAATAAATCACAGTTACCTCGGTAAGTCATAAAATTGGTAAGTAGTTGAGAGTTCATAAACTTTTTAAATTTATTTTGATTTTCATACATCACATGTACTCTACATTGTATTTATAGAAAATTTCATTTCAATTTCATTACTCTGTTTCCACGGATCTTTTATACGGAGAAATCAAGGGTTTGTTACCAAGAATTTGAAAAATTAAATTTCTAATTTGAATATTATCATACAATAATATGAATTAAAATGTTTTGAAGCACACCTTGTGCCCTTATTTTCTTTAACTGATTTCTTGTAGTTCGTTGTAACTTATTAGTGTATTGATTAAATGAGAGGTACATTGCGGTTTACGATTTATGTCTAAAAACTACTTACAAGATCTCCTTCATACCAATTTTCGGTGGAAGTTTGCATGATAATATACATCATATTTGTTTTTTAGTTTTTTTCACCCTCTTCTTTTAGTAGTTACAGGGCGGGGGGGGACGAGGGACGACGACGACACACATTTGAACACTTAGTAAATGTCTCTCACGCAAACTATTCAGTTTGGAAAAAATGATTCATTTTAAACCTCAATATAATTTTTGAAGAAATTTTTTTTTTGAGTTACAGTTACAAGTATGAGAAACAAATCAATTCAAATCAAATCAAATCAAACCATTTTATTTCAAGTAAACCATACAACGGCACTTTTGAAACGTCAAGTAGTCAATCAGTAGTCAGTCGTGAAGCTAATCGTCTGTTCCAATTCGTAGATCCTATGGAGAAGAACAGACAAGAAACTCCATGGACACTCTTTTCCAACATTGTTTTTACAATTTTTGGTTACATTGTTTAAGGCATTTTAAATAAATGTGAGCACAATGTAACGATGCGAAACCCACAAAATGTATTGTTTTTTTTTTCTATTTTTATGAAAATCATAATGCGTTTCACAGAATACATCTACTAACTAAGTTTCAACAGTATAGTTCTGTAGAGGCTGTGGCGGACGGACAGACTGACGGACAGACATGACGAATCAGTAAGGGTTCCGTTTCTTGCCATTTGGATACGGAACCCTAAAAAGTGGCTTAAGTAACTCCTTATATGATCAGCTACCTGCCAGTGAAAGTCACATCGAAATCGGTCCAGCCTTTTTAGAGATTATCCGGAACAGACAGACATCGCCTTTTACGACACCCGCGGGATGAATAGGAGTGGTGGCACTCTGTTTTTTTTATTCCGTCACCACACGGACAATATCAATAATAATAACAGTTTATTCATGAAAGATTACAAAACATTATATAAAAAAAAGTTATTTAAAATTAGTACACTTCATAACTACGCAAGACAACATGAATGCAAAGAGAAGGAAAACTTGAAACCAACCCTATACCAACCCGTCTGGCCAGCGTGGTATAGTAGGTCAATACCTCCTTTTCAATGAGAGGCCTATGTCCAGCAGTGGACTGTTAAAGGCTGTAGATGATGATGATGACACTTTATAAACTTGGTATAGAGGTGTTTAGTAGCAATGTAATGTTGTTTAATAGCAATCTGTATAAATTTGATGTAGCTCTTAAACTAGGAAAACTTTCCGACGTTTCTGACGGATTATACCGCTCGTGGTCACGGGTAGATTGATGTGAGTTTGGTGAGTAAAAAAGATGATTATGTGTAGAAGTCACGAAAGTTTAAAAACAAACAAATTTTGACAAGTTATGATGTGTGTATGTGTGTGTGTGCTTGTGCATGCGTGCGTACGTGTTTGCGTGTATAACGGTTTTTGATTTTGAGGTTATTTTGTAAAGCAGGCACCGCACTTCGCTATGCGCTATTCGTTATGCGGGTTATTCGTGCGCATACGGCGAAGTGTGGAGAGTATATTCGTTTCGTTCACCATAAAAATGACAATGACACATCTCTACAACACACATATTTGCCTTATTTGATGCTTATTTGACATACCAGTTCGAAGTGTGGATGGCATGTTTGTTGTTTGTCATGTCACATAACTAATATTTGGGTGAATACGGCGCAGTCACATAACGAATAGCGCATAACGAAGTGTGGTGCCTGCATAATAATAATCTTCTCGTATTTATTGTTACCTTAAGTGATAAAGTTTTAAATAAATTGATGTTGTATAATCCTTACTAATCATAAGCGCGAAAGTTAGGATGAAAGTGTACAGTAATATAGCTTCTTCTTCCTAGCCTTAGTCCCAATATTATTTGGGGTCGGCTACTATGTAGTTCAACCGATTTTACCCGAATATCAGTCTTTCCACACAGCGACTGGCATCGGACCTCCAAAACCCTAAGGGAGAACTGAAATTCGAAGGTTGAACTAGTTATCAATAAATTTGAGGGCAGCAACTTCCCAATAACGATTGCCTTAGATGTTCATTACAATCGGGACCGATGGCTTTACGTGCTTATAATGGGACCACATGAGAGGTACCAGATTTCAAATAATAAAAAATAATATCAAAATCTGTTAACAGAACCGAAAGTTCCGATGTAATAAACAAAACAAAAAAAAAACAAGAATACAGTAGAAATTAGTACATCTTCCTTTTTTGAGGTCGGTTATAAGAGAGATTTTAACATACTATTCTTATCAACATCATCCAATTATGTTTTCGTCAAATGTAAATTAATGAATTTTTTAGATATAATTAAAAACCATTTGTCAGTTCTGATACAAGCACACAATCTGTTGAATATTAGAAGAATCACCAAATCGGTACACCCAGTAAGAAGTTAGTAGGTAACACACAAAAAAATGTAACTACATTTTAGAAGTTGGTTAGAAATGATTAAAAATTAGTTACATACCTCATCATCATCATCATCAACAGCCTTTAACAGTTCACTGCTGGACATAAGCCTCTCCTTAGAAAGGAGGTTTTGGCCTACTATACTACGCTGGCCAGACAGGTTGATATAGGGTTGGTGTCAAGTTTTCCTTCTCTTTGAATCGATGTTGTTTTACGTAGTTTAGCCCTTAGTCGCCTTTTACGACACCCGCGGGATGAATAGGGGTGGTGACACTCTGTATTCTTAATCCGACACCACACGGACATACCTCGACAGCATAAAGTATTACAATTTATGATAATTGTTTGTTTGTTGTTGTTGACATGACTCGTAATGTAAGTAGAAATGAAAAAAAAAATACTTTAATCAATTTAGTAAATCGACACTTTGAAATTGAGACCTATCGAGTTACACCTTCGTTTATTTCTCAGAACATAAAGTCAGTTCCAAAGCAATACTAAAATAATCAAGAACTCTGAAATTATCAAGCAAAAAAACCAAAAAAAATCTTCTTGTAAATATAATGTACCGCAACGTGATCGATAAAGATTTTCAATCCATGCTTCGACCTTTGAACATAATGCAGTATGTAGGATTTTGCCCTAAATACCAAATTAAAAACAATTTTATATACCCGAGTAGTGGATTAACGAATTCAATATCTGTATGTTGGACAATCAGTTCCATTTCGATATTTCTGTTTCGTGTGATGATATTAAATATGAATAAACAGTATTTTAACTTCGTCTATATAGCTTCGTATTATGATCTCTGCTTTTATTCTACTGGTTTTATTTTAATCAGTTTTTTATCTATTGGCCAGGTCCATAAAAACATAAATTTTGTTCTAACTATTCAGAGCATTCATAGATTTTTTAATAACAAAAGGTATCTTAGAAACTTCACTTTAGTGAACTGGCTTTTAGTTTCATGGGTACTTGGTTCCTATATTTTTATAATCCAAATCTTTTATGCATCAACATTTCATTGTTTGGTTTCCTTAAGTTTAGTTTGTATTGATATCAATATAATTTATGCTATACGGTGCATCACACTTCTAAAAGGTATGCTTGATTTATGGAATGAAAAAGTACTACAACCTCATCTAGTAAGAGATATGGAAATGAAACAATATTGCAAAGTAATGTTTCAAACGTACACTGATATACTAAGGGGCTATGATACTTTTAAATCGATCTTCAAGTACTTTGTAAGTAACTGTTTTATTGGATCAAAATACTTTAGTATTATAAACATTAGTTTTTAATTCATTCTTAACAATACCTTCATCATCAGCAGCCCATTGTTTTTCCAGTGCTCGCCATTCTAGTCCAATTAATTATATCTACTAAAATCAATTTTATTGGTTCACTTATGAGATAGTTGGTAGTAATTGAGAGCCACGCTAATTTCAGCATGAACGGATCGGTTCAACCAGAGAGGTACCTTACAGAAAGACAACCCAAAATGCTAGAATTTGTGCTGTCGTATTTCCCTGGTGAGTGCGATACCACAGGAGCATCTGAATAGGCCTCCATAGTGTGAAATATCATGCTGCAATATCTGCATTCACAATGAGTTTGATGACCTCTACTCTTGCATCATACTCATGCTATTCATCAGACAGATCAGACAGAGTCACTTACACAAGTTCTTTAATAAATTATTAGCAATTTATATCTGATCTATGCGGTAAAAAAAAACTCAGGTTAAAAGTATTAAAGTTATATTGAGTGAAACCGAGTGAGAGAGCCGAGAAGTGGCGTGCAATTGGAGAGGCCTATGTCCAGCAGTGAACTGCGGTAGGATGATGATGAGTAAAATGCTAGAAACCAAAACTCTGAGAACTTCAGTGTATTCTAGGGATATCTCTGAATGATCGGCAGAGGGCAAATCCCGAGTGTAGACAACGCCGACGGTGACATGAACCGTGTCGACGGGGCTTCAAGCTGCCTCGGAGACCTCGGGTAGAAAACGTTGATCCTGAGAAGGACCTGAAATAACATGGTCGGGGTCTTCCTCAGAGCAGACCAGAGACCGGTTGTCGGTGTGGCTCCGGCTTCTCAGTCGAGAGAGAGAGTCAGAGATTCGAAGCTATTTCTCCACACTGTCAACAAAAAAAAAGGATAACTCTGATTACTGGAAAGAAACCCGGTTATGGCATATGTTACGAAACTATATACTTAACCTTCAATTATTATTATTTTCAGATATTTTATTACGTATTAGAATTCTTTTTCCATACATTAATAAATATACAAATTATAACTGAAATGATGAAACTGTCGAACATAATTGGAAAAGTAAGAATGGAAACAAATGTTATTAGTTGCTTAAAGATTATAGCATTAATTAATTATTATTTTTTGCAGAATGCGCTCAAGATAGCTGTTATCATTTTGATCTCATTTCTAATAAAAACTTTTTCAATAAATCTAATAATTTGCCTATATTGTGATAAGTTTTATGCAGCTTTGGAAAACAGCCAAAACTCTTGTGCACTTATTTTCAAAGAAAAACGATCAGGTATCAAACTGCATATCAGATAAATATTGAGATTTTTCTAGAAATAGTGAGCACCTAATATAAAATTTCTACATTATATTCATCTTCTTCATCATCGTCATCTTGAGCCTATCGCAGTCCACTGCTGGACATAGGCCTTTCCAATTGCACGCCACTTAGCTCGATCCTCGGCAACTCGCATCCAGCTCCTGCCAGCCGTCTTGCGCAAATCATCACTCCACCTGGCCTGTGGATGTCCTACACTACGTTTGCCGAGACGCAGCCTCCACTCAACAAAATTAAAACCAGCTTTTCGCATACGTGCTATTTTGATTGCCCTTTAACTCCTTTAGTGGTGGAATTTCCCAAAACCCTCTCTTAGTGTTCACATAGGCTTCTCAAGAAACACACCTGCCAAATTTCAGCTTTTGGTGCTTAGTAGTATCATGTGTCCGTGTGGTGACGGATTAAGAATACAAAGTGTCACCACTCCTATTCATTCCATTGGTGTTGTAAAAGGCAACTAAAGGAACAAAATCACAGCTAACATCACTGCCAAGAGAAGGAACACTTGAAACAAACCCTCTACCAACCCGTTTGGCCAGCGTGGTATAGTAGGCATAAACCTCCTTTCTAAGGAGAGGCCTATGTCCAGCAGTGGACTGTTAAAGGCTGTTGATTGATGATGATGATGATGATGTTGTCTGTCAGTCAATCAGTAACAGAACAGTTATATTTATACATACTAGGTCATATCACATTCTTCATATTTTTTTTGTAATCCTTAATTTATCTGATTTCGTAATAAAAATAAATGTTTAATTACAGTTTTAGAACTAAAGCTATCCAAGAACGTACAACGACTGTACCGATCATCGTTCAAGAGGATGTCAGCTTGTGGCTTGTTCTACATTGATGCCGCTCTGCCTTTATCTTTAATGGGTCTCATCACCACCTATACTGTCGTTCTCATTCAGTTTGCGTTACCTAATCAGTTAAGTTGAGTATCATTAGATAAATAAAATACTATATCACTCATATAAGTGTTCAGTGCAAATATTTAGGAATAAAATCTCTTTGCCTGGGCGGTACTGTTCTCACACAGACCAACCTATAAGTAACTTAAATACTCGTATTGTCGTGAGTGTGAGACCAGAGGTCCAATCTTACAGTGGCGTCAATTTTTTTTTTTTTTTTTTTTTTTTCTTATAAAGACAACTCCCGCATTAGGAATATAAATCCTGTGTCGCGGGGGACTTTACAAACATACATGAAACGGACACAAAGAACATCCAGACTCAGAACAACAATTTGCAAATCACACAAAGTGTTGTCCCACATAGGATTTGAACCCACGACACTTGGCGAAGTAGAAAGTGGCGTGGGGACCACTTATACCGCTAGGCCAACCGTGCAGTCATTAAGTCATTAAGCCGCCACAGTGTGGGTCACCATTCTCCATTGTCTATACTCACAATAGTGCCAACTGCTTTGTTGGTCTAGTGGTTAGCGTATGCGGCTGCTGATCAAGAAGTCTCGGGTTCGATTCCCGGTCGGACCAAATATTATTTGTGTGATTCACAAATATTTGTTTCGGAGTCTGGGTGTTTTCTATGTATAATATGTATGTATTTACAAAAAAAGTATGTTCATGTATTTATTTCAGTTGTCTGTCCATAACACAAGCTCTGCTTAGCTTGGGACTAGATGATGTTGTGTGTCAAATGTCCGGAATATTTGCTGGACGAAGGTCTCCCACAAGGAACGCTAACCATCCCGGTCTTGGGCAGTCCGCATCCATCCGCCAAAACACATAATGAGGATGGTAAACTCTTCTCTTGGATTTTACTCCTCCAGGCTCTCCATCATTCAAAGTAGAATTGTTTTGGTAGGCCTCAATGTATTTAAAAAGTACTAAAAATAGCTTGATTCGTGATTTTGGACAAATTTTATTACAAGAAATATCTTTGAATTATCTTTCAAACTTGAACAACTTTGTTTTATTTAATAAACATTAACTCGACAAAACTTTGACAAATGTATTTTCATTAATGATCCATAAAGCCCCAATATTGGCTGTTTGACGCTAGCCGAGTTCGAGTTGGGTACTAGCAAGACAACGATCAATCAATCAATCAACAGATCATGTCCTACTGCTGAGCTCGGGCCACCTCATAGGAGAAGGTTTAAGGTCATTCACCCCTACACTGGACGAGTGAGGGTTGGGGAGTGGCAATTCACGTTGTGGCTTGGCTACCGAAGCCCTCCAATTAAGCTTCACGACTGCTATCTTATTATAATAACCAAGACCGACTGTTTAACGTGACCTCCGAATCAAGGACGCTCACGGTATCATATTATCTAGATACTAGCCTCGCCGTCGTTGATTACCCTCGGTGATTATTCATCATCATCAACAGCCTTTAACAGTCCACTGCTGGACATAGGCCTCTCCTTTGAAAGGAAGTTTTGGCCTACTATACCACGCTGGCCAGACGGGTTGGTTGGTAGGTTTCAAGTTTTCCTTCTCTATGCATTGATGTTGTCTTGCGTAGTTTATCCCTTAGTCGCCTTTTACGACACCCGCGCGGGATGAATAGTGGTGACACTCTGTATTTTTAATCCGTCACCACAAGGACTCCATTAGGATTACCAATCATCTAAAACCATTCGGTTATAAGTTTATAAGACAACGTTGTATCTACGTAATCTTGCCGTTGGATTTTTTTAAGACAAACGAAAATTAGAATTAGTTTGCTGAAAAGTATATTAAGTATTATGGGAAAAAATTATTTGCTCATGCATCGTAATCTCAAAACTGAAAATACTTACATAATTGTAATTAAACTCGGTGTATTGAACAAAACCAAGGTTAGGTTGTATTGTTAATTGCAAACAATTGTTTAAGCGTTGTTATATAAGTTTACTGACGACTGGGAAAGCGATATGGAAATAAAAACACGCATAGAGATCTCCCGGAATGCGTTTAACAAAATGAGATCAATACTTTCCAGTCGCAACCTCAGTATTCCCCTGCGCACTCGTCTACTGCAATGCTACATTTGGCCCATAGCCCTTTATGGTTGCGAAGCTTGGACTATTAAAGAAGACCTTCGTAAACGTATTGAGGCTTTTGAAATGTGGACTTACCGACGCATGCTCTCGATCAGCTGGACTCAGAAAATCTCCAATGTTGAGGTTCTAACACGTGTCGGTCAAACCCGCAAGTTGATGAAGACCATCAAAACAAGAAAAGTTGCCTACCTCGGTCATGTCTTCAGACACGAGAGATACAATTTACTCCAACTCATTATGATGGGCAAAATTGCGGGGAAACGTCGAGTAGGCCGTAGAAAAAAATCGTGGCTTGGAAACATCCGCGAGTGGACCGGAGTCAAGAGCGCCGCGGAACTCTTTCACCTCGCCAGGGACAAAGCGAAGTTTTCAGGGCTGATGTCCAATCTTCTTAATTGGAGAGGAACAACAAGAAGAAGAAGAATATAAGTTTCATTTTATGGAAATAACACGTTTATTGCTTAAGAAGCAAATATTAGCAATTTCATCATCATTTAGTAATACTCTTCTTCCTAGCGTTTATTCCCAAGTTTATTTGGCGTCGGCTACTAGTTCAACCGGTTTTACCTGAATTTCAGTTTTTCCACGGAGCGACTGGCATCGGACCTCCGCAACCCTAAGGGAGAACTGAAATTCGAAGGTTGAACTAGTTGTCAGTATATTTGAGGGCACTGGACTTCCCAATAATGATTGCCATAGATGTTCATGACAACCGGGACCGACGGCTTCACGTGATCTCAGAGGCATGGGCGTGAATCACCGCCAAACTTCCAAACTCCGGGTTGCTATTAGGAATTTCCTAAGAAAAACCCAAAAACACTTTTTGGTCCGACCCGGGAATCGAATTCGAGACGTCTTGATTAGCAGCCGCATACGCTAACCACTAGACCAACAAGGTAGTCAATTGATTGGCGTAAGTGACAAGATTAAAGTATCGAATATAATATTTATGAAGCTTTCAACTCACTACAAATATTATCATACGTACAACATGAATTTTCAAATATTAACCAACAACAAATACAGTATTAACTAATACCATCATCTAAATAAGTGACAAGATAAATATATCGAAATAGTAGCACTCTATTCAATTATTAAATAGGAACTTCAACATAGTAACATGTCCAATTATTTCTAAGTACAGTGGACTTGGAAATTGGTTCCAAGGCGGTAACTTCCTTTTGTTTAATAAGCATTAAGTAAAATATGTACCCTATCATCAAAAGTAAAAACAGCAAGGGTCGTGTCAATATAATGAATCGTGATACAGTTGATAAAGATATTCAAGCCATGCTTCTGCCTTTGAATTTAATGCAAACCATATGTTTTTGTCCTAAATACCGTATCCAAAACAATGTTATATATCCACACAATCTTTTTCTTTACATAATATCTGTTTGCGGAACCATGTGCCTCCTTTCTATACTTTTTGAATTTATTTTCTTTCAGATAAAAATACCAGAACATACTTTAACTTTATCTATTTTGTTTTTTATATTGATATGTGCTTTTACTCCGTCGGATTTATTTTGAATTGTTCCTTATGTATTATTCAAGTTCGCAAAAACATAAATTTAGTTTTAACCATTCAGAAAGTTAGTAGATTTTTTAATGACATAAAATATATCAAGTCATTCACTGTAGTCAATTGGTTTTTCGTTGTTAGGGTTCCGTAGCCAAATGGCAAAAAACGGAACCCTTATAGATTCGTCAAGTCTGTCTGTCTGTCTGTCTGTCTGTCTGTCTGTCTGTCTGTCTGTCTGTCTGTCCGTCCGTATGTCACAGCCAATTATTTCCGAAACTATAAGAGCTATACTGTTGAAATTTGGTCAGTCGATGTATTCTGTGAACCGCATTAAGATTTTTACATAAAAAAAGAAAAAAAACAATACATTTTGGGGAACTGAAACTCAAAAAAAATTTTTGAGTTTCAGTTCCAAGTATGGAGAATACTTGGAACTGAAACTCAAAAATTTTTTTTTCATCAAACCTATCTATGGATAGGTGTTCAAAAATGATGTTGAGGTTTCTAGTATAATTTTTTTCTAAACTGAATAGTTTGCGCGAGAGACACTTCCAAAGTGGAAAAATGTGTGTCCCCCCCCTCTAACTTCTAAAATAAGAGAGTGATAAAACTAAAAAAAATATATGTTGTGCATTAACATGCAAACTACCAACGAAAATTGGTTTGAACGAGATCTAGTGAGTAGTTTTTTTTTAATCCCTACTTAATATTATAAATGCGAAAGTACCTCTGTCTGTCTGTCTGTTACGCTTTCACGCCTAAACCACTGTACCGATTTTGATGAAATTCGGTATGATAATAGAACTGAACTTGGGAAAGGACATAGGCTACTTTTTACTGCAATAGTCGAGATACAAAGGCCAAAGTTTGGTGATTATTAAAATACATAAATCGTAGATGACAAAATGTATCACTGTTTACCTCCTGTCAAAACTTCACAGGTTGCTAGGAATAACACACTTGCATGGCAACCATAATGATAGTTTGTAAATGACATATAGACCAGTAGACAAGGGTAGATAATTTTTGAAAACAAATAAAATTATAGTAGGATGAAACCTATTGCAAAAGGAGGAGAGTATTATAAAAATGAAAGGAAAAATAATTTACGGGCGATCTGAGGTCGGGAAGGGGAAGGGGGGGGGAGGTTTTCAGGTTCTTTAACCGAGGCGTGAAAAATTGTTGTCCGCATTCGCAGCAAGTGTGGTAGCCCCGACTCTTGGATTCTGCTCATGCTTTCCATCAGGCAGGGTAGAGTCAGATTGGATGGCTAAATATATACAACAAAGGGTAAAAAACGGTTTATCCCGATTTCCGGCAAAATTACAAGTCGTATGGAAAAAAGTTAAATGGCAAAGTTGTAGGTAATTAAAAGATAGAAGAACTTTTTAGGGTTCCAAAGTTTATGACTTCGAACCCTTATAAATATGTCATGTCCGTCTGTCCTTCCGTCCGTCCGTCCGTCCTCGACTTATCGTCCAAACAGTAAGTGCTAGAAAGATGAAACTTTGCATGAATATGTATTGTAATTACGTCGACAAAGTGCTACAATAAAATTATGAAATATATTTTTATTTAGGGTACCTCCCCTACACGTAAAGTGGGGATGTTTTTTTTTCTCACGGCTATCCCATCATGTAGGGTATCATTATATAGGTCTTTTAAAAACATTAAGGGGTTGTTAAGACGATTTTTTGATTTAGGTATCCGTTTGCGAGAAATTCCACTTTAAAGGCCACTTTTTTGTAAAAACAGGCCGTCCCGCCCGCCGAAAAATTTGTGATAGTGGTCCATATAATGAACTTTAATTAAAAAGTATAACGAATTAGATGACTTTGTTAGTTCAGGAGTTAACTTTTACAATGCGCTTACTTGGAAAAGTCATACAAAATCAACGCATTAATACGTAAACATAACAATTATCCATTGGATACGATTTCTAATCCACGTACCATTATGGGTGACTGAGGAACCCTTTCCTGTGCGTGGCCTGACACGCACTTGGCCGATTTTTTTTTTTTCTTGCCTATATTATTACTCTTTGCTACATTCATACATCAGTGTCAGTTAATTTACTGAAATTAAGTTCAATATGTTTTGAAATTAACATTGTTTACGCTATACGGTACATAACATACTTTAAAGACAAGATTTATTCATGGAATGAAGAAATGTTACACCCTCAGTTAGTGAGGGACAGGGACATAGAACACTACTGCAAAACAATGTTACAAACGTACACTGATATACTCCGTGCATATGATATGTTTAAGTCGACCTTCAAGTACTTTGTAAGTAACTATACTGATGGGATAGTAATCTTTAAAATAAATTGTGTACGCAAGCCCTCTGCAACAATGAGGCTCGGGCCTACTACGGGTATAGTACGTTGATCAGACAAATTGATTGTTAACACTTAAACAAATAATTTCAGATTCTCTTTCACACACTACATTTATTTTTTTACGCATTAATTAATGTGCAAACGGTAATTGACATAATTAAAATGTCTCATTTTATTGGGAAAGTAAGTATTATAATGAAATATTTGCTTGTGCAAAACATTATTGTTTCAAGTAAAATATGTAATGAAATCATTTTGCAGAATCGTTTCACGATACCTGCAATTTCGATGGGCTACTGGATAATTATAACCTTTTTAATTAATGTTAGTATATTATGCCTTTAATGTGAAAAGTTCTATATTGCTTTGGAAGATAGCCAAAACTCTTGTGCTATTATTTTCAAATCTAGACGCTCAGGTTACTGCATGTTTTCTATATTTTCATGTCATAGGAATAGGCAGCTTTCAATAAAATTAGGTATGTATTATAGCTAAAACTTTCACTAGCAAACAAGAAATCTTTGTATTTCGTATTAAAAATGAATATTTTTTCCAGAATCAGAACTAAAATTGTCCAAAAACATACAACGCATATACCGATCATCGTTCCAGAAAATGTCTGCTTCGGGCTTGTTCTACATTGAAGCCATACTTCCTTTGTCGTTAATCACCAGTTATACGGACGTTTTAATACAATTTGCGTTATCCGAACAGCTAAAAGATTACTTTTTAAAAGATAATAAAAAAATAAATATAAATATTTTTGGATAACTAACATCAACGAGTCCTAAGCTAAGCAGAACTAAGCAGAACTTTGCTATGGGTGGTAGACAACTGATATAAATACATAAACATACTTTTTTGAAAATACATACATATTATACACAGAAAACACCCAAACTCCGAATCAAATATTTGCAGATCATACAAACCCGGTATTCGAACCCGAGATCTCTCTATAAATAACATACTGAGAATTAAATCTAAAAGTAATTATTTAGATACTAGTTGTAAATAAAACTCGACATTTAGAACATGACCCTAGATTCGTGACGTATTGTTATAAGTGAACCATTGTATAAGTTATTGTTTCATAGTGAGACTTATTATTTAATAGGTTACGATTCCGATTAAGGCCCGCAATAGAACAAAAAGTATATGTTAATGTCACGTTTTTTTTATTTAGAAAATTACGCGTGCTGTTTTAAGGTTACTATTAATAGTATGTGTGTTTCTCTTATCGTATATAATTATCTTCTATTCTTTCTCTTCCTCCTGGCCTTAGCCCAAGATTATTTCAGGTCGGCTACTAGCTCAGCCAGTTTTACTTGAATATCAGTTTTTTCTCGGAACGACTGGCATCGGTAATCCGCAACCCTGAGGGAGACCTGCATTGTTATACAATAACAATTGCCATAGATGATTATGACAATCGGGACAGAAGGCTTGATGTGCTCTCACCACCTACGAAGTACGACAGCAAGAATGCTGTCATTATTAGGATGGTCTTCTGTGTGAGTGTAGTACTGCCGGTCGATCCGGCCCATTCGTGCTGAAATCAGCGTGGCTCTATTACCTACCACTTACGGTATAATTGTACAATTTGTCCACAAATTCAAAGTCGTTTAGTGTGCTCTGGAAATGGATATGCTCGTAGTTACTCTGATGGAGCTTCTCATGACTGAGGTGATCTGACAGAGAACTAACGTTATCGACATAGCCCAGCGAATTAGCAAGCTTAAATGGACTGGCCATATTAGCCGCAGAACCAGGGGGGTGTCACTCCGCAGTTCAGGTATAGTCGGCCGGCTGCCTGCCGGGTCAGACACGCCGGTCGAACAGACATCGTTAGAACAGTTATGAGTTACACGATAGAAAGAGACGCAATTGTAGGTAAATATAATCGTAGTGATTCGGCGCTGTGCGATCTGAATTGAACATAATCTTTTGACACCGAGGGTATCTATAACTTTAATTTACTTTTCGGAGTGAGTCTTCTGTGCTGGTACTATTATGTATTCTGTGCCAGAACTGATAACCGTTAAGGTAGATGAGTTCTGGAATTGAGACCGTGTCTTGGCAAACATAGGATAGAATACCCACAGACCAGGTGGACTGACAACTGACTGGCAGCTGGCAGCAGGCTCTAAATCAATCAGCATGGCGTGCAATGGGAGAGTGGAGTGGGAGTGCAATGGACTATGATAGGCTAATGATGATGATTGTAAATTTTTGCCATTATACAAACGTTTTTAACCGACTTCAAAAAAAGGAGGAGGTTCTCAATTCATCGGAATCTTTTTTTTTATGTATGTTCAGCGATAATTTCGTCTGATGGGATCCCAAGGAAATCGAGGGAACTCCTCAAATATCATAGGCACAATGTCGCGATTTGGGTACTCGGAATAGTTTTTCATTGAAGTCGGTTCCTTTTTGTTAAAATTATTACATTACAAGATACCTATTTCCTTGACAATAAAATATATTAAAATCAGTCAAGTGTGTCAGGTCACGCATAGAGTAGGGTTCGCGTTGTCGCATTGGCATGTTTACTCATTATTTCTTTATTTTTGGATAAAGTTTTCCAAGTGAGTGTATTTAACAAGTTCAACTACTACTCCTGAAGTTCCTGAACTTAAATGTTATCTGAACCGCTATATTTTTTCTTTAAAGTATAGTAAATAGAATAATTAATTAATTTTTGGAGCCAGACGTTTAGCTTTTAGAGAGGGGTGGTTGGAGGCCTTGTTTTTACAAAAAAATGTACTATAAAGTATAAAGGGTGCACGAGAGGAGCCTCCCCGAGCGACGTAAAAAAGAGAACAAGAGTCTCGACGTCCGGCGCACCCTGGACACCTAACACTCGGCATCGCAGAGTTTAGGTGACAAATCCTCTCACCACAATGGATCAACACAAGGCCAAACGCAATCCGCGTCGCCGAACACTAGGCCAAAACCATGTAAAGTGTTGCCATTGATACGATAAGAAGAAGTAGTTGAATAGCTCGCAAACGTTATTCGAAAAATGGTTTTAGCAAAATATGTAATGTTTTTCAAATGCCTATCTAATGATACCCAATACGATGGGTAGACGCAAGAAACAAAAATCATCCCAACTTTACATGTATGGGAGGTAATACCTCAATAAAAATATTTTTCATGATTTTTTAGCACTTTGTCGACGTAATATAAACACATATTATTGCAAAGTTACATCTTTCTAGAAGTAACCGCTAGGACGGTAAGTCGAGTATGGACGGACGGACATGACGAAATTACAAGTAATCCGAGTCATGCACAACGGAACCCTTGTGGATTAGCTAAATGCAAAGTACTAGTATTAAATAGACTCGTAGTAGATGGACTAGATATAGTTAATAATCGTGATTTTAGGTCCGTTAAAGTATTTTCTTCTTTCTTCTTAAAAAAAAAGACAACTCCCGCATTAGAAATATAAATTCCTGTGTCGCGGGGGACTTTACAAACATACATGAAACAGACACAAAAAACACCCAGACTCAGTACAACAAATTGTGAATCACACAAAGTGTTGTCCTACGTGGGATTTGAACCCACGACACTTGGCGTAGTAGGAAGCGGCGTGGCGACCGCTTAAGCCACTAGGCCAACCGTGCAGTCTGTAAAAGTAAAGACGCTGAATTCAATAAGTGCTGAAGCATGAACTGGATTTCTTTATCGACCATCATCATCTTCCTAGCAAAGGCTAGGAAGATTATGATGGTCGATATCCTCAACAAATTACCCTCAGTAAATTTGTAAATAAAGATTCACAAATTGTTGAGGGTCTTCTACTAGTTCAACCAGTTTTACCTGAATTTTAGTTTTTCCACGGAGCTACTGCCATCGGACCTCCGCAACCCTAAGGGAGAACTGAAATTCGAAGATTGAACTAGTTGTCAGTATATTTGAGGTCACTGACTTCCCAATAACGATTGCCATATATGTTCACGACAACCGGGACCGACGGCTTAACGTGCTCTCCGAGGCACGGGCGTGAATCACCGCCAAACTTCCTGACTCCGGGCTGTTATTAAGAATTTCCTGTGAGAAAAAGCCAACTATACGTTTTGACCCAACCCGAGATTGGATTCCGAGACCTCTAGATTAGCAGTCGCATACGGCAACCACTACACCAACGAGGCAGTCAGATTTCTTTATCGACCGAGTTACGGTTAATCATATTTACTTCTAAATGATGCATTTTATTATTTTTATTAAAATAACTTCTATAAATACCTTTAAGTTTTTATTTAAAATATATCATTTCATTGTTGGCCCTGACTATCGTTGACAACTAATTTAGTGCTAAGCAAATATGCTTTGATGAGATGAAATTCCCAAATTAGTTGTTACTAATTGAATTTTGTGTTACCTATCTCAATCAAAATATTAATTTATTAGGCTTTTATAGCAAGTATTCTAAGTACTCTATATTACTAAAGTAAGTTTATTAGTTTTCATTTAATTAATTGTGTTGCTTTTTGTATACACATGCCATTTTCATACTATGTTTAATCAATTGGTACTAGTGTAAGGCATATTTGTTTTTTTTTATAGTTATCATGGAATAGGCATTTGTCTTCCATCTCACCTGATGGAAAGTGTAGATGAAGACGAAGATGGTGCACGCTCATCCAAATGAAAACCTGTTCACTTTACTCTTAGAGGCTCCAGAGTTCAACGTATCAAGAAAACAGACCCAGGCAGGTCGTTCCAAATTTTGGCGACTCTAACCAAAAACGAGCTGTCAAACCGTTTAGTTCGACTTTTGGGTATGTCAACAACGTATGGATGAAACTTTTGCCTGCGCTTAGTAGTCTGATAAAGGAATGGAGATGGCTCGATCAGTTTAAATAGAGCTTTATTTAAAACTCTGCTCAGTGAAGAATCACCTTTGTCGAACAAAAGCTATTCAATCACAGGATATTATAAATATAGAAACAACACTATTTACTCATTGAATTAACTAAATGTATATTCCTAGTAGACATATAATGAATGCATGTCTGTTTAATTTACTTCACCATAAAACATAATTATACAAGTTTGTGGTTCTTACAAGTTTCTGGATCTGTAGACAATACTTTGAATTATCATCCTACATAGACGGATCTATCAGAATAAATAATATTTACATAGTATAAAATGAAGTCGCTTCCGCTGTCTGTTCGCTTAGATCTTTTAAATTACTCAACTTATTTTAATGCAGTTTTCAGCAACAAATAGTGATTCAAGAGGACACACTCCTCTTCTTCCTAGCCTTTATTCCCAAGTTTATTTGGGGTCGGCTACTAGTTCAACCGGTTTTACCTGAATTTCAGTTTTTCCACGGAGCGTCTGGCATCGGACCTCCGTAACCCTAAGGGAGAACTGAAATTCGAAGATTGAACTAGTTGTCAGTATATTTGAGGGCACTGACTTCCCAATAACGATTGCCATAGATGTTCATAACAACCGGGACATACGGCTTTACGTGCTCTCCGAGGCACGGGCGTGAATCACTGCCAAACTTCCAAACTCCGGGCTGCTGTTAGAAATTTCTTAAGAAAAACCCAAAAACACTTTTTGGCCCGTCCCGGGATTTGAACCCGAGACAGACACACTCCTAGAAGATAAAATAGATAATAGTGAACCATCTTGGTTCTAGGTCCGTTAAAGTAAAGATGCTGAATTCAATAATATTACACGATATGCTAATAAACCATTGCCTCGGAGAGCACGTCAAGCTGTCAGTCCCGGTTGTCGTAAACATCTATGGAAATCGTTATTGTACAACAAGTAGTTCAACTTTCGAAATTCAGTTCTCCCTCGGAGTTGCAGAGTTCTGACTGATATTCAAATAAAACTGGTTTAGGTAGTAGCCGACCTCAAAAACCCTTGGGCTAAGGCTAAGAGGAAGAGAAAGAATAGAAGAAACTTGTACACGATAAAAGAAGCCCACATAACAGTAACAGTATCCTCAAAAGAGCACACGTAATTTTCTAAATAAATAAAAAAAAATCGGGACTTTTACATATATTTTTTGTTCTATTGCGGGCCTTATTTGGTATCGTAACTTATTAAAAATAAGTCCCACTATGAAACAATAACTTAAACAATGATTCACTTACAACAATGGAATACTTCTAAGTATCGAGTTTTATTTGCAACTAGTATCTACATAATTATTTTGAGATTTAATTTTCAGTATGTTGTATGTAGAGAGGTCTCGGGTTCGATTCGGGGGTTTGTATGATCTGCAAATATTTGATTCGGAGTTTGGGTGTTTTTTGTGTATAATATGTATGTATTTACAAAAAAGTATGTTTATGTATTTATATCAGTTGTTTAGTACCCATAGAAAAAGCTGTGCTTAGTGTATGACTCGATGATGTAAGATGTCCAAAAATATTTATGTTTATTAATTTATTATCTTTTAAAAACTAATCTTTTAGCTGTTCGGATAACGCAAATTGTATTAAAACGACCGTATAACTGGTGATAAGACCCATTAACGACAAAGGAAGTATGGCTTCAATGTAGAACAAGCCCGAAGCAGACATTTTCTGGAACGATGATCGGTATATGCGTTGTATGTTTTTGGACAGTTTTAGTTCTGATTCTGGAAAAAATATTCACTTTTAATACGAAATTTAAAGATTTCTCGTTAGTTGGTAAAATTTTTAGCTATTATACACACATAGTTTATTGAAAGCTGCTTATTTCTATGACATGAAAATATAAAAAATATGCAGTATATTACCTGAGCGTCTAGATTTGAAAATAAGAGCACAAGTGTTTTGGCTATCTTCCAAAGCAATGTAGAACTTTTCACAATAAAGACATAATATAACATTAATTAAAAATGTTTTCATTATCCAGTAGCCCATTGAAATTGCAGGTATCGTGAAACGATTCTGCAAAATGATTTCATTACACATTTTACTTCAAACAGTAATGTTTTGCACAAGCGAATATATCATTATAATACTTACTTTCCCAATAAAATGAGACATTTTAATTATGTCAATTACCGTTTGCACATTCATTAGTGCGTAAAAAAATAAATGTAGTGTGTGAAAGAGAATCTGAAATTATTTGCTTTAGTGTTAACAATCAATTTGTCTGATCAACGTACTATACCCGTAGTAGGCCCGAGCCTCATTGTTGCAGAGGGCCTGAATACAAAATTTGTTTTAATGATTACTAAACCATCAGTATAGTTACTTACAAAGTACTTGAAGGTCGACTTAAAAATATCATATGCACTGAGTATATCAGTGTACGTTTGTAACATTGTTTTGCAGTAGTGTTCTATGTCCATGTCCCTCACTAACTGAGGGTGTAACATTTCTTCATTCCATGAATAAATCTTGTCTTTAAAGTATGTTATGTACCGTATAGCGTAAACAATGTTAATTTCAAAACATATTGAACTTAATTTCAGTAAATTAACTGATACTGATGTATGAATGTAGCAAAGAGTAATAATATAGGAAAGAAATAAAAAAGCAATGAAAATCCAATTGACTATAGTGAATGACTTGATATATTTTATGTCAATTAAAAATCTATTAACTTTCTGAATGGTTAAAACTAAATTTATGTTTTTGCGAACTTGAATAATACTTATGGAACAATTCAAAATAAACCCGACGGAGAATAAGAACATTTCAATATAAAAAATAAAATATATAAAGTTGAAGTATGTTCTGGTATTTTTATCTGAAAGAAAATAAATTAAACGGAACAAAAGTATAGAAAGGAGGCACATGGTTCCGCAAACAGATATTATGTAAAGAAAAAGATTGTGTGGATATATAACATTGTTTTTGATACGGTATTTAGGACAAAAACATATGGTTTGCATTATATTCAAAGGCAGAAGCATGGCTTGAATATCTTTATCAACTGTATCACGATTCATTATCTTGACACGACCCTTGCTGTTTTTACTTTTGATGATAGGGTACATATTTTACTTAATGCTTATGAAACAAAAGGAAGTTAACGCCTTGGAACCAACTTCCAAGTCCACTGTACTTAGAAATAATTGGACATGTTACTATGTCGAAGTTCCTATTTAATTATTGAATAGAGTGCTACTATTTCAATATATTTATCTTGTCAGTTATTTAGAACAAAGCATTAGTTGATATTGTTTTTGTTGTTGGTTAATATATAACTGCCTTATTGGTCTAGTGGTAAGCGTACGCGGCTGCTGATCAAGAGGTCTCGGATGCGATTCCCGGGTCGGAACAAATGTTTGTACGATCTGCAAATATTTGTTTCGGAGTTTGGGTGTTTTTCAATGTATAATAAGTATGTATTTACAAAAAAAAAAGTATGTTTATGTATTTATATCAGTTGTCTAGTACCCATAGCACAAGCTCTGCTTAGTTTAGACTAGATGATGATGTGTGTGATTCGTCCGAAATATTTATTATTATTATTATTATTTAATTACTACAGGCTGGACCAAAAGTTCGTTTACATTTCAAATGACGATTTAAAAGAATTTAGTTATGTGTGATAAAAAGTGTTTATTTAATATGAAAATACACAAATGTGGAATTTATTTTTCAAAATTGCATTATCCTTATGAGATATTTTGACACGAATTAATAAGGAACAAATTATTGTTACTTGTGATCCTTGTCTATGATATGGAAGTAATTGACTGTCATCAATCATTCAATAGCGTAATTATTATTTTAAAGTGACTATGATTTCCATCCCCATGGTCTCCGATCGCATGCGGTACCGTAAGAGCAAGTACCAGGAGGTAGGTATTAGAGCCACGCTGATTTCAGCACGAATGGGCCGGCTTGACCGGGGCAGTACTACCCTCACACAGAAGACCATCCGACATAATGACAGCATTCTTGCTGTCGTATTTAGTTGGTGAGTGTGAGACTGGAAGCCCAATAATTTTGCATCATTCTCCCGCCCTCCGAAGGCCGAGAGATTGATGCAAAATTGTCTGACCAGGTCGCCATAGTATGGGTCATCATGCTGCATTGCCTACCCTCACAATGAAAAAAGAAGAGTCTTGGCTCCGTACGTCATGACAGGTAGGACGTACTGATACCCTAGTAAAAATAATTCCCATTCGCCAGATTTAAAAATCTGCAATTAAATGGCTTTACACGATACAAGTACTAATTTACCAAATATAGACTTAGCATAGAATTTAATTGATATAGGCATATGAAAGCAACTCGAAATAATTTTAACAAAAAGGAACCGACTTTAATGAAAAACTATCCCGAGTACCCAAATCGCGACAACTGTGCCTATGACATTTGAGGAGTTCTCTCGATATCCTTGGGATCCCATCATCAGATCCCGATATAGCAACAATGGGACCACCTGTAAGCTACGCCTATTCCAATGCAAAAAGAATTTTTGAAATCGGTTCATAAACGACGAAATTATCGCTGAACATACATAAAAAAAAAAAGATTCCGACGATTTGAGAACCTCCTCCTTTTTTTGAAGTCAGTTAAATAATTAAATTGAAACTAATGAATTTACTTAAATAACATATTTAATTGTTATTAGTAAAACACAAAAGACACATTTTAGTAATGATTTTGATTAACAGAAGTGACACAATATTTAATTACTAAACACAAACTTGCAAACTCTAAGTTGCTTTGTGAAGGAGTAGTCAGTTCCAAAGCAATATAATTATCATTTTTTTTAATTGCATATAATAAAAATAATAAAATGTATCATATAAATTTAACATATCGTAACACGGTCGATAAAGATATTCAAGTCATGTTTCGACCACTAAACATTATGCAAACAATTTATCTTTGCCCTAAATACCGTATCAAGAAAAATATAATATATCCAAACAGTCGATTTTGGAATATAATATCTATTTGTGGGACTGTGTGCTTAATTTCTATGATTTTGATTCGATGTTTTCATATTTCATTGAATGAAACTATCAGACAACATTTTAGCTTTATTTATTTTGTTTTGTATTTTGATATGTGCTTTTATTCTACTGGATTTATTTTGAATTGTTTGTTAAGTATTGTTCAAGTTCGCAAAAACATAAATTTCCTTCTAACTATCCAGAGCATCCATAGATTTTTTAACAACAAAAGATATATCCATTCATTTACCTTAGTGAACTGGATTTTTGTTTTATGTTTATTTCTTACCTATATTTTAGTATCTTTCTTCTTTTATGTATCAATACCTGATAGTTTAGCGACATTAAGTTCAATGTGTTTTGATGTTAATTTAATTTACGCCATACGGTGCATAACAAACTTAAAAGATATGCTGTGTTTATGGGATGAAGAAATATTACGCCCACAGTTGATGAGGGGCTTGAACATGAAACATTACTGCGAAGCCATGTTGCAGACATACGCTGATATACTCAGCGCCTATGACACTTTTAAATCCACATTCAAGTTTTTTGTAAGTAATTGTACCTATAGGCCTGCAATCTCTTAGTCAAATAATGTAATTTATATAATTATTATCACTCTTTATAGATGTATTAAATGTAATAAAGTTCATTTGATTGTAGATTCAATGACTGGCTAATAAATTTTACTTTTATACACGTTATGTTATAAAACAAAAATGTTGAAACCTTACAGAGTTTTGTCTCATTTGTTGAGTAGAGATTATTTAATGAACATTCTTTCATAGTTCCATGTCAGTTATAGACCTCTCTTCTGAAATGAGTTTCTGGCCTTGCTAGACGAGTTGATTGTTAACTCTGAAATAAACAATTTCAGATTTTGTTGCACATACTGCAATTCTTTTGTCATGCATTATTGAATGTTCAAGTGATGATTGATATAATTAAATTATCACATTTATTTGAGAATGTAAGTATTTTAAAATACTTTACAGTTATCCAAAATACATTATTATTTTTAAATTAAATGAAATAAATTTTTCAGAATGTTTTCATGATATCAGTATACTCTGCGGGCTACTGGCTAATAAAAACTTTATTAATTAATGTACTGATATGCCTGTATTGTGAAAAATTCTATATAGCTTTGGAAAATACCCAAAACTCTTGTGCACTTATTTTCAAAACAAGACGCTCAGGTAACGTACTGCATGGTTTTATACTTCATCATTTTGCAAACAGGTTACATAGTAAATATATATTGATGTACATTGATTACGACACAAAGGCGAACTTGCTGAAGCTAGGTGTACTAAACAAGGTGAGACGGTTCTTCTCGCTGGAGCATCTGTGTCTTCTTTATAAGATACAGGTTCGCTCCTGCGTGGAGTACTATTCTCTTCTGTACGATGGAATAGTATTTGCTTGAGGCTCTCGATCGGTCGTAGCGTAGTCCACAATATTGACAGCCTCGTAACTTCTGAACTCCTTGAAATACTGTAGTTGCGAAGAGATGTCGCCTCTTTCACCTTTACCATGGGGAATATTCAGAAGAGTTTTTCAAATTGGTCCCGCTTTCTCCCTTCAAACACCACGTATTGACTTTGAAGTCACCACTTTAGAGTGGTGAAAATATGGACTAAAACTAAACAATTTCCTCTCTTCCTCACTGTGGCCAGCAGTAATAAACTGAAACTCGATATTAGCTTACGTGCTTCTTTCCTGCTATGATTGGGTTCATAAAGCGGGGGCGTGAAAAAACACCTAATTAGACGGCCATAGTGTGGGTCACCATATTGCCTGCAGTGTTTGTAATGGCCTAAACTTTTGGATTTTATTTATGCTTTTCCTTAACCCTTGCCAAACTTTCGAATTCTTAGAAAAAAATAATAGCTAAAAGGTAGAAAGGAAGTTATAAATTTCGTTATATATATTATTTTTTTACAGAATCAGAACAAAAGTTGTCCAAAAACATACAACGCATGTACCGATCATCGTTCCAGAAGATGTCAACTTGTGGTTTATTCTACATTAATGCTGAGCTGCCTTTATCATTAATGGGCCTCATCACCAGCTATACTATCCTCATAATTCAGTTTGCATTATCCGAGCAGCTAAAATATTAGGTGTTAACGTATTGGTATATTCGAATATCTATATCCCAAATATCCCAAAAATCTACTTTAGGAACGTGGTCGGAAATGGAACACGCCGTAGCGAGGATAATATTTATTGACTTATTTGATATTTATATAATAGTCCGTAGTCTATTAATATCGCGATTCAAAAATCGTTACAAATCCACGCCATCTATCGAGCTCAAACAAAACTATTATAACTTTTTTTAATAATTTTTATTAAATACTAAATTAATTTAGTATTTAATGAAAACATCAATGACACTACCAAAATCTTGATGCATCTTATACTGAATTTTGACTTTGAATTTTACTCGTAGGTATGTACTTATTACGAATAGTACTCCGTAGCCCTAGATTCATGATGTGTTATATGTATGCTGTGTGTTGTTTGTGCATTTCTATCGTTTACATGGTTGCCTGTGAGAGACTTAGAGGGATAGGGCCGCGGCTTGTAACATATTTTCATTACTTGAGTTTAATCACAAGTACAGTTGCACTACTACCTGTGGAAAAATATTAACGTCTACTGAATCAGTTTAAAATGGTGATCATAAATTCTAGCTAATTACGCTAATTATTAAATAATTAGCGTAATTAATGAATTATTATTATACGTAATTAATTATTTAATATTACTATTATTAAATAATTACGCTAATTACGGATAACGTGTAGCATTTTGAGATGGTTAAACGT
Source organism: Phragmatobia fuliginosa (assembly GCA_932526445.1). Taxonomy (NCBI): domain Eukaryota; kingdom Metazoa; phylum Arthropoda; class Insecta; order Lepidoptera; family Erebidae; genus Phragmatobia; species Phragmatobia fuliginosa. The sequence goes on along the minus strand of OW052057.1, from coordinate 59,863,940 downwards.
TCTAGAAGACATATTATTGTTAACCATAGGTACTGTATTATGGGTAGTAGGGTAAGAATAAAACGTTGTCATTCATTCATCCATTCCTCTTTGCTTTAAGTCATCTTTGTAATTATTCTGACGTACAATAAAGAGATAAATGATAATTATTTTTATTTTTGCAAGTGAATCTTTTACAGATATTTTATAGAAGGTGCCATAATTTCCTAAGACTCACTCTGAGAGGAAATGCCAAAACAAACCCCGTAACTGTATACATATACATAAATAACAAGCTATACGAGCACAGTATCAGGTGTGGGTAGACCTTTTGAAGAAAGAGGAATAGTTTTTAATCGTTCTGTCCATACAGTCGGCATACGAGCCCCAGCTATCGAAGCATCTTACCTAACTACCGAAGCAGGACATATGGGTAGATCAACTGAAAGCAAATTTATCATTTAAATAATCTGAAACCGTATAGTAGGCCTTTTAACATAGTTTGTGTTCTCCATGGAATCCTGAGAGATTTTAGCTCGAACTTCAAAACTGCTTCGAATAATCAAGATCAGAGTTAATACTAATGAACTCAGCAACTTTTGGTTAGGTCGAAGTTGTTCAAAACGAAAACTAGAGATAAAACTAAAAGCACATGGAAGAAATACAAAACTTGATTCTGCAGTATTTAGATGAGACGTCTAAATACCAGCAGATCAACAGACACTTTGAGATTTATCTTTTAGAGATTCATGTTGAAGACCTTATCTTTTTATTATTAAATCCAGTATCTTAACTCTGATGAACCTAAAATCAAGATGAATAACTATAACAGTATTAAATGATGATGACGATGATCAAATAGTGTTTAATTTCGGAGATGTATGTCGTCTGTAATAGGCAATGATGAACTCTAGTGAAAGTAATAATAAGTATTATTACACTTAAAGGATCCAATGGGCAAATAGAGTATTCCTGGCATTATATTATTATGTAATAAGATAAACGTTGTTGAACTAGGATGAATCTTATTTTAGGAGATTTTGAAATGTGCAATTAATTTTAGGATTACTCTACTTGAAGACAAGTAACAACAAACCGGAAAAAGGTGTTACATATAATGAAAATTAATAAACTAAAACTTACTTAATTTAATATGTTAAAGTATTACAAGTCACTATATTAAATAAACACAAAATGCCACGTTAATAAATATTTTGATTGGGGTAAGTGTCATAATATTCGACTAGTAAATACAGACTTCAAAATGTCACCTCGTCTAATAACGCCTTCGCTTAACTGTAAGTTACTTGTGGAAGTAGTAGTCAGATCCAAAGTATAATTAACAGTTAAAATAAACATGCAATCTATAAAAATCGGTAAAAACATCAAAATCTATCATGTAAATAAGATATACCGTAATGCGGTCGATAAAGATTTTCAAGCCATGCTTCGACCCTTGAACATTATGCAAATAATTTGTTTCTGCCCTAAATACCGCATCATAAACAATATTATATATCCGAACAGCCATTTATTAAATGTAATATCTCTTTGCGGGACCATGTGCTTTATTTTTATGCTTTTGATTAGATTATCTATGTTTTATTTAAATGAAACCATCAAACAATACTTCACCTTCTTTTATTTTGCAACGTATTTTGACATTTGCTTTTATTCTATTGGGTTTGCGATTAAGTTTTACTTGACTATTGTTCAAGCGCCCAAAAATATAGATTTTGTTTTGACAACTCAGAAAATTCATAGATTTTTTAATAACAAACGACATATTGAGTATTTCACCTTAGTTAACTGGATTTGTGTTGTATGTTTATTTCTTAGCTACATTTTAGCTGCGTTTTATTTTTATTTAACAATAATTAATAGTTTGGTAATTTTGAGTTTGATCAGTTTTGATGTCAATCTAATCTACGCTATACGGTGCATTGCATACTTGAAAGATATGCTTCGTTTATGGAATGAAGAAATTATACGACCTCAGTTAATGAGGAACATGAACGTGAAAGAGTACTGCACAGCAATGTTACAGATGTACACTGATATACTCAGTGCTTATGATTCTTTTAAATCTACCTTCAAGTTCTTTGTAAGTAAATGTACTGGTGGACTCAGTAATTTAATTTAAAATAGTTTTTGTAGGTTCAATGATTTGCTACAGATTATACGTGTTAGGCGATTCACACACTGCTCCGCGCTCCGTCGCCTGGTGCGGAGTAGTAGATTTTATTATTGTACGCAAGTACATCGATTAGTATAGAAAACAATCCAGGTCCAACACACCGAAAACGCGCTACGCGTCCCGCCAGCAGATTCTGCCGCCAGGCGCGGAGGTTAGGGGGGACCGTAACAGTAAACACACTGCGCTCCGCGGTATCGGGTCTTTATTCTTATCTAAGGAATTGTTCACGATGGATCTGGAACTTATGAACTGAAACTTATATACGTAATTGAACAACGCCCAGCAATTTGGGATATTAAATGCAACGCTATACGGATACGGATAACGGATATTAATCGCCACGCGGAGGATCTGCTGCCCCGCGATGTAATTTGCTCTTGTAATAATAATTAAATCCACATTTCACTACATATAGATAGCATGCAAATATTTAAAAGTAATAAAGAAGGGAATCTACGTAAAATATTCCTACTTAGATATTACACTTGGATAACTAGTTTAGAACTCACTTAACTTATAACTTTAAAATTAATTATTTCATTAAATATTTTGTAACCGATGTAATTCTAACAACAAAAAAAAGGACTAAGGGAAACAATAACTAAATAAATATTACGAATAGGTTCCTATCTATTTATACAATTCTAGACTCTGAGAATTATTTAATTGTCTATTAAGTTATCTATTTATACAATTTTAGACTCTAAAAATTATCTAATGGTCTAATTGCCTGCATTCGCGGCAATGGTGTGTGGTTTCCCCCACTCTTGGATTCTGCTCGTGCTTTCCATCAGGCAGGGTAGAGGCACTTTGGTAGGCTAAAATATTAAAAAAAAACAGGAAGTAAAAACTGAAGCCAAAGTCTCTTTAGCTAAAAGTGCCTTGTCAGACGGTAGGGTAAAACACATCTTACAAGAACATTATGTTGGGGAGACTATTAATAAATCTTTACTTGCTCAAAAATGTTCCTAATTTCAAGAAATATTTCAGATCTTTTACTACATACTGCTATTCTTCAGTCATGCTTTGATTGACATACAAATGGCTATTGACGTGATGAAAACATCGCATTTAGTTGGTGAAGTAAGTATTGTAAAAGTTTAGGTAAAATCTGCCTTCATCTTCCTAGACTTTAATCCCAACATGACTGCACGGTTGGCCTAGTGGTTTAAGCGGTCGCCACGCCGCTCTCTACTGCGCCAAGTGTCGTGGGTTCGAATCCCACGTGGGATAACAGTTTGTGTGATTCACAAATTGTTGTTCTGAGTCTGGGTGTTCTTTGTGTCCGTTTCATGTATGTTTGTAAAGTCCCCCGCGACACAGGAATTCATATTCCTAATGCGGGAGTTGTCTTTTTTAAAGTTTTTTTGGGGTCGGCTACTAGTTCAACAGGTTTTACCTGAATGTCAGTTTTTCCACGGAGCGACTGGCATCGGACCTCCGCAACCCTAAGGGAGAACTGAAATTCAAAGATTGAACTAGTTGTCAATATATTTGAGGGCACTTACTTCCCAATAACGATTGCCATAGATGTTCATGATAACCAGGGCCGACGGCGTGAATCACCGCCAAACCTTTAAACTCCGGGCTGCTATTAGGAATTTCCTAAGAAAATCCCAAAAACAACTTTTTGGCCAGACCCGGGATTTGAACCCGAGACCTCTTGATTAGCAGTCGCATACGCTAACCACTAGACCAACGAGGCAGTTACTTTAAGAAATTTTGTGTGTCCAAAAAAATTATTCGTTTAGAGTAAAATTCTTTTTGCAGTATCTTTTCTTGAAACCTGTATTCTCAATGATTCTCTGGCTAATAAGAACCTTTTCAATGAACATAATACTTTGCGTGTATTGTGAAAAGTTCTACATATCTTTGGAAAATACTCAAGACTCTTGTGCACTTATTTCCAATGCAAGACGCTCAGGTATCGTATCTGTATATATTATTTATTTCTAATAGTTATTAGCATGTCTAGTATATAAAAATTTACCAGAAAAGTAGCAAATATTGAAGACTAGAAGAGCCCCGCGGTGATACCAGCGTTTGTTGTTGTAGCCACGGGCAACGCCACGGGGCAAAGCTAGTCTGAAAAAAAATGTCCTAAGTTACTTCTTATATCATCAGCTATCTACCCATGTAAGTTCCGTCCAAATTGGTCAAGCCGTTCCCGAGATTACTCGGAACAAACAGACCGAGAAAAATTGTAAAAAAAAAAAAAAAATTCGGACACCTTACACACAACGCCATCTAGTCCCAAACTAAGCAGAGCTTGTATTATGGGTACTAGACAACTGATATAAATACATAAACATACTTTTTTTTTGTAAATACATACATAATATACATAGAAAACACCCAGACCCAGACTCCGAAACAAATATTTTGGCATATGTACCATGTAGACATACAAATCCATTTAGTAATAAAAGGCGGTTATTTTAATATTACAAACAGATTTTTTTTATTTATTTGTGTAGAGTATATATAGATATCTATTTGCAGATTTAGAACCGAAATTCTCCAAGAACATACAACGCCTGTACAGATCTTCGTTTAAGAAAATGTCGGCTGGTGATTTGTTGAGCGTTGATGCTGCACTGCCATTGTCGTTATTGAGTCTCATCACCAGCTATACCATCGTTCTGATTCAGTTTGCACTATCCGAACAACTGAAAGATTAGTTTTCGAATTAATTTATTATTATTAGAGACACTCAATACCTCCTAAGCGACAACTTACATTAGAGTAATTTAAAGGGATGGCAAATTCCTACATTTAAATGAAATTAAATCAATTTTTAATTGTATAAATTGATTTTTTTTTAATAAAGACACTACCTTTTTTTTTTCTTTATGGTTTTTAAATGAAATTTTATGTAGGTACACAAGTAATGTGAAACTGAATATTTTAATAAGATTTCTCTAGTATGAACTTGAGTTTGAAGCGGATGCGTAAATAGCAACTAGTATAGGCTAAGTTTTCATCCATTTAAGACGAAAATGCAGCCCCAGAATGAACTGTTGTGACGGATTTACACTGCAACGAGTAACAACATAGAAGCAAAGAGAAGGAAAACTTGAAACCAACTCTATACCAACCCGTCTGGCCAGCGCGGTATCGTAGGCCAAAACCTCCTTTCTAAGGAGAGGCCTATGTCCAGCAGTGGACTGCTAGAGGCTGTTGATGATGATGATGATTAGTACAGTTGCGAATTATATAATCTGAAAGTCATATAGGTATGTAGTAAGTGAGATATAAGTAAGAGGCGCCTTCATTTTCACATGTCGCAATAAGCTGGACCACTTTTAAACTGTAACTACGTAGCTTTGAAACCGTTAGACATGTCTATGGTCTTGATACTATGACTTCTTCATATTAAAAAAAACTTAATCCGGTGACTTGCCATTCTTCGGGCGAGCAAAGAATGAAGGATTCTCGAAGTCAGACGCGATCGGCTGTTTGTCAAGAGAGTGAATATATGGTAGATACAGAGTAGCCCCTAGGATTGAGTACTTCACTGAAATGCTCCGAACCAGCGATCAAGAAAATCTATCGAATTCTATCCAAATCTATCGAAAAATAGAAGATCTATCAAATTGGTGGTGGTATTTCGTAAGTACTATTTTCTTGCATTTAGGACCTTGTATTTAAACACTACCATAGCTTCAACACACCTTAATGCGAAAGATTCCTGTAAAATATTTGAAAGAAAGAAAGAAAACACGTTTATTCTGACATATACTGGGAAAAGCAATACACGGTTTAAATACAGATATGGAACAAAAGCAATATTCTGCCCTGTGCTATATGCCAGAAAAGGCGCCTATCTCAGCATATTGCTGTAGTCAGAGTGACTGCAGCGCTGGTATTACGGTATTTCAGTTATGCATTTTTTTTTGAAGTGAAACTTCTTTAAAATCGTAGTGATTTCAAATAGGACGCAACGGAAAAACAACAGGTAAGAGACACAAAAAAAAAATTGTGGGCATATTGCACACTGTTTCATCTCATTCTTTTGTCGATTTACTGAAGTTTCACTTCTATCGCGTGTGAATCTCACACACACAGCTTTTTTATTTAATGCCTGCCAAGGTTAAATTAAAAAACTACTTTGTCTGATGAAAACATGAGTAGAATTCATAAGTGGGTACATTATAGCGGCTGAGTGAGATCCTTTTTCGCGTGTAGGACCCGGGATCATAGTAGGAAGAAAACACTTGAGCTGGCAGTGAGTTCCAGTTCTTAATTGAGGGGCACAAGGAGGAAGAATCAAATCGCTTAGTTCTGTTGCGTATTTCTTCCACTGTACAATAGTGACTTTCAAGGTAATCAGGTATTATTCAGTTGAGGAAGATAGAAGGTGGGATCAGTTGGAATATCTCTTCAAAACACTCCCCATTGTAAAGGCGATAGAAAACTACCATGGAGGCGACATTTCTTTGCAACTGCTAAGGCTCAAGGAACTCGATGTCTTTGCTCGATGATGCAGACTGCTCGCCTCTGCAACTGGTGAAGAGCATTAAGTAAATACTGCGCGGATCCATTGCAAACATGAGAACAACTCCACGTAGGAGTGAACCTGGTTCCAATAGAGAAGACATAGATGCTCCGGCGAGGAGAACCGTCTTGCCTTTACTAGTACGCCCAGATACCGTGAGACCTTGGTGATGCTCTTAATGTACTCTTATCAGTTGAGATCATGAAAATCCGTACCCAGGATATCTTATCTTGCAGCGGAAGCTGAGTGTTTTAAAAAGTTGACCGCCGAAATAAAGCCAACCTTAGTAAATATCTGTCTCTAATATTCAACTGTTGTATTTTTATTGATATATGGTGAATAATATTGTATTATGAAAACCGGCGACAGCAGTTAAATTAATAACTTAATAATATAGAGTACTACTTGACAACATTAACGACACATAACGACCATATAAATTAATATATTGATTTAGATGACTGATAAGATAATTACTTAGAAACAGAACAATATTCAACTAGGAAATAAAAACAGGGAAAGTATCACAATACATTTGCTTATTTCAAAGTACTTGTGGACGGAAGTCAGTTCAAAGCAAGCAGTAACTTAATTGTTAATTAACAAAAATATATCAAAAATATTGAAAAACATGCACTGTATCACCATTCATAAAAAAGTTAAAAAGCGTCGTGGTAATGTACTAGGTCGTAATTCAGTCGACAAAAATATTCAATCCATGCTTCGGCCTTTGAACATAATGCAAGCTGTATGTTTTTGGCCTAAATACCACATCAAGAACAATTACATATATCCAAACAGCCGTTTGTCGAATTTAATGTCTTTGTTCAGGACTATGCTCTTAATTTTTCCATTTGTATATCGTATTTATAAATTCCATTTTGGTAATACTTTAATGCAACGGGTTGCCTTCTTTTATTTCACTTCACAGCACGATTTATATTTTTATTTCATCGGATTTATCATAAAATATGTCTTAACTATCGTTCAAGCTAATAAAAATATAGATTTCGTTTTGATCATTCAAACCGTTCATAGATTTCTCAGTAACAAAAGATACCTCAGGTTCTACACTTTAATGAACTGGTTTTTCGTTTCAATTTTATTTGTAACCTACCTTTCGACTTTTTGTTTCTTTTCTTTTTCTGTACCTTATTTTCTTACTCTCTCATCCCGTATTAGTTCTGACGCTGATGCAATCTATGCTATTAGGTCAATTGTATATTTAAAAGATATGCTTGATTTTTGGAACGAAATTTTTTTACGTCCTGAGTTAATGAGAGATATGAACATCAAACACTACTGCAAATCAATGTTCAAGACGTACACTAATATATTAAGTGGATATAATACCTTTAAATCGATCTTCCAGTACTGCGTAAGTAACTGATCTGACATATAATGGTTTTTTGAAATATATTTAAGCCTACCAAAGCGAATACTATGCCTGATGGAAAGCATGAGTAGAATAGAAGAGCAGGGGTCATCATCTTCATTGTAAGTACATACAATGCAGTATGGTGACCCATGTCGACCTATTGATATGCTTTTGCATCAATGGGACTCTGTTTAGTAAACTTAACACTATAATGTAGTTGACATTATTCTTCTTCTTGTTCTTAGCCTAATTCCAAATATTTTTTGGGGTCGGCTACTAGTTCAACCGGTTTTACCTGAATTTCAGTTTTTCAAATAACTATTGTACTTTCGTAAAGTAATTTATATGAAATGTTTTTCTTGGATTTGTATTTTCAGATTTTCTTTTACGTACTGGATATCTTTTGTCATACATTAATATACATACAAACTATTATTGAAAAAATTAAGCAGTCGGATTCTTCTCAAAATGTAAGCATGATAAAGTATTTATGATTTTTCAATTAAATATGTTTTTGTTTCTCTGTATAATATACATATATTTTTCCAGACTTACGTGACATATGCTATCATGGTGGCCGCGTGGTTAGTAAAAACATATTCAATTAATATTATATTTTACACGTATTGTGAAAGGTTCTACATTTCTTTGGAAAATACCCAGAACTCCTGCGCGCTTATTTTAAAGTCAAGACGCTCAGGTATTGTACTGGATAAATTTGTTTTTTATATTATCATAGAAATGCCCATACTTAAATATTATGGGAATAAATAATACAAGAAAACATCATCACCAACCCGACTGGCCATAATATAGTAGGAAAAACCTTCTTTCAAAAGAGAGGCATATGTCCAGCAGTAGATGGAGTGTTGAAGGCTCTTGATATGATCATTGATGATAGTGTATTTCACAGAGAGGTTCTGAGCATTATTTTTATAAAAAAAGACAACTCCCGCATTAGGAATATAAATTCCTGTGTCGCGGGGGACTTTAGAGACATACATGAAACGGATACAAAGAACACCCAGACTCAGAACAACAAATTGTGAATCACACAAAGTGTTATCCTACGTGGGATTTTAACCAACGACACTTGGCGCAGTGGGAAGCGGCGTGGCGACCGCTGAAGCCACTAGACCAACCGTGCAGTCGAGAGCTCTCTCAAAAAGTAGTCCCACACAGTACCCACATAGAAGGAGGCACAAATTGTAGGCGGCCAGAGGTACCTCAGGGTCCCAGGAATTTCCTCTCGAGGATACACCTGGTTCCTCGGCTTCTAGTATGCGAGAGGGAGTGCGATTTTAATCAATTCGAGTTCAATATAGGCACCAACTGCAGGTATCCGGGGCGAGTTCCACAGAAACAAAAAAAAAAAAAAGAAATAACTCAGTTATTTCTTTTTATTTCATAATTTTTTCGTAATTGTATTATAAATTCGAAATTCTATGTATCCTAATACACGCGGGCGTAGTCATGGACAAACGCTAGTATGCTATATCAGTATATATTCAAAACAGTTAAAACTATAACAGTAAAGTGGAATTATTAAATATGTTTATTTCATCATCATCATCATCAACAGCCTTTAACAGTCCGCTGCTGGACATAGGCCTCTCCTTAGAAAGAAGGTTTTGGCCTAATATACCACGCTGGCTAGACGGGTTGGTTTCAAGATTTCCTTCTCTTTGCATGTATGTTGTCTTTCGGAGCCTATCCCTTATTCGCCTTTTACGACAACCGCGGGATGAATAGGGGTGGTAACACTCTGTATATTTAATCCTGATGATGATCCTGATGATTAAAGATGTTTATTTACAGATTTAGAACTAAAACTGTCCAAGAACGTACAACGCCTGTATCGATCATCGTTTAGAAAAATATCAGTTTATGGCTTGTTCTACATTGATGCTGCACTTGCTTTGACTTCAATCGGACTCATAACCAGCTATACTATAGTTCTAATTCAGTTTGCATTGTCAAAGTAGCCACATTTATTATTCAAATGATAGATTGTTAGTTAAATTAAAGTTAATACTAAAATCAATTGCTTGTAACAATAATAATAAAATATTAACATAAAATGCATTGACTATTTATTCAACAAGTGAAATATAAGAATGGTACGCGTATGTGAGTGTACTTTAAAAAATACATATTCTGTATATCAGAATCATATTATTATGATGTACTACTACTACTACTACTAGCGGCAAGTCTCAACGAAGATCAACCAAGTACCCAGAAGATGTTATAGTGCACCAGTGTGTGGACAAGCATAAGTTCATTCTCTGTAAGGGTAATTTATTGATTACCCTCAGATGTACCCCAGTCACGAGGTAAGGCAGGGAGGACTCCAGAAGTCGCTGATGCGTTCCTGGAGCTCCTTGCCAAGGGAGGTCGCCGCGCGGTTTATGGGGTAGACCGTTTCGGCGGGAGTCCCACACACGCCCTTCGTCTCCCCCGTGAAGAGTATGGTGCGAAAAGCATTCCCCGCAAAAACAAATAAACTCTCTCTGTTCCCTCTCACAATACTAAGGGACGTCTATCCAAAATAAACGGGGAGAGAGAAGCGGTACCGACAGCTCCACTTTCTCTTCGAGGCAGTGAGTTAAAGACGCCAAATTTTTCAGATTAGGAGATGTTATTGTTTTTATCATCAGAAAAATCGTAGTAGAATTTGAAGCCTTTGAGACTATTGATCGACAACTTAATTTGCTAACTGATAGACCAATAAGGCCATAATAGATATTGAAAAAATGATGAAGTTCACGAAGTAGTGTTGTGTGTTAATTATTGTATAAGCTTGGTCAACCAGGAAATTTAAACTGTTGTATGCTTACTATCTAAAGTGGTGAATTCTAAGCACGTATTCCTTCACTGAAGAAAGGAGGAGGATGGAACAGTTATAAAGCTCTAAAGTGAATTTTTCATAATACAGGCGATAGAGCATTGCAATAGAGCCGAAATCTCTTTGCAACTACAGAGGTCAAAGGAACTCGGTGGTTTCGGGACTATCAAAATATGGATAGTTTCACACAAATGTTTCGTGAATTCAGGCACGAGCATACGTGGGTCTTGTAAGGAAGAAACAAATAGTTGTCGTACGATACGTACGGTTCGGCCTCAATTTATTTTGCGGATTATTAAGCAAGGAGTAATCTTCTAAGTCGTGAATTAACTACTTATTTGGATTAAGTACCCGTTCGAGCACCTTGCAGAGATAGGAAGTGTCGACAATAGATCGATACCATCGAGTACACTGACTTTTTGGACGTCAAGTGACCGAAACTCCTCAGAAACATCACCATGCCGGATACGGAGTCACAGGTCAAAGTGATGGGTGGATGCAGGAACTTCTCCCACGATTAATGGGCTAGTGATCCATCGAGGTATTTTGTGGGGTATACGAGGAGTTCATGGCCTCTGCTCAAATATATGTATTGGCTGACTATATTATATTGTTTGTAAGTCAAGGTGTCCAAATGAAGTTTTATATATTTAGCTATTACATATCTTCTTCCTAGCCTTATTCCCAATTTAATTTGAGGTCGGCTACTAGTTCAACCGGTTTTATCTGAATATCTATTTTTCCACGGAGCGACTGGCATTGGACCTCCGCAACCCTAAGGGAGAACTGAAATTCAAAGGTTGAACTAGTTGTCAGAAAAATTGATGGCACTGACTTCCCATTAACGATACAGCTATTACATATATACAGTAAAATATGCTATGGATGACTAAATGCATACATAAAAATAGGAAGAACTTTCAATCGATTTCATTAAAGACTTTTAGTTTAAATATTAATTATTAGTTTATTAGTTTTATTTTACTAACGCGTGCAAAGTTACATTTGAAGACAGTCGTCTAAAAATAACATAATGCACAGAGTTAATTCTTCTAAGATTTCGACTTAATTCCTTGCAAATAATCAAACTTGAAGTCATATTATTTAATTTCCTTTACATATTTTAAAATTTGCAGAAACAATACTTAAATGAAGTCAAATTATTTTGATCTTATATATATATATATGGTGGATGGGTGGTTGTGGTATAGACCACAACCACCCATCAACATTTGCGTTTGCACCGACTTTTATAGGCAATGGTCAGTAATATATTTTCATAAGTCCCTAACTATATTATTATAGTTGAATAACACAATAATAAATATCGTCTGCCTTGTTGGTCTAGTGGTTAGCGTACGCAGCTGCTGATCAAGAGGTCTCGGGTTCTTTTCCCGGGTCGGACCAAATATTTGTGTGATCTACAAATATTTGTTTCGGACCCAGACTCCGAAACAAATATTTGTAGATCACACAAATATATATTAAATGTTTTCTATGTATAATATGTATGTATTTACAAAAAAAAAGTATGTCTATGTATGTATTACATGTTTAGTACCCATAATACAAGATCTGCTTAGTTTGGGCCTAGATGACGTTGTGTGTAAGATATCCGAAATATTTATTATTATTAATTTTATACATTCGCCGGCCATATTGCCAAAACTAAAATCTTACATGCAGGTAAAACTAAGTAAAGGTACTAACATAAATAAAGATACAAATACAAGTATAAATACTAATTCACAACTATAATTATTTTAAAGTAAATTGTAATATAACAATAATGTATTGTGCTATTAGTGAAGCCAATTTCTTGGGGAAGGATGAATCGATCACGAATAATCCGAACGCATGCATCTTCTCAAACCTGACGTGATTGTAACGAAGTACATTCTTGCAAAGTCTTTTGCTTCCTTCTGAAAAAAGTTTTGTGAACAATTTAGTCACATTAGTATTATTGAGACTGTACTACTCTACTCTATTACTATAATAAATACAATGCTAATGAAAACGAAGTGTGTAATGCAATATATTTCTAAAATCCTAACTAATAAAAACATAAATGGAGAATTTTAACATGACGCAAGAGTTCACTTCATGGATATACTTTACTGGATCTAGCCTTTATTCCCAATATTATTTGAGGTCGGCTACTAGATTAACCGGTTTAACACGAAGCAACTTGCATCGGATCTCCGCAACCCTGATTGAGAACCGAAATTCGTAGGTTCAACTAGTTGTCAGTATATTTGAAGGCACTGACTTTCCAATAGCGATTGCCATAAATGTTCATGACAAATACTTCTGTCACAGCATGCCATCCATACTAAGACTTATAACAGTGACATTTGATTTGATATTTACAAAGTAAGATCTTTTCATCAAAATTAATATTCTAACTATTTTGTTTAGGTTAAATAACGTGTTCTTAAGTAATCATCGTCTGCGTAAACAATCTGAGTTACGCGGACGACATGGTGTATGGGTCTAAGATACCTGAATAAAAAGACTTATTATTATTATTCTTACCTAATTCCTGGTTAGTCCTTAACAAACGATAACATACTTCATCAATGTTTTCAATAGTTTTGTAAAAATTCTCACAATGATAACTGAATAACGAAATAAGTACCATATTTTTTGTTGACCAGTAAAGTGTGGCCAAACGGAAAGACACCTAAAAACAACGATATTAGAGCAAATTCAGAGAATAACCATGAAACAAATAAAGACTACAACATATTAATTGACAGCAAACTTACCTTATCATCATCGACTTCAAAAAGTAGTGCTCCATCAAGTACTAAATAGGTATATAGATAAAGTAATGTATGCAGAAGTGTATCGCATGTTGTAAATAGAATCTGAAATGAATATCACCCAATAAGTTCAGGTGCTGAAGTCAGAAGACGAGTGACAATGGCGGACAAAATGTTCGTAGAGTTGCGCGGACAAAATACAACCTTATTACTGTACCAATAAAATAATGTTTGTCTACCATTATCCCTTGACTGCACAGACTCCATAATTTATAAAATCATTTAACCAAATTATTATTATGTAAAGATAACAAACATTAATATCTATAGGTATCGATTAATACTTACAGAAAGTTGGAATATATTCTTGAATATAGAAAATGCTTCCATTAAATCTTTGTACACTTGAAACAATTTAGTCCGCGTGTTCTCTCCGTCGTCATTCTCATTCATATTTAGCGATACTTGGGTGTAATATTCAAGTTCTGACGCCCACGCAAGCATACCACCACGTAAAAGTTTACTCAAACAGACACCATAGGACATATACACATCAAAGTACACCAACGAAAAAAAGTAAAAAATTAGTGATATGTTTACTTTCAAAAAAATTAAAATAAAATAAGCTATGAAATGCCTTACGATGTAAACCCAATTATCAAATATAATTTTCTTATATTTATGAAAATGAATGAATCTAAAAGATTTTTGAATAATAACAATCATTTGTACATGTTTGGTGCTGTAGAAAAAATTATGAAAATAAAACAAAACGAAACCAACAACACAAACCAAGTAATTCGAAGCATGAGTGAAGATTAAAATTTTACTTCTTGCAAAAATCATTTTGATGTCATCAATGTCGATATTACGTAAATTCAAAAATATGAAAAACATCATTCCAAACAGAGAAATAATATTGTATAAGGGGCCATTGGGTATAATACAATTATTTTTAATACTAAATTTTGATAAGAAAAACATACTTTGTATAATTCGCGTCGGTATTAATACTTTTTGGAAATGGCTGTCTAAGAAGTTTTCACTAAATTTCACTCTAGTGGACTTGACCTCCATGGTGTTCTCAATGTCACATCTAAGGGTACTATTGAAATATTTTATAAACTAAACACTAAGTAATTACTATTCGAAATTCAATTAAGTTAAAAGGTACTATTTAAAAAATGATGCATCACCATCGTAATTTATAAACTACGTAATATTTTAATCGAAAATTTAATCAATTAAGTGTTAGTTTAAGGGATGTTGTTACAACGTAACAACACTTTAATTATGATATTCATCATTACCAGCCTATTGATATCCATTTCCGGACTCAGGCCTTCTAAATTACATGCAACTTGGTACGATCCATCTCGTTGTGACATGGCAATTGTCCCGATTAGGTGATATTTCGAAAGCTTATGATAAACATTGTTAAGAACGCCTTGATGTGTCAGACCTTGCAGCAAACTGTTTAGAAAGCTATAAAGCTATAAAGAAAATCCTTGAGATCTATCAAATTGGTGGTGTTGTTTCGTAAGTACTGTTTTCCTGCATTTAGGGCCTTGTATTTAAACACTACCATAGCTTCAACACACCTTAATCCGAAAGATTCCTGAAAAACATTTCAGTTATATAGTATTATTTTATTTAACGCCTGTCAAGATTAAATAAAAAAACCACTTCGCCTGATGAAAAGCATGAGTAGAATCCATAATTGGATGCATTATAGCGGCTGAGTGAGATCCTTTTTCGCTTAAAGGACCCGGGATCATAGTAGGCAGAAAATATATGAGCTGGCAGTGAGTTCCAGTTCTTATCTGAGGGGCACAAGAAGGAAGATCCAAACCGCTTAGTTCTGTTGCGTATTTCTTCTACTGTACAACAGTGACTTTCAAGGCAAGCACGTGTTATTCAGTCGAGGAAGAGAGACAGTGGGATCATTTGGAATAGCTCTTTAGAACACTCCCCATAGTAAAGGCGATAGAGAACTACCATAAAGGCGATATCTCTTTGGAACTGCAAAAGGTTCAAGGAACTCGATGACTTCGGGACTATAGATGATGCACACAGCTCGACTCTGCAACTGATCGAGAGCATTAAGTAAATACTGTGCGGATCCTTCGCAAACATGAGAATAATACTCCACACAGGAATGAACCTGGTTCCAATAGAGAAGACACAGATGCTCCAGCGAGAAGAACCGTCTTGCCTTTATTAGTACGCCCAGATACCGCGAGACCTTGGTGATGCTATTAATGTACTCTTATCAGTTGAGATCATGAAAATCCATACCCAGGATACCGAGCTTATCTTGCAGCGGAAGCTGAGTGTTTTAAAAAGTTGACCGCCGAAATAAAGCCAACCTTAGTAAATATCTGTCTCTAATATTCAACTGTTGTATTATTATTGGTATATGGTTAATGATATTGTATTATGAAAACCGGCGACAGGAGTTAAAATTAATAAGTTAATAATATAGAGTACTACTTGACAACATTAACGACACATAACGACCATATAAATTAATATTTTGATTTAGATGACTGATAAGATAATTACTTAGAAACAGAACAATATTGAACTAGGAAATAAAAACAGGAAAGGTATTACAATACATTTGCTTATTTCAAAGTACTTGTGGATGGAAGTCAGTTTAAAGCAAGCAGTAACTTAATTATTAATTAACAAAAATATATCAAAAATATAAAAAAAAACATGCATTGTGTCACCATTCATAAAAAAATTAAAAAGCGTCGTGGTAATGTACTGGGTCGTAATTCAGTCGACAAAAATATTCAATCCATGCTTCGGCCTTTGAACATAATGCAAGCTGTATGTTTTTGGCCTAAATACCACATCAAGAACAATTATATATATCCAAACAGCCGTTTGTCGAATTTAATGTCTTCGTTCAGGACTATGCTCTTGATTTTTCCATTTGTATATCGTATTTATAAATTCCATTTCGGTAATACTTTTATCCCACGGGTCGCCTTCTTTTATTTCACTTCACAGCACGATTTATATTTTTATTTCACCGGATTTATTATAAAATATGTCCTATCTATCGTTCAAGCCAATAAAAATATAGATTTCGTTTTGATCATTCAAAGCGTTCATAGATTTCTTAGTAACAAAAGATACATCAGGTTCTACACTTTAATGAACTGGTTTTTCGTTTTAATTTTATTTGTAATCTACATTTCGACTTTTTGTTTCTTTTCTTTTTCTGTACCCTATTTTCTTGTTATCTCATCTCGCTTAAGTTTTGACGCTGATGTAATTTATGCTATTAGGTCCATTATATATTTAAAAGATATGCTTGATTTATGGAATGAATTTTTTTTACGTCCTGAGTTAATGAGAGATGTGAACATCAAACACTACTGTACAGCAATGTTGAAGACGTACACAAATATATTAAGTGGATATAATACCTTTAAATCGATCTTCCAGTACTGCGTAAGTAACTGTTCTGACACATAATGGTTTTTTGAAATACGTTTAAGCCTACCAAAACGAATACTCTGACTTCTGTGTCTACCCACACTTGATCGCGTTGATTTCTTGTAATGTTGGTACCCCTACACACCACACTTATAACACGTGCGGGTAGACACAACCTGCACATCACGAAGGCGACGCTAAGCTCACATCATGCTACTCGTGACCACGAGCGGTACCCATTCGAAACGTCGGAAAATAGAAGATATCGTAACATTTTTAATATTATCGCGAATAAATCCCGTATACAGTTAAAACATGAGTAGGTATTGTACTTCCATAAAGTAATTTATTTCAGATTTTCTTTTACGTACTGGATATTTTTTGTCATACATTAATATACATACAAACTATTATTGAAAAAATAAAACAGTCGGATTCTTCTCAAAATGTAAGCATGATAAAGTATTTATGATTTTTCAATTAAATATGTTTTTGTTTCTCTGTTTAATGTATATTTTTGCAGACTTACGTGACATATGCTGTCATGGTGGCCGCGTGGTTAATAAAAACCTATTCAATTAATATTATATTTTACACGTCTTGTGAAAAGTTCTACATTTCTTTGGAAAATACCCAGAACTCCTGCGCGCTTATTTTAAAGTCAAGACGCTCAGGTATTGTACTGGATAGATTTGTTTTTTAAATTATCATTGAAATGCCCATACTTAAATATTAAGGGAACAAATAATACAAGAAAACATCATCACCAACCCGACTGGCCATAATATAGTAGGAAAAACCTTCTTTCAAAAGAGAGGCATATGTCCAGCAGTAGATGGAGTGTTGAAGGCTCTTGATATGATGATTGATGATAGTGTATTTCACACAGATGTTCAGAGCTTTATTTTTATTAAAAAAGACAACTCCCGCATTAGGAATAAAAGAAAAGAACACCCAGACTCAGAACAACAAATTGTGAATCACACAAAGTGTTATCCAGTGTGTGGGATTTTAACCAACGACACATGGCGCAGTGGGAAGCGGCGTGGCGACCGCTGAAGCCACTAGGCCAACCGTGCAGTCGAGAGCTCTATCAAAAAGGAGTCCCACACAGTACCCACATAGAAAGGGGCCATGTAAAAATTGTAGGCGGCCCGAGGTACCTCAGGGTCCCAGGAATTTCCTCTCGAGAGTACACCTGGTTCCTCGGCTTCTAGTATCCGAGACATAGTTCGGTTTTAATCAATTTGAGTTCAATATAGGCACCAACTGCAGGTATCCGGGGCGAGTTCCACAGAAACAAAAAATATTGAAATAAAAAGAAATAACTGTTTTTAGACTAAAAACAGTTATTTCTTTTTATTTCATATTTTTTTCGTAATTGTATTATAAATTCGAAATTCTATGTATCCTAATACATGCGGGCGTAGTCATGGACAAACGCTAGTATGCTATAACAGTATATATTCAAAATAGTTAAAACTATAACAGTAAAGTGGAATGATTAAAGATGTTTATTTCATCATCATCATCATCAACAGCCTTTAATAGTCCGCTGCTGGACATAGGCCTCTCCTTAGAAAGGAGGTTTTGGCCTACTGCACCACGCTGGCCATACGGGCTGGTTTCAAGTTTTCCTTCTCTTTGCATGTATGTTGTCTTGCGTAGCTTATCCCTTAGTCGCCTTTTACGACAACTGCAGGATGAATAGGGGTGGTAACACTCTGTATTCTTAATCCGTAACTACACGGACCCGGACACGGATGATTAAATGTGTTTATTTACAGATTTAGAACTAAAACTGTCCAAAAACGTACAACGCCTGTATCGATCATCGTTTAGAAAAATATCAGTTTATGGCTTGTTCTACATTGATGCTGCACTGGCTTTGACTTCAATCGGACTCATAACCAGCTATACTATAGTTCTAATTCAGTTTGCATTGTCAAAGTAGCCTCATTTTTATTCAAAGGATAGATTGTTAGTTAAATTATAGTTAATATTAAAATCAATTGCTTGTAACAATATTAATAAAATATTGACATAAAATGCATTGACTATTTATTCAGCAATTGAAATGTAAGAATGGTACGCGTATGTGAGTGCACTTAAAAAAATACATATTCTGTATATCAGAATCCTATTAATATGATGTACTACTAGCGGCAAGTCTCAACGAAGATCAACCAAGTACCCAGAAGATATTATAGTGCACCAGTGTGTGGACAAGCACAAGTTCACTCTCTGTAAGGGTAATTTATTGATTACCCTCAGATGTACCCCAGTCACGAGGTAAGGCATGGGGGACTCCAGAAGTCGCTGATGCGTTCCTGGATCTCCTCCCAACTGCCGAGGTAGGCCGCCGCGCGTTTTAGTGGGTAGACTGTTTCGCCAGGAGTCCCACACACGCCCTTCGTCTCCCCCACAATGGGTATGGTGCAAAAAACATTCCCGCAAAAACAAAAAAACTCTCTCTGTTCCCTCTCACAATACTAAAGGACGTCTATCCAAAATAAACGGGGAGAGAGAGGCGGTACCGAAAGCTCCACTTTCTCTTCGAGGCAGGTAGTTAAAGACCCCAAATTTTTCAGACCCGGGGATATTATTGTTTTTATCATCAGAAAAATCGGAGTGGAATTTGAAGCTCTTGAGACTTTTGATCGATAACTTAATTTGCTAACTGATAGACCAATAAGGCCATGACCATGGCCAAGACCATGCCGGATACGGAGTCACAGGTCAAAAAGATGGGTGTGTGCAGGAATTTCTTCACTGATTGATTGGCAAGTGATCCATCGAGGTATTTTATGGGGTATACGAGGAGTTCATGGCCTCTGCTCAAATATATGTATTGGCTGAATATATTAAATTGTTTGTAAGTCAAGGTGTCCAAATGAAGATTTATATATTTGGTTATTACATATCTTCTTCCTAGCCTTATTCCCAAATTAATTTGGGGTCTATCAATTTTTTAACGGAGCGACTGGCATCGGACCTCCGCAACCCTAAGGGAGAACTGAAATTCAAAGGTTGCACTAGTTGTCAGAAAATTTGATGGCACTGACTTCCCATTAACGATACAGCTATTACATATATACAGTAAAATATGCTATGGATGACTATATGCATACATAAAAATAGGAAGAACTTTCATTCGATTTCATTAAAGACTTTTAGTTTAAATATTAATTATTAGTTTATTAGTTTTATTTTACTAACGCGTGCAAAGTTACATTCTAAGACAGTCGTCTAAAAATAACATAATGCACAGAGTTAATTCTTAATTCTTCTAAGATTTCGACTTAATTCCTTGCAAATAATCAAACTTGAAGTCATATTATTTTAATTTCCTTTTCATATTTTAAAATTTGCAGAAACAATACTTAAATGAAGTCAAATTATTTTGATCTTATGATAGATTATTTTATTCGCTTCATCGATTTATCGTATTTCAAAAATTGATTTATAGTCTGTGGTTGTTAGCTATGCACACGGCACTTCGCTACCCGTCCATAAAGTACGACATTACTGTAGTACATTATTTCGAAGAAAAAAACGGTAATTTATAGGCGTGACCTGTCAAAAAGACAATAAATGAATGGATAAAGTATAGGCGTCAGAGACGCCCGAAGAAACAAAGACGCCGCGTCTTGTCACGGTGACAAGACGTGGCGACAAGTCGCCCAGTTTGCGATGGGGGTAAATGTTTTATAGGACATTGGCGTTACCCAGATAATATTCTTATACAAGTCTTTTAAGGGCAAAGAACTTGTTTAAAAATTGTGAACAAGGAAATGTTAATAAAAAGAATTATTAGCACGGTAAATAGATTTCTATTATAAACAAATTATAACCTCTTCAAACCGATTTAATTAGTAATTTACTTAGTCTAGTTACAAAATTAAAACATTAGGTAAGAATACAAACAAAATAACATATACCCATAGGATACATCCGTACTTTATGAAGCACAAAAACGCTTACAAATCGTATAGACCACAACCACCCCTCAACATTTGCGTTTGCACCGAATAACACAATAATAAATATGGACTGCCTTGTTGGTCTAGTGGTTAGCGTACGCGGCTGCTGATCAAGAGGTCTCGGGTTCGTTTCCCGGGTCGGACCAAATATTTGTGTCTGAGTCTGAGTGTTTTCTATGTATAATATGTATGTATTTACAAAAAAAAAGTATGTATATGTATGTATTACATGTTTAGTACCCATAATACAAGCTCTGCTTAGTTTGGGACTAGATGACGTTGTGTGTAAGATGTCCGATTTTTTTTTCTTTTATTTAGGACTTTATGCACAAATGTGACAATGGCGGACTTAATGCCATTGGCATTTTCTACCAGTCGACCTGAGGGCGATGCAACGACATACGTTTTACATGTGCAGTAATCAGAGATAAGTTTAGGCAAGTTTAGTATTAGTTTAGTTAGAAAATGTATTATTATTAATTTTATACAATCGCCGGCAATATTGCCAAAACTAAAATCTTACATGCAGGTAAAACTAAGTAAAGGTACTAACATAAATAAAGATACAAATACAAGTATAAATACTAATTCACAACTATAATTATTTTAAAGTAAATTGTAATATAACAATAATGTATTGTGCTATTAGTGAAGCCAATTTCTTGGGGAAGGATGAATCGATCACGAATAATCCGAACGCATGCATCTTCTCAAACCTGACGTGATTGTAACGAAGTACATTCTTGCAAAGTCTTTTGCTTCCTTCTGAAAAAAGTTTTGTGAACAATTTAGTCACATTAGTATTATTGAGACTGTACTACTCTACTCTATTACTATAATAAATACAATGCTAATGAAAACGAAGTGTGTAATGCAATATATTTCTAAAATCCTAACTAATAAAAACATAAATGGAGAATTTTAACATGACGCAAGAGTTCACTTCATGGATATACTTTACTGGATCTAGCCTTTATTCCCAATATTATTTGAGGTCGGCTACTAGATTAACCGGTTTAACACGAATTAACTTGCATCGGATCTCCGCAACCCTGATTGAGAACCGAAATTCGTAGGTTCAACTAGTTGTCAGTATATTTGAAGGCACTGACTTTCCAATAGCGATTGCCATAAATGTTCATGACAAATACTTCTGTCACAGCATGCCATCCATACTAAGACTTATAACAGTGACATTTGATTTGATATTTACAAAGTAAGATCTTTTCATCAAAATTAATATTCTAACTATTTTGTTTAGGTTAAATAACGTGTTCTTAAGTAATCATCGTCTGCGTAAACAATCTGAGTTACGCGGACGACATGGTGTATGGGTCTAAGATACCTGAATAAAAAGACTTATTATTATTATTCTTACCTAATTCCTGGTTAGTCCTTAACAAACGATAACATACTTCATCAATGTTTTCAATAGTTTTGTAAAATTTCTCACAATGATAACTGAATAGCGAAATAAGTACCATATTTTTTGTTGACCAGTAAAGTGTGGCCAAACGGAAAGACACCTAAAAACAACGATATTAGCACAAAATCAGAGAATAACCATGAAACAATTAAAGACTACAACATATTCATTGACAGCAAAGTTACCTTATCATCATCGACTTCAAAAAGTAGTGCTCCATCAAGTACTAAATAGGTATATAGATAAAGTAATGTATGCAGAAGTGTATCGCATGTTGTAAATAGAATCTGAAATGAATATCACCCAATAAGTTCAGGTGCTGATGTCAGAAGACGAGTGACAATGGCGGACAAAATGTTCGTAGAGTTGCACGGACAAAATACAACCTTATTACTGTACCAATAAAATAATGTTTGTCTACCATTATCCCTTGACTGCACAGACTTCATTATTTATAAAATCATTTAACCAAATTATTATTATGTAAAGGTAACAAATATTAATATCTATAGGTATCGATTAATACTTACAGGAAGTTGGAATATATTCTTGAATATAGAAAATGCTTCCATTAAATCTTTGTACACTTGAAACAATTTAGTCCGCGTGTTCTCTCCGTCGTCATTCTCATTCATATTTAGCGATACTTGGGTGTGATATTCAAGTTCTGACGCCCACGCAAGCATACCACCACGTAAAAGTTTACTCAAACAGACACCATAGGACATATACACATCAAAGTACACCAACGAAAAAAAGTAAAAAATTAGTGATATGTTTACTTTCAAAAAAATTAAAATAAAATAAGCTATGAAATGCCTTACGATGTAAACCCAATTATCAAATATAATTTTCTTATATTTATGAAAATGAATGAATCTAAAAGATTTTTGAATAATAACAATCATTTGTACGTGTTTGGTGCTGTAGAAAAAATTATGAAAATAAAACAAAACGAAACCAACAACACAAACCAAGTAATTCGAAGTATGAGTGAAGATTAAAATTTTACTTCTTGCAAAAATCATTTTGATGTCATCAATGTCGATATTACGTAAATTCAAAAATATGAAAAACAACATTCCAAACAGAGAAATAATATTGTATAAGGGGCCATTGGGTATAATACAATTACTTTTAATACTAAATTTTGATAAGAAAAACATATTTTGTATAATTCGCGTCGGTATTAATACTTTTTGGAAATGGCTGTCTAAGAAGTTTTCACTAAATTTCACTCTAGTGGACTTGACCTCCATGGTGTTCTCAATGTCACGTCTAAGGGTACTATTGAAATATTTTATAAACTAAACACTAAGTAATTACTATTCGAAATTCAATTAAGTTAAAAGGTACTATTTAAAAAATGATGCATCACCATCGTAATTTATAAACTACGTAATATTTTAATCGAAAATTTAATCAATTAAGTGTTAGTTAAAGGGATGTTGTTACAACGTAACAACACTTTAATTATGATATTCATCATTACCAGCCTATTGATATCCATTTCTGGACTCAGGCCTTCTAAATTACATGCAACTTGGTACGATTCATCTCGTTGTGACATGGCAATTGTCCCAATTAGGTGATATTTCGAAAGCTTATGATAAACATTGTTAAGAACGCCTTGATGTGTCAGATCTTGCAGCAAACTGTTTAGAAAGCTATAAAGCTATAAAGAAAATCCTTGGGATCTATCAAATTGATGGTGGTATTTCGTAAGTACTGTTTTCTTGCATTTAGGGCCTTGTATACTACCATAGCTTCAACACACCTTAATCCGAAAGATTCCTGTAAAACATTTCAGTTATATAGTATTATGTTATTTAACGCCTGTCAAGATTAAATAAAAAACTACTTCGCCTGATGAAAAGCATGAGTAGAATCCATAATTTTGTACATTATAGCGGCTGAGTGAGATCCTTTTTCGCTTAAAGGACCCGGGATCATATTAGGCAGAAAATATATGAGCTAGCAGTGAGTTCCGGTTCTTAACTGAGGGGCACAAGAATTAAGATCCAAACCGCTTAGTTCTGTTGCGTATTTCTTCTACTGTACAACAGTGACTTTCAAGGCAAGCACGTGTTATTCAGTCGAGGAAGAGAGAAGGTGGGGTCATTTGGAATAACTCTTTAGAACACTCCCCATAGTAAAGGCGATAGAGAACTACCATAGAAGCGATATCTCTTTGCAACTGCAAAGGTTCAAGGAACTCGACGACTTCGGGACTATAGATGATGCAGACAGCTCGACTCTGCTACTGATCAAGAGCATTAAGTCAATACTGTGCGGATCCTTCGCAAACATGAGAATAATACTCCACACAGGAATGACAAAAATCCATACCCGGGATACCGAGCTTATCTTGCATCGGAAGCTGAGTGTCCTGAAAAGTTGTCCGCCGAAAAAAAGCCACCCTTAGTAAATATCTGTGTCTAATATTCAACAGTTGTATTGTTATTGGTATATGGTTAATAATATTGTATGATGAAAACCGGCGACAGGAGTTAAAATTAATAACTTAATAATATAGAGTACTACTTGACAACATTAACGACACATAACGACCATATAAATTAATATTTTGATTTAGATGTGTGACGGCCCCTAGTTAGATCCTAGCCTGAGTGAAGTAAGTAATAGTTCGTTTGGAGGAGTTTTTTTATTCTTAAAGGCATCATTCTACAGAGAGATTTGTTAGGATAGTGCCCCGCCTCGCACTATCTAGTGAGACACAGCCTAATGACACGATGTCCCTCCACCGGCTTTAAAGGCCTGCCGCGAACAAAGGGAAGCTAGTAGTGATTAAGTACCATTTAATACATTCTGATTGGTTTATTAATGTTCTCGCTTTCATTCGTTCGTACATTTAAGATCTTGGAGAACTAACTTTCTTCTACTCATGGTTCTATTCCACAGGGCGTAAGCCTATAAAGAAGCCGGGTCTAGTTGCTTTAATTAAGCTAGACGCCCTGGCTTCCGAGAAGCGGTTGCCGCTAAAGAAAACGCCCCAGTACCGGAACTCCGGATCCCGGATCTCCCAGAACCATCGACCGATTTAGAAACTTAACGGGGTGCAACCGAGCCTGAGTATCCAATCTTTAGAACCCAAGCTTAAATGCACTACAGACACCTTGACTTTCCTGACCTGAAGTAGTCGGACACTACAATGATAGTTTACCGATAATCCGAATGTAAACTAAAACGCCAACGGTGATCAATCGGGCCTCGTCGCTCATTCGAACCTCGATATTCTACACTGCACGACTTCCACTTAGGCCTCCACATACTTCTCACTCAAAGGTAAACCAACTACAATGCAGTAAATTAGTACCTAGATTACTTTAAATAATTCAATAACTAATAATTACAACACTCAGACCGAAATACAAGTAATTACATTTATCCTAACCCTATAAATACAAATTGGAAATAATAGGCACGAACTCACCTGGGTTTCTCCAAAGCTAACGTATTTCAACTTACTCAATAAAAGATTTATCTACTCGACTGCTCTACCGACCGCGCAAGTGACTTCTCCTAGCTCCGTTCACCTCCGCCGCTTTCAGCCGAATGTCCCTAAGTTCAAGACCGCGTCATACACCAAAACTGCCCGACTACCTGACTTATCCTTTTTTTTTACAATCACAGTATCAATTGGCTTGTCAAACTGTAAACTTTTAATAGTTTATGTCTTACAGATGTTTGAAGTACCATTCAGAGGTCCTCACTCAAATGATTTTAAGGAATTCATTTAAGGATGCAATAAATTTGTTTTACTAGGGTCAAACCCCTTTTTTGTGGATAGTAGTGACGCGTCCACTTGTCGCATTTGGAAGTAATAAATAAGTTTCTATATTTTAATATTGTTGTGAAGGCGAGGCTATCACAGATGACTGATAAGATAATTACTTAGAAACAGAACAATATTGAACTAGGAAATAAAACCAGGAAAAGTATTACAATACATTTGCTTATTTCAAAGTACTTGTGGATGGAAGTCAGTTTAAAGCAAGCAGTAACTTAATTATTAATTAACAAAAATATATCAAAAATATAAAATAAACATGCACTGTATCACCATTCATAAAAAAATTAAAAAGCGTCGTGGTAATGTACTGGGTCGTAATTCAGTCGACAAAAATATTCAATCCATGCTTCGGCCTTTGAACATAATGCAAGCTGTATGTTTTTGGCCTAAATACCACATCAAGAACAATTATATATATCCAAATAGCCGTTTGTCGAATTTAATGTCTTCGTTCAGGACTATGCTCTTAATTTTTCCATTTGTATATCGTATTTATGAATTCCATTTTGGTAAAACTTTAATGCAACGGGTTGCCTTCTTTTATTTCACTTCATAGCACGATTTATATTTTTATTTCATCGGATTTATTATAAAATATGTCTTATCTATCGTTCAAGCCAATAAAAATATAGATTTCGTTTTGATCATTCAAAGCGTTCATAGATTTCTCAGTAACAAAAGATACATCAGGTTCTACACTTTAATGAACTGGTTTTTCGTTTCAATTTTATTTGTAACCTACCTTTCGACTTTTTGTTTCTTTTCTTTTTCTGTACCTTATTTTCTTACTCTCTCATCTCGTATTAGTTCTGACGCTGATGCAATTTATGCTATTAGGTCAATTGTATATTTAAAAGATATGCTTGATTTTTGGAACGAAATTTTTTTACGTCCTGAGTTAATGAGAGATATGAACATCAAACACTACTGCAAAGCAATGTTCAAGACGTACACTAATATATTAAGTGGATATAATACCTTTAAATCGATCTTCCAGTACTGCGTAAGTAACTGATGTGACATATAATGGTTTTTTGAAATATATTTAAGCCTACCAAAGCGAATACTATGCCTGATGGAAAGCATGAGTAGAATAGAAGAACAGGGGTCTTCATCTTCATTATAAGTGCATACAATGCAGTATGGTGACCCATGTCGACCTATTGATATGCTTTTGCATCAATGGGACTCTGTTTAGTAAACTTAACACTATAATGTAGTTGACATAATTCTTCTTCTTGTTCTTAGCCTAATTCCAAATATTTTTTGGGGTCGGCTACTAGTTCAACCGGTTTTACCTGAATTTCAGTTTTTCAAATAACTATTGTACTACCATAAAGTAATTTATATAAAATGTTTTTCTGGGATTTGATTTTCAGATTTTCTTTTACGTACTGGATATCTTTTGTCATACATTAATATACATTCAAACTATTATTGAAAAAATAAAACAGTCGGATTCTTCTCAAAATGTAAGCATGATAAAGTATTTATGATTTTTCAATTAAATATGTTTTTGTTCCTCTACACAATATATATTTTTGCAGACTTACGTGACATATGCTGTCATGGTGGCCGCGTGGTTAATAAAAACCTATTCAATTAATATTATATTTTACACGTATTGTGAAAGGTTCTACATTTCTTTGGAAAATACCCAGAACTCCTGCGCGCTTATTTTAAAGTCAAGACGCTCAGGTATTGTACTGGATAGTTTTGTTTTTTATATTATCATTGAATTGCCCATACTTTAATATTAAGGGAACAAATAATACAAGAAAACATCATCACCAACCCGACTGGCCATAATATAGTAGGAAAAACTTTCTTTCAAAAGAGAGGCATATGTTCAGCAGTAGATGGAGTGTTGAAGGCTCTTGATATGATGATTGATGATAGTGTATTTCACACAGATGTTCAGAACATTATTTTTATTAAAAAAGACAACTCCCGCATTAGGAATATAAATTCCTGTGTCGCGGGGGACTTTACAGACATACATGAAACGGACACAAAAAACACCCAGACTCAAAACAATAAATTGTGAATCACACAAAGTGTTATCCAGCGTGGGATTTTAACCAACGACACATGGCGCAGTGGGAAGTGGCGTGGCGACCGCTTAAGCCACTAGGCCAACCGTGCAGTCGAAAGCTCTCCCAAGAAGGAGTCCCACACAGTACCCACATAGAAGGAGGCACAAATTGTACAAATTGTAGACGCCCGAGGTACCTCAGGGTCCCAGGAATTTCCTCTCGAGGGTACACCTGCTTCCTCGGCTTCTAGTATCCGAGACAGAGTGCGGTTTTAATCAATTTGAGTTCAACATAACCACCAACTGCTGGTATCCAGACAAAAATAATGAAATAAAAAAGAAGTACTCAGAAAAAAGAACGATTTTGACAGTAATAATCGTATTGTCTAAGTTCGAAGCTATGTCTGTCTGTAACGCTTTCACGGTAATACCGCTGAATCGATCTAGATAACATCCCTTTAAGAAGAAGGACCTTGCCTTCTTGGCGCAGCGGCAGTGTTTGCGACTGCTGTGCCTGAGTTCTCAATTTCAATCACTTTCTTTAATTCAAGCTCTGCTTAGTTTGAAACTAGTTGAATTTGTGTGTTAGATGACCAAAAACATATGTTGCGTTAAATTGTTCCAATACACGCGGGCGTAGTCATGGACAAAAGCTAATATGCTATATTCAAGATAGTTGAAACTATAACAGTGAAGTGGAAATATTAAAGATGTTTATTTCATCATCATCAACATCAACAGCCTTTAACAGTCCGCTGCTGGACATAGGCCTCTAATTAGAAATAAGGTTTTGGCCTACTACACCACGCTGGCCAGACGGGTTGGTTTCAAGATTTCCTTCTCTTTGCATGTATGTTGTCTTGCGGAGCCTATCCCTTAGTCGCCTTTTACGACACCCGCGGGATGAATAGGAGTGGTGACACTCTGTATTCTTAATCCGTCACCACCCGGACACGGACACGGATGATTTATGATGTTTATTTACAGATTTAGAACTAAAACTGTCCAAAAACGTACAACGCCTGTATCGATCATCGTTTAGAAAAATATCAGTTTATGGCTTGTTCTACATTGATGCTGCACTAGCTTTGACTTCAATCGGACTCATAACCAGCTATACTATAGTTCTAATTCAGTTTGCATTGTCAAAGTAGCCTCAGTTTTTATTCAAAGCATAGATTGTTAGTTAAATTAAAGTTAATACTAAAATCAATTGCTTGTAACAATATTAATCAAATATTAACATAAAATGCATTGACTATTTATTCAACAACTGAAATATAAGAATGGTACACGTATGTGAGTGCACTTAAAAAAATACATATTCTGTATATCAGAATCCTATTATTATGATGTACTACTACTACTACTACTAGCGGCAAGTCTCAACGAAGATCAACCAAGTACCCAGAAGATATTATAGTGCACCAGTGTGTGGACAAGCATAAGTTCACTCTCTGTCAGCGTAATTTATTGATTACCCTGAGATGTAACCCCGTCACGAAGTAAGGCAGGGAGGACTCCAGAAGTCGCTGATGCGTTCCTGGAGCTCCTCCCAAATGCCGAGGGAGGCCGCCGCGTGGTTTATGGGGTAGACCGTTTCGCCGGGAGTCCCACACACGCCCTTCGTCTCCCCCACAAAGGTTATGGTGCGAAAAGTATTCCCGCAAAAATAAAAAAAACTCTCTCTTTTCCCTCTCACAATACTAAGGGACGTCTATCCAAAATAAACGGGGAGAGAGAAGCGGTACCGAAAGCTCCACTTTCTCTTCGAGGCAGGTAGTTAAAGACCCCAAATTTTTCAGACCCGGGGATGTTATTGTTTTTATCATCAGAAAAATCGGAGTGGAATTTGAAGCTCTTGAGACTTTTGATCAATAACTTAATTTGCTAACTGATAGACCAATAAGGCCATAATAGATATTGAAAAAATGATGAAGTTCACGAAGCAGTGTTGTGTGTTAATTATTGTATAAGCTTGGTCAACCAGGAAATTTAAGCTGTTGTATGCTTACTATCTAAAGTTGTGAATTCTAAGCACGTATTCCTTCACTGAAGAAAGGAGAAGGAAAAGCTCTAAAGTAAATTTTTCATGATACAGGCGATAGAGCATTGCAATAGAGCCGAAATCTCTTTGCAACTACAGAGGTCAAAGGAACTCGGTGGCTTCGTGACTATCAAAATATGGATAGTTTCAAACAAATGTTTCGCGAATTCAGGCGAGCGCGTGGGTCTTGTAAGGAAGAAACAAATAGTTGTCGTACGATACGTACGGTTCGGCCTAAATTCATGTTGCCGATTATTAAGCAAGGAGTAATCTTTTAAGTCGTGAATTAACTACTTGTTTGAATGAACTACCCGTTCGAGCACCTTGCAGAGATAGGAGGTGTCGACAATAGATCGATACCATCGAGTACACTGACTTTTCGGACGTCAAGTGACTGAAACTCCACAGAAACATCACCATGCCGGATACGAAGTCACAGGTCAAAAAGATGGGTGTGTGCAGGAATTTCTGCACTGATTGATTGGCAAGTGATCCATCGAGGTATTTTGTGTGGTATACGAGGAGTTCATGGCCTCTGCTCAAATATATGTATTGGCTGACTATATTATATTGTTTGTAAGTCAAGGTGTCCAAATGAAGTTTTATATATTTAGCTATTACACATCTTCTTCCTAGCCTTATTCCCAATTTAATTTGAGGTCGGCTACTAGTTCAACCGGTTTTATCTGAACATCTATTTTTCCACGGAGCGACTGGCATTGGCCCTCCGCAACCCTAAGGGAGAACTGAAATTCAAAGGTTGAACTAGTTGTCAGAAAATTTGATGGCAATGACTTCCCATTAACGATACAGCTATTACATATATCTACAGTAAAATATGCTATGGATGACTATATGCATACATAAAAATAGGAAGAACTTTCAATCGATTTCATTAAAGACTTTTAGTTTAAATATTAATTATTAGTTTATTAGTTTTATTTTACTAACGCGTGCAAAGTTACATTCTAAGACAGTCGTCTAAAAATAACATAATGCACAGAGTTAATTCTTAATTCTTCTTCCTTGCAAATAATCAAACTTGAAGTCATATTATTTTAATTTCCTTTTTATATTTTTAAATTTGCAGAAACAATACTTAAATGAAGTTAAATTATTTTGATCTTATGTTATTTTATTCGCTTCATTGATTTATCGTATTTCAAAAACAGTTTTATAGTCTGTGGTTGTTAGTTATGCACAGGGCACTTCGCTACCCGTCCATAAAGTACGACATTACTGTAGTACATTATTTCGAAGAAAAAAACGGTAATTTATAGGCGTGACCTGTCAAAAAGACAATAAATGAATGGATAAAGTATAGGCGTCAGAGACGCCCGAAGAAACAAAGACGCCGTGTCTTTCACGGTGACAAGACGTGGCGACAAGTCGCGCAGTTTGCGATGGGGGTAAATGTTTTATAGGACATTGGCGTTACCCAGATAATATTCTTATACAAGTCTTTTAAGGGCAAAGAACTTGTTTAAAAATTGTGAACAAGGAAATGTTAATAAAAATAACTATTAGCACGGTAAATAGATTTCTATTATAAACAAAATTATAACCTCTTCAAACTGATTTAATTAGTAATTTACTTAGTCTAGATACAAAATTAAAACATTAGGTAAGAATACAAACAAAATAACATATACCCATAGGATACATCCGTACTTTATGAAGCACAAAAACGCTTACAAATCGTATAGACCACAACCACCCATCAACATTTGCGTTTGCACCGACTTTTATAGGCAATGGTCAGTAATATATTTTCATAAGTCCCTAACTATATTATTATAGTTGAATAACAGAATAATAAATATCGTCTGCCTTGTTGGTCTAGTGGTTAGCGTACGCGGCTGCTGATCAAGAGGTCTCGGGTTCGTTTCCCGGGTCGGACCAAATATTTGTGTGATCTACAAATATTTGTTTCGGAATCTGGGTGTTTTCTATGTATAATATGTATGTATTTACAAAAAAAAAGTATGTCTATGTATGTATTACATGTTTAGTACCTATAATACAAGATCTGCTTAGTTTGGGCCTAGATGACGTTGTGTGTAAGATATCCGAAATATTTATTATTATTAATTTTATACATTCGCCGGTCATATTGCCGAAACTAAAATCTTACATGCAGGTAAAATTTAGTAAAGGTGATAACATAAATAAAGATACAAATACAAGTTTAAATACTAATTCACAACTATAATTATTTTAAAGTAAATTGTAATATAACAATAATGTATTGTGCTATTAGTGAAGCCAATTTCTTGGGGAAGGATGAATCGATCACGAATAATCCGAACGCATGCATCTTCTCAAACCTGACGTGATTGTAACGAAGTACATTCTTGCAAAGTCTTTTGCTTCCTTCTGAAAAATGTTTTGTGAACAATTTAGTCACATTAGTATTATTGAGACTATACTACTCTACTCTACTACTATAATAAATACAATGCTAATGAAAACGAAGTGTGTAATGCAATATATTTCTAAAATCCTAACTAATAAAAACATAAATGGAGAATTTTAACATGACGCAAGAGTTCACTTCATGGATATACTTTACTGGATCTAGCCTTTATTCCCAATATTATTTGAGGTCGGCTACTAGATTAACCGGTTTAACACGAAGCAACTTGCATCGGACCTCCGCAACCCTGATTGAGAACCGAAATTCGTAGGTTCAACTAGTTGTCAGTATATTTGAGGGCACTGACATTCGGATAGCGATTGCCATAGATGTTCATGACAACTACTTCTGCCACAGCATGCCATACTACGACTCATAACTGTGACATTTGATATTTACAAAGTAAGATCTTTTCATCAAAATTAATTTAACTATTTTGTTTAGGTTAACCAACGTGTTCTTTAATAAGCATTATTCTTACCTAATTCCTGGTTAGTGCTTAACAAACGATAACATACTTCATCAACGTTCTCAATTGTTTTGTAAAATTTCTCACAATGAAAACTAAACATCGAAATAAGTACCATATTTTTTGTCAACCAGTACAGTGTGGCCAAACGGAAAGATACCTAAAAACAACGATATTAGCACAAAATTAGGGAATGACCATGAAACAAGTAAAGACTACAACTTATTCATAGGACAGCAAACTTACCTTTTCATCGACTTCAAAAAGTTGTGCTCCATCAAGTACTAAATAAGTATGTAGATAAAGTAATGTATGCAGAAGTGTATCGCATGTTGTAAAAAGAATCTGAAATGAATATCATCCAATAAAATCAGGTGTTGATGTCAGAAGACGAGCGACAATAGCGGACAAAATGTTCGTAGAGTTGCACGGACAAAATACAACCTTATTACTGTACCAATAAAATAATGTTTGTCTACCATTATCCCTTGACTTCACAGACTTCATTATTTTTAAAATCATTTAACCAAATTATTATTATGTAAAGGTAACAAATATTAATATCTATATGTATCGATTAATACTTACAGGAAGTTGGAATATATTCTTGAATATAGAAAATGCTTCCATTAAATCTTTGTACACTTGAAACAATTTAGTCCGCGTGTTCTCTCCGTCGTCATTCTCATTCATATTTAGCGATACTTGGGTGTGATATTCAAGTTCTGACGCCCACGCAAGCATACCACCACGTAAAAGTTTACTCAAACAGACACCATAGGACATATACACATCAAAGTACACCAACGAAAAAAAGTAAAAAATTAGTGATATGTTTACTTTCAAAAAAATTAAAATAAAATAAGCTATGAAATGCCTCACGATGTAAACCCAATTCTCAAATATAATTTTCTTATATTTATGAAAATGAATGAATCTAAAAGATTTTTGAATGATAACAATCATTCGTACGTGTTTGGTGCTGGAGAAAAAATTATGAAAATAAAACAAAATGAAACCAACAACACAAACCAAGTAATTCGAAGTATGAGTGAAGATAAAAATTTTACTACTTGCAAAAATCATTTTCATGTCATCAATGTCGATATTATTTAAATTCAAAAATATGAAAAACAACATTCCAAACAGAGAAATAATATTGTAAAAGGGGCCATTGGGTATAATACAATTATTTTTAATACTAAATTTTGATAAGAAAAATATGTTTTGTATAATTCGCGTCGGTATTAATACTTTTTGGAAATGGCTGTCTAAGAAGTTTTCACTAAACTTCACTCTAGTGGACTTGACCTCCATGTTGTTCTCAATGCCATAACTAAGGGTACTATTGAAATATTTTATAAACTAAACACTAAGTAATTACTATTCGAAATTCAATTAAGTTAAAAGGGAAAATTTTAAAAAAATGATGCATCACCATCGTAATTTATAAACTACGTACTGATGTAATCTTTTAATCGACACTTTAATCAATAATATATTAATATTTTATTTTCTTTATGAATTCTAGTTGTTTAAAAACCATACTGTGAAGAGTTATCAAAGTACTATAGGTTCTCACTGAGAAGTATGTATAATTTATATCTGATCGAGGAACTTCCAGATAACATACAGGTAACAATAGGTGGTAGAGCTACGCTCGATTAAGAGAACTACCCTCACAGAAATTACAAACCCAAAATGCCTGATGGTCACCATGCTGCGTTGTATGATCACACAATGAGAATGGTGGTCCCTAGTGAATTCTACTCATTTTATCGATCAGGTAAAGTGGTTTTAAATAATTTGGTGATTGGTTGGAGATATTAAAAAGCTGAGTGACGGATAAAAAACTGTTTTGCCATTGGGCGCTTTTCGCCATGCTTTTTACCGTGTGCTTTAATTTTTGTAAGGTCTTTTTGAGAGGGATGAGAGATTTTATTTGACCATACCGTTGCAGTATTTTCCCATGCTTTTTAATATGCCTGTTTCCCTATTCAAGTAAGGGAATCAGGTAAGGATCCGAGAAGACATGTACACTTTAATTATGACATCATCATTACCAGCCTCTTGCTGTCCATTTCTGGACTCAGGCCTTCTAAATTACACGCAACTTAGTACGATCCATCTCGTCGTGACATGGCAATCGTCCCCATTAGACGATATTTCGACAGCTTATGATAAACATTGTTGAGAACTTCTGATGTGTCAGGTCTTGCAGCAAACTGTATGAATGCAATTGTGTGGAAAACTGCCAAAGGGAAGGTAAAAATTCAGCGTCAAGAGTGTGGTGTTTGATTGCTTATATAAAATTAAGAAAAGTAAAAAACACCTAAGATTTTTTTTTTTCAGTTATATAATATTTTTGCATTTAACGTCTGTCAAGATTAAATAAAAAAAACTACTTCGCCTGATGAAAAGCATGAGTAGAATTCATAATTGGGTACATTATAGCGGCTGAGTGAGATCCGTTTTCGCTTAAAGGACCCGGGATCATAGTTTGAAGAAAACAAATGAGCTGGCAATGAGTTCCAGTTGTTAACTGAGGGGCACAAGAAGGAAGATCCAAGCCGCTTAGTTCTGTTGCGTATTTCTTCCACTGTACAACAGTGACTTTCAAGGCAAGCACGTATTATTCAGTTGAGGAAGAGAGAAGGTGGGATCAGCTGGAATAGCTCTTCAGAACACTCCCCATAGTAAAGGCGATAGAGAACTACCATAGATGCGATATCGCTTTGCAACTACAAAGGCTCAAGGAACTCGATGACTTTGGGACTATCGATGATGCAGACAGCTCGACTCTGCAACTGATCGAGAGCATTAAGTAAACAACGGCACTTTTGAAACGTCAAGTAGTCAGTCAGTAGTCAGTCGTGAAGCTAATCGTCTGTTCCAATTCGTAGATCCTATGGAGAAGAACAGACAAGAAACTCCATGGACACTCTTTTCCAACACTGTTTTTACAATTTTTGGTTACATTGTTTAAGGCATTTTATTAAATGTGAGGACAATGTAACGATGCTGATATTTACACATGTAGTGTCCAAAAACAATTAAACAATAAATAGAAGTTGTGAGATGACCAGCCCCGGCTGGCGGCGCCCGTATCACGAGCATGACCCATGCACCAGCCATCGTCCAGTTCAACCATATCGTAGGGAGCCGAACGACCCGCTACACACGCCACCGCCAGCAGGACTTTTGAGCGAGCATGACATACTCACAACCGCCAGTCAACAAACTTATGCTACCAGTGACTACAAAGTGCTCACATGTACAATTCAAAATGTTCGCATTTATACAATAATAAAAACCATTTATAATTATGCCACTCTCTAAGAATGCGATAAATATTTGGATCATGTCAATAAAAAGCAATTTATTATGCAATAATGATATTACAAAAAATAATAATAATAATATAATGTCAAACAAGATACAATTAAAATATCAATAATCCATGTCGGAAATATGGATGTCCAATGTCAAAAAAAAAAAAAAAATTGAAATATATGAATGTCAATTATTATGATAAAATTAACAAATGTCAAAAATACAAACTAACTTCTAAATAATTTGAGAATTAATCATGTGGCTGTGGAGCAGGACCAGCATTAAGCCAAGCATTCTTGTCGGCAATGTAATCCTCTAATTTGTAATATGCTTGCTTACATAGTGTGCGTTTTACAACATTTTTAAAACGTTTCTCTGTTAAATCTAGTATGTTTTGAGGTATTTTATTATAAAATTTAACACAGTACCCCATAAAAGATGTATGCACTTTTGAGAGTCTAAAACGTGGTTGAATTAATTTATCTTTATTCCTAGTATTATACCCATGTCTATCACATCTTTGATTGAAGAGATGTAAATTTTTTCGAATATACATTATGTTTTCATAGATGTACTGACAAGGAACTGTCATGATATTGATCTCCTTTAAAAGGCCCCTAACAGAATCGCGACTGCGGAGACTATATATAGCTCTAATGGCTCTTTTTTGCAGAATAAAAATTGACTCTATTTCTGCCGCACGTCCCCAAAGCAAGATGCCGTATGACATGATGCTATGAAAGTAACTAAAATAAACTAATCGTGCGGTTTCCACATCCGTTAGTTGCCGAACTTTTCTAACAGCATATGCCGCTGAGCTAAGCCGCCCAGCAAGTGACTTTACATGCGGACCCCATTGTAATTTTGCGTCTAGCGTGATTCCCAAGAAAACAGTTTCGTCTACCAATTCTAGTTTCTCTTTGTTAACTAAAATGTCACAATTACTGCTTTTAACATTTGGCAAAGAAAATCTAATGCATTTGGTTTTCTTTCCATTTAGCAATAAGTTATTAGTAGTGAACCAATGATGTACGTTATTAATAGTATTATTTATATCAACAAAATTTTCAGCCCGCCTATCAACTTTAAAGATCAATGAAGTATCATCTGCAAATAATACAATGTTCGGTTGATCTTGCAATATGTGTGGGAGATCAAACACCAGAAACAAAAATGGACCTAATATTGAACCCTGCGGTACTCCCATTCTGACCCTTGAGCCCAGAGAATTTACGCCATTTACCTGTACTTTCTGCTGCCTATCATTGAGATACGACTCAATCAAGCTAAGTGCTCGTTTATCTAGTCCGTAGTGATTAAGCTTTAATAATAATGTTTCATGACTTACGCAATCAAATGCCTTCGAGAGATCACAGAAAACCCCGATAGCATCCTGTGACGCTTCCCATGCATCAAAGATGTGCTTTAACAAGGTGACACCGGCGTCGGTTGTACAACGTCCTTTGGTGAAACCGTACTGTTGATCGTGAAGGATGTTATTTTTGTTAAAATAGCGAAGCATCTGATTAAGCATGATCTTTTCAAATACCTTGCTAAAGACTGGCAAGATTGAAACAGGTCTATAATTATTTGTATCTGTAGGGTCTCCGGATTTAAATAAAGGTATTACTTTGCTTTGTTTCATTAAATCCGGAAACACTCCTTGATCTACATAGGAGTTAAAAATTGAAGCTAAGTAGGGGGCAACTGTTTCAACAATGGGCTTACAAGTTTGCACTGACATACCCCAAATATCCTCGGTCGGTTTGACCTTAATTTCATTAAAAGCCTTTATAACGGTAGATGAGTTTATGTAATTAAAATTAAAAGACACTGGATACCCAGCGACTTGTTTTCGGAGCAAGGCCAAAGAGAGAACCGGTGAGGAATTCAGAGCTTCTGTTGTCCTAACAGGGATATCAGTAAAGAAATCAACGAACTGCTGTGCCACCTCACTATCAGTCTTTATTATACCACGTGATGTTTCTAATCTGTAACTATTACTTAATGGTTTCTTCCTACCAGTTTCACTATTAATTATTTTCCAAGTAGTTTTAATTTTGTTGTCCGACGATTTAATTTTATTACTAATAAATAATCCTTTAGCTTTCTTACAAACATTTTTAAAAGTTTTTGAATACCTAGATACATACTGATTAAAACTTTCAGTGTTTATGCAGGGTTTTAGACTATATAATTCGTATAGTGTTTCTCTACTTCTCTTAATACCATTTGTCGCCCAGTCGCTAAATGAAAACTTGGCGTTAATATTTTTAACTTTTAATTTTCACCCTTTGTAAATATCTGTCTCTAATATTCAACTGTTGTATCGTTATTGGTATATGGTGAATAATATTGTATGATGAAAACCGGCGCCAGGAGTTAAAATTAATAGCTTAATAATATAGAGTACTACATGACAACATTAACGACACATAACGACCATATAAATTAATATTTTGATTTAGATGACTGATAAGATAATTACTCAGAAACAGAACAATATTCAATTAGTAAAAGAAAAACTATATACTACCTACCTACTACCTACTAAACTATATAGTTCTTGTGGACGCAAGTCAGTTTAAAGCAAGCAGTAACTTAATTATTAACTATATAAAAAATATTTCAAAAATATAAAAAAATATATATTACAAAAAAGAAAAAAAAAATGCGCTGTATCACCATTCATAGAAAAAATAAAATGCGTCGTGGTAATATACTAGGTCGTAATTCAGTCGACAAAAATATTCAATCCATGCTTCGACCTTTGAACATAATGCAAGCTGTATGTTTTTGGCCTAAATACCACATCAAGAACAATTATATATATCCAAACAGCCGTTTGTCGAATTTAATGTCTTCGTTCAGGACAATGCTCTTAATTTTTCCATTTGTATATTATATTTATAAATTCCATTTCAGTGATACTCTAAAACAATGGTTTGCCTTCTTTTATTTCACTTTACAATACGATTTATATTTTTATTTCATCGGATTTATTATAAAATACGTCTTAACTATCGTTCAAGCCAATAAAAATATAGATTTCGTTTTGATCATTCAAAGCGTTCATAGATTTCTCAGTAACAAAAGATACCTCAGGATGTACACTTTAATGAACTGGTTTTTCGTTTTATTTTTATTTGTAATCTACATTTCGACTTTTTATTTCTTTTCCTTTTCTCTACCTTATTTTCTTATTATCTCATCTCGCATTAGTTCTGACGCTGATGTAATTTATGCTATTAGGTCAATTATATATTTAAAAGATATGCTTGATTTTTGGAACGAAATTTTTTTACGTCCTGAGTTAAAGAGAGATATGAACATCAAACACTACTGTAAAGCAATGTTCCAGGCGTACACTAATTTATTACGTGGATATAATACCTTTAAATCGATCTTCCAGTACTGTGTAAGTCATTGTTCTGACACATAATGGTTTTTTGAATTATATTTAAGCCTACCAAAGCGAATACTCTGCCTGATGGAAAGCATGAGTAGAATAGAAGAGCAGGGGTCATCATCTTCATTGTAAGTGCATACAATGCAGTATGGTGACCCATGCTATGACAACCTATTGATATGCTTTTGCATCAATGGGACTCTGCTTATTAAAAATTAACAGTTTAATGTAATTATTGACATTATTGTATTAAATATTGACGTGACTACGTCTTGTAATTCGATGGAGCCGGCTGCACGCCCGCGAAAACATGACTCATGCGGCGTTACCTCGCACTGAGGCGTTCCATTTATGGCTTAAAGTACAAGCGAGAGCGCGGAACGAGCGACAAAGAGGCACAATCTTATGACGTTGTCACGTTTAACTATCGTCAGTAAACCGACTTTACAGAGAACTTTTTTTTTTTATTTATGCCTAGAACATCATTGTCAATGTTCGCATTGAGAATAGTGGTGACTTGAATTCATTTGTAATGTAATTTTAGTGTTTTATTACTGAACTATCTTTTGCCTGTTGCTCCGACGGAGAGCATGTCGTTTATCGTAATAAAAAGTAACCTATGGCCTTCCTTAAGAAATAAAGTACATATCTCCATCCAGTATATAATTAAAATCGGTTTAGTAGTTGGGCCATAAAAACGTAATGGATAAACTAGACAGACAAATTTTGGAATCCACATATCTTCTCCATCAGTTAGAGTAGAGTCACTTTTAGAAAGCGAATGAGAGCCTGAACGTTGCTGAAATGCGAATGCTAAGATGGATGTGTGGTGTAACTCGGATGGGCAAGGTCAGAAATGAATACATACGAGGAAGTCTGAAAGTAGCGCCACTGGATGAAAAGTTAAGAAGTAATAGGTTATCTTGGTATGGACATGTTATGCGGAGGGTGGAGGAAAATGTGGCAAAGAAAATGTTGGGTATGGAAATTGGTGGTTACATGGCAAGAGGAAGACCAAAGGAAAGGTGGATGGATTGTGTGAAAGAAGATATGAATAGGAAGGGAGTTAACAGTGAAATGACGAGTGATAGCGTAGAATGGAAGGATAAAACATATTGCGGCGACCCCAAATGAAATTTGGATAAGGGCAGGCAGATCATGATGAGAGTAGAGTCACTTTGGAAAGCTTTAAGAAACAATCCAGACTCACTACGACAAAATCAACGAAGCTTTTACTGGTTGAAGCATTACTCAAGTCAAGACTACAACTATTGTACTTCCATAAAGTAATTTATATGAAATGTTAGCATGATCCTTGGATTTGTTTTTCAGATTTTCTTTAACGTACTGGATATCTTTTGTCATACATTAATATACATACAAACTATTATTGAAAAAATAAAGCAGTCGGATTCTTCTCAAAATGTAAGCATGATAAAGTATTTGTGATTTTTCAATAAAATATGTTGTTGTTTCTCTGTACAATTTATATTTTTGCAGACTTACATGACATATGCTATCATGTTCGCCGTGTGGTTAATAAAAACCTATTCAATTAAAATTATATTTTACACGTATTGTGAAAGGTTCTACATTTCTTTGGAAAATACCCAGAACTCCTGCGCGCTTATTTCAAAGTCAAGACGCTCAGGTATTGTACTGGATAGATTTGTTTTTTTTATTATCATGATGCTAACTATATTATTATATTATCATAGAAATGCCCATATTTAAATAATAAGGGAATAATACAGGAGAACATCATCACCAACCCGACTGGCCATAATATAGTAGGAAAAACCTTCTTTCAAAAGAGAGGCATATGTCCAGCAGTACATGGATTGTTGAAGGCTCTTGATATGATGATTGATGATAGTGTATTTCACACAGAGGTTCAGAGCATTATTTTTATTAAAAAAGACAACTCCCGCATTAGGAATATAAATTCCTGTGTCGCGGGGGACTTTACAGACATACATGAAAGGGGCACAAAGAACACCCAAACTCAGAACAACAAATTGTGAATCACAGTAAGTGTTATCCTACGTGGGATTTTAATCAACGACACTTGGCGCAGTGGGAAGCTACGTGGCGACCGCTTAAGCCACTAGGCCAACCGTGCAGTCGAGAGCTCTCCCAAAAAGGAGTCCCACACAGTACCCACATAGAAGGAATCACAAATTGTAGGCGGCCCGAGGTACCTCAGGGTCCCAGGAATTTCCTCTCGAAGGTACACCTGGTTCCACGGCTTCTAGTATCCGAGACAGAGTGCGGTTTTAATCAATTTGAGTTCAACAGAGCCACCAACTTCTTTTATCCAGGGGGAGTTCCACACAGACAAAAAAAAAAGAAATAAAAAGAAGTACTCAGGAAAAGTCTAGGTTCAAAGCTATTTCTGTCTGTAACGCTTTCACGGTAATACCGCTGAACCAATGTAGATAACATTTAAGAAGAAGGACATAGACTATTACGGTTATAACCGACAAACTGCCTTCTTGGCGCAGCGGCAGTGTTTGCAACTGCTGTGCTTGAGTTCTCAATTTCAATCTATATTTTAATTTAAGCTCTGCTTAGTTTGAAACTAGTTGAAGTTGTGTGTTAGATGACCAAAAACATCTGTTACGTTAAATTGTTCCCTAATACACGCGGGCGTAGTCATGGACAAAAGCTGCTATATTTAAGATAGCTAAAACTATAACAGTGAAGTGGAATGATTAAAGATGTTTATTTCATCATCATCATTATCATCAACAGCCTTTAACAGTCCGCTGCTGGACATAGGCCTCTCCTTAGGAAGGAGGTTTTGGCCTAATATACCACGCTGGCTAGGCCGGTTGGTTTCAAGATTTCCTTCTCTTTGCATGGATGTTGTCTTGCGGAGCCTATCCCTTAGTCGCCTTTTACGACAACCGCGGGATGAATAGGGGTGGTAACACTCTGTATTCTTAATTCATCACCACATGGACCCGGACACGGATGATTAAAGATGTTTATTTACAGATTTAGAACTTAAACTGTCCAAGAACGTACAACGCCTGTATCGATCATCGTTTAGAAAAATATCAGTGTATGGCTTGTTCTACATTGATGCTGCACTAGCTTTGACTTCAATCGGACTCATAACCAGCTATACTATAGTTCTAATTCAGTTTGCATTGTCAAAGTAGCCACATTTTTTATTCAAAGGAAAGATTGTTATTTAAATTATAGTTAATACTTAAATCGATTGCTTGTAATAATAATAATAAAATATGAACATAAAATGAATTGACTATTTATTCAACAATTGAAATATAAGAATGGTACGTGTATGTGAGTGCACTTAAAAAAGTACATATTCTGTATATCAGAATCCTATCATTATGATGTACTACTTTTAGCGCCAAATCTCAACGAAGACGCTGGTATGACAAAACCTAGAAGATATTATAGTGCACCAGTGTAAGGACAAGCTTATGTTCACTCTATGTAAGGGTAATTTATTAATTACTTTGAGTTGTACCCTAGTCACGGGGTAAGGCAGGGGGGACTCCAGAAGTCACTGATGCATTCCTGGAGCTCCTCCCGACTGCCGAGGTAGGCCGTCTAGTGGGTAGACCGGTTCGCCGGGAGTCCCACACACGCCCTTCGTCTCCCCCACGAAGTATGGTATGTAGTATGTGAAACTCCGCAGAAACATCACCATGCCGGATACGGAGTCACAGGTCAAAATGATGGGTGTGTGCAGGAATTTCTCTTACGATTGATGGTCAAGTGATCCATGGAGGTATTTTGTGATGTATACGAGGAGTTCATGGCCTCTGCTCAAATATATGTATTGGCTGACTATATATTATTTGTAAGTCTAGGTGTCCAAATGAAGTTTTATATATTTAGCCATTACATATCTTCTTCCTAGCCTTATTCCCAATTTAATTTGGGGTCGGCTACTAGTTCAACCAGTTTTACCTGAATATCAGTTTTTCCACGGAGCGACTGGCCTCCGCAACCCTAAGGGAGAACTGAGATTCAAAGGTTGAACTAGTTGTCAGAAAATTTGAGGGCACTGACTTCCCAATAACGATACGGCTATTACATATATGTACAGTAAAATATACTATGGATGAAGATTTAGTCATCCATAAAAATAGCATATACATAAAAATAGGTGAAGTTTATAGAAATTCATCTCATACCTAATCAAGGAGGATACCTTGTCCTAATTGAATATAACAAGTTTATTATTATACGCCATAATAAAGATGTTCTTTTTAGCCAGTCTTTTGGGTCAGCTATAATGCGGGGCTTTTTTTATCTGCTGATCTTTGGTCAGCTGTCACGTTGAGATCGGCTCCGTAAATATTTATTATTTAAAAAATTAA
The DNA here is from genome assembly GCA_932526445.1 of Phragmatobia fuliginosa. Taxonomy (NCBI): domain Eukaryota; kingdom Metazoa; phylum Arthropoda; class Insecta; order Lepidoptera; family Erebidae; genus Phragmatobia; species Phragmatobia fuliginosa. The sequence goes on along the minus strand of OW052057.1, from coordinate 59,819,529 downwards.
TTTACCGCTTCTGAGTGAAAAATTGCGAAAATCTAGTTCCTAAATCTTCGAACTATTAGTGAACATGTTAATCAGTGATAAAACTTACATTTAACTATAAATAACTAGAAACACCGATCTGCTCGAAATAGCATCATTATATTGAAAGTGTAAAAGTCGTCTTTAAATAAATACCTATGTCTACCTATTAAAAACAAACTGTAGATACTATTGTGTGTGTTTAGTAACCATAATAAGACCATATTAGTGTTAAAATAGTGATAAATAATTTTAAAGTGCTGAAGACACCTAGATACCTTCATTTAGTGCAAAATTAAAACGTTATTTTTGTTAATGAAAGTCACAAATAAATAAGTTCAATTTACGATTCATAGAAGTTGAAGTATATGTCTAAATTTGAATTTATTGTCGGTTGTGCGTCTAGCTATTGGTTGAAGGATATACTCTTTTTTTTGTAACGATTGACGCAAGTTCGAATCTCATCAAATTCATGTTTTTGTAACTTATGAGAAAACTCGTTACTGTTTATTTTCGTTCCTGATCAAATAAGTGGAATTTTTAAACATGGATTTTGACAATATAACTTTACGAAGACATAAAACTATAATTACATCTCCTAGTTCTTCTTTTGAATCGAGCAAGTCAGATTTTATGTCAAAGAGTCTACCACTAATGTCAGGTAGCTTAACTTATGAAGAATTTGAAAGACTCAATTTAGAGATTGAACAATTAAGAATGCAATTAAACACCGCTCATAACGAGATAGATAATTTAATCATGGAAAACAGCACTTTGAAAAGACAGACTAGTGAACAGCAAACTATCATAACAAAATTAAAAAATGTATGTAGCGAACCCATAAATAGTACGAAAAAATCATCAAAAAAGAAGAACCCTAAATCACTAAATTTAGAAAATATTTCTAGGAAAAAGCTTGATTTGAGTATAATCGATAGCGACACAAAATCTTACCCAGCAAAACTAACAGATGGCGCTATCATTAGCCCATGCAGGCCCGGTAAACCACAAGTGAACAACCTCAACTCTGTGAAGTGTGACCATCAAAAACTAGATGACGCTATACAAAAGAATGAAAAAACAATAACAGACAGTTATCAACAACCTCATAAACCTACTAAAAACTACACAAATTCTCAGATATTTATATTTGGAGGACAACAGTTTTCTGGGCTAGCTACAGCACTCATACAATCTAGAAGAAACACAAATTATAAGAAATACTGTGTATTTTCTACTATAAAGCCATATGCTACTACTGAAGAAATTATTAAACCTATTTACAAACTAGAGGATTCAGAAAATAATTATATAGTTATCTGCATAGGAGAAAATGATACTAACCCCATTAAAACATTAATTGAACTAACAGTCATGTTAAAATCCTTGCAGAAAATCAATATATTGTTATTTAATGTAATACAAAACAAATATTTAAACACAAGTATGCTAAATAACAATTTAAGATTATTATGTAATAACTTTAAAAATTGTTCATTTATTGATTCTAAATACGAATACCAATATAATAAATATCATTATTTGTTAAATGTATGTAAAAAAATTAATTTTAAGATTGACTCACATTATTATGACAAAACATTTTTATGCTGCAAAAATATTATGTTATTAATGAATAAGACTAATAGTAACATAAAGAACACTACGATTCCTAAAAAGGGTACAATACCATTCTACTTTCGCTCTAAAAATGTTCATTCAGATGATAATGGCCAGATATCTAATACTTTAGGCGAGTTGAAGGTAACCAACGTCCAAACCTACAGCAAGGGAACCATACCATACTACTTTAAAAAATCTACTCTAAATAAACAATCTGATACACAGCTGCCTTCTCATTTGCAAAATTGTTTTCGCCCCTAATCTAGACTTTAATTTTAGAATATTTCATCAAAACATTGCTGGGGCAATAAACAAAACAGAGGAACTAACGTTTGCAATACGCGACCTATCGCAACAAGGCCCTAACATTGATGTTGTTTGTTTGACTGAAACTTTTATCAAAAGAGGTACAGAAATGCTTTTGAAAGTTCCTGGCTATAAATTAGTTGCAGCATTTTCACGTGATAATAATCGAGGAGGAACATGCATATTGTTAAATAATAATATAAAGTATAAGGTTTTATCTAATATCAATGACTTGTCATGTAAATTTAATTTTGAATGTTGTGGCGTAGAAATTAATAAAATAAGGATTCTTTGCTTATATAGGACTCCAAACAGCGATCCTCAAATATTTCTAGAAAAACTAGAGCAGCTACTAAGAAGACTTACAAAAAGGAACCATAAAGTTGTTTTGTGCGGGGACTGGAACTTAAACATCCTAAAACCAAACAAAAGTTGCGAGGAACTGAAAAGTTTGCTAAAGAACTTTAATATAAATTTATTTATTAAAACACCAACAAGACAACTGTCCTGTATAGATCAAATAGCTAGCGACATCAAGCGAGCTAAAGCAGAGGTCCATCATCTCGCGTTATCTGACCACGAAACAGGGCAAACGCTTTCCCTAAGAACAACTAGATGTCATGAAATAATAAATTGGTATGAGGATACCAGGGATTTTAATAAGGAAAACATGGACAAGTTTTACAATTGTATATCGTCACTTTCGTTTTCAAACGTATACGAAAAGAATGAATTGCAGGAAGCGTTCAATGAATTTCATGAGACTTTTAAGTTGTTTTTTGATCTGTGTTTTCCAGTCATTACAAAAAAAAGATCGACTAAAAATGGCAACAATAAATGGTTAACGAAGGGAATCAGAAAATCCTGTGTGAGGAAAAGATATCTATATCTCAGCCAACTGCAAAATAAAACTAAAAACATAAAATTAAATAAGAAATATAAACTATATAGCAATATTCTCAAAAAGTGCATATGTAAATCCAGACAGCTACAGAGTGGAAGATATATAGATCGTAATAAAAATAAATGTAAAGCAACTTGGACAGTTATAAATGAAAATATTAATGACGGAATTACAAAAACCCAAATTGACAGTATAACTAAAAATAATAGGACATTTGAAGACCCCAAGGCAATAAGTGACATGTTTAATAAATATTATATACAATTGACAAATAGTAATGATTTTAAATATAACGCTGACGAGATTAAGAAGACCATTAATACTGAAATAAGACAAACAATTTTCCTTAAACCTACGGATGCTATGGAGATATTTCAAGTTATTAAAAATCTGAAAAATACAAGTGCATCAGGGGTAGATGAAATAACGACCAATGTTATAAAATTATGCGCTAAATTAATATGTCAACCACTGTCTTACCTAATAAACTTATCTTTTGAGGAAGGCTCATTCCCAAAGATCTTAAAAAACACCATAGTCAAGCCTCTTTTTAAAAAAGGTGATCCAAGTGATATGGAAAACTACAGGCCCGTGGCATTAATACCAATAATGTCAAAAATCTTTGAGAAGATAATGCTGAAAAGACTTCAGGATTTTACTACAAAACACCATATACTTAATGATCAGCAATTTGGGTTTAGACATAACAGTACCACCTCATTAGCCTGTTTTGATTTAATCAAAACTGTTACCCAAGCTGTTAATGATGGAGTACCAGTTGCGGCGGTATTTTTGGACATGAGCAAGGCCTTTGATTTCGTGGATCATATTCTGCTTTTGCACAAACTAGAAACCTATGGTATAAGGGGTAAAGCGAACGACTGGCTAAGAAATTATCTACAGTCTAGACAACAATGTGTACATATATCCAAAACTGTAAAAGGAAAAAAGATGTCGTACAAGAGTGAATTTCAGCAGAATAACTATGGAGTACCGCAGGGCAGTGTTCTGGGACCATTTTTATTTCTGCTGTATATCAATGATCTCCCAAACATTACTCGCCATAAAATAATTTTATTTGCTGATGATACGACTCTTATAGTAAAGCGTGAAGGCAGTGACTATGAGAACGAAATAACTGAAGCTTTTAATAATATAATAAACTGGTTAAAGACAAACAATTTAAAAATCAATGTGAATAAAACAAAATTAATACAATTCCAAACGTACAAAAAACAACCAATACATTTGAACGTTAAATATGACAATATGGAAATTGAAAAAGTAGTAACCACAACATTTCTCGGCTTAAAGTTAGATCAAAATTGTGACTGGAAAAGTCACGTAGAAGGCGTCTGTGATAAACTCGACAGATTTGTTTATGCATTAAAGAGAGTGCGGGTTACAGTATCGGTCGATGCTGCACTCTGTGCATATCATGGCTACGTTTCGTCTGTTCTGTCGTATGGTCTTTTGTTGTGGGGCAATTCAGTGGACGTCATCAAAGCATTTAAGGTGCAAAAAAAATGTGTGAGAGCAATTTGTGGAGCGGGTTATATAGATAGCTGTAAACCTATATTTAAGAAATTTAACATCCTGCCATTACCGTGCATGTATATTAGAGAGCTATGCATATTTGTGCGACAACACCCGAAATATTTTTCCAAGCATGAAGATGTTTCCAAACGAAATGTAGCATCTAGAGATAGACATAAGTTACATTTTCCTCGATGTAGGCTCGAAATGTATAAGAGAAACTCTTATGTAAATGCTATAAAGGTATACAATAAATTGCCAAATAGGTTTAAAGAGCTACCGGTAATTAAATTTAAAAAAGACTTGACGCAATGGCTAAAGGAGAAATGTTTTTACGATTTGACTGAATTTATGTCATATCGTGAGGAAGGGAAGTAACGGTATAGAGTATTGGTATCATTATTATTATTTTTTAAACCAATTTTATCATTTTGACATAGACAATATCCATGAACAATATATAATTAATGTACCTTGTTTTAAATATTCTAGAATTTATTTGACAAAATTATAATTTCCTTGTTGACTTTTCGAAATTATTTTGACATTGCATGCAATAATTAATTTAATTTAATTCATATAGATAATTGCTAATTAAATAATTTCATTTTAATGTACCTTACTAATATTTGCATACCATGTATACTGGTAGGATGTAAATGGGACGTGTTTAATTTTAAGATCATACTTTGTACACCTACATTCTGGCAAATAAATTATTATTATTATTATTATTATTATTATAATGCTGCCAAAATGACTCTGCTCAGCCTGAAGGAAAGCTTAAGCAGAATCCAAGAGTGGTGGCCACCGTCCTCATTACTAATGTGGACAATGCAACATGGTGACCCACACTATGGCGGCCTTGTCAGATGCTTCTTCACGCCCCGCTTGAAGGACCCTTGATCATAGTAGGAAGGAAACATTGATGCTTGTATGTAAATATTGTTAATATTGTAAATAATAGTTTTGTAGGACATTGGCGTTACTCAGATAATATTCCTATACAAGTCTTTTAAGGGCAAAGAACTTGTTTAAAAATTGTGAAAAAGAAATATTAATAAAAAGAACTATTTGCACGGTAAATAGACTTCTATTATAAACAAAATTATAACCTCTTCAAACTGATTTAATTAGTAATGTACTTAGTCTAGACACAAAATTAAAACATTAGGTAAGAATACAAACAAAATAACATATACCTATAGGATACATCCGTACTTTATGAAGCACAAAAACGCTTACAAATCGTATAGACCACAACCACCCATCAACATTTGCGTTTGCACCGACTTTTATAGGCAATGGTCAGTAATATATTTTCATAAGTCCCTAAATACATTATTATAGTTGAATAACACAATAATAAATTTAATATCGTCTGCCTTGTTGGTCTAGTGGTTAGCGTACGCAGCTGCTGATCAAGAGATCTCGGGTTCGATTTCCGGGTCGGACCAAATATTTGTGTGATCTACAAATATTTATATCGGAGTCTGGGTGTTTTCTATGTATAATATGTATGTATTTACAAAAAAAAAGTATGTTTATGTATGTATTACATGTTTAGTACCCATAATACAAGATCTGCTTAGTTTGGGCCTAGATGACGTTGTGTGTAAGATATCCGAAATATTTATTATTATTAATTTTATACATTCGCCGGCCATATTGCTAAAACTAAAATCTTACATGCAGGTAAAACTAAGTAAAGGTACTAACATAAATAAAGATACAAATACAAGTTTAAATACTAATTCACAACTATAATTATTTTAAAGTAAATTGTAATATAACAATAATGTAATGTGCTATTAGTGAAGCCAATTTCTTGGGGAAGGATGAATCGATCACGAATAATTCGAACGCATGCATCTTCTCAAACCTGACGTGATTGTAACGAAGTACATTCTTGCAAAGTCTTTTGCTTCCTTCTGAAAAATGTTTTGTGAACAATTTAGTCACATTAGTATTATTGAGACTATACTACTCTACTCTACTACTATAATAAATACAATGCTAATGAAAATGAAGTGTGTAATGTAATATATTTCTAAAATGCTAACTAATGAGAATTTTAACATGACGCAAGAGTTTACTTCATGGATATACTTTACTGGATCTAGCCTTTATTCCCAATATTATTTGAGGTCGGCTACTAGATTAACCGGTTTAACACGAAGCAACTTGCATCGGACCTCCGCAACCCTGATTGAGAACTGAAATTCGAAGGTTCAACTAGTTGTCAGTATATTTGAAGGCACTGACTTCCCAATAGCAATTGCCATACATGTTCATGACAACTACTTCTGCCACAGCATGCCATACTACGACTCATAACAGTGACATTTGATATTTACAAAGTAAGATCTTTTCATCAAAATTATTATAACTATTTTGTTTAGGTTAACCAACGTGTTCTTTAATAAGCATTATTCTTACCTAATTCCTGGTTAGTGCATAACAAACGATAACATACTTCATCAACGTTCTCAATTGTTTTGTAAAATTTCTCACAATGATAACTAAACATCGAAATAAGTACCATATTTTTTGTCAACCAGTACAGTGTGGCCCAACGGAAAGATACCTAAAAACAACGATATTAGCACAAAATTAGGGAATGACCATGAATCAAGTAAAGACTACAACTTATTCATTGGACAGCAAACTTACCTTTTCATCGACTTCAAAAAGTTGTGCTCCATCAAGTACTAAATAAGTATGTAGATAAAGTAATGTATGTAGAAGTGTATCGCATGTAGTAAAAAGAATCTGAAATGAATATCATCCAATAAGTTCAGGTGCTGATGTCAGAAGACGAGCGACAATAGCGGACAAAATGTTCGTAGAGTTGCGTTGACTGCACAGACTCCATAACTTATAAATTCATTTAACCAAATTATTATTATGTAAAGGCAACAAATACAAATTTCTATAGGTATCGATTAATACTTACAGGAAGTTGGAATATATTCTTGAATATAGAAAATGCTTCCATTAAATCTTTATACACTTGAAACAATTTAGTCCGCGTGTTCTCTCCGTCGTCATTCTCATTCATATTTAGCGATACTTGGGTATGATATTCAAGTTCTGACGCCCACGCAAGCATACCACCACGTAAAAGTTTACTCAAACAGACACCATAGGACATATACACATCAAAGTACACCAACGAAAAAAAGTAAAAAATTAGTGATATGTTTACTTTCAAAAAAATTAAAATAAAATAAGCTATGAAATGCCTCACGATGTAAACCCAATTATCAAATATAATTTTCTTATATTTATGAAAATGAATGAATCTAAAAGATTTTTGAATGTTAACAATCATTCGTACGTGTTTGGTGCTGGAGAAAAAATTATGAAAATAAAACAAAATGAAACCAACAACACAAACCAAGTAATTCGAAGTATGAGTGAAGATAAAAATTTTACTACTTGCAAAAATCATTTTCATGTCATCAATGTCGATATTATTTAAATTCAAAAATATGAAAAACAACATTCCAAACAGAGAAATAATATTGTATAAGGGGCCATTGGGTATAATACAATTATTTTTAATACTAAATTTTGATAAGAAAAACATGTTTTGTATAATTCGCGTCGGTATTAATACTTTTTGGAAATGGCTGTCTAAGAAGTTTTCACTAAATTTCACTCTAGTGGACTTGACCTCCATGGTGTTCTCAATGTCACATCTAAGGGTACTATTGAAATATTTTATAAACTAAACACTAAGTAATTACGATTAAAAATTCAATTAAGTGAAAAGGTAAAATTTAAAAAAATGATGCATCACCATCGTAATTTATAAACTACGTTCTGATGTAATCTTTTAATCGACACTTTAATCAATAATATATTAATTTTTTATTTTCTTTATGAATTCTAGTTGTTTAAAAACCATATTGTGAAGAGTTATCAAAATACTATAGGTTCTCACTGAGAAGTATGTATAATTTATAACTGATCTAGGAATTTCCAGATAACATACAGGTAACAATAGGTGGTAGAGCTACGCTCGATTAAGAGAACTACCCTCACAGAAATTACAAACCCAAAATGCCTGATGGTCACCATGCTGCGTTGTATGATCACACAATGAGAATGGTGGTCCCTACTAGTGAATTCTACTCATTTTATCGATCAGGTAAAGTGGTTTTAAATAATTTGGTGATTGCTTGTAGGTATTAAAAAGCTGAGTGACGGATAAAAAACTGTTTTGCCATTGGACGCTTTTCGCCATGCTTTTTACCGTGTGCTTTAATTTTAGTAAGGTCTTTTTGAGAGGGATGAGAGATTTTTATTTGACCATACTGTTGCAGTATTTTCCCATGCTTTTTAATTTACCTGTTTCACTATTCCAGTAAGGGAATCAGGTAAGGATCCGAGAAGATATGTACACTTTAATTATGACATCATCATTACCAGCCTATTGCTGTCCATTTCTGGACTCAGGCCTTCTAAATTACACCCAACTTAGTACGACCCATCTCGTCGTGACATGGCAATCGTCCCCATTAGACGATATTTCGACAGCTTATGATAAACATTGTTAAGAACTTCTGATGTGTCGGGTCTTGCAGCAAACTGTTTGAATGCAATTGTGCGGAAAACTGCCAAAGGGAAGGTAAAAATTCAGCGTCAAGAGTGTGGTGTTTGATTGCATATATAAAATTTAGAAAAGTAAAAAACACCTAAGATGTTTTTGGGTATATTAAATTAAACCGATAGTTTTAATCAAACTGGTAAAAAGACTGTACATTTATTTAAGAATGAAACATACAATAAAAGTTTTTGGTAAGACTAGATGGCGTTGTGTGTCAGATTTCCGAAAATTCGCGAGAAGATTAAAAAAGCGACTATGATATTTATTGGATTTGTTCTTATTGGAACAAATTCTGATAATTTCCACTTTAACAGTTTAACTTTACAAATCACAAATAAATATTTTTATTGTTTGATGAATTCAAATATTTCATATAAATACTAGAATAGTATTTAATCACTGTATATTGAATGATGATTAACAGAGTGACTTCAAACCATAGCAGTATACTGAATTTCTGAATACATTTTAAAGTCAAAAATATGATATGGCCACAATCAGGTAAACATGCTTATCTTCTCATAATCAAGTAATTAAATCCCTCCTAAAACCCCTGACTCGCTAGGCCAGGACCACATAAATAATTATCTTTTTTAACTGTCATTAAGATTTGTTAAATAGAGTTACATCTAGTAAATAACAAAATATGCCTATCATTTATATATTTTCGATCTGGTCAAAAAATATGCAACAAAATCTTCATTGACTTCTGACACCCAGATATAAACACAGATGTATATTTGACTCTATAGCAATATAATAGTAATAATAAACTTTATTAGGAACAAGAAACACATACAATACAATGAATCTGAAACGATGATGACAGCAGTAGTATAAAACTGTAGCGCTGTCATCAGTGCCCCTCTCCGAGCAAAGAAACAATTTGTTCCATTTATATTGTGTTTGTGTATGTATGTTTGTGTGTGTGTGTGTGTGTGTGTGTGTGTGTGTGTGTGTGTGTGTGTGTGTGTGTGTGCGTGCGTGTGTGTTGTGTGTGTGCGAGTTGTTACACTTCTACAAGTTCTACTGTTTCGTCATAATTTAATTGTTTAAGCCAAGTATTTAGTTAAATTTTGAGTCTTTTTCTAGTCAATGAGTAGATATTATTAAATTAAAGACTATTTCTACTTTACCTATATGTATTTGCATAAATATAAGTACAATAAATATAAGTTCTACAATGCTAACTGTAATAATACAATAACATAACTAGCTGTTAGCCTGGCTAAATTCTTGGGGAAGTTTGAATCAATAACGAAGGCTCGGAACACTTTCATTTTCTCAAATTTTACGTGATTGAAACGCAATACATTCTTGCAAAGTCTTTTGCTTCCTTCTGAAACGTTACAAACATAAATGTCAAAACGTCGAGCTATTCAAACTATCATAAATTATTAAATAGGGTTAAATCATGATATAAATTTAGACCTCATGAAATAGACTACTCATTATGGCATAAACTTGGGTGCTATGGTGTAAGGGGGTGAACCCCAAACTTTCGCCCCAAGTCAACCTCACCTGCACGCGGTGCATCCTGCTAAACAACAAACGAGGCTCTGGCGACCAACCGATGACGGTATATCCATCCTAAAAGGCGTGGCTAAATACAATGGGCCAGTGACGGGCAGCAGCGTCACCGCTACAAAAAGCTACGCCCTGCGATCACCAACCCGCCTGCCCAGCGTGGTGATTATGGGTTAACCCTCCATGAGCAAGCATCAAAAGCCACGGCCTCAAGTTCCCGACACTCACGCTATTCCTGGTCATGGTGGCGACCGAGGTAACGGCCGGGCAGGTGGTGCTAAGAATCCGTGGGTTACGGAAAGCCACCACAACCGACTGACACTGGCAACGTTAACTAAGTGGCGTGCAATTGGAGAGGCCTATGTCCAGCAGTGGACTGCAAAAGGCTGATGATGATGGTATAAACTAATCATTATGATATAGACGTAGTAATCATAACATTAACAAGTTAAATCATGATATAATTTTAGTCTAAAATTAGATTAGATACAGAATTTACTGGAGTTGTCATATTACTTTATGCATACATTTTAATCAAAATTTCCACGTTACTCATAGTTTCTTTTTTGTATACAGACGCATATAAGGAAATACAAAAAAAATAGGTGTCGGGATAGCTAATTTTAAATATTTTTTAGATAAAATCGTCACATTTAACAGATCAATGCTAGATGTAGGTACTCTCATAAACTTTCTTGCTGAAGAAAAGCATGGTGATGCATGTTCTTGAGAAATATATAAACATTTATTTTGATTTTATTTTATTTTTATTTTATAACACACTTACGTCTACCATTACAGATATGTAGAATCTAATGCGGTATACGTAGACAATATGTTTTAATTAACTTAACTGTTCATCATCTGTTAACATCATCATCATCATCAACAGCCTTCAACAGTCCACTGCTGGACATAGGCCTACTGTACCACGCTGGCCAGACGGGTTGGTATAGGGTTGGTTTCAAGTTTTCCTTCTCTTTGCATTGATGTTGTCTTGTGTAGTTTATCCCTTAGTCGCCTTTTACGATACCCGCGGGATGAATAGGGTGGTGGTCCATTACGATTAAGACTAAACAACTGAGTAATATTTGTGTTCCTTACCCAATTCCTGATTAGTGCTTAACAGACGGTAACAAACTTCATCCACATAGCTGACAATTTTGTAAAATTTCTCACAATGATAACTGAATGTTGAGATTAGGACCATATTTTTTACAAGCCAGAAAAGTGATGCTAAATGGGATGATCTCTAAAAAACATTAGACAAAATACAAAAAAGAATAAAATGATGTAAGCAAGGTCTATATTGTCTCAATTTTTTTTATCTATGAGTTTAAATCTTTATTATCATTACATAATTTGTTTGATGCTTGTATGTTTTTAACTTGATAGTATTGTAATAATTAAATAAATAAATATTTCGGACATCTTACACACAACGTCATCTAGTCCCAAACTAAGCAGAGCTTGTATTATGGGTACTAAACAACTGATATAAATACATTAACACACTTTTTTTTTGTAAATAAAAATACATAGAAAACACCCAAACTCCGAAACAAATATTTGTGGATTACACAAATATTTGGTCCGACCCGGGACTTGGACTCGAGACCTCTTAACCAGCAGTCTCATAGTCTAACCACTAGACCAACCAGGCAGTCAATTGTATTTCTTACATACTCTAATAATAATGTTTTTCTTATAAAATAGCAAACTAACCTTGTCATGGAGTGTAATTGACGGTGTTTCATCAAGTATTAAACTTGTTTGGAGATACAGAAGTGTATGGAAAAGTATATCACACGTTGAAAAATACATCTGAAATGAGTCAAAGCACATTTTAGTTATAAACTCGTTCGATAGGACTAACAGTTATAAAAAATAATATTCACAGCTCTTTCTTTCATTAATATATTCGGACATCTTACACACAACGCCATCTAGTACCAAACTAAGCAGAGCTGGGTATTATGAATACTAGACAACTGATATAAATACATAAACATACTTTTTTTTTGTAAATATATACTTATTATACATAGAAAAACTTCCAAACTCCGAAATAAACATTTGTGGATCACACAAACATTTGGTCCGACCCGGGAATCGAGCCTAAGACCTCTTGATCAGCAGCCGCATACGCTGACCACTAGACCAATAAGGCAGTTCTTTATCCTTGAAATGTTCGTTTGTTGTATTCTTATATTATTTTATACGTGTATATGTAAATTAATTTAAGGAATACTCGAGATACTACAGCAGAAAGCTTTGAAATCAATCATGTTGATACATTTATAATCATCCTCCTACCCATTATTCACAAGTTTATTTGGGGTCGGCTACTAGTTCAACCGGTTATACCTTAATTTCAGTTTTTCCACGGAGCGACTGGCATCGGACCTCCGCAACCCTAAGGGAGAACTGAAACTCGAAGATTGAACTAGTTGTCAGTGTATTTGAGGGCACTGACTTCCTTATAACGATTGCCATAAATTTTCATGATAACCGGGACCGACGGCTTTACGTGCTCTCCGAGGCACGGACGTGAATCACCGCCAAACTTCCGAACTCCGGGCAGCTATTACGAATTTCCTAAGAAAATCCCAAAAATAATTTTAGGACTTTCTTAGGAAATTCCTGGATTTGAACCCGAGACCTCTTGATTAGCAGTCGCATACGCTAACCATTAGACCAACAAGGCAATAACATATAAATTATAATCATCCTCCTAGCCATTATTCCCAAATTTATTTGGGGTCGGCTACTAGTTCAACCGGTTTTACCTGAATTTCAGTTTTTCCACGGAGCGACTGGCATCGGACCGCCGCAACCCTATGGGAGAACTGATATAAAACAAATAAATTTTAATATAATATCAAATATAAAATATTACTTACAGGAAATTGAAACACATCCTTGAAGATAGAAAATGCTTCCATCAAATCTGTGTACCCTTGAAACAGCTTCTTCCAAGTTTCCTCTTCCTCATTAATTGTATTCAAAGATATTCGAGTGTAAAATTGGACTTCCGAAACCCATGCAAGTATACCACCACGTAAGAGTTTACTTACACATACGGCATAAGACATGTATACATCAAAGTACACCAAAGAAAACAGATAAATAATTATCGATGGATTTACCTCCAAAAAAATAAATACGAAATATACTAAAAAATGTCTTGCAATGTATATCCAATTAGAAATTATGATACTTTTATACATATCAAAATGGATGATTTTGAAAGATTTTTGAATAATAACAATCATCCGCACATATTTGGTGCTGGCGAAAACATTATGAAAATAAAATAAAATAAAACCAAATAAACACACGATATAGTTCAATGAAAAATTAAAACACAAAAACCTATCATTCATTAATCTTCCAAAAATTCTATCAAAAATAATAGCATTGAAATTCAAGAAAATAAAAAAAATCATACCGAGTGCAGAAACTATATTGTATAAAAGACCATTAGACATAATACAATCACTTTTAATACTAAATTTTGATAAGAAAAACATATGTTGTATAATCCGCATTGGTAGTAAGACTTTTTGGAAACGTTTGTCTAAAAAGTTTTCTCTGAACTTTACTCTATTAGATATTGTTGCCATGTTAACGCCTTGAAGGTGATGCAAAGTGTCCTTTCAACTAAATAAAAAGTAATTTCGTTAAACTAATACAATATTGTTACCGGTAACATGTCAACTACGTATGTTCTAATAAAACAGGTCTCATTCAATTAAATTAAATTGTAATTCAAGGATGAAGATATTAATTTTTGCTTGATGAATACATACTAGAAACCTTGTAAATATTTAATAAATCATTATTGAATATTACTTTCTCTTATTCTTCTAATATTATGTTCTCACTCCTCACTTTAAAGGGTAACGAAGTTTATGCCTCGGAACCCTTTTAGATTCGTCATGTCCGTCCATCCGTCCTCGACTTACCGTCCAAACGGTAAGTGCTAGAAAGATAAAACTTTGCAAGAATATGTGTTGTAATTACGTCGACAAAGTGCTATAATAAAATTGTGAATAATATTTTTATTTGGGTTATCTCCCCTACACGTAATGTGGGAATGATTATTTTTTTCTCGCGGCTACACCATGGCGTGGGGTATTATTAGATAGGTCTTTTAAAAACAAAGTTAAACCAACTCGTAAAGTGGGGTTTTAAAGTTTTATCTTTCTAGCACTTACCGTTTGAACGGTAAGTCGAGGACGGACGGACCGAAGGACGGACTCATGTCCGTCCTTCCGTCCGTCGAATCATAAGGGTCATAAACTTCGGAACCCCCTAAATAAGGCAACATAAAAAATCCTGTCACGTCCTTTTTTACAATCGTTTCGTTAATAGTTTGGGTTTTATTTCGTAATCTGATATGATAGTAATAAATGGTACTAGAGTGATGAAGTAATATAATCGACATATATAATTTTGCAAACCTTCTAATATAAACGCGAAAGTTTGTGAATATGTTGTTACTGTTTCACGCAAAAACTACTAAATGGATTTTGATGAAACTTCACAATAATATAGCTTACATATCGGCATAACACTTAAGCTACTATTTACTGCCATAACGAACATAAACGCGGGCGGAGCCACGAGCAAAAGCTAGTATATAATAAGTTGTAATTTTTTGAGCATGTCACTATCACCAACTCCTTAAATATAGGCCTGTATTACATGTTTTGGGCAAAGTAAACCGAAACATTCGAGCAGGAAATACAGTTAGTTTTTAGAGTTACCAATGATGCAATTAGTATTTGTTTTAGCCTACCAAAGTGAGTAGGCAGGGTAGAGCTGCCTGATGCAAAGCATGAGCAGAATCCAAGAGTGGGGGAAACCACACATCATCGCTGCAAATACAGACAGTAAAGTATTGCGGCCCACACTATATTTCCAAGCAAATTTCAAGAATTAAGTATTAACAAATTTAAGTCCGTAATTAAACAAAAACTGTGTGATAAAGCTTACTACACAGTTACTGATTATTTAAATGACAAATTTGCTTGGGATTGATGCTGCTCGCTCCCACATTTTAAAGTGATGAACATTTCTAATTTGTTTATTTTTTCGTTGAAATTGAATTGTATAGTTTTTTTTTTTTTGCTTTTTTTTGTGTAACTTTGTAAATGTGAGTATAGCTTGTAATGTTTTAGTTTATATTTTAGTAATTTTCTGGTGGTTTTGAGTGTTTCCACGGCCTACTCAAGTGTCCTGCTGGCGGCAGTGTCGTGTTCCGGGTTGTGGATCCTGACTACATCGGTTAGGCTACACGATGGCTGGGGCCCGTGTGCCGTCTGTATGGACAGGTCGACTCAAAACTATGGTTCTTTCTTCAAAAGGCCAACCCAGACCCTATACTGCACTCACATAGTTCTCTTTAATGTTGTACACGGACTTAAAAAAAAAAAGAAAAAAGAGACACCTCTGTGGTTTGTTTCGGCGTTTCTTCCCAGAGTGAGTCGTAGGAAATGCCGGCGCCTTCTAGCTATAAGTCCGACTTGTAAAAATGTCTTAAAAGATTTACTTACAGAAATAAATATCATTTATCATTTATTTATCATTTATAGCGGCTTTGTGAGATGCTTTTACACGCTCTGCTGAAAGGACCTGGGATCATAATGGGAAAGAAACACGTGAGCTGGTAGTGAGTTCCAGCTTTTGACTACTCGGCATAAGAAGGAAGAGCCGAACCGTTTCGTTCTAGTGCGTATTTCCTCTACCCTGAAGCGGTGACTTCCAAGTCCAGCACGTGTTGTTGTTATAGTAAGAGTGAAATAACTATTGTTAAACTTCGTTTCTAACCCCTGATACATAAAAAGAAATAAGTTTGACATATCTGTGTGTGTCCGTCTGTGGCATCGTAGCTCCCGAACGAATGAACCGTTTTTTTTATTTTTTATATATTTGTTATTATTGTTTTGAAAGGTGAATTGGTCAGGAGAGTTCTTTTTGATGAAAATCGGTTCAAAACAGCATTCAACAAAATTTTCTATGTAGTTCTTTGAACCAAAATATATGTGAGATTGCTGAAGCAAATCTAGCAATGATATTGTGCTTATTTTCTAACTACAACGATGGGTTATCCTACCTAACCATCTTCAGATAGCAGAAATTACTGTTTACTTCCTAACGTATATCTTAATTATTTTTCAAACGGACGTATTAACCATCTTAATATATATAAATCTCGTGTCACAATGTTTGTCCTCAATGGACTTCTAAACCACTTAACCGATTATAATAAAATTCGCACACCATGTGCAGTTCGATCTAACTTGAGAGATAGGATAGTTTAAATCTCAAATTATAGTACCCGGTAGGTGGCGCTGCGAAGAAGCTATGGGATTTCAAATTCGGGCGGTACGAAGTTCGCCGGATCAGCTAGTAAAGATATAAATTCAACCACTATCCACTAACAATAGTTCGGTTTGGACATATTTTAAGCAACATGCTCATAAGAGGGGCTTTAAAGATAAATTGTAGATCTTAGATTTGATTTTTACATTCGAAAATAAGACACAAATTATATGTTTATATATATTACATTATATTTGAAAGGGGCTGGTCTGAGTGAAAACCTGAAATTGTAATATATTATCGATAGAAAATAATCACAAAGTGACGTCTAATTTTCCACTGAAATCAATTTATTATCATAAATATGTATATTACTGAGTCAATACATACATTGTATAAAAATATATTACCAAGGGACTCTATTAGTGTATTAAAAAAATAATGTACAATTTACGAGTGATTACAATAAAATTAATTCGGCGCTTACTACATTCTTATTCCGTGCAGAACGCTCCCTTTCTATCGCACTTGACCCAAGGTAACGGGCATGTTTTGTTTCATCAATCAGCGAGCCTCCCGCTCGCTGTGTGAAGCGCGCGGGTGAACTCTGATATTATTTAGGTTTATGCGCGCTCTTAAGTAAAAGTATTCTGACAGAGAAATATAAGCAGGTACAATAATTTTCATAATTAAGGTGTAAAATATGTTTACATTGATACAGGTACAGATATATAATTAATTACTGCAAACTGAATTGTAATAATACAATAACATAGTTCATTATTAGAGCTCCTAATTGCTTGGGGAGCAATGAATCAATCGTGAAGATTCCAAATGCGTTCATCTTCTCAAATCTGACTCGATTCAACCGTAGCACATTCTTGCAAAGTCTTTTGCTTCCTTCTGAAATTAATAAATAAATATTTTGGACATCTGACACACAACATCATCTAGTCCCAAGCTAAGCAGAGCTTGTGTTATGAGTACTAGACAACTGATGTAAATACACAAACATACTATTTTTTGTAAATACATACATATTATACATAGAAAACCCCCAGACTCCGAAATAAATATTTGTGAATCACACAAAAAATATTTGGTTCGACACGGGAATCGAACTCCAGAACGAGAGAATATGTTTTATAAACTGTATGTATCACGTAAGTATTTAGTATAGCGATATATTATAGTTTTTTCATTGCTTGGGTGTTAAGACAAAGACAAATCACTGTTATGACATGGAAAACTTGAGTCAAACCCTTTTTTACGTGTGGAAATCCTAGCCGTCTTTGCGCTGGGATGGTGTGTCGGGAATAGTCCGACTAAAACCATACGGTTCCTGAATCCCTGTTTTCTCAGGTGCAAAGTGGTACTACTTTGAGAAAACAGGGATTCAGGAAAAGCTATTATTACGATACTTGAAACAAACTTCCTACCAACCTCTCTTCTTAGATTTGTATAGTTGACTAATGTGGCGACTTCCACATACAGCGCGACGAAAATATACGACAGCGCCATCTAACGAAGAAACACTGAACTACTAAGAAAACACGGAATGAACTATACGGAGTAACTACTAATCCTGAATCGCGAAAGAGAAATTCTCGCGCCGAATAGCATTATATACAACATCCCAACATCAACTGTTGGGTAGTGGCCCGCCAGGCATGTTCACCATGCAACGTCGGAGGATCCTCCCTTTGTTCTGGGGGAATACAAAACCCATTCTACTACAACTAAAACCTGCTTTCTAAAGAGAATCTTATGTTCAGCTATGAACTGCTGATAATATTATAGCAACAGTTGGAATGGATTTCGTGTCCCTAAAACACAAAGAAAGGATCCTCCGACCAGGCCGGGTGATCGTGGGATGTGGTATATATGCTAATCGGCGCGAGAATTTCTCTATCGCGATTAAGTATTAGTCGTTACTCCGTATTGTTGATTCCGTGTTTCTTCTTTAGATGGCGCTATTGGATACTTTTTGTTTGCGCTGTATGTAGAAGTCACCACAATTTATTAGATATCCAGTTCTTTCGTATCTAAACATAAATACTCCTATTAATAAGAATATTCTTGAAAAATTATGTCCCAAGCTAAATTATTACTGGACGGAGCTTGATCGGTGCGTCACTATTTACTCTAAACTAAAATGATGTTAATTCCTTAGGTATTTCCTTACCCAATTCCTGGTTAATGCTTAGCAAACGAAAACAAACTTCATCCACGTCTTCAATAACTTGATAAAAATTTACACAATGATAACTAAATATCGCTATAAGGAGAATATTTCTAGCAACCCAGTACAATGTCGCCATGCCAGACATCTATAAACAAAAATATTAGGTTTTTATCCAAGGAAATTAAAGTTTTCTTCTTTTAATCAATATTTTCATAATTAATATATTTAAATTATATTGCAGGTTACTGACCTCATCAATAAAACCAATGAAATGTGTTTTTTTGAATACTAAATATGTTTGGAGATATAGTAATGTGTGCAAAATTGTGTCACATGTTGTAAAAAATATCTGAAACGTATAATTAAATAATGAGCTTTACTTCCTCCTTGCATCGTTTTCCTCAATTCAGAGGTTCGTAACCCCTACTTATTAGAGTTTATTAGAGTTCTGTGAATGGCGGTTCGCCATTTGCAGGGCAGCATGGAACGTACTTCTGAGAAAGGAGCAAATTTGGTCTGCAATGGGCTGCGGCCTCTGGGTGTTTTCCCTTCGATTTTGCCAGTAACCATTAACCTTTTGAGGCTATCATCGGCCCTCCTCGCAATATGGCCGAAGTATCCGAGGATACTTCGTAGACACAGGGATAACAGGCGCTCATGAATATCAAGCTCCTTGAGGATAGAGGTGTTAGTGCGGTGAGCTGTTATGGGTATCCGCAGTAGCTTCCTCCAGCACCATATCTCGATGGCATCAATGCGCCTATAGTCGGCCGCTTTCATCGTCCACGCCTTGACACCATAAAGGAATATTGGAAATACGAGGGTTTGTACCAATTTTATTTTTGTTCCTTTGGAGATGTCACGGTCTTCCCATATCCCATCCAAGTCGGATATTGCACTTTTCGGTATGCTTTACTTAAAAATATATAAAATAGCACAGAGATAGTACTAAATGTATAAAGTATAGAAGCTTAAAAGATGACTTACTGGAACTTGAAACACGGCTTTGAATATTGAAAATGCTTCCATGAAATCTATATACACTTGAAACAATTTCCTCCACGTCTTTTCGTCGTGGTTAAGTATAGTTTGAGAGACTTGGGTATGATACTGGACTTCCGACATCCATGCAAGTATACCACTGCGTAAAAGTTTGCTCAAACAAACGCCATATGATATATATACATCGAAATACACCAGAGAAAAATAATAACCAGTACTAGATATATCTAAATATGAACAAATCAAAACTAAATAAGCTATGATATGCCCTGAAGTATAAATCCAATTCCCGATGATGATATTCTCATACTTATCAAAATGGATCATTCTAAAACAGTTTTGAATGATAACAATCATTTGCACGTTTTTACTGCTGAAGAAAACATTATGAAAATAAAATATAACATAGCCAGAAATACAAGCGACATAGTTGATAGTAAAACTGAATCTTAAAAATTTACCACTTGCCATTATTAGGGAAAAAGTTTCAAAAGTGATAAGATGTAAGTTTATGGATATAAAGAGCACCACACCAAGTAAAGAAATGATATTGTATACGAGACCATTTGGCATAATACAATTACGTTTAATACTAAATGTTGATAATAAAAACATGTGTTGGACAATTTGCGTCGGTAGTAGAACTTTTTGAAAACGTCTGTCTAAATGGTTTTTATAAAACCTTACTCTTGTAAATTTTGCTTCCATTTTGTCCTTATGCTTTAAGGAAAATGACCTAAACGTTGAATAATTTTGTTAAAAGAATACAATATTCATAAAAGGTTTCATTATTCATAATTATCATATCGTAAAACTACGAGTAAATACCAACTAAGTACTTCAAATGATTAATATTTACCTAATAGGTACATATTCGTATAATTTAATGTATTACAAGAACAATATCGAAAACCTTGAAAATATCACGTTATTAATTTAAACGTAATTTTTACAAATATTTGTTTCAGAGTTTTCTATGTTTATTATGTATGTATTTACAAAAAAAAAAGTATGTTTATATATTTATATCAGTTGTTTAGTACCCATAACACAAGCTCTGCTTAGTTTAGGACTAGATGGGGTTGTGTGTAAGATGTCTGAAAAAAAAATATATTTATAACTAGCTGCGCCCCGCGGAGTTACCAGCGTATCATTATGGTTGCTAGGCAACCTGTGAAGTTTTGACAGGAGATAAACAGTGATATATTTTGACATCTACGATTTAATGTATTTTTATAATCACCTAGCTTTCGCCCGTTTATCTCGATTATTGCAGTAAAAAGTAGCCTATGTGTTATTCTGATATATAAGCTATATTACTGTAAAGTTTCATCCAAATCCGTTCAGTAGTTTTTGCGTGAAAGAGCAACAAACATACACACATACGCACATACACACATACTTACAAACCTGGAGTGGAGACCGCAATTACGCACGATGGAGCTTCAATTTAATGAAAGTGGCTGGCAGTGGATGGATACGGACTGCCCAAGAAAGGGAGGTGGTGCTTTTTGGGGGAGGCCTTTGTTCAGCAGTAATGGACGGCAGTAGGCTGTAAAAAAAAAAGCAATCCTGGTTGCTACAGATGCTTTTTTACGTACCTACCTACCTATAGATTAAAATTGATTAATGACCGATGTTTGAATTGGTAATGGACTATTTATTAAGTAATTAATCGCTAACATGCAATTCATAGTAACCAATCAATAAAGCGACCCATGTTATGTTAGTATTAAGGATAACGACAAAGACGGTTCTTATTTGAATTCAAAATACTAAAGTAAAATTTAAATACACAAGTAACTTTGATTATAATGATATCTATTGTAACAGATACACGGTCTTGTTCTATACCACGTAATGCATTAAGCAGAGATAATAAAATAATGTTTTTGGCTCCAAATTTAATACAATCTATTTTTCTATCCCCAAAATTTATTTTTAAAGATGATCTAATTAATCCCACTGGATGTTTATGTAATACAACAGTTATCTCTTTACAAATAATTACACTTGGATTTTGGTGCTACCGCTTCAAAACTTTCTTGGACGTAGACTTCAGTGGATACCATGGCATTTTAACGGCCATGTTGTTTTCCTTTTACGGTGTCAGTCTCATTGTTTTATATATTTTTAATTTGCTGCGAAGGAATTCCTTCATTAAGCTGATATTAAAAATTCAACTTATACAACAAAATTTAAACATCAGAGGAATAAAACACTTTATAATATGGAGTTGGATATCTCATGCTATTATTCTTCTCATAAATATGGTTTTGATTATTGGTTATTCCATTTCTTTTCACTACTACGATTTTCTAGATCTATTCATAGATATTTTTCTGATCACGTTTGACGTTCATTTTATTTATTCATTTCAATTTATAATTTTATTAAAACATTATCTTAATTATTGGAATGATGAATTTTTGAAAAATATTAATGAAAATTCAGATGAGTACTGGCTGAAAATGTTCGAAATATATAAATCTATAATTGAAACATACAATTTATACAAAGAATTATTTCAGATCATGGTAAGACTTCATATTTTGTACTGTTGAATTGACATTGTTGGAGGATCTTTATCGGATCTCTTATATTGGAAACGTAGATTCATTTGCTTAAAAACGTTACTGCTTAAACAAAAACAGTATGATTTAAATAATATTACTACAAAATATAACTGTAACTGTTATGACAAGATGTGTGTGTATGTGTT
Source organism: Phragmatobia fuliginosa (assembly GCA_932526445.1). NCBI lineage: Eukaryota > Metazoa > Arthropoda > Insecta > Lepidoptera > Erebidae > Phragmatobia > Phragmatobia fuliginosa. Next base: position 59,796,761 of record OW052057.1, on the reverse strand, counting down.
TGAGCATTAATTAAATAACTTCAAAAAACCAGGCCATATTCTAGAATTATTTAATTTATCAATTGATTACATCAATGATCCAAACTTTATATTTCAGATGTTGTTTTGGGTTTGTAATCTATTTCTCCGTACTCTGGCATTTTTATCATTATTAATAGTATCTATGAAGACATACAATATTAAATTTGGTCAAAGCGTAAGTCTGTCTTAGATTTATTAAAAATAACCTATAGTAAACCTTTCAATAAAAGTAATAAGCCATAACTAAAAGCATATCTAGCAGATGATACAAGGAAGTTGTATATATAAACTACAAACCGTTGCCCTGAGCCTGTGTATGTATTTGTTATCGGACAAAATTAGCTTAGTCCTCTCCAAGTTCAGGTCTATCTCTAAACCGACATTCGTCTAAATGGATTAAGTGGTTTGATCTTGATTAAATAACAGACAGACTGGCACAGTTATATCTTTTGATTCAATACTATTTTGATAGGTGTTGTGTGTAGTGTTGGTTTGTGTTCCGACCCTGTCAGTTTGCAATGACGCCATTTGTAAAGTCTTTAATTGACTTGGTATTTTTATTGGAGAACTTTAATTGCGCGATACAGGACCAATATCGATGATCGGTGTGTTTTCATTCGTTGACACTAAAATACGCTTTCATCACATGTAGAAGTCACCATATTTTTTGTGTTGGTTGTACTGATCAGCATGCAAAATGAAGCGTTTATAGTAATAGCGATGACTCATGATGATCAATTTTTTGACACTATATTTTTTACGTCGTCAAAGTTTTGAAAATCTATGTAGACATATCAATCGATCCAATGATTGGTTTTTAAAACTAATGATATTGAATTATTTTGAATGATAATTCAGAACAAAAATTTGGAGTTGCCAAGTGTAACTATTACATGGCTAATAAAGGACATTATTCTGGCAATATTGAATACATTTTACTGCGAGCAGTTTTATTCGGCTGTTAATGAAACTGATTCCGTTTGCTTGCTACACTTGATGAGTTATAGAGGTCAGTAAATAAAGCTTTCAAAGATTTTTCAATATAATGATATTTAATAGTATCTTAACACTAGCTTGCTCGTTGATCTAGTGGTTAGCGTGCATACGCTAATCAAGAGTCGCATGACTGCTAATCAAGAGGTCTTGGGTTCAAATCCCGGTCGGGCCAAAAAGTGTTTTTGGGATTTTCTTAGGAAATTCCTAATAGCTGCCCGGAGTTTGGAAGTTTGGCGGTGATTCACGCCCGTCATAAACATCTATGGCAATCGTTATTGGGAAGTCAGTGCCCTCAAAATATACTGACAACTAGTTCAATCTTAGAATCTCCCTTAGGGTTGCGCAGGTCCGATGCCAGTCGCTCCGTGGAAAAACTGAAATTCAGGTAAAACCGGTTGAACTAGTAGCCGACCCCAAATAAACTTGAGAATAAAGGCTAGGAGTATCTAACACTAGCTTGCACCCGCAGATGCGCCCGCGTCTAAGTCCTTGCTCAGGCTTTATTTAGACATGTCTTGGTACAAAATTTCAATTAAATCACTGCAGTAGTTTATGTAGTAGATGCGGTGGAGGATTCTTTTGGATGAAGGAAGGATGAAGAACATACATACCTACTTATTAGATGTAGAAAAGCGAGGGTGTCGACGCAAATTGCGTCAAATCTCAAAATTCTAACACAGTCGACAAATAAGCGACCTTAGCAAGTATTTTTGGCATATCAAGAAGTGTTAGTTGTTTTCAAATACAGAATATATAATCAGGGAATGTAGTAATGGGTTAAGCTATCTGCCAAGCATCTATCGCGATGGTCTTGCATGACACCTCGAAATCAATTATTGTGATTAGAAAACTTTCATGTTTAACTAATCTGCGTCATAAACCGTAGATAAAAAATATATAATGAAATACACAGTTTACTAAAGTGCAACAAATATTTTTTCAAGTTGATTATATTTTATCTTAAATTTACTTTTGTATTATTATTCCATTTCCAGGCAAACATAGGCAGGTATGCAAGAACATCCTACAATTGAACAAGACTACTTTTAGCAAAGTGAGCGCATTTAGTTTGTTCGACATGGATGCTGTGCTATCTTTGTCTCTTGCGAGAGCTCTAAGTGACTATGTTATAGTTTTAATTCAATTTACTTTAACATAAGAATTTTATGATTAGTGTTTCGAATTTATGGTTTGTGCACCATATGTAAAGAGATTAATTTCATGGTTGTCTTATTACTAACCTGAATGAGTATCTAAAATAATTAACGTGAAACCTTCATCTTCAATATTGGTGGAGATATGAATCTTATTTTCAATATGTTCATGTCAACGCTTCTCTTACACGTGTCTCCGTTAATGTTCATTGTTTGAATTTGAAATAGACTATGATGTAATCAATAGTAACTAATCAATGAATTGACTCATGTAATGTTATTTTTAAGTCAAATATTAACAAGAACAGTCTTCGCTAGTGTTCTTAGTAATAAACATTTAATAAAACAAAATCGTTTCTGACTATGATGCCTGTTACAATAAATACACGTTCTAACCCAAGTCATGTATTAAACAGGGACATTCAGAAAATATTTTTGCCTTCAAATAGTATTCAGCATTTATTTTTATCTACAAAATTTGTTATAAGGAATAATATTCTTTATCCAATTGGAATTGTCTACAATATTACTGTGGTCTTTTTCCTAATAATACTATTTGCGGTTTGGTGTTCTCGCTTCATCGATGTCTTCGACGCAGGCCTTAATAGCCTTAACGATACACTAATAGGACTTTTGTTTTATTTTTACGGCGCTTGCCTCGTTGTTTTTTACATTTTTAATGCATTAAAATCCAATTCTTATGTTACATTATTTTCAAAAGTTTACTTTATCCAAAACAATTTAAATTTCAGTGGAATTAAAAGGTTTATAATATGGAGTTGGGTGTTCAATGTTTTTATTCTCCTAATTAACTTTGCTTTAATTATCACATTTTATATTTTTGTCCCGCACTTCAATTTTCTGGATGTGCTTGTAGATGTCTTATGCATTAATTTTGATGTACATTTTATTTACTCTTTTCAATTCATAATTTTATTAAAACAATATCTGGATTTTTGGAACGATGATCTTTCGAAAAATATTAATGATGAAAGTGATGAATACTGGATAAAGATGTTTGAAATCTATAATACTATTATGGAAGCATATGATTTATACAAAATGTTATTTCAAATATTGGTAAGTCACATTTTTACTGTCCATTTGACACTAGCAATATATTGACTATTTCCGCCGATACTTATGGGAAGACCATTTGTATTAGCTTTAGTATTCATTTAGGTTCTTTTAAATTGTAGATTTTGTCGTAATAAAAAAAGTTAAATCATAAAGAGCCTTTGACAGGCCACTACTGCTAGGCCTGTAATTATGAAAGGACATTGAGGCCTACTGTACCAAATTTGATAGATGGGTTGATTTATTCCAAGGTGTCGTTCTTTGCAATGATTACGAAGAATAATATATTCTTCGTAATCATTCACCACTTAAGATACAATTAATAATGGGTGGTGATACTTCTTATTCTTAATCTCTTACCACATGAAGAGTTAAAATATTCCAAACTAGCTTATGCCCGTAGCTCCGCCCATAACCCGATGAAAAATAGCCTATGCACTTTCCCAAGGTTCCAGCTATATTTATAACAAAATTCGTCACAATCACTTCAGTGGCTTAATCGTGAAAACGTAACAGACAGACAGAAAGTACTTTTAAATATAAATCTGCGGGATTGCTACCATGTACCTTATTGTTTGTGAGTATCCAATATTTCGGCGCTGTTGCAAGCGCCATGATCACGGAGTAACTGAAGATCTTGGGGGTGGGATGTTATTAGCAGATATATCGGTCTACCCTCTTTCGAAGTCTTTTACTACGATCGCCCCCGGTACCACTGTTTACCAACTCATTATTTACTCGTAACTGTTCCCGACACACAACATTAACAGTATCTGATCGCGAAACTATGTTTTGTTGATTACGCCGGTTCTTGCACATGTTACATAATCACTGGATTCCAGACATTTGACAATTTAAACCCATCTTCACGATTGAAATTTTTGTATTTCGTAATTTCAATCGCTTCCCTGACCAATCTAGGTATGTAGTGGCGTTCTGTCGTAATTATTTGTGGCTTAAGAAAGTATTTATAATATTAGTAGGGATTATCAACATTGGAGTTTACTTTAATTAATAATTCCATAACTATTTGAGTTTTAAAACGCGATGAAACCTTTATACAGGAATTCTTTGTTATGTGTGTATTTAGGTTTTAATTTTAAACTCTATTCAAAGTCATGCGTTTCCTCAAAATAAATTATTCAACAATTCAATACATCATATATGAAACTGATTCAGTTGATCTTAACATAACTTTCCATTTCAGATGTTCTTGTATGTTTGTTTTCTCTTTTGCCATACTTTGGGCTACGTGGCAATATTTTTATTATCTTCGAAGTCTGTGATAATTAAGTTTAGTGACGTGAGTATATTGTATCTTGTTGTTCATTTATTAAGTTCACAAAAAATCTTTAATGTAGGCCCACAGTCGTAAATCAGTTGATAGAGTTTAGTTGTGCGATACATGCATCGTTTCGTTCAGAAGAAGTTTTTTGGTTTGGTGTTTCTTCTTTAGATGGTACTAACGAACCTAAAATTGACAGCATTCTCGATGATGGTAGTTTGTATGAACGTCCAATGTAATAATTTAATTTAATTTAAATTAATGTAATTATGAACGAAAGATATAATTGGTGTTTATAAAAAGTCTTAAGTCTCAGAATTATTGAAAGCAACTAGTTACTATTATATAGAGGGATGTTCTATTATAACAATTAAAAGTATTTTGGCGTGGACCAATTAAAATTATGTGCAAATAACTAACTGCTTTTCAAAATGTTACAGTACGAATATTTGGGTTTGGTAAGTGTTACTGCTTCATGGATGGTTAAGGATATTCTCATTGTAATATTCAAGATAATTTATTATGAACAATTTTATACGGCCGTTAATGACACTGAGACAACTTGTTTTCTACACTTGAAGAGAAGAAATTGTACAGGTCAGCTGAGACATTACATTTATGCCGGCACCACACTTTTTCACGTTACGCGCTATTCGTTATGCGGGTTATTCACGCGCATACGGCGAAGTGTGGAAAGTATATTCGCAAATATTCGCTTTATTATACACATAAGCCGAATAGCGAATACGCGTACCCGTCGACTTGTCGGTTTTTTGACACACTTCAAAGGGCACGAATAAGGCGAATACACGCATCGACTGCCTACACTTCGGATGGGTAGTGAAGTCCCTGTGCATAACTAACAACCATAGACTGTAAAACAGTTTTTGAAATACGATAAATCGATTAAACCATTAAAATAATCTATCATATGATCAAAATAATTACACTGCATTTAAGTATTGTTTCTGTCAATTTAATATACTAAAAAGGAAATTAAAATAATATGTTTCGTTTGTTCCATTCTATATACAGAATGAATTTTTGAGACGGGACAGTAAGGGCAGGTACCTTAACCGTTATAGTAACAGGAAAACGCTTTAAGAAGACTATCCATAATTTTTTAAGATATTCTGAACTGCATTTACAGATTTTGAAAAAAATGTACAGTCAGCAAGAAAATGGTCATTTTAAGCAAAAACTTTTTTTAATGCCAATCGATCCTGTTTCCTATAAGGATCAAAAGTCTCTACCGGAACGATTGAGGTTTGAGTACTAGAAATGACAGAAATCGCAAAAAACTTTTCTCATACATTTGTACGAAAATAAATCAATTTGATATGTATTTTAGACACAGAAAACAGATAACTTCCATTTAGATAACTTACATTTAATTAATCTACGAAATAAATTGCTCACAACGACCGCTGTTTTCACGAATACATAAGTTCACTCATTTTTGTACTGAGCTAGTAGCAGCTGATAATTTTTTTGGATAGATATCATTTAAAATTCTTGTTAATACATCTTTCAGCTCCTGAATACTGTTGTATTTTTTTTGTAGTCTTCGTTTTTAGATAGCCCCACGGAAAAATATCGAGAGGCGTTAGATCGGGGCTACGAGGTGGCCACTTGGTTGGACCATGTGTACCTATCCACTGTGACCCGAACTGCCTATTCAAACTGGAATACTCGGGTGTTGTGTGACGGAGCGACATCTTGCTGAAAATAAACTTTTCGGAATTCTGACAAGAGAAATTCATCCAACTGGTTTTGGAGATTCTCCAAAATGACGTCGTTATACACGGCAGAATTAAGAGTACCTTCATAAAACTTCACCATTACCACACGATACTAGTCGCAGTGGATACTTACTCGCGTACCACACCAATGCAGATTCCGTGTTTCTATTATTTACAAAATACGCTTAATACAAAAGATGCATAAACAACGATTCTAAATGATATCTATCCAAGAAAATTATCGGCTGCTACAAAAACCAGTGTACTTATGTATTCGTTAAAACGGCGTTCATTTTGACCAATTTATTTCGTAGATCATCTAAATGTAAGTTATCTAAATGTAAGTTAACTGTCGTCTGTGTCTAAAATACAAATTAAAATGATTTATTTCCGAACAAATGTATGGAAAAAGTATTTTGCGATTTCTGACATTTCTAGTACTCAAACCTCAGTTGGTACAGTAGAGACTTTTGATCCTTATAAAAAAAACAGGATCGATTGGCATCAAAAAAAGTTTTGTTCAAAATGACCATTTTCTTGCTGGCTGTATATTTTTTCCAAAATCTGTAAATGCAGTTCAGAATATCTTAAAAAAATATGGATAGTCTCCTAAAAGCGTTTTCCTGTAACTGTAGCGGTTAAGGTACCTACCCTTTATGTCCCGTCTCAAAAATTCATTCTGTATATAGAATGGAACAAACGAAACATATTATTTTAATTTCCTTTTTAGTATATTAAATTGACAGAAACAATACTTAAATGCAGTGTAATTATTTTGATCATATGATAGATTATTTATTGGTTTAATCGATTTATCGTATTTCAAAAACTGTTTTACAGTCTATGGTTGTTAGTTATGCACAGGGACTTCACTACCCATCCGAAGTGTAGGCAGTCGATGTGGATGGCATGTTTGTTGTTTGCGTGCATCACAAATATTTGGGCGAATACGGCGTAGACACATAACGAATAGCGCATAACGAAGTGTGGTGCCTGCATGACCTATAGAAATATGCATTGTCCTCAATTTAGACTGACTTAGAAGTCAGCGCTTTAGAGTGGAAGAAATACGCAACAGAACAAAACGGTTCTACTCTTCTTCCCTATGCCGAGCAGTCAAAGACTGAAACTCACCGGGTACTTTAAATGGTGCGTGAAAAAGCATCTCACTAAGCCGCCATAGAGTGGGCCGCCATACTTTATTGTCTGCATTCATAGCAAGTGTTGTGGCCCCCACTCATTGATTGCTCATGCTTTCCATCAGGCAGGGTAGAGTCATTTTGGATGGCTAAATATAAAAAAAATGTTGCATGTATTTTTCTGGTTCACTTAAAAACTGCAAGTGAAAATTAGCCGAGTGAGGCCAGAAGAATTATGCAGAAACATTTCGCTAAGCCACCATGGTGTGGGTCACCATGGTGCATTGTATGCACTCACAATGAGAATGTTGGCTTCTACTCGTGGATTCTATTCATGATTTCCATTAGGCATGCACCCATAGAGTACTTTGCTCCAATATACAAAAAAGTGCATTTTAATAAGTTTTATGAAGTAGATACCGACAAACTTCAATATAAATGAATATATATTAATTTCCAGGCAAACACAAGCAGGTATGCAAGAACATCATTAAAATGAACAAGACTAATTTTGGCAAAGTGAACGCATTAGGTTTGTTCGACATGGATGCTGCGCTGTCTTTGTCTCTTGCAAGAGCTCTAAGTGACTATGTTATAGTTTTAATTCAATTTGCTCTTATATAAATACATATTTATAATTTTAAAAAACTTTATATGTACAAACACAGCACACAAACCAGAGTTAAGTTTACATTTTGATTATTTTAAGGCATCTTGCTTTGGGGACGTGCTGCAGAAATAGAGTCAATTTTGATTCTGCAGATAAGAGCCATTAGAGCTATATAATAATATAGTCTCCGCAGTCGCGATTCTCTGAGGGGCCTTTTTATGGAGGTCAATATCATGACAGTACCAATGATGTTCGAAAAAATTTACATCTCTTCAATCAAAGATGAGATAGACATGGGTATAATACTAGGAATAAAAATAAATTAATTCAACCACGTTTTAGGCTCTCAAAAGTGCACACTTCTTTTATGGGGTACTGTATTAAATGTTATAATAAAATACCTCAAGACATACTAGATTTAACAGAGAAACGAAAATTTTGTATAACGCACACTATGTAAGCAAGTTTATTACAAATTAGACGATTACATTGCTGACAAGAATGCTTGCTTTATGCTGGACTGGTACTATTATGTATTCTGTGATGCTGGTCCTGCTCAGCAGCCACATGATTAATTCTCAAACAATTTACAAGTTAGTTACCACCATTGTATTTCTGATATATGTTAATTCATGTTAATTTTATATTAATGATTGACATTCTTATAATTTTTTTGAGATTGGATAACCATTTTATTTCTGACATGTAATATTGATAATTGTACCTTGTTGTTTGACATTTCTATTTTTTGGTATTGACATTATTACAAATCAAGTGACTTTTTATTGACATGTTCCAAATATTTATCGCACTCATAAAGTAGTAGTATTTTTATAAATGGCTTTTTTATTGTATAACTGAGAAAATTTTGAATTGTACATGTGAGCACTTTGTAGTCACTAGTGGCATAAGTTTGTTTGTTGACTGGCGGTTGTATGTCATGTTCGCTCAAAAGTCCTCTTGGCGGTGGTGTGTGTAGCGGGTCGTTCGGCTCCCTGCAATATGATATGGTTGAACTGGACCATGGCTGGTGCATAGGTCATGCTCGTCATATGTCGCCAGTCGAAACTGGTCATCTCACAACTGCTATATTATATTAATGTGTAATAATTTTTGGACACTACCTGTGTAAATATCAGCATCGTTACATTGTCCTCACATTTAACTGCTTTCTTAATAAAATGCCTAAAACAATGAAACCAAAAATTATAAAAACTAATTTGGAAAAGATTGTCCATGGAGTTTCTTGTCTGTTCTTCTCCATAGGATCTACGAATTGGAACAGACAATTAGCTTCACGACTAACGACTGACTGACTACTTTGCGTTTCAAAAGTTCCATTGTGTGTTTTTGAAATAAAAATGGTTTGATTTGATTTGATTTTATATTAATCACACAAGAAAATACAAACAAAATACAAATAAGATTAAAAAAAAAAAAGAAAATACAATTATTGCCAAATGACGTCGATATCAGATATTTGAATTTCTTCATGTAAACGATAATATGTATTAAAAATTATATTAAGTTGTTTGTATTGTGGTAAATATAGCTAAATATTTTCTTAAAAAATGTTCAAACATTTAATAACAGAAATATTTATTAATATTTTATTATATTTTCAATTTAGAATCAAATTTCTTTATTATGAGTATTTTTTTTGTAATAAATTATAAAATTCATTCGGGCTTTTGTGAATTTGAAGTGTTTTTTATATGTAATATATAAATTGCTGGCTTCATACCATATCCTAAAGTTATACTTCAAACAATTCACTCCGGGTTGTTCCCGATGAATGGATTCACCAGCCACATCTTAGGCCTGTGCAATATCTTACTACAAATAGAGGTTATACCTTAAAAGCATTGTTAAAAAGCCTATAATAATGACCACTGTCTGAGTACCATAAAAAAACTTTATTAGTATTAAAAAGCTGAAGAGTTTGTTGATTTAGTTGAACGTCCTAATCTCAGGAACTACTAATTCGATTTGAAATTTTTTTATCTAGAAATGCTACAAGCTAGATATGATCACGCTAAAACCAATAGGAGCGGAGCACTAATGAAGAATGTTTCAAAATCGAGGGATTTTTTCCTCTTAAGAGCTTCCACTGTGTGCGTTAAATTTTGGCAAAAGAAAGGTAGTTTGTGCTTGATCCGTAAAAATGGACCTCAGGGAACAGTTTTCAGAGATGTCTGTTTATTAATATGGGATGAATGCCTAAGATTCATTGAGCTTATGTAGAGGCTTTGGATAGGACTCTTAGAGATAGTAGAAGTTCTAATAAAATCATGGGTGGAATCACTATCATGTTTGCCGGTAATTTTTCCGGAAAAATTACCGGCAAACATTTGGGAATTGGGGGAATTAGAGCTGACATTTTGAAGTCTTGCTTAAAAACTTTTCCAATATGGAAGTTAGTTCATACTCTAAAACTACCTACTAATATGCACATTTAGGCAGAGGTAGTACAAATTTTCGTACAAAGTAACTTTTAATAGGAGACGGGGAACAAAATTAAAACTTTTTTTAGACTAAAGACTAAAAGAAAACTAATTCGAATTAGTATATTGTCATCGGTCCTCGATAAATCTACAAAGTTTGAACGAAGTCTGGTCGTTTATAGTGGGTTAAAAATCGCGCCCAAAGGAATCGGTTATAAACATACAAACAAACATACAGATGAAGCAAACGAAGGCGCAGATTCAAGTTAGCGTTAGCTCAAAGTAACTATTCTACGCCAACGAAATCGCGAGCAGAAGCTATCTATCATATTGTTATTATTGCATGTCACCGAAATTTCAATCAGAAATCGACATCAGAGAGTGGTTAAAATCTTAGATTGCAAAAGTTTGTGAGTGTGTGTGTATACCGAAAATACGCGGGTAACACATCGGGGCGCAGCTAGTGATATGATATATTGTGAGCTTTTCCGTGATTCGTAGGTCACGTTAAGCAGTCGGTCCCATTTGTTATCATAAGGTTGCAGTCGAGAGGCTTTGTTGGAGGCCTTCGCGTGGATTAAAAATATCCAACGCCAAGATTACATAGCCACAATGTGACGTGCCAGTCCCCAACCCGCACTCGGACAGCGTGGTGACGTATGACCTTAACCCGACTAGACCCCGAGCCCAGCAGTCGGACGTTTTGGGTTGTTTATTGATTAATTTTACCTGCAAATTGTATAAAACATTTCTTTTAAGTTTTTTGAAGTTCTGGGAATAAAAGGTTAGGAAAATTGTAAGGGCTTTCACACACTGGCCACGCGCTCACGCGCGTGGGCGCGTGCCGCGGGCAGATTCTGCCACCGCCCGCTTAGGCGTGGCGGGCCGCAGCAGTAAACACATTTATATACGAAATTGAACGAAGTATCGCGCCTGTTTTCGTGCTATAAGGACTTGTTCACGATGGATCTGGACACGGATACATTTATATTCGAAATTGAACAACGCCCAGCAATTTGGCGACAAAGCCGGCAGGCGCGTAGGCGCGGTAGAATCTGCTCGAACGAGCAGATCTGCTGCACCGTCGCCGCGCGCGTGATCTGTGTGCTTAGTGCGAGTTTTTAGGGTTCCGTAGCCAAATGGCAAAAAACGGAACCCTTATAGATTCGTCAAGTCTGTCTGTCTGTCTGTCTGTCTGTCTGTCTGTCTGTCTGTCCGTCCGTATGTCACAGCCAATTATTTCCGAAACTATAAGAGCTATACTGTTGAAATTTGATCAGTCGATGTATTCTGTGAACCGCATTAAGATTTCTACATAAAAATAGAAAAAAAACAATACATTTTAGGGGTCCCCATACTTGGAACTGAAACTCAAAAATTTTTTTTTCATCAAACCTATACGTGTGGGGGGGTATCTATGGATAGGTGTTCAAAAATGATGTTGAGGTTTTTATCATTTTTTTCTAAAGTGAATAGTTTGCGCGAGAGACGCTTCCAAAGTGGAAAAATGTGTGTCCCCCCCCCCCCCCCTCTAACTTCTAAAGTAAGAGAGTGATAAAACTAAAAAAAATATATGTTGTACATTACTATGAAAACTACCAACGAAAATTGGTTTGAACGAGATCTAGTGAGTAGTTTTTTTTTAATACATCATAAATCGTAACACGCAATTTACCTTTCATCCAATCGATGAAAGTTACAACGAACTACAAGAACTTTTATATGATCTTACTTGCTGATAAGGAACCCTTCATGGGCGAGTCCGACTCGCACTTGGCCGCTTTTTTTTAACTACTCGACCGCGTTAAAGTAAACTCCAATTCGTACTGAATTGGATCAGCGCCGCCTAGCGGAACGTTTGTAAGACATATTTTGTGAGTGCGAGATTGTTTGTTTATATTACGATCGTGACTCGAGTCGAGTGACTTTATCGAAGTGAGTATTTAAACGAGCTCGAATGACGCTTTTGTGAGTGTGAGTTGCAACGTTAGTCAATTTTGACAGTTGTATTGTTAACTCCTTCACTTTCGAGTAAGTTAACTTTGTCACTTAGCTTTTGGTAGTGAGAGTGAAAACTAACAAAGTTATATAAGAAGATATATATGATATTAAGATCTTATTAGATTAGCCCGATTATAGGTTCATCCACCTTGTTAAAAGATATATTGATAATGCGATAAAAAGAGTTCCGTTATACATATTATGGGAAGGATCACTTATCACCATGAAAACCTTTTTACACTTTTCTGTGGTTTTTGTATCACCACTGCCATCACTGTTAAGCAGTGATGTAAGCTCCTGCCAATGCTAAATGGCCACGATCCTACTTCTTGCATTTCTTATCGGCTTACTAAGGTCTCCATGTCTAGCAAAAAGAAAACAATAACACAAAATATATCACAAGTTTACTTCAACAACTCGCATTCACTATTATAAATATCTTGATTAGGTACTTACTCTTCCATAAAAGTTACTAATACTTCAAATTGATTGTTGATGAATTGACTTGTTTACATTTTATTTTATCGTTGAGTTAAACAATAACAATTAATGCTCGCATAGATTGTTTACACAAAAATGAACCAAATCAAACAAGTGACGCCGAGCGTAATCCGACTATTTTTGATTATACAACGCCTCTATTGAAATAGCGTTCGAAAATCATTGTATTTAATTTAGTTAGTTTATCGCATGGACTCTATAGTGCTGCCAACATTGACAAAAAAGTTTACGTTCTCACGGTGAGTTAACGCCGATCGACGCGAAAGACTTGGTAAGCACTCACACTCGCGAGTATTCGCTCGTCGATCCGTTTGCCGTAAACTCGATTTACGTAGTGGTTAAGTCATTCGATTTGTTTATTGAAACTCACACTAAGCACACGCGCGTGAGCGCGTGGCCAGTGTGTGAAAGCCCTAAGGGATGGTAGATATATTCTATGGATTTTAAAGACAACCATATTTTTGTAACGCAGACTTGAAAAACACGCAAGAAACGACGCAAAGAACACCCAGACTTAGATTTTTAGAGTTCATTTCCAACCTTTCCATTGTAAGAAGATTTGGCCTACTATAGCACTGGCCAAACGAATTGGCAAAGAATTTGTTTCAAGTTTTTTTTCTATGTAGTAATGTTGTTGTGCTTAGTTTGCTTTGACGACACCCACGTGACCAAAAAAGATGTGACACTTATACAATACTTATCGTTGTAGAAAGCGTTGAAGTGACTGCTGAACCCATCACGCCAATTGCGCAGTCAAATGAAAACAATGTATTGACAGAATTCGGAGTAAATTTTCAGTTAGGTTTTATATTATTTACCCTTGCCTTTGAATGTCTAGACTAATGAACTCTTGTATACTCATACTTTCAGAAGTTTATTTTTCATTCAACCCCGTTAAAAGTTGACGAAAAGTATTATTAGTTACATTTTTTTAATAAATGATAGTTTAGGCCAATTAAGTTCATCCTCCTAGCCTTTATTCCCAAGTTTATTTGAGGTCGGCTACTAGTTCAACCAGTTTTACCTGAATTTCAGTTTTTCCACGGAACGAAGGCATCGGACCTCCGCAACCCTAAGGGAGAACTGAAATTCGAAGATGGAACTAGTTGTCAGTATATTTGAGGGCACTGACTTCGTTATTACATTTTTATTTATTTTTAAAAATATATGACGAAACGGTTGCCCGGTAATGTTTTTATAACAGTGACGTCATTACTATTATTATTATTGGAGTATTTCATTTTCAAAAATAACTTAAAATAAACTTCACTTCAATCAGAATTCACTTTTATTTAGTATTGATTACACAGCTTCCAATATTTCACAATAAGTTAGGTGTTTGCTGTCCAAGCGCAGACAAACGAATCTTCGCTCCGCTGCAGCGGGCGGCTTTTTATAGGCATTGTAGTGGGGCGGTCGACCGTTGCGAGTTGTTTACGTCTTTGAGAACACGTGCAGCGATGACGTAGGTCGTTGAATGTCGTGTTGCGCCGATACGACCATTCTGACCGGCAGTGCGCGCTCTGCACTAGCCGTGTTGTTGATGTTTTTCCGATGAGTTTATCTGTAAATCGTAAATGTTTTTCTTTGATTTGGCATCTGTGTACCTTTAATTATATTGACGTCTACACTGTAGTAGGTAATGAGTATAGCGTACTATGTATTGTGACGTACACTGTGGTACTGTGTGTTGGCGTACTCTGTGGTACTGTGTGTTGGCGTACTCTGTGGTACTGTGTGTTGGCGTACTCTGTGGTACTATGTGTTGGCGTACACTGTGGTACTATGTGTTGGCGTACACTGTGGTACTATGTGTTGGCGTACACTGTGGTACTATGAGTTGGCGTACACTGTGGTACTATGTGTTGGCGTACACTGTGGTACTATGTGTTGGCGTACACTGTGGTACTATGTCGTGGCGTACACTGTGGTACTATGTCGTGGCGTACACTGTAATACTATGTCGTGGCGTACACTGTGGTACTATGTCGTGGCGTACACTGTGGTACTATGTGTTTGCGTACACTGTGGTACTATGTGTTGGCGTACACTGTGGTACTATGTCGTGGCGTACACTGTGGTACTATGTCGTGGCGTACACTGTGGTACTATGTCGTGGCGTACACTGTGGTACTATGTGTTGGCGTACACTGTGATACTATGTGTTGGCGTACACTGTGGTACTATGTCGTGGCGTACACTGTGGTACTATGTCGTGGCGTACACTGTGGTACTATGTCGTGGCGTACACTGTGATACTATGTCGTGGCGTACACTGTGATACTATGTCGTGGCGTACACTGTGGTACTATGTCGTGGCGTACACTGTGGTACTATGTGTTGGCGTACACTGTGGTACTATGTGTTGGCGTACACTGTGGTACTATGTGTTGGCGTACACTGTGGTACTATGTGTTGGCGTACACTGTGGTACTATGTGTTGGCGTACACTGTGGTACTATGTGTTGGCGTACACTGTGGTACTATGTCGTGGCGTACACTGTGGTACTATGTCGTGGCGTACACTGTGGTACTATGTCGTGGCGTACACTGTGGTACTATGTCGTGGCGTACACTGTGGTACTATGTGTTGGCGTACACTGTGGTACTATGTGTTGGCGTACACTGTGGTACTATGTCGTGGCGTACACTGTGGTACTATGTCGTGGCGTACACTGTGGTACTATGTCGTGGCGTACACTGTGGTACTATGTCGTGGCGTACACTGTGGTACTATGTGTTGGCGTACACTGTGGTACTATGTGTTGGCGTACACTGTGGTACTATGTCGTGGCGTACACTGTGGTACTATGTCGTGGCGTACACTGTGGTACTATGTCGTGGCGTACACTGTGATACTATGTCGTGGCGTACACTGTGGTACTATGTCGTGGCGTACACTGTGGTACTATGTGTTGGCGTACACTGTGGTACTATGTGTTGGCGTACACTGTGGTACTATGTCGTGGCGTACACTGTGGTACTATGTCGTGGCGTACACTGTGGTACTATGTCGTGGCGTACACTGTGGTACTATGTCGTGGCGTACACTGTGGTACTATGTCGTGGCGTACTCTGTGGTACTATGTGTTGGCGTACACTGTGGTACTATGTGTTGGCGTACACTGTGGTACTATGTGTTGGCGTACACTGTGGTACTATGTGTTGGCGTACACTGTGGTACTATGTGTTGGCGTACACTGTGGTACTATGTGTTGGCGTACACTGTGGTACTATGTCGTGGCGTACACTGTGGTACTATGTCGTGGCGTACACTGTGGTACTATGTCGTGGCGTACAATGTGGTACTATGTCGTGGCATACACTGTGGTATAAGTCATGTCGTACACTGTGGTACTAAGTTATAACGTACACTGTGGTACTGTGTTGCGTAGAATAGGATTGTAAAACATAACCTGAGTTCCTTTGTTTTTTTTTTTCTTTCTTTCTTTCTTTGTTCTGTTGCATTGGCTTGTGAAGTTGATGGTGTAGGCTCAATAACCGATAATGGAGTGTAGTCTTCTAACGCCGATACGGTTCCTGTAGCTTTGCACTTCCTTTAAGCAAGCTGACAACCGGTGCATTCAGGTCGCGATTCCCTTGTATAATCAGGTTATTGAGCGGAAGTAGCAGGACACACGCCTCTGTGTGCTACTCTGAAACAACATTTCACAAACAGCATCACATAGCTCTGTCTCTCGTGTCATTGCACCAGTAAATCAAGAAAACTTCAAAACAAAACTCTTAACATCAAGATTTTATTATCAAATTTAAAATGATAATAGCTGTGATCACGACAACCCGCATCATCCGTGATGTGTGATCACCACACAGGTAGAGGCACCCTAGTTAGCCCATCATTTTCACGCATTAATTGCGTAGACCCAAACGATTGCAAACTGAATGTGTGACACTGATACACTTTCTCATAACAGCAAAGCTGTTAAAACAGAAGCCCATATTCTCGTATGTACTCTCAAAGGCCTAAACACATCTTCTCTCGAAGTGGGCTGAGCACGCATCCAGCGTTCATTTGCTAGACGGCGAACAGAACAAAGGTTATAGTTCTCTCAGATAGTGAGTAGCCAGCAGGTTGCGCCTCGCACATAAGGCGAACAGGTCGTAGGTCATATGTCGCGTTGACGGTGTGCAGACCACAGGTCCACACCTCACCTGACGGAGAGTAGACCGCAGATCACAGTACACGCTCAACTCACGTAGATAGCGAAAGGACTGAAGTTTGCCGCTGAGATAAGCACTAGGCTGCTTACGAAAACCGTCATTAGTTCAGAAGATATTGTAGTACGCAAGTGTGTGTGCAAACACTCGAGCATTCTGTGGGGAAGGAAGGATTAAAAATAACCAGCACTGGGGTCATCATAACGAAAGAATTTTAAACTTGGCCCAAAAAATAGTCAGCCAGGTACAGACTTGTACTCACACACTGTAGTACGCACTGACTAGTGCTTCAACCTTTTATAAGCTCGGCCTTCACTGATATGAAAATATGATTCGAACTTACCACTGTAGCGCCAATTACAACTCACAAGCCTTTCAGTAACCTCACTTCATTACCCTATCGGTACTGGTGAACTGGATTACATCTCCTTTACATTGAACTCTGTTGTTCCCATATAAGCACGGATGCAACTTCTATCGTTTGGAATGTTTGCTAGCTGGAAAGAAAGCGTTATACCCACGAACTTACCGAAACATAGTGAAGTACCCACATTTTTTTTTTATTTAAGTATCACACGTTTAATAACATTTCTGAAAACAAAAACGATTTAAATTCGTTTGCAATTGTTACTCAAACCCGATATAGGCTGCATGTCACTTAATTTACGATTTCTATGTTCCGACGTTGTCAATTAACTTTCTATTTTATTTTTCTTGTTGTTGTCGGTAGTTATTTATTTCAAAAACTTTAACTATCGATTTGAATGAAGAAACACAACGAACACTGAATTTAGATAGCGAACAGTCTAGAACACATGGTAATCCCAACTTCTGATGACGGAACGGTATGCCCGGTAATGTTTTTATAACAGTGACGTCATTACTATTATTATTATTGGAGTATTTCATTTTCAAAAATAACTTAAAATAAACTTCACTTCAATCAGAATTCACTTTTAATTAGTATTGATTACACAGCTTCCAATATTTCACAATAAGTTTGGTGTTTGCTGTCCGAGCGCAGACAAACGAATCTTCGCTCCGCTGCAGCGGGCGGCTTTTTATAGGCATTGTAGTGGGGCGGTCGACCGTTGCGAGTTGTTTACGTCTTTGAGAACACGTGCAGCGATGACGTAGGTCGTTGAATGTCGTGTTGCGCCGATATATATATTTCGAAAATCTGGTACACAAAGCCATCTGGTCACAAACTAAGCGAGACTTGTACTATTGGTACAATACAACTGATTTGAAAAAAAAAATCATTTACAGATCATACAATCATTTCGTCCGACCCGGGAGTCAATCCCGAGACCTCAAGCACAGCAGTTGCATACACATCGCTAGTATCGCTACCACTGCGCCACTGACAGTACTAAACAACATGAACAGTAACTCAGTTCCTATTATACCTGATTTTTAGGGTTCCGTTGCCAAATGGCAAGAAATGGAACCCTTATAGATTCGTCATGTCTGTCTGTCTGTCTGTCTGTCTGTCCGTCCGTATGTCACAGACACTTTTTTCCGAAACTCTAAGAGCTATACTGTTGAAACTTGGTCAGTAGATGTATTTTGTGAACCGCATTAATATTTTTTATACAAAAATAAAAAAAAAACAATAAATTTTGTGGGTCCCCATACTAATGAAACTCAAAAAAATTTCAAATCAAAACCATACGTGTGGGGTATCTATAGATAGGTCTTCAAAAATGATATTCAGGTTTCTAATATCATTTTTTTCAAAACTGAATAGTTTGCGCGAGAGACGTTTCCAAAGTGGTAAAATGTGTCCCCCCCCCCCCCCTGTTACTTCTAAAATAAGAGAATGATAAAACCAAAAAAAATATATGATGTACATTACTATACAAACTTCCAACGAAAATTTGTATGAACGAGACTAAATCTCGTTCAAACAATTTTTTTTTATACGTCATAAATTATAAACCATTTACATTTCTTTCAATCAAAACACTATTAATAAAACATCGATGAAAGTTACAACGAACAACAAAAACTTTTATATGATGTTACTTGCTGCTACGGAATTCTTCACTGGCGAGTCCGACTCGTACTTGGCCGCTTTTTATTTTTTCAATTACGTGTCTCGCAATATATTGATAAAAAATATTATTGGCAAATTCCATTTTCATTTCACAATAAAGTTCATATATACATTGTAATAAAAAAGTAATAAATTCAAAGTCATTTTTGTGTTTAAACTTATATTAAGCAGCTACATTATAAAATACTCCGATAGATTTTTATTAAGCTTCTTACATTTTTTGGTTAAGTTACAGTTTTTAATTTAAGGAAATATTTAAATATCATAATGTTTCTTTTTAAAATTAATATGATGTTTTTCACATTATTTTGTGGTATATTCTTTGTTCGATGTCTTGAACAGTTAATATCTATAGAAGATGATGCTATAGCAGTCACAGAGGCAGCAATACGAACTACCGCCAACAGCTTGTTTGCTGCATTCAAAATTCGAGATCAGGGGCATAAGCCCCGGTTAAAGGATTTTTCAATAATACACAACTTTTTTGCTTCAATCACTCTAAAAGATTGCAACAATCTGAAGAGAATATCACGACTAACACAAGTACGTAGCCTCGATAACAATACGTTGCACTTTATTGCACAAATAAATGAAATTTTAAATGAAGGTGATAACAATATCGAAGCAACAGAAGATATAAATATACTTATTGAAAAATTTATTGATAAACTTAGAAATTTAAAGAAAACTTACACATTTAACAGAAATTTTGCAAATTATAGTGTTAATTCCAAAATTTTAGAACATCTTAACAGCTCTAAAGAAATATTTCCGAACATTTCTGACAATCGCCAAATAAAACTCAATGAAGAAAATTATTTTAATAGTGATGAAATATGGAGTAAGTAACGATTTCTATAATTTCTAAATATTTAAAGTATCTTGGATGATTTATTTATCTCCAATGCTATTAGGAGAATACTTGAAATCCATTTTTAGTGCTTAGAAATTGAACATAATTACTTAATATTTCAAATTTTTTAGAACCAACAGAGAGAAGCGCCCGTCGTATCTTTGCGGGCCATAGGACTCGTATCAGACATTATCCCTTCATGGCGAGCGTTCATTTCTTTGAGAGGTTCCAGTGTGGTGGATCTATTCTTCAAAAAGATTTGGTGATCACTGCAGCGTCCTGCCTACAACTGTAAGATATTTTTGTTATTTACTAAAAAACCCATCACCCGATTTAAATTTATTCTAACGGCCGAATATTCAAAACAGTAAAGTTAAAAAAAATTATACCTTTATTTAATATTTCTGTAGTTTATTGACAATATAAACTAGAAGAATAATATTTTCAATTTTTAAATCTTCCGAGCCTTTATTCCCAAGTTTATTTGGGGTCGGCAACTAGTTCAACCGGTTTTACCTGAATTTCAGTTTTTCCACAGAACGACTGGCATTGGACTTCCGCAAGCCTAAGGGAGAACTGAAATTCGAAGATTGAACTAGTTGTCAGTATATTTAAGGGGAACTGACTTCCCAATAACGATTGCCATAGATTTACATGACAACCGGGACCGACTGCTTTACGTGCTCTCCGAGGCACGTAAAGCCGTCATCTAAGCGTCAAAAAATATCTCCACATCGTCGCCGACTGATGACGTTCCCAAAAATTTGCAGTAATAATTAAATTACATAGTAGTTGGGAAATTAACCGACCACTAATAATGCCACAGGAAACAACCAAGCATGTTAAAATTGCAGTTGATGATATACTCGTAGGTTGGGTTGTTCTTAAAATAGATAGAAAAAATCTTGTTTTATAAATTAATTTATTGAATAAGATTAAAATTATAATTCTTATTTATAAGGTAGAAAATTTAATGAATATAATAATATAATTAGAAACGTTTTTATTGATAGGTTACTCCGAATCTACTCATGGGTTAGTCACCTAATTATTTTGTTACTAAAGTTGTTTGTCATATGTAGAGCCTGGAACAACCGCTTCTTTCGGGAGAATCCAGCGTTCCTCTCAGTTCAAGTTGGTTCTGATTATTACGAAGCCGGTGGTGAGGATATACCAGTATTTGAAGTTTATTTTCATCCTGAGTATTCACCGAAGACCCTGCATAATAACTTGGCTCTTATGAGACTAAGTATACACATTGTATTTTCCAAAATGCATAAGAATGTCAGGAGGGTAAAATTTGATAGATCTCCAACTCCGTTACCTAGTAATACTGATGGTATTATTATAGTTGGATGGGGTGCCAAAGATGTAAGTATCATAGATGTTCTAAAAATTTGTAGTTGATTTTTGGATAGTGTTTGTTACTTCTTCGACTTGACATAACTTTGCCTCTTTCACCTCCTTAGGACTAGAATTTTC
The DNA here is from genome assembly GCA_932526445.1 of Phragmatobia fuliginosa. Classification (NCBI taxonomy): domain Eukaryota; kingdom Metazoa; phylum Arthropoda; class Insecta; order Lepidoptera; family Erebidae; genus Phragmatobia; species Phragmatobia fuliginosa. Next base: position 59,775,218 of record OW052057.1, on the reverse strand, counting down.
TAAAATCCTCTCTCAGTGCTCGCCTACAGTCTTCAAGGAACAAACATGCCAAATTTCAGCTTCCTGCACCCAGTAATTACGGCTGTACGTTGTCTGTCAGTCGGTCAGTAATGAAAAGTTTTTTCTTCATTGATTAAAAAATTCAGACCCACCGTTCTGTTACTATGTATTTGAAAAAATCAGCCAACTTTATTGAAAATGAGTTTTGATTGACTAATATGTGTTGCAGCATACAAATATTGTATACGATCCATGGAAAAATAAAATTAGTTTTTCGGAGTTGGAATATTATCCATTAAAAGATTGTCAAGAAGTATACTCTAAGTAAGTATTAAGACGCAGTGTACGGCCAAACAATCGTTAACCTGAATTATTTCGGTATCTTTACTATGAAACAATGCAAATTGTATGCATGCTACTGGTAAAGTATAGAACTTTGAAAATGATAATTACAGTTGATTACATGACTAATAAATTAGTAGTATTTGATGTAACATTATATTTTTCAGAGAGTTCGTGACCAAAAAACACTTTTGTGCTGGATTTTTTACAAAAGCAGGTGGTGCATGCCAAGTGAGTACTTTATTTCAATTATAAATCATTTACAATTTAAAAATGTTTATATTGATTATATTTAATATTTTATTAAGGATTAAAATCATGACACCACTTTAATATATTTATTATAATTTTGACAGCACGATGTTGGAGGTCCAGGCTTAGCAGGTGACATTTTAGTTGGTGTGATAAGTTTTGGTCCACCAACCTGTGGTACTCCTGATGCTCCTACAGTTTTTACCAAAGTAGGATTCTATAAGAACTGGATTGAAGAAATTATAAAAATGGTTCGTGTCGTGGGTAGTATAATAAAGTATAACACAAAATACTTGAAGTATATATATTTAGAACATCTTGTTTTTTGTTTTAGCCCGTGCCTGCTTATAACAGACTGACTACTTTACGAGAACCTAAAACAACAATTGGTTCGCATTATTCAGACAGAACAACAAAGACATTCAAACTTAAACCAATTGGAGAAATTACAAAATCAATTACGAGCGCACCTTATGAAAACGATTTTAATTTACCAAAAGATACTCTCAGAATATTAGAAGATGACAAACTTTTTAAAGGTTTTTTATCTACTATGTTCGAAAACGAAAATGAACAGTCTGTGAATGAAGTTTCTGACAAAACTAAGGTAAAAACTAAAAAAGCTGCATCAACAAAAAATAAATCTAAATTAAAGACTTTGACCACCACAGAACGTTCAACCATATCCGATGTTGAAGAAGATGTTGAAGATTTGGGTGAAGTAAACGAGATAAAAGTTGTAGAACGAAATATTAAAATCAAACCAGTGACTTCTACCAGTACATTGTCATTATACGACATAGGAGATGACGTTTCAGATTTGGCTGATATTAAAATTGAATCTAAAATTTCCTCTAGTTTATCAACTGTATTATTTAATAATGACGATAAAGTGGGTAATTTAAAAAAGAAAAAAAAGAAAAAAAGTGGTGGACGGAAACCAAAATCTAAATCAACTACTACTGCAAGTATATCACCAAGATCATATAATGATTATGATGACATTTCTGATTTAAATAAAGTAAATACAAAAAAAGTAGTTGGAAAAAAAAGAAAATTTGTATTGAGGTCGTCCACTAGCACCGAGCTTCCAATATTATACGATGAAACTGTATATACAGATGAAAACTATGAAGAAAACGAAGACAATACAAATAAGTTTGAGTTAAATAGTAAAACATCCAATAAAGGTACTAAAAAAAATAAAGGAAGGAACACTAAAAATAAATCAAAACTAAAATTTAGGAATAAAGCAGCAGTTGAACCGATGACTTCTATCACTACCCCTTTCATAAGATATTCCGATGAAGATTTAAAAAACCTAGATATTGAAGAATTAATCGATGCAATCATTAAAACAAATACAAATTCGAAAGAACTACATAAAAGTGTCCGTGAAAATTCAAAATTAGACAAGCAAACAAAATTAATAACAACAAAAACAAAACAAACTTCTTCAGTTGATGTAGAAAGATATGTAGATGAGTACGACGAAAAATACCAACCTCACATGAAAGCTGCTGATGACAATTCTGATTTTATAGACAATACCATGGGCAACAATGAAGATTCAACATTGGAGAAGGACATAAACAATCTTCTTGACAATTTAGATTTACATAAACTCTTAGAATCTGCAGAATCAACGAGTATTCATACAGAGGAAAATACGAAAGATACGCAACACATTCCGAAAATAAAACAAGAAAAAATTTCAGATAATGAGAAAAAAACACAAAGTGCCTCATACTCTTATGAAAGTACCGAAGAAGAAAGTGTAGAATTAAATATTGATGATTGATTTTTCAATTACATTATTTAGTACGACAAAAGAATATATGAGTGACAAGTAAAAAATTAAAATACAATTTACTGATCCTGATACATTGCGCAATAGCTTATGTATAAAACGAAATTGTACATTAAAATCTGTATAAAACTTAACAATTTTTCAATAACAATTTAATGATTTATTAGACTTGCTCTTAATAATCTTATTGATAATAAGCCCCATGAAGTAATTTCTTTGCGAGAGAATTTTTTAACAGTTCTAAAAACTTACTTCTGTGACTAAGTTGAAATATTATGGTGCACATATTGATGGCGTACCACAGCTAACTGATAAACGCGCAAGTGTGTACCGTCTTCAAAACACTTGCAAATATACCTACTTTAATTACTTATATCCAACTAATATTATAAACGCGAAAGTTTGTGAGTATGTGTGTATTTTTGTTGTTCTTTCACGCAAAAGCTACTGAACGGATTTGGATGAAACTTTACAGTAATATAGCTTAAATATCAGAATGACACATAGGCTAGGAGCAGCGAGCGAAATCTAGTATGAGTATAATTCGAAAAAGTAAAGCATGTTTAATATTTATTGTTTTTCTAGAAACATCCGTCACTATAATATATAACTTACAATCTGAGACCGCAATCTTGGGAATGAAATTTTGTTTTTTGGTATTTTAGACAATCATTTTCGGATTCATTATCAAGATGTTATGTGTCTGTATAAAATCAATGTTTCACTTTTATTTTGAAAGCTCTAAGGGCCACCGCAGACTAGCTACTTTTAGCATCGGCGATCGGCGATTTGGCGACTGCATCGATGCCAAGTCGCTGCTACCGGCATCCGAAATAGTGCGGAGAGTAGCGTTCAGCTGCTGTGTCGCGCTTCTAAAAAGCGACTCGATCGCCGCGTTTGGCGTTTTTAAGTGTGCGGTGTGGAGCGTTCGGTCGCCGTATTTAGCTTCTAAAAAGCAACTAGTTGCCGATCGCCGATGCTAAAAGTAGCTAGTCTGCGGTGGCCCTAATAGCAGTAAATTTTTCGTTTTACAGGAATCATCAATTAACGGCAACGCTCTCTCCTTCAGGGTATATGTTTGTCTATACTATTTCACAAACATACTTATAAAATTCTTGATTTTTTATGGGTTACAGGGAGTTCAAAAATTTATTACACGTTATCAATCAAATAAATTGAACATTTCACAACTAAGGTTAAATTGATATTTCGAAACAGCTTTAGTGAAATTGAAACAGTTTCATTTAACTTATACTCTTTATTGTTCACGCATTATTTAATATATCCAAGATAAATAATTCACCTACTTAAAGACAAATATCATGGTAGCTTTTAAAATTGTAATATTCTTAATTGTGATAGTAACTGTCCCACGACATCACTGCAAACATCATCACAAATCTCATCACAATTCTCACCTTATAAAAGTTTTGACATCAAGAAATACTTTCTTCAGACAACTCAGTAAAGCTGCCGAAAGGGTAGTGAATGGAATATTTGACTCTTTGAGTCTGTCAGAACTGTTTTCCAAGAAACCAAATATAAAAACATTATTAACAATGAACAATGATTTAAAGGATATAGCAGAGAAAAACTTTGAATTGTTTGATGTACTGAGAAACGCTAGCGCTGCTCAAGTTGACGGTAAGCCAATAAATCAAATGCGAATAAACGAATTGATGATAAATGTAATAAGTGAAAACGATGAAAATGAAAATGAAACAAAACATGAACATTTTGAGACAAGAGCCAAATCGTTTACTCCGGAATTCACTAGTGGTAAAGAGTTTAAAACTTTTATAGGCGGGTTCGTAAGTAAATTAAAAAGCCTGACTGTAGATGATTTATTTCCAAAAAGGGGTAAAGTAAATTCATCTGAAGAGAATATTTCTGTATTGGGTAAGTATTTTGTTTTTTTTTTTTGCAAACATTAGAAAAAATGTTGATTTAGTATTTTTATATTTGAATGAGCTTAAGTATTTAAGACGAGAAATATTGAAAATATTTTAGGTAACAATGCGATATTGTTAAATATTTAACAAAACCCTCCCTCCCATAAAACATAATTTTCTTGCAGGACCACCACCATATCAAAGAAATAAAATATACAAAATGGAAAATAGAGAGATACACAGATCGGAGAAAACAACAATCATGTCTTATCCCTTCATCGTCAGCATTCATGTAAGAGGAGAATTTACTTGCGCCGGCAGCATTATCCGTTCTGACCTTGTTATTACAGCTGCATCATGCTTGAAGTTGTAAGATCATTTTTCATTATTATTGTTATAACTTTATTTTTTTAAGCCTACAAAAATGACCGTCTCAGCTGAGTCCGGGAGAATGATGCAGAATGATTGGGTCTCACACACACTCATTACTTAAATTAACTAATTTTTAAATCTACTAAGAATATATCTTAATACAGGACTAAATATTTAACTGCAAAATTCCATGTTATTTGATGGTATCAAAAATGATATTATAATTGAATGAAATTGTTGCCTTCGTTCAAATTTCAACATTACGTAGAACTGCCCACCTACACTACGAAGCAATACCTATGAGATGAATATTTATTCTTCCCATGGGTGTCATAACAGGAGAACAATGATTTAAACTACACAGAACAAAAGCAGTGCAAAAGAAAAGGAAAACTTGAAACATACCCTATATCAAACCATCTGGGCAACATGTTATAGTAGGGAAAAAGTCTCTTTAAGTTCTAAGACTCCTTTTGAAGACGAGCTTAACACTATATTTAGTAGTGTACTATTAACAGTTTCTGATGTGCAGTATCGAAATTAGATTTATGCTTTAGCCACGTATGCTATAGTCACAATTTTACTACACATTTTATCAAGTTATTACCACTCATATAACATTCAAGTCTTTAATTGTATGTTTTCAGTCAGGACGACACGTATGTCCGAATCAACAGCAATTACTATTCAAAATTAGGTGATCTTGTACCAGTGCTAGAAACTTATATATATCCTCAATACGATTCAAAACTCTTGCATCACAATCTGGCCATCTTACGTCTCCAGAGAAACCTTAAAATAAGCAAAATCTCACTATACCGAGGAAATTTTAACGTAATACCCAATGATGAAATTGCGATACTTGGCTGGAATACAATTAAGGTAAGACCACAGTAATGAAAATGTTTAATTTATTTGATTGATAAGTATTCTATCTTCATACAAACAATCATATCATCATCGTGAATCATACTGCAACACATATATGTAGAATCGTACATGCTTTCTCTTAAGGATAAAGGTATCATGCTAGATAATTATATATGTTGTTATTGTATAACCTTTTTAATGGTGGATTGAGCAGTTCAAACCTCCTCTCAATCATAGAATTTTCTACACATAAGTCACGGACCATACATACACACCTTTTTACTGTGCCTTTTCATAATTTATTAATTTAATTAATTATTTATTTTTAATTATTATTTTATTAATTATTTTCATTAATTTTCATAATTAATTAATTTAATTGGTAAATTATGGCAAAAATACTGTTACGACTCGAATGCTCTATACCTACACAGAAAAGTTCCAAGGTATTGACTTAATTTACTTATCCAAGAAGACCGTCCTCGATGAAATCGTAATGGTATTCAACAGTAATTAATTAATTTATATAAATGTAATGGTACGTAAAGCTATAATGTAATATCCCAAGCTGTTTTACTTGAACAGCATAATTATGAAACCCGACTTTCAGGAAATAGAACATTATCTATTCTCCGAAACTCGAGTCAATATTTATTTCCATTTCGCTCCTGTTAATATTTAATAACAATGTCCATAACTTACACTTTGATCGTCGAGATTAATTGTGCGGCTTAAATTAAACGAAAAGTCGTTATAATTGCCGCTGAAACTGTGTTCTTTTAGAATGAGTAATGTAATGATTCAAAAACAACTACTCGAACTAAAAACTGTTTGATTTTATACCTTATGCAAAAAGTACTGAGGGGCAGCTTTAAGTAATTTTTTCTTTTTAATAATTTTCATATTTTAATATTTGTAGCTGAACCAAACTGGAAACCAAAATGAGAAACTGGTTTATAACGTTTTAAAAGCGTATGACATTGAAGAGTGCGAGAACATATATTCAAAGTAAGAAAACTCTCAGAGTCAACTTGAAATGTTTACGCATTTACATATGTAGACACTTAAATTATATTTATTTAATAATTATAATATAACTAAAAGCAATATAAACTCTAAGCTAATTTTAAGGAGTGCCTACTTTTCAATATCTTAGAATTTTATGATTGATTCTGATTGATGATGACGAATGATTGAAATCTCTAACAAATTTTCTGTCATAAATATTTCTATTGCTTTGATTTGTCTATCTGTGAATACTTTAAATTGGTCGTCTTGAATAATATTTTCATAGAAAACACTCAGACTCCAAAACAAATATTTGTGAATCACACAAATATTAGGTGCAACCCGATAATCGAACCCGAGACCTCTTGACCAGCAGCCGTATACGCTAACCACTAGACCAACAAGGCAGTCAAAGTACTTATCTTTAATTTTTAAAAGAACTCGGAATTCAAGAAGCTTGGATTCCGGACCATCTATAATGCGGACTTCTTGCTGCTGTAATACTGCGTGAATTCATTGCAAAGATGAGAATACTACTCCACGCACGAACGTACCTGGGTCTTGTAGAGAAGACAAATTGTTTCTGGCGAGAATAATCTTCTCTCTTAAAATTGTCCAATACTCTTATAATTATTTTTATATCATTGCTACATATTAAAGAATATTTTCTTACTAATATCATTACATTTCAGAGCATACATCATCGAAAGTAATTTCTGCGCCGGTTTTAAGACAAAAAAAGGTGAAACTTGCACTGTAAGTAGCACTTATATCTATAAATAAAATTAAATATCCTACATACTAGTTAATGATTAAATGAACAACAGAGAATAGACCCACGAAATTTAGGATGGTGACCCCTACTTCTGGATTCTACTCATGCTTCCCATCAGGCAGAGTATAAAAGTTGAATTTAATTAGCATTTTTCACTTTTTATCTCTATTATTATAATTTTTGTTTTATTATGATATTATCATTATTATTCCTTGCGGAACCGATTAACTATCGTATGAAAATAAATTTAATCCGCTTAAAACTCGTTTTAGTTATTTTTAAAACCATAAAGTTATTTTCCGAACTAAACCAATCCCTGATACAATTTAGCATGTGGATTTTGTGTTTATCCATATGCATTTTTCCGCGGCATGATAACTCCCAAACTGATATTGATTGATTGTTTTGTCAGAAGCAAACTTAATCGAGGGAACAATGCATCGAAGGTTTACTTGTTTGTAATATACCTATCAACTCGTGCTAAGCTGGGGCTAATATTACAATCCGTTCTAAAATTTCAGAGAGACGTTGGAGGTCCGGCCATTATCGATAATTCATTATTCGGGATAGTCAGCTTCAAGGCTCCTATTTTTGGCGACACTGACGCCCCTACAGTCTTCACCAGGGTTGGATTCTACTTTAAGTGGATTGATTATATTATGAATTTGGTTAGTAAAATTTGAAAAAGTACCCAAGACTAGTTGGCGCTATTTGCGGAGACCTTCGTTTAGCAGTGGACGGAAAAATATAGTTTTATAAGTAAATAATATACTTGAAAACAAATGAGTAATAAAAGATTAGATTGAAGCACAAAAAAATCAGTCTTCTTCTAATTCATAAGTCATCAACCATCTGCCAATAAATGTTCCGAGATTACCCAGACCAAACAGATAGACAGACGGATAGACAGACAGGCAGATAGACAGGCCTCCAACTAAGCTTCACGACTGCTATCTTATGATAACAACCGGGACCGACTGCTTAACGTGACCTCCGAATCACGGAAACGCTCATTACATATAATGCCACAAACGGTCACCCATCTAGGTCTGACCGCGCCGTCGTTGCTTACCCTTGGTGATCGTTTACAATCACCTAAGGCCACTCGGCTATGAGCGCTTCAGTACCGTATATATTTACATATTATCTTTCATACCATAGACAAGCAAATTCTCATATTTTTCTAAATTATACCGTAATATTTAGTCTATGTCAGATGATCTGGATATTTTTCAAAAACTAATCTGGTAATTATTTTTGGCACAAATATATATAAGATTCGAAATTTTATAGACACAAAGCATAAGCAAAGCAAGTACTAACATACAAGTCGTCATTGACTGCCTCCTTGGTCTAGTGGTTAGCGTATGCGGCTGCTGATCAAGAAGTCTCGGGTTCGATTCCCGGGTCGGACCAAATATTATTTGTGTGATTCACAAATATTTGTTTCGGAGTCTGGGTGTTTTCTATGTATAATATGTATATATTTACAAAAAAAAAAGTATGTTTATGTATTTATATCAGTTGTCTAGTACCCATAACACAAGCTCTGCTTAGCTTGGGACTAGATAATGTTGTGTGTTAGATATCCAAAATATTTATTTATTATTATTTATACTTATCCTCCTAGCCATTATTCCCAAGTTTATTTTGGGTCGGCTACTAGTTCAACCGGTTTTACCTGAATTTCAGTTTTTCCACGGAGCGACTGGCATCGGACCTCCGCAACCCTAAGGGAGAACTGAAATTCGAAGATTGAACTAGTTGTCAGTACATTTGAGGGCACTGACTTCCCAATAACTATTGCCATAGATGTTCATGACAACAAAGCATACTAATAATCCATTTTAATGCATGTTTAGCGTCCAACAAAGCGAGAAATAGAATCAACTACAAAAACAGAGGACAACAGTCCTATATTCCACAGTACACCGCTTCTACCAAGGTATGCTCGTGTAAACATGGCCAATAAATACCAGAACAGTGGTGAAATAAGTAAAGACATTGCAATTAATGACGACAATGCACAAAACGACGAAGAAACCACTGGTGTTCTTCATCGAATAATTAACGATGTGAATGACAAAAACGAAATGTTATATGATATAATTAATGATGATTTATATGATGATTTTGTGAACATATTTAAACCAGATGATAAAAATATCCTTCACCATCCTTTGATTAACAAAACACAAATATTGATTCCTGGCATTCATTATAATGTACCTACTGTTGAATCACCCATGGCGACGCCTAAATACATGCCAACGTTTTTGCTACGTTCAACTCCAGCGGAAATTTTGAGACACAGGAAGGGATTCCTTTAATAAAACATCAACTGGATGGCAATTATTATTAATGAAAATAGAAAAAAATATATTAAAAGAAGCAATAAATGCAAGAGCATGAAGCGCTAACTAAAATATGTAACCTAACCCGACCTTATCAAGAAATGTTAGTACTATTTAAAACTTGAAAGGTTACAAATCATTGAATTGTCAATTTCATACGGTGACTTAGAGATGCTTATAAAACAAAACAGCACACTTTAAGTCCCGTTTTACAGAAAAGAAATGGCGGTGATAGAAAATTCTAAAATACTTTAACCTAACCTTTGATTATAAACATGTATATAATCAAAGACAGTTACATAAACTCACCTATTATTATCGCTTAAAGCCAAGTTTAAAATGGCATAAAATGAAATAAATATTTAAAACTAAGCTTTAAGTTTCTTTTTAACATATTTTATTATTTATAAGCATTTCATTTAATCGTTTAAAACCTATAAAATACTCGTAAACGAGTATAAGATTAAATAAATTACTTGCACTATCTATTGCCATGGTACAAATAATAATTAATAATGTAATTTTTGTATCATTGTTCATTCTGTATCATTGTCCCGGAGCCCGGGAGAATGATACAGAAAAATCTGACCTGGTTGCCATGGAATGAGTCACCATACTGCATTGTGATAACCCGCATAATGAGGATGATGAACTTTACTCCTGGATTTTACTAATGCTTTCCATGATTCAGAGCAATTACTTAAGTAGGATTAAAAATAAAACAGAAGGAAATTTGTAATGTATCATGCATGCAGTACATCACGCAGACGAAATAAACTTTCACTCAGAGTACCCTACACATTATAATACCAAACATACTATATCTTCGATTGTTTGTTTTTTAGGTAGTACTAAGAGTGTGTAGGTATGTGGGTACCTAGATAGAACCACCTAGCAAGTTTCTAGAGCGTTAAGTCAAAACACTGAATCGATCAACCACTGCATGCCGTTTAAAGGTACTTCTAGCCGGGGTACTAGATGTACTCTAGAAAGAAAAGCCCTGGAACTCCGACTTATCACGGGTCGTCTACAGCTTGCAGATAACCCTGTCTTGAGTGGTACTCTGGTCTGCTTCTGATATGGTGATATATGAACTCACCGGTCACACCTACGTTTGCGCTTATATAGAATAGAGATGACTCTGAGACCTCCAGCGTTGTTTCTAGACCTAGCGGACCGGTAGAGTTGAAATCCTCTCCCAGCCCCGATCCGCCTTCTTTGCAAGCATAACTTTACTAGTAGATGGAGACGTCGTCAGTAAATCCATAACATGACCGCAATTAAGTTGTTGAACGAGAGAATCAACACCCTAATAGCCAGCATGAGATCACACCTCTACTCCACCCACGTCGGGAGTTCTGCCAACATGTGAAGAGCCCTGTATTTCTTGAATACTTTTGTTTTAAAACTCTAGTTACTATCATTTACGGTACATTCCTAGTGCCTACATAAATGGTACCAAATTTTTGTTGGAAAATTTGACCATTTATTAGCTGCCCGTGTTTACAATTTGAGATAACTAATAGTACAAATAACTTAATCAAAGATTGTTGTTTATAAAGTGTAATTTTATTCGTATTTAATATTCTTATATTAATAATATGTATTCTAGGCGTAAGGAAAGACATTTTCAAAAATGTACACACAACCAATTTCCACTGTTTAGTATTTCAATGTGTTGTTACTTTAACAGTAAAGCGTTTATGCAGAATTCTACAGTAAACATAGCAAATATATTAGTTTGAAATCATAAATTGGTTTCACAACGATACTAAAAATAACATTGTGAAAATCAATCAAATTAATTTTATTGCAAAATCTAAACATAATTGAAAAACACATTTTGGTTTAGCTTGATTTATATTTAAGATTCACACATATTTCACTAAATATTACTTAAGTAAAGTTTTTACATTGAAAACAAATATAATGTTGTTATTTAATATTCTAATGTTTTTATTGACGGCGGTCGTCGCAAAAGATCATGGACAACATCACCATGATTCTCATCTTATAACTCATCTTGTGCGTCTGCTACGACCAAACAATAACTTCTTCAATGAACTGTCGAGAAATGCAGAAAAGGTAGTAAACGGAATATTTGAATCTTTACATCTTTCACAAATATTTTCTAAAGAACCAAAAATAAGTGTAATAATAAAAATGCTACACAATCTAAACGATATGTCGCATAAAAATTTTGAATTATACAATTTATTGAGAAATGCAAGCGATGTTGCAGTTGATAGTACACCTTTAAGCCAAATAAGATTACACGAATTAATAATAAGAATTTTAAATGAAAAAGAATTTAATGCGTACAACGAAACCAAAGATAGGAGTTCTGAAAAAAATGAAAGTAAACATATTGAAGAAAGTGCAGAGTTCGCTAACAGCAAAGAATTCCAAAAATTTGTTGGTGGGTTTTTAAAAAAAATTAATAGTCTTACAGTAAATGATTTATTCGATAAGAAAGAAAATTTTAATGAAAGTAACGAACATGTATTCGATCAATCTGGTAATGAGAATCTCGATATTTGGGGTGAGTTTATTAATCAACTCAATTTTTTTCTACATTTTGCTTAATTCAATAAACGAAAGTAAACAATCAAAATAAAATAAAAAATCTTTCAAACCACTTTTCAGACCAACTTATGGTCAATTCCCAAAACAATCTCTAAATTATTCATTTTCTGTTTTCAAGAGCCACCAAGCGAAGAAATAGATAAGAATATGCTCAATGTAACAAACAGAAGGATATATAAAGGAATCAAAACTTCTATTGTCTCATATCCTTTTATTGTCAGCATTCACATTCTGAATGAATTTATGTGCGCTGGCAGCATCATCAGCAAAGACCTTGTCATCACAGCTGCATCATGCTTGCAACTGTGAGTTAACATGTTAATTCATACTACGTTATTGTGGTATTTAAACAAATTATTTGCGAATAATTAAAATAAAGCTTATCTGTACATTCATTGCTTATTAGGGAGTTGCTGTTATCTCATAAATAGATATTTTTTGTAATTTAAACCATTTTTTAGCCATTACAATAACAGATTCTTTCGGGAAATTCCGAGAACTCTGCATATAAGAGTCGGCAGCGATTGGATTAATAGACGTGGTGAGGTAGTAAGGCTGATAGAAATCTTCTTCCATCCTCAATATAATCCGAAAACATTACATCACAACCTCGCTCTCATTCGCCTTAAAAGAACCCTTCACTGGCAGAAGTATAAAAAGACGAAAATAAGACGAATTTTGTTAGATCGAGGTGAAGGAAACTTGGCTGCTAATACTGATGGAATCAAAATACTCGGATGGGGGGCGAAAATGGTAAGATCGTTTTTTATATTTTTGGTATTATTCTACTTCTTTTTCCTGGGCCTTATTCCCAATATTATTTGGAGTGGGCTACTAGTTCAACCGGTTTTACCTGAATATCAGATTTTCCTCGGAGCGACTGGCATCGTACCTCCGCAACCCTAAGGGAGAACTGAACCGATTTATAGATTGAGCTAGTTGTCAGTAACAGTTCCCTGGATCCCTTCCAAATACAGGCGCAGAGAGGTCACACCGTGTGGTTTTAGTCGGTTCGAGACCGACACACCGCCCCGTCGGGAGCACCGGTGGGGTGACGGTCCGTGGGGATTTCCACACGTTAAAAAAAAAAAAGTTGTCAGTAAATTCTAGGGCACGGACGTCCTAATAACGATTTCCATAGACGTTCATGACAACTGGGACGACAACTTAAAGTGCTCTCGAAGGCACGGGCGTGTATCACCGCCAAACTTCCAAACTCCGGGCTGCTATTTGGATTTTCCTAAGAAAAACCCCAAAACACTTTTTGGCCTGACCCGGGATTTGAACCGAAGACCTCTTGATTAGCAGTCGCTTGCTATCCACTAGAATAACGAGGCAATTAAAATTCTATTATTTTGGTAAAAATCTAATTTCAATAGTGCAAGTGAGTCACAAAACTTTGACATGGCATTACTTTTCTTATGATTTTATTGACGTGGCCAAATAAAAAAAAACTATAAGAGGCATATTTTGTACATACTAGGCTATCAAATTCCAAATTAAACGGAACCTGTACTATGCTAATCAGGCTGTTGATAAATTATACCTAGACACAGAACGAATATATTATCGCGTTTATATCACAACATTCGTAATGGGTGGGAATCGAATCCAACTAAACCAACATACCAGTAAATTTTTAGTTGTAGTAATTCGAAATATGGATTTCTATTTAACGATTACCCATGTGTTTTGGTGAGTATTCTTTTATGAAAATAACAATAGCCAAAGTAACAATATTACTCAACATTGCATCCTGTGTGCAAATATTCACCCAAAGTACATCAGTTTTCATCCTTGGAACTACTGAATCTAATTATTTTATACTTTTACAGCCAGATCAAATTGTAAACGAGTTCGGAAAGCTTGATTACGCAATTCTTAACATATATCATGTCGAGGAGTGCAAGGAAGTCTATTCTAAGTATTGGATTTTTATGTAAACAACTAATTTTAAGTAAAGTTAATCCCAGTAACCGGATTCAATATGATTCATCATAGTGTAATCTCTACAACTCTTAACAAACCCACCCAAAACATGCAAAATCATGTTTATTTTTCCGTGGTTACTTATAATTTTCGAAAATTTCAATAATCTGATTTTCAAAATAGTGCGTGAGAGAGTTACTGTAGATACCGATTATGAAAATAAATTTATTACCTATATTTGTATGAGTAAAAGGGTGAAATACAAAAGAAAAAAATATTGAAACCGTTTGACCAGTTTGATTTACCACCCTGGCCAAAGTTATGTTTTCTAAAGTTAGTCCCATGTCCAGCAGCGGGTCATTCGATGTTTTTGATGACAACAAGAATTATAGTAGGAGACTCCATTCTAACATCTATATTTTCAGTTAAAATAACTATTTCTTCTTCATGTTGATGTAACAGGTGTTCATAAGAACCTTAATCTAGTTGCAGTAAATTTAATTTCAGAGAGTTCGTTACTCAGAACAACTTCTGCGCAGGATTCCTCTCGAAAGGAGGTGGTGCATGTAACGTTAGTACTAGCAAACAATTTTAAATATGACTAAGCAATGACGACAAACACAGTACCTGGATGGGTTCCCGTTAGTGGTATACCATGAGCGTCTCCGTGATTTGGAGGTCACGTTATTATAGTATAACAGTCGTGAAGCTTAGATGGGAGGCCTTTGGGTGACAACCCTCTCCAGACAAGAGACATGAATCCAACGATGGGTCTTTATGGGTTGCTATTGATGCAATGAATGGGGGTGGTGACACTTTGTATTCTTAATCCATCACCACACGAGGCGACTAAAGGAACAAAATAAGCAGCTAACATCACTGCCAAGAGAAGGAAAACTTGAAACAAACCCTATAACAACCCCTCTAGCCGACCCGTCTGCTGGACATAGGTCTCTCCTTTCATAGGAGAGGCCTATATCCAGCAGTGGACTGTTAAAGGCTATTGATGATGATTGATGCAATAAAATAGATTTGGCTTCTTAGGGCTATTTTTGTCTGCAGGTTAAATTAAGCAGAATTTTGATTAATTTATTATTACCCAGCTCAAGTTCATTATACCAATCTCTTACATTCGGCTTAACTTTCGCTAATTAGCCAAATAAGACAAACTTAACTGAGCCTTAACTAAATAAGCCTGAACTAAGTAAATAACGAAAAATAGAAATGTTACTTATTACAAAAATATATTATTCACCATCCATGCATTAATTTGCATGCGGTTTGCAACTGTTTAAGCGGTTGCCACGTCGCTTTCTACTGCGTTATGTGTTGTAGGTTCAAACCCATCATGGTAAAATACTTTGTGTAATCCCCAAATTAATGTTCTGAGTCTGGGTGTTCTTTGTGTACGTTTCTTGTATGTTTGTAAAGTTCCCCGTGACACAAGAATATATTCCTAATACGGGAGTTGTCTTTAAACAACAAAAAAATACTAAGAAATGGTTGAATTTTGCAGAGAGACGTTGGAGGTCCTGCCATTGTAAACAATTTGTTGATAGGAGTAGTTAGTTTTGGCCCGCCTGTATGTGGTGCACTTAACGCTCCTACGGTATTCACCAGAGTCGGCCACTATATTCAATGGATAAAACGTATTATGGCAATGGTAAATATCTATTACTTTATTATTAGAACAGGTTCATTAACTGATATCTTTTTATTGGATTCAAGCCTTAAATTTTATTGAAACTATTTATATCGGGAACACATCTATATTACTAAAAGAGAAAGCAAAGACTTTGACTGCACTGATGGCGTTCGAGATCCCTACGCCATTTACTGCTGACCTGGGTATTGCGGGTTAAGCCCCATTTCGAAACAAACCTTACGTGATCCACAATTTGTTGTTTAGGGTTTGGGTGTTCGGTGTGTCCATTTCATAAGTCCCCGTAACACGGAATTTAGTCTTATATACTCGTAAATAAGAGTGGGAATATACTCGAATAGGCCACAGTCGCAAATATGTACATAACAAGACCGTCTGTATAAATAAATCTTAAAATAGATATAATCTAACCTTTATGAGGCTTCTAATCACTTTAGTATCCCCTAAAGTGGACTGACGCTGAAAGGTCCTTTATATTTCAAGGATGTTAGTGAAACGACTATTAGAATCTATCACTTATCAATAAATGTTAGTTATGATAATATTACTAATGTCACTAAAACGAAATTTATTTTTAGCGACCTCCAGTTTATGGCGTTCCTACAACAAGCACTCGTAGAGACAATTTCTTCATAGAGTTTAATACTGCTTCTCCAAGCACTATTCCTCACATGCATCCACTTTTAACAAACTTCTTTTCGTCAACCTCTTCCTACGATCCCGTTGTCGATCGTAGACGACGCTGAGCAGATAATATAGAAGTCAACACAGGTGACATTCTAGTGTTCCCTTCAAAAGTCAAGGTCAAAAACAGTAACTATGATGAACTTACACATGTTGTTACAAAGGAAAAATTGCATCATGGTTTTGGAACCCCATTCAGTCATTCTTATAGGAATACTAAAATAGATGTACTTAATGAAACAAAATATTTAGGAAATCTGATTATCACAGAAACTCTAATCAAACTATGATACAGCTAATTAAAGAAGCTCAAATTAAATCTACTGATTGAAACCAATCATCATAACTTCGAATTACGTCTGAAGATAAAATCAACTAAACTAATAGTCAAAAGTAAGTCACTGAAGAAAAAAATATAAAAAGAAACAAGGGTTTCCATGTTTCGGCATAAATGGCATGAATAATGTGAAAATCTGTTGGATACTTTCTGGATCGTGACAGGTGTCACGACAGTTAAGTTTTAGATTTAATAAGAAATAATAAATGCAAAACTAACTATATTTCTTTTACTATTAAAATTATAAGTGAAAATAGAAAAATGTTCAAACATTTGAATTAATAATGTTGTAGAGCTCCAATAAATTTCATACTGTAAAAAAGATTATTTTTATTTTAAAATCTTAGTCATTGTTTTCGGCTAAAACAGAATTTCAAAGTATTAAATAAAATAATAAAAGCCCCGCCAAGTCGAGCAAATAAGCGCTACTGGCGTATCATCCTTTCCTCGAAGCACTTCTGGCCATTTTCGACCTCATCACTTTGTTGTGGATATAATATATCTAGAATTTTTAATTATAAGTAATCAGGCAAGCTGTGTACAAATACATAACATCTCCAATTTAATTAAATTTGAACCAGTAGTAGTCAGTGAGTGACAATATTAATAATAATAACAAACACGAATTGACTGATCAATCATCAAAATACTAGAGCATCTCTAGCAAGGCGGGAGTAAAGAAGCAGCAGAAGTCTGTAAATTTTGCGATTGAAAAAGCTAAAGCTCGGTCCTGGAGGGAGTTCATAGTTATCCATGGAAGCGCCCGTACAAACTTGTGCTAAATAAACTCAGACCCTGGTCAGCCCAGACAGACCAGCTTGAGTAAAGAGTGGTAGGTCCATCTTTACCACAAGGGAAGTTCCCCACACCCTCCGTCAACATTGGAATCGATCACATGATCCGATGACTTGGGCGTCACGGAGAATGAATTAGACCGAGCCGTGACAGGATGGGATCTTGGGTCGAGAATGGGTTTGGCGATCCTAGGGGATAAACTAAGGCAGCTGTTTACCAGCTATCTATTTAATAGCATATTCTCTTCCGGGTGGAAGGAAGCGAGGTAGGTCCAGACACCTAGCCAGGCTGCAGACTGATATGTCAGTTAGACGAGGTGGCGAAATTCTTTGAAAGCATTGATTTCATCACCTCTATTGAAAATGTGAAATTTATATTTTATTGGTATATTGATTTACAATAAATGTTATAGGTAACAATAAAACAAACTTATAAGTCGTTTATATATTAAGAGCTACATAACGGCTGTCGATAATAAATTCAATTTTGTACTGGGTGCAATAATTTTTAGTCGGTTTATCTTGAAATACAAGGAACTCTCCCAATGTTTCCTCATTCAAGAAATTTCTTAATTGCCACAGTCTTCAGCATTTTTGTTGATGTTCAAAGCCTAATGAAATTACAGCCAAATGAAAACATTGATATAGCTACCGCCGAGACAGCTATACGAGAAACATTTAATACTTTATTCAATTGTTTCAAGATCAAAGACGTTCAAAATAAACCACGATTGAAACAGCTTTCGACAATACATAATTTTTTTGTTTCAATCACACTAAAAGATTACGACAATCACCAAGAAATAGAATTGCTGTCGCGAGTTAATGATGTTGATAACGATACATATTTTATTACGCAAATAAACGAGGTTTTGAATGGGGGTGATGACAGCGAATTATTGGCCAAAAATACTTACGCAAAATTTATCAATAGACTAAGATATTTTAACAATAACTTCCATAATGACCTAAGTAATATAAAAATATACCCAGAAATTTTAAATTTAACCAGTGATGAGTTACTAATACGAGTAAACGCTTCTAAAGATAACTCTGGCATAAATTCTCTTGAGAATAATATTCTTCAGAATAGACGAGTTATGGGTAAGGCTTTAATATTCAAATCTCAAAATTCATCTTTTTATTGGTTATATTCATCTCAAAAAGAAAAGGCTGACCTCTATTAAATGCCAACAAAAATCATAGCTGTAACAACTTTTTTTTATCTTTTTAAAAAAAATTAAAATAATAATTCTATAGTCTGATACAAGAACGAAAACTTTTAATTAATTAAAATTAAATAACAAACGATACTTGGTGTAGTACATTTGTTTAGTAAAGTAACTAATTAAATATGATTGACTTTCAGTACAAGAAGGCCGTCGAGTATACAGAGGCATCAGCGTTTATAATATCAAGAAGTTCCCGTTCATGGCCAGCATCCATTTCTTTAACAAGTATCGTTGTGGAGGTTGTATCATATCAAGGGGTTTAATTGTCACGTCCTCATCGTGTTTGCAACTTGTGTAAGAGTTTGTTATTTTTCTGTAAGGGTCACCGCACACTAGCTACTTTTAGCATCGGCGATTTAGGGCCACCGCACACTAGCTACTTTTAGCATCGGCGATCGGCAACTAGTGGCTTTTTAGAAGCTAATTACGGCGACCGAACCCTCGATGTTACCGGCATCCGAATGTGTGCGGAGAGTAGCGTTCAGCGGCTGTGTCGCGCTTCTAAAAAGCGACTCAATCTCCGCGTTTGGCGTTTTTAAGTGTGCGGTGTAGAGCGTTCGGTCGCCGCATTTAGCTTCTAAAAAGCGACTAGTTGCCGATCGCCGATGCTAAAAGTAGCTAGTGTGCTGTGGCCCTAATTCAGAAATTAGCAGTGAAAACTTTTTAAGTCACACTCTTTAATCCATAATTTTCTCACTTATTTATTTTAGCGATTTCGAATATTTCGATACTTTAATTTATGAGGAAAGGCATGGGCTACTCTTTAATGAGCAAGCCGCGGTTAAAAGCTTTTCTTATTTATACTTATTTAGCTTTATTTCTTAAACAACAACAAGATAATCATATATGTAATGGTAAAATTCAATGAAAAGATTTCAAATCTTTAATTTATTCTAGGTTGAAAAAAGGAGATTTGACCTATTCCTCCCCCGAAATTCTGTCATATGTATCAGTTCGGGTCGGGAGTACGTATACTTCCAGCGATGGTGAAATATTTGGAGTCAACGGTATCTACTTCCATCCCAATTATAACTCAGGGACTTTAGAGAACAACATCGGAATAATAAGGCTTAGCCAACTGATCACATTTTCTGGAAGAATAGAAAGTGCAACCTTAGACGTTCACGGAATTCCAACAGACATCGATGATCGAATTACTGTCATTGGTTGGGGATCAAGAGATGTAAGAATCATGCATATATCTATCTAATAAAATATTATGATTTTTATGTATAACGTGTACATATGTATTTACAAATATATATATATATATATATATATATCAGATATCAGTTGTCTAGTACCCGTAGTACAAGCCGTGCTTAGTTTGGGACTAGTTATGTTGGCGTTGTGTAAGATGTCCGAAATATTTATTTATTTAATTTTTTTACATGTACAAGTATATTCTTTTTATTTGTAGTTGATTTATATGATAGTATATCTTGATTTATTAAAGTTCATCGCTATACAAAATACCATATGAAAAAATAATCCTGTATGTATAACAATTGACTTCACAGGCTCTCTTGCTGCACTATGTGTTGTGGGTTCAAATCGCATATATGACAAAACTTCTTTTCATTGACAATTCGTTGTTCTGAGCCTAGATATTCCTTGTTTGGCCAACCTAAGAGTGTCAATATTGGTGTTGTCATCTTTTGTTGGTGCATGAATGACGCAGAAACATCTTACTAAGATGCCATAGTGTGGTCACCATGCTGTATAATCTACAGGGTGAATTTTTGAGACGGGACAGTAAGGGCAGGTACCATAACCGTTATAGTTACAGGAAAACGCTTTTAGGAGACTATCCATAAATTTTTAAGTTATGCTTAACTGCATTTACAGATTTTCGAAAAATTTACAGTTAGCAAAAAATGGTCGTTTTAAACAAAAACTTTTTTGATACCAATCGTTCCTATTTCTTATAAGGATCAAATAATTGAGTACTGGAAATGTCAGAAATCACATAAAACTTTTCCCATGCATTTGTACGGAAATACATAGGGTCATGCTGGCCTCGTGGCTTACTGTACCTAAAAGCGAAAGCGCCTACCTAAAGTAGAAAATCATCATAGTTGCATCGATAATCTTCCACAACATAAGAACCAAAACAAATAATAATAAAATAAATCATTTTAATATATATTTTAGATCCAGACACACATAACTTACATTTAGATGATCTACGAAATAAAATTCTTTATACTCATAATGAAGATAGTGAGCCCTACTCTTGTATTCTACTCAGGGTTTCTATCGGGAGAACAGTCACTTAGAAAAAAATTTAAAATACTACAAAATAATTTATTTAAATGATCTGTATTTCAGAAGTCAAATCTAAAAAGTAGACTGCTCTCATATTCAAAATTGGATTACTATCCTCTACGACATTGTAAATGGGTATATTCTGAGTAAGTATATTATCATCATCATCATCAACAGCCTTTAACAGTCCACTGCTGGACATAGGCCTCTCATTTGAAAGGAGGTTTTGGCCTACTATACCACGCTGGCCAGACGGTTTGGTAAAGGGTTTGTTTCAAGTTTTTCTTCTCTTGGCAGTGATGTTAGCTGCTTATTTAGTTCCTTTAGTCGCCTCTATTCCACCACCCCTATTCACTAGGTGGTGACACTTTGTATTCTTAAAATACGTCACCACATGGACCAGTAAGTATAATATAGCATCATTTTTAACGAACTAAAGAAAACTTTTTAAATGATTTGTTTTTTTATATTTTAGAAAATATGTTAAGGATTATTACTTTTGTGCTGGATTCGTTCACAAAAAAGGAGGTGCATGCAATGTGAGTTAAGATACCAGTCCTTCCTATTTTAAATTTTTTAGTCATCAAATTAAATTAAATTTCATTTTACCATCTTTTCTTACCCGGATTTCACTTAAAATTTTATTTTTGTTTTGTATTCAAGCCTTTTAAGAAATATTTTAAAGGTGTTTTTATTCCATTCTCTTTTTATAGTATGACATGGGAGGCCCAGGAATTGTTGATGGCCAACTAGCCGGAATCTTAAATTTTGGACCTCAAACCTGTGGAAAACGTAATTCACCTACAGTGTTCACTAAAGTTGCATATTACTCCGACTGGATAAAAGGCTTTTTGGGGCTGGTAAGGTTTTCATATAATATTTGTTAGTTTTTTTCTATCTCAGTATCAAATCTTTTTGAGACTAAGCCAAAAATTTCTTATGAGAAAAGAAGAAATTTTACCCATAGATGCCTTACAGAAAAAAATTACGAATGGTATTGTCACCCTTAGGACATCACTCATTTGATAGGATATTAAGAACGAGCTGGCTGTCCAATTTTTGAATGCATCAAAACCTGCTATAAAGTTTGAGATGAACTTCTTAGCATTCCATGGATTCACCGTGCGGGTGCCAGGTCCATCGTGTGGCAGAGGGAAAAACCGAGAGAGTTCCCAGCCAAATTTGATATGCACCTGTTAGTGCAGTCTTAGATACTTGTTCTAAAATAGAACTTACTGCAGTTCTCGACAGGTCAATTTTATAGTAAGCAAGGTTTATAGCAAGGTCTTTCAGAAGATTATAAAGAGATTTTGCTGGTATAGCTCCCGCTCCTACTTCTACTGCGTATAAATTAACAACTTAGCCTTTCTTTTTTTTTGCTGCTGTACCTTGAAAAGCAGGAAAAAAAATTATAGCACTGGCTGTTTAGGTCTACATAACCTAAGGTCTAGGCTATCAAAATATTTATTTTTAAATTCATTATTTTATGAACATGAATATATTAAACGTGCAAAGTGAGAGGTCTATGTCATTATGTGTAGCAGCGAACTGCAATTAGCAGATGACGTTGACAATTTTTCTGTACAAGACTAACTTCATACAAAAATATTAGAATTATGATATTGTTCTAGGGGTCGACGAATGGCACACCAATAATAAGTAATTATCCATCATCAGTAGAATTGAACCCCGATTTTGCTAGAATGCAAGCCGCCGAACCAAAAGCTTCACAAGAACCTGCTAAAGGAAATGATTTGATTGGTTTGTTCAATGACTTCAAGAATTTCGTTTCAATGATTTTTACCACGGTATCATAAATGAAAAATATGTTTGTTTAAAGAGAAATGATAAAGAAGAAATAAACAGAATGCATTCACCAAATGTGCAATATTATTTAAAACCAGCTGAATTGGTTTTCCGTGTGGTGACGAATTAAGAATACAATGTCACCACCCCTATTCAATCCATGGGTGTCGTAAGAGGCGACTAAATGAACAAATTAAGCAACTAACATCCCTGCCAAGATAATCAAAACTTGAAACGAACCCTATACCAACCCGTCTCGCCAGCATGGCATAGTAGGCCAAAACCTCCTTTCAAAGGAGAGGTCTATGTCCATCAGGGGACTGTTAAAGGTTGTTGATGATAAATAGGCGATGTTACCCGTGGTTATTCTATTTTTTCCTTCGTACTCGGTGAAAAGCAGTGAATTTTCTGTAAGTATGTGATACTAGCTTTCGCTCGCGGCTGCGCCCGTGTGTATCTAGATTATTGGAGTAAAACGTAGTCTATGTGTTATTCTGATATATAAGCTATATTACTGTGAAGTTTCGTCGAAATTCGTTCAGTAGTTTTTGCGTGAAAGAGCAATAAACTTGCATACATACATATTTATGATATAAGTAGAATTATTAACGTGGAGTCATCTTATTTGTTCCAAATATTTTACGACTGTGCAGAGAAATTGATAGTAATATTATAAATTCGAAAGTAACGAATTCTCGGCTAGGATGAATTTCGGTATAAAAATAGAAATCATATAAATTACAACATTAAGTAGCTAAACCGTTTCAGAAAGTTGAATATAGCGAAAAATAAATGAAAGACCAAAAAAAAAATGCATTACAGAATTGTATGGTTTTAAAGACTGATTAATAAAGACAGATAGAACATTTGAATACTGCTGGACATAGGCATCTCCTTCGAAAGGAACTTTTGGCCAACTATACCACGCTGGCCAGACGGGTTGTTAAAGGGTTTATTTCAAGTTTTCCTTCTCTTGGCAGTGATGTTAGCTGCTTATTTTGTTCCTTTAGTCGCCTCTTACGACACCCATGGAATGAATAGGGGTGGTGACACTTTGTATTCTTAATCCGTCACCACACGATTATTTTTACATAATAATAGGAATCTGTCATTTCTTTATCTTAAAATCAACAGAGTTTAACAGCCTACTGCAGAAAAAAAACTTGGTATCTCTTTGGAATGGAATCCTCCATTTGAATTATAAAAAAAAAACTGTTACACTGGTTAGTTTATTGTGATTTAATTTCGAATGACTTAGACAATGATGATTTATTTTTTCTATAAATAATATGTATGTATTTACAAAAAAAAAGTATGTTTACGTATTTATATCAGTTTGGACTAACAAATTAACTAACCCATAACACAAGCTCTGCTTAGTTTGGGACTAGATGACGTTGTGTGTATCTAACACCGTGTATCCAAAGATATTTATTATTATTATATTAATTTCAATTAATAAACCAGTCTCAAAACCTGTGTGAAATAGATAAATAAAACGTTTACAAATGCCCTAGATCAAAGTCAAGTAAAAGTTATTGGTTTAAAAATAGTCCAATAGAAGTGAACTGAATATAATTTCAAGAATTTATTTTAACAAGCATCAAAAAGTGCAAAGAGTACAAATTAGATATTAGGTATGTAATGATTAGACGAAGAGTTACTATAGATTTATTTATTTATTTTGGAAAACCAACTGCTACAAAAAAAACAGTTTCATAGGTAACATCAAGCCAATTGTAGGTCTTCACGAACGGTCTTCTCGGAACTCTAATGATCAACATGACACTGCACCAATACAATAAATAAATAGATATGCACCAGTCTACCTAATAAGTTTATTTATTTATTTATAATGGACCTCCGACAAGGAATACACATTAACACAGTTAACTTAACAGTGCTTAGCAAACAGAAATAACAAACTGTTTTAATGCTTGTGCTTCTTCAATAACAACATGGGCATTGTGAAAAAATAAATTTATAGTTTTAGTCAAAAACTTATGTACCTGTATATAAACTTTTTAGTATCAAGATTACAATTTGTTAATAATTTTCAACTTCATCATCATCATCATCAGCCTTTAACAGTCCACTGCTGGACATAGGCCTCTCCTTCAACTTAGTCATAAATGTTGAAAATTATAGAATGCAAAATCTTAGAAGCTTAAATTATTAAAATACGTAAGAAATAATCTACAATTACGATAATCATACTGAACCATACCATAAGTTTCAATGAGCATGATAATAATTACTTAATTATTATGCATTTGTAAATTACCTCTAATAAATGGACAATTATAGAAATAATTACATTAAAAGTCCAATTTTACATTCTAAGGAAATTTAGATTATGGAAATACAGAAAATTAATTTTCATTCGCATCGTAAATTTAACTGACAATCTGTACTTGGTCTTCGACTTGTAAAGAGGTTAATCTGGCAACAAAAGTATTAAAATATTGTGAGATATTTTTGCTATCCCACATAAATTTCCTTGACAATTACACAAAAGACCATTCAGATTTCATCATATGATGGATGAAATGGAATTTAAACCGTTTTGCGAGACGTATAGAAAGATAACTTTTGCTTTAAGTGTCGGTATGATGTATCCAAATCCATATACCGAGAAACGTCGTTTAATTGCAATGAGTATGTTTATTAAAATATTCAAGCCCGCTAAAGCTAATTCACTCTGACTGATGGAGAGCATGAGTTGAACCCAATAGTAATAGGCACCGTACTCATTATGAATGCAGACTACGGAGTATGGTGATAAGTGAGCCTATTGAGATGGATTAAGAATACAGAGTATCACGATCCCTATTCATCCCGTGGATATCGTAAAAGGCGACTAAGGGATAAACTACGCAAAACAACATCAATGCAAAGAGAAGGAAAACCTGAAACCAACCCTTTTTTTTTTTTTTTTTTTTTTTTTTTTTTTTTTTTTTTTTTTTTTTTTTTTTTTTAGTGTGTGAAAAATCATCATGGACCGTCACCCCACCGGGGGTTACGGCGGGGTGGTGTGTCGGACTTGAACCGACTAAAAAACACACAGTGTGCCCTCTCCGCGCTTCTCCGTTTAGGAGTAGGAGAAGTCCAGGGTGGGATCTCCTTCTGAACTTCTCCAGCGCCTGCCCGCTCCTGATGCGGGCACCGTCTCTGTACGACGACCCTCTCTTAGGCGGCGTCCGGCACACACCGACGCCGCCCCCTCGCGGCTGGCCACATAGTGCGGGTGGAGGGAAAACCCGTCCCGTCCACCCGCGGCCACACTCAAGGCGGCATGAGGCGCAGATGTTCGCGCCTCCGCCGCCCGAGTCGCCGGCGGCGAATCTGGTCCGATTGGATGTCGTCCTCACGGGCCTTCTCCGCCGCCTCCTTCTGCGTGATTACGTCCTCGCAGAAGGTTGCGACCGCGGTGAATGCGCTCTCGCTGCCGACCATGGAACGAACGACGGCCGGCAGTGAGAGATCCCCTCCGATGACTGCAGTGAGGACCCGGCGCTGCGTCTCCCATGCGGGGCAGACCGCCAGCGTGTGATGAGCCGAATCCTCACTGCAGTCGCAGTGGTGGCAGGCGGGACTCAATTCCCTCCTGGCGACCGAGTGCAGGTACTTTCCGAAGCAACCATGCCCGGAAAGAACCTGCGTCAGTCGGAAGGTAAGGGTCCCGTGCTGCCGCACTGCCCATTCGCCGATGACCGGCTGAAGCGCCTCTACGGTGGCGAAGCCAGCACGTGGAGTCTCCAGCTGGACCGACCAGCGATCCATCGTGGCTCGGTGAGCGGCTTCGCGCCACTCGCGCACGTGCTCGGGCGGAGGTCCAACTCCACCACTCTCCGCCCGGTAGTTAGCCACTCGCCGATAAACGTCGGCGAGCACTTCCGCCTCCAAATCCCACGGGGGTGTTCCGGCCAGGGCGCACGCCGCCTCCGTCGATACGGTGCGGTAGCCCCGTATGGCTCTGACCGCCAGAGTTCTCTGAGGCCGCCTGAGGCGCGCCCTATTCTGCTCGGTCAGAGCCGCCGCCCACACCGGTGCACCATAGAGTGCCATAGACCGGACAACCCCCGTGTACAGCTGCCTCGTGGCGACACTGGCTCCTCCCAGATTGGGCAAAAGACGCCTAAGGAAGGAGGCAGTGCCAATCAGCTTCGGAGCAAGCTGTTGGAAGTGCTCGTCGAAGAGCCACCTACCGTCTAGGACCAGACCCAGATACTTTAAGTGGGCCCGGACCGGTACGAGGACCGAGTTGACCTCGATGGAGGCGCCGGCGGGTGGACCACGACGGGGCCCATGGAAAAGTAGGGCTTCCGTCTTTTCTAGGGCCACCCGCAAACCCAGCGCCTCAATGCGCCCGACCACCAGGGAGACTCCTGTGGTGGCCAGGCGTGCCGCCTCTTCGAAGGTCGACCCCCGGGCTGTCACTAAAGTGTCGTCGGCGTAGCAAATTACACCGACCCCGGGGGGGAGACGCCCTCGCAGGACCCAGTCATATCCCATGTTCCACAGGAGTGGTCCGAGGACAGACCCCTGTGGAACACCGCACGACATGGCCCGACGTCTCAAGACTCCTTCTCAATCCTCGTACATGACAGTACGCTCCGTCAGATAGTCTGTCACTAGCCGCCCCAGGTATTGCGGCACTCCGTGGTACTGGAGTGCGGCCCTGATGCAGCTGAATGGCAGACTATTGAATGCGTTGGCGATGTCCAAGGACACCGCCAACAGCACGTCGCCGCAGCCCACCGCCTGTTCAGTCGCGGCCTTCAGACGCAGAATTGCGTCGACCGTCGAACGCCCCTCCCGGAATCCAAATTGGGCGTCCGACAGATCGGGGCCCACCTCGCGCAGGTGCCGGACGATGCGGGCGTGGAGCACCCTCTCGAACAGCTTACCCGCCTCGTCCAGCAACACAATGGGCCTATAGGCCGCGACCGAGTCGGCAGACCGACCTGGCTTCTGGAGCAGAACCAGCTTCCCGCTTTTCCAACACTCAGGGAAGCGTCCGGACGCCAGACTAGCGTCTAACACTCCCCTGAGGCGGTCCAACATATGATCGAGGGCTCGGGCCAGCACTCGGGCAGGTACCCCGTCTGGCCCGGGGGCGGTGTTCTTGGATCGAATCCTTAGAACAGCCGCCCCTACCTCTGATTCCCTGACGGGCGGCACATCAGCCTCGCCTTCGTCGTCGCCTCCGGCCATGACGGCCATCGACGGGGGCGTGTGCTCCGCCCGCTGTGGGAATAGGCCCTCGACCACTTCCTGCAGGAAGCTGGGCTGGAGAGTCTCCGTGAGGGGCAGGCCCCCCGCGCAGAGCTTTTTGCGCACCGCACGATAGGGCCGACCCCAGGGGTCACGCTCGAGACTCTCCAGCATCTCCTTGCGGCTCTCCTCTTTGGCGCGGCAGATGGCCAGCTTCAGAGTTTGCCGGATCTCACGGTATTCCTCTTGAAGCCGATCCACCTCCTCACCGACTCCGCGGTGGCGTCGCCGACTACGAGTGAGGCACCTCCGGGCACGAACACAGGCCGCGCACGGAGGTCCGCCAACTCCTGGGACCACCAGTAGACCTCCTTCCTTGGAGGCCGACGCCCACGTACGCGGGGCATGGCCGAGTCGCAGATCTGCGTAATCGCACTGCAGAAACGACCAGCCCCTACGTTGACCTCTTCGGCCGGGGCCTGCGGAGGCAGCCAAGAGTTAAGAATGGCCGCCTCCTCCAGTAAGTCCCTGTCGAGCTTGGCGACAGACCACCGCGGAAAGCGGGAGGGACGCCGCGCCGCGTGACCCCTACTGGCGTCCTGGGACCGGGAGAGCTCAAATCGGATATACAAATGGTCCGAGAGCGTCTCAACCTCATCCAGGACACGCCAGTTCTGTACACGTGCGGCGAGTGCAGGGGTAGCGAACGAAAGGTCCACTATCGACCCCCCCTGTTGTCGCACGCACGTGTTGGTGGAGCCTCTGTTCAGTAGACAGAGGCCCACCGAGGCCGCCCACTCCTCTACGGCCTTGCCCCTGGCGTCCGTCGCCGGGGAACCCCACGCAATGGACTTGGCGTTGAAGTCCCCCAGCACGAGGACGCGCCCAGACGCTAGTTGCCGCATCGAGGTCTCCAGGTTGTTCAGGAAGACCTCGAAGTCACTCAAACTCTTACTGGGGGAGAAGTAGATACCGTAAACGGTGATCCCCCCCCACTCGGCGGCAACATATCCCGTGCCCCTGTCTTTGAGCGACAAGGGCGGGGAACCAGCCGCCGTGGAGCCGACGACTGCCACGGAGCCGTCCCAGTCACCCATCCAGTTTGGACGGGGAGGGACGAAGTAGGGCTCCGCGACTACGGCCACACCGACCGACCACTGCGCCATGGTACCTGAAACCAACCCTATACCAACCCGTCTGGCCAGCGTGGTATAGTAGGCCAAAACCTCCTTTCTAAGGAGAGGCCTATGTCCAGCAGTGGACTGTTGAAGGCTGTTGATGATGATGATGATAAAAAATGCTTCTGCATCTTTGGGCCTCCACTCTTACACACACTAACAAAACAGGACAACACCTATGTTGTAATTAGAGGTTGGTCTTCTATGTGAGCGCAGTACCGCCCCGGTCGAGCCTCCCATCGTCTTCCTAGCCTTTATTCCCAAGTTTATTTGGTGTCGGCTACTAGTTCAACATCGGCATGGCATCGGACCTCCGCAACCCTAAGGGAGAACTGAAATTCGAAGATTGAACTGGTTGTCAGTATATTTGAGGGCACTGACTTTCCAATAACGATTGCCATATATGTTCATGACAACCGGGCCGACGGCTTAACATGCTCTCCGAGGCACGGGCGTGAATCACCGCCAAACTTCCAAACTCCGGGCTGCTATTAGGAATTTCCCAAGAAAAACCCAAAAACACTTTTTGGCCCGACCCGGGATTTGAACCCGAGACCTCTAGATTAGCAGTCGCATACGCTAACCACTAGATCAACCAGGCAGTCGAGCCTCTCATTCGTGCTAAAATAAGCTCGATTCTATTACTTCTTCTTCTTCCTCCTAGCCTCTATTCCCAATATTATTTGGGGTCGGCTTACTAGTGTAACCGGTTTTAGCTGAATTAGTTTAACTATATTACTGTCTTACTTTCATTGAATTCATTACATGGTAGACCTTTTTATATTGTCCTTTAGACATAAATGATAACAACGATTTTCGTTTTACAGTTTTTATAATTGGCAGTATTACGCCGGTGGGATCATTAGCTGTAATAGACATGTACAGATGTTATTTAGAAAAGGATTTCGTCAACATTGTGAGACATAGTACTATACTGGGGCCATTTCTGTTAGCACTTTTTAAAGTAAGCTATATTAGTTTATTTGAAGATTGACTATATATTTTTAATTCTTTTACTGATATACAGAACTTTTTTCCTTTTTTTTAACAACTGAAGCTTATCAAATAATCGGCCAAGTGCGTGTCAGGCCACACAAAGGATATTGTTCTAAAACAGGGTAAATTTAAAATTGTGTCCAATTGGTAATCGTTAAGTTCACATAATATTTCGTTATTTTTGTACGAAGTTGAAAATACTAGTTTAACTTTATTAAACTTTTTTACCTGACCTCGATTGACCTGCAAAATTTATGTTGTAATCTAACTTTAACCTTCAATTAACTTCTACAGATGGCCCTAATGTATCTTAAGAGAAATAAAGCTAAACAATTAATAGATGAAATCACCAAGGACTATCTTCTTTTAAATAGTCGCAATCAGATATTGAAGGACCTTGGCAGGTCTGCAATTAGAAACTCACAAATGTATTCTGAAACTGGTTGGACCTTACTTGTTAGCTGTTGCGTCATGACGTATCCTATCATGGCTATAGTCCTCACATCATACAACTTCTTGTTCAAAGCAGACCCTATTAAATACATGGTACATGACTTCCGACTCCCAAATTTGGAGCCAGAAGCAAGATTTAAGTCTCCATGTTTTGAATTCTTCTTCGTCTATACGTGCTACTGCGTGGCATTGTATATTGTAAGTTTTGTGGGCTACGATGGTCTATTTGGATTATCTATAAATCACGCCTGCTTGAAGATGAATTGTTACTGTGCAGCATTAGAAGACGCTATGAAGAGTGATAGCAGGAAGGTTTATGAAATGGTTGTGTGTGTGATTCGAGACCAATGCAAAATGTTTGAGTAAGAGTTTTCAAATTCACTGTTCTTAAATGAAAAAGAAATGCGCAAATATTAATGTATTTATTTTTCAGGTTTCTGAATTGCATACAAAATACATTTAACACGTGGCTAGGTATAGTTTTTGTAGCCACTTTTGCACAAGTATGTACATCTTTATATCGCATCAATGAGGTAAGAATTTATAGAATAAAAAACTCGGCCAAGCGAATTTCAAGCGACTCAAGAAATAGGCCGTAGTCACCTATAGTGGCTCGTGGATTCAAAGTCGTATCCAATAGATATAATTGTTATGTTTAGTAATTACTAGCTTTCACCCGCGGCTACGCCCGCGTCTATGTCGGTTATCGCGTTAAAAGTAGCCCATGCCCTCTCTCAAGTTTAGACTATCTGGCTGGGTAAATAATTTGATTTTAATTGGTGCAGTGGTTATTAGGTTTATCGCGATCAGACAGACAGACGCGGCGGAGGACTTTATTTTATAGCTAGCTGCGACCCGCGGGTTCACCCGCGTGGTTATAGAAAATTGTGAAAATAATTATTGTAATGAACCTAATGAACCTAATGTTGAATGTACCTATCTATTTTATTTTTTCATAAATTTTTCAATGTTTCATATTATTCTTCTATTCAGGACTGAGACAAATCCAACAAATTAAAATAATGAGTTGTCCAGTTACGTGTTAAAACAACTGTTATCTATAATATGTAATGTATGTAAATGAAACAAATTTTAGTATTTTTATGATGAAAACGCTACTGTATCTTTAATTTGTAAGGATAATTTGGTTTGTTTAGTTAGATTTAGCTATTGTAATATACTCCTATAAAGTATGTTAAAATATTTATTTTGTTCTGCATAAACATGCAAATTTCTCGATTTAGAAACGCGTGAGCAAGCAACGTAGAAATGGCCGTGGGAAAAACATGGTGTGCCCAAATGTATGCCCGCTACCTTTAAGGTTTGACCCTGCGATTTGTTGATAGTCATTGAAAATGCAACTTTTAATGGGAACTGCAGACGTTTAAAGTTAAATGGCAAATTATTGGGAATGATTGGAATACGCGGTATAAGAACATTATCTCCCTTGCATTCTTGATCTTGCAAGATTGCTTTGAATGTCTTGTAGACAGCGATCAAGCGCTTCGATGGCACGTTTGTGTGACATTGTGCATTCGTCCCATATAATCAGTTTACATTGCTGCAACAGAGCGCCGCGGGCACTGCTTTACTAATATTGCACGTTGGGGTTTCTTCACTCGCCAGATTAAGAGGTAATTTAAAAACCGAGTGTGCAGTCAGTCCACCACTCAGTAATGTAGCAGCGATCCCGGAGGACGCCACTGCTAATGCAACATTGCGATCCTGACGAATTTTTGCTAGAAGCAAATTAAGCAAAAATATTTTGCCTGTACCCCCCGGGGCATCAAGAAAGAAAAGGCCCCCTTCACCAAGCTCAATGCGTTGTAATATTTTTTTATATATATCTTTTTGCTCGGGTAGCAGGTGTGGTTCAGTTTCGCGTATCTGAGCATCTTATAAAGCGGTATCGTAGCTTAGTTCTTTGATCAAATCAGTCGACAGCTCCCCTCGATACTGCGGTGAATGCATACAAAGTCGGTCAATTTCTTCCCGGAAATTGTTATGATTTTATCCTTAATAAGTGTCAGTACTTCATTCAAACATAGATCATCGTTGATTTCATCCAACATTTCAAATCTGTGGAAGATATCTTCTACTAATGCACTTTTATATTTATAAATTAGCCATTTACAAACCATCATTATGGTTGCTAAGCAATTGTGTTATGCCTAGCAACCTGTGAACTTTTGACAGGAGATAAACAGTGATACATTTTGACATCTACGATTTAGTACATTTTTATAATAACCTAGCTTTAGCCCGTTTATCTCGATTATTGAAGTAAAAAGTAGCCTATGTGTTATTCTGATATATAAGCTATGTTACTGTAAAGTTTCATCCAAATCCGTTCAGTAGTTTTTGCGTGAAAGAGCAACAAACATACACACATACACACATACTCACAAACTTTCACGTTTATAATATTAGTAGGATTTCGCTATTTTCGTACGAATTTTTTACAACATTTTGAACTAAAAAAGTTAGCTAAGCCTCTGTAGTCTTCTTTTAAAGAAGTTCAATACACGCGAGAAAAAAAAATACCCACTTTACGTGTAGGTGTCTCAAAAAAAAATGTTTTTCGAGTTTTTGCTATCGTTCTTTGTCGACGTAACAAATACATATCCATGCAAAGTTTCATCTATCTAGCACTAACCCTTTGGACGGTAAGTTGAAGATGGATAGATGGACGAACGGACGTGACGAATCAATAAGGGTTCCGAGTCATGAACTACGGAACCCTAGAAAGAGTTGATGTAAATAAACTAGTTATATTCATTACTTTTTATTACGTGCCTTATGGTGCTAAAACAGATGGATTAAATAAGCCTGTAGTAATATGGGTACTAAACAACTGATAAAATTACATAAAGATTTTTTTTTGTAAATACTTACATATTATACATAGAAAACACCCATCATATCCGAATCAAATATTTGTGGATTACACAAATAATTGGTCCGATACGGGTACCGAACTCGAGACCTCTTGATTAGCAGCCGCATACGCTAATCACTAAACCACCAAGGCAGTCAGTTTTGTTCTTTCAGTTTATTCTAAACATACCGTCTGTGTATTAAATTGTGGATAGTAAAATTATCACTATGATTTCAGGGTAACGATTTTGATTTGATGTACCTGATATTTTTGGGAGGTGCTGTAGCATACATATATGTACCCTGTCGATATGCCGCGAAATTGAAGGAAATGGTAAACATCCTTATTGTATTTAAAATTAACTGGTTTGAGTACCCGTACTCGGACTGTGGCTGTAGGCTACAAACAAGGCCAACCTGTTTTTGTGCTTTTAGGGCCACAGCACACTAGCTACTTTTAGCATCGGCGATTTGGCGACTGCATCGATGCTGCATCACGTTTTAGCGACTTCCTGCGATCGATCGCGGTATCGGAAACACGCATTTTAGCGACTGCTCAGATGCCCAATCGATGCTACCGGCATCCGAATGTGTACGGAGAGTAGCGTTCAGCTGCTGTGTCGCGCTTCTAAAAAGCGACTCAATCTCCGCGTTTGGCATTTTTATGTGTGCGGCGTAGAGCGTTCGGTCGCCGTATGTAGCTTCTAAAAAGCGACTAATAGCCGGTCGTCGATGCTAAAAGTAGCTAGCGTGCTGTGGCCCTAAGGGCCCTAAGCGCGACACAGCAGCTGAACGCTACTCTCCGCACACATTCGGATGCCGGTAGCATCGCTTTGGCGTCCGAAAATTATAGACAATACTACTGCCGACGCGAAGGCATCTGAGCAGTCGCTAAAACGCGCGTTTCCGATACCGCGTTCGAACGCAGAAAGTCACCAATGACGCGTGATTTTGATACCGCGATCGAACGCACAAAGTCACTCAAACGCGATGCAGCATCGATGCAGTCACAAAATCGTCGATCACCGATGCTAAAAGTAGCTAGTGTGCTGTGGCCCTTAGAAGCGATGTGTCAAAGATGGTCGCATATCCTTTTTTAGCTACGAATTGAAGCCTACCAAAGTGACTCTACTCTGCCTGATAGAAAGTATAAGTAGAATTCAATAGTAGGGGTCACCATCCTCAATGTCAGGGTCAGCAATGTAGCGTGGTGACCTAGTCATATGTTTTTGCATCATTCTCCTCCAAGGCTCTGGAAGAAGGAGAATTATACATAATGATTTGGCCTCCAGTCACATACACACTAACGAAATACGGCAGCAAGAATGCTGTCATTATTAAGATGATCTTCTGAAATTACTCACAAGGGCTTGATGATTTTTATTCTAGTCAGTGGAGACTGCAGATAGAATATACAGTTGTGGATGGGAAAACGTTAACAACCAAGCGATGAGGAAACTGTTAATTATGATGATAGCTCGAGCTCAGGTATTTATAGTTTTCATCATCATCATCATCATCAACAACCTTTAACAGTCCACTGTTGGACATAGGTCTCTCCTTTGAAAGGAGGTTTTGGCCTACTATACCACGCTGGCCAGACGGGTTGGTAAAGGGTTTGTTTCAAGTTTTCCTTCTCTTGGCAGTGATGTTTTGTTCCTTTAGTCGCCTCTTACGACACCCATGGAATGAATAGGGGTGGCGATACTTTTTATTCTTAATCCGTCACCACACGGACATTTATAGTTTTGATGAAAATTAAATTATTTCCAATTCATTTGACCTATATAGAAATCCATAAATTTAGAAGAATTGTGTCGGCATATTGTATTTTATTTGTTTTCTTCAGGTACCAACTCAAATAGTTGCATTCAACATGGTCAACTTCGATATGGAACTGTTTGCATCGGTAATTGAACTTACTTATACTTACAATTTATCAATATATTTTTGTTTTGTGAGAATTTTCTATAATGTTCACTATCTATCTATCCAGTCTATCCATGCTTTGGTGTCATATTATATACCACATATTTTGCAATTACACTAAATAAATAAAAAAAAAAGCCATAACAAAGCCGCAGTACTGCATCAAGTAAACAGCACTGGATATAATAAGTTGCCAAATGATTTATGATCGCAGTACCAGTACTACTACACCTTTAACTAAATATACAACTAAACCAAGCTCTAAGCAAAAGAGATAAAAATGTCTCTTAGGCCTGTTTATTAATTTTCTTTATGTTTAAATTTCATAACTGAGTCTTCTTCTTCTTCTTTCTTGCCTTATCTCAAGTTTATTTGGGGTCAGCTACTAGTTCAACCGGTTTTACCTGAATATTACTTTTTACATTGAGCGTTTATCATCGGACCTCCACAACCCTGAGGGAGAACTGAATTTCTAAGGTTCAACTAGTTGTCAGTATATTTCAGGGCACTGACTGTCCAATGATAATTGCCATAGATGTTCATGACAATCGGGACCAACGGCTTAACGTGCTCTCAGAGGCACGGGTGAATTAATGCCTAACTTCCATACTCCGGGCTGCTACTAAGAGTTACCTGTTAGAAAAACCCAACAAAAATTTGGCCCGATCCGGGATTTGAACCCGAGACCTCTTGATTCGCAGTCGCATACATTAACCTCTAGACCTACGAGGCAGTATCAATACTATCAAGTATTTTGAAGTACATCGTGAGGTAGACCTTGAGCATTCACGTTTAAAAAAGGTTAGGTTTATATTGTTCCAGGTCCTGCAGACATCGTATTCCTTATTTACTCTGATGAAATCATAAGAAATGATGACATATAATTAGTAAATTATTGAGCACCTTTTTTCTTTTTCTTTTTTTTTTCTTTTTTTTCTTTTTTCTAAAAAAAGACAACTCCCGCATTAGGAATATAAATTCCTGTGTCGCGGGGGACTTTACAAACATATATGAAACGGACACAAAAGACACCCAGACTCAGAACAACAAATTGCGAATCACACAAAGTGTTGTCCTACGTGGGATTTGAACCCACGACACTTGGCGTAGTAGGAAGCGGCGTGGCGACCGCTTAAGCCACTAGGCCAACCGTGCAGTCAAGCGTTTTTGTAGCGTTCACATTCTTAGCATGCATTTTCATAATAGTCTCGCATCTTTAGTTAATAAAAAATAATTGATGACCTCTTTAATGCTTACTTGCTAATAGTATAGACCAGAGAGACCATAATATCAGACAAAACAGAGAAGATACAATCAGAATCAGCATTTGTCTATAGTGTTGTCTTATAAAGAAGGTAGTTTCGGTGATTGCTCTAAAAACAGTTTTGAGGTATGCTCATGATACGTATAATCGTGTTGTAGGAATCGCACTAAACAACATTGTAACAATTAGAAGCGCTTTCATTATAATTAATTATTTTATATAAATGAAGATCACGCAAAGAAAAACTACTTAAAGTCAAAAGTCTAAAAACACATTTCAAAGGAATGAGAAGAGAAATATAATAGAGATTGAATTAAGTTTATGGAAACATCAATGACCAGGAGGAATGGAAGAGGTGAAATAGCAATGAAGCTATTTCTACTAAATCATAACGTAGCTCTTCGTTAGTAGAGAATATTCATTTGCATGGCGTGTAATTAGAGAGACGTAAATCCAGCAGTGAACTGCGATAGGCTGATGATGATGATGATGAATTTTTATTTTGTCAGGCGGTTTATCCAAAATAATATATATCCAAAATATTATATGACAAAAATGGTTCTGTTCAAAATACTGTGTAAAAGGGTTTATATGATAACAATTGGTAAGCGTAGAAATACATTTTTTTATGGATTTGATTGTAATTAGTAATTTTAGAAAAAATATATGTTTAATTGTTTTGGTGACAAGATATGTCAATATATTGTACGAATAAAATGCCTGCTTCAGGTAAGTTCTTTTACTTAATATGAATATAATTTTTTGAGGTTTGAGGAAATCAAATTCAATTTTTTATTGTGAAAGTGCCATCATTGTTACGTTCAATTTAAATAATCATAAAATAAAATGATTTCACGTTACACGATAAGGCAATAAAACAATGCATAAAATATATTTAAGTATATTGGGTAACTACTACATTTATATGTATAAGCATAGAAATATTTGGTCAAAATTTATTTAAGCACTTTTTAAATAAACATTTTTAATTTATGAAAGAAACTAAATACATTATGTTGGCCATCAAGATTAACATTTTATATATAGTTTTACTGACCACCGTTGCTGAAATTCAAAGTCTTGTAGAAGTGTCGACCGCTGAAGACAGTATCTTAAAATTTGCTGAGACAATTATACGGAATACTGTGAATCACATCTTCGAAGGTCTCAATATTCAGGACCTAAACTACCAACCAAAACTAAAGCAGTTGTTGACAATACACAACTACTTTGTGTCCATAACACTGAAGGATTGCGACAATCTAAGGAAAATAGTTGAGCTGTCGAGAGTTCATAATATTGATAACAACACAAAGCATTTGATTGCAAAAGTAAACGAAGTTTTGAATGAAAACGATAAAAGTAGCGAATCAAATACTAACGATGAATATGTCGAAAAATATGTCGAAACGTTTATCGAAAAACTTAATTGTTTAAAAAACCAATATGTATCTAAAACCGACGGTGTAATAGGTACAAAGAAAATAAATGATTCAAATAATATTAAGATACTACATGATATAAGACTTATGGAAACAAAAACAAAGAATAACGAAACTCTGCACAATGATAGTAAAGATGAATTTTGGAGTACGTATTGTTGAATTAAGACATAATGCCTTGAGTCATTAAGCTCACTTATGAACTTAGCTCAATACCAGGAGCTTATTATATTTCATTCACATTACCTTTTTACAGAGCCAAATGGTCGGCGACTGTTTAGAGGTTTCCGAACTCGAATCAAAAACTTCCCTTTCATGGCTAGTATCCAGTTCTTCAAAAAATTCCAGTGTGCCGGAACAATTATCAAAAATGATCTTGTCATTACTTCTGCCTCATGTTTGCAGATGTGAGATATTTATACATTTTTATTTAACTTAAAATATCATTCAGTGGTAAAAGAAATTAGTAAAATCATTAACTCAATTTTTCAGGTCCTGGAACAACCGCTTTTTCCGTGAAAATCCACCATTTGTATCTGTTCAAATAGGCAGTGATTATTACGAACATGGTGGTGAAAATATTGATGCACAGGAAATTTACTTTTATCCTACTTATGATCCCAAAACATTAAACAATAACCTCGCTATCATCAGACTTTCAAGGCGAATAAATTTTCGAAAGAGAAGCAGTAGAGTTAAAAAGATTGATATCGATAGAAATCCTTCGAAGTGGATCCCAAATAGACGCTTTGACCTCGTAACTGTCGTTGGTTGGGGAGCTAAAGACGTAAGTATGTTCTGGTACTTTAAATAAATCTATTGTTCTGGATTTTAAGACATAGATTTATTACTTTTATTCACAAAAGGCTGTTCTAAAATGTTATTCGGAATCTAACCACATTTAGACACTGAATGGCCATCAATAGACCATAGAAGACATACTAGACATAGAAAATATAATTTCCTCGAGTACAATTTTGAGAAGAAGAGGAGGAGAGAGATTCATCAAAAACTACCTTTCTTCCAATAAATGTCCGTGTGGTGGCAAATTAAGAATACAGAATATCATCATTCTTATTCATTCCATGGGTATCAAAAGGGGCGGCTAAAGGGTAGAATTATGAATAACAACAGCATTGCAAAAAGAGACAGATAAGTTGAAATAAACTTTATAACAACCAGTTTTACCATTATTGGACTGTTCAAGGATATTTTTTTTGTTTTGTTTTTCTTCAAAAAGACAATCCCGCATTAGGAATATGCCTTACAAACATACATGAACTGACACAAAGAAGAACAATTTGTAGATCACACAAATCCCTTGTGGCAATTGCACCCACAACACTTGGCGTAGTAGAAAAGGGGGTCTCAAATATTGAAAGGATGGTGTGATATAAAACTTTACATTCTTAATGTAGTTTTAGGGTATAGTCACAGAATACATAATAGTACCAGTACAGAAGACTCACTCCGAAAAGTAAATTAAAGTTATAGATACCCTCGGTGTCAAAAGATTAAGTTCAATTCAGATCGCATAGCGCCGAATCACTACGATTATATTTAGCTACAATTGCGTCTCTTTCTATCGTGTAACTCTTGATTGTTCTGACGATGTCTGTTCGACCGGCGTGTCTGACCCGGCAGGCAGCCGGCCAACTATATCTAAACTGCGGAGTGACACCCCCCTGGTATAGTTGGGAAATTCCAGGGAATTCCTTTTGAGGGTGTACCTGATTCCTCGACTCATAGTACCCAAGACGGCGTGCGGTTTTAGTCGGTTCGAGTCCAACATAGTCACCAACTCATGGTATCCGTGGGGATTTCCGCACGAAAAAAAAGCGTATAGGTAGGAAATGCTTAGAGGAGTTACCTGATTGAAAGATACTTGTTAACCTGGAACAGCAAATACATTTGTTATTCATTGAGATGAGGGTCTGTTTTTTAAAGACAAGGCATAGCGATCACATTGGTACAGAAGTACTCGTATTTATTTAATGCCAAAAAGTTTTCTTCATCGTATTAAAGTTTTATGTACCCAAGGGATGTAATTTATTTGACGATATTAAATTTTCTATACACCATTACATTTCAGAGCAGCAATATCATATCCAACATTCTAAATAATAAGTTATCGTACGCTGAATTAGACTATTATCCGTTATATGAATGCCGAAAGCACTACTCTAGGTAAGATGTAATTACCCAATGATAAAGTAGGCAATAAGCAAACGGATTATTAAATGATAAGTCACTTTTCGTTAAATTTATGTAGCCTTAGCCATTATTATGAATCTACTGTGAGTTCACTTTTATAATCGGTTCAGCGACTAGACTAGCGTGTTTTTTTATGTAGGCTAATAATATTTTTACAATACATTATGTATATTTGCATAGGACCAGATGGTGTTGTGTTTGATGTCCCAAATATTTGTTTATTTCTACATAGACCGCCAAAACTGGATGGTCTTCTATATAGCTTCGCCGTAGTTGTTTAAAATGTCAGAATTTTATAGTCATGTCTTGAACCTTCCCATCCAGAATAGATAGAAAGTAAATAAACGTTTTACAACCATACGTGCCAAAGTAAGGTGTGGAAATATTATTGTAAAGAAATAGTATTACATAGTGTTCTTCTTCCTATAATTCCTTTTAATTGATTATCAGTTTTTCTACGGAGCGACTGGCATCGCACAGCTTCTGATTGCAATAGGTATTCATGACAACTGGAACTGACAATTTAATGTGCTCTCTGAGCACTGTACTGCTTATATATTCCGTACTCCGCCTACTACTAAGAATTCCTCATGAGAAAAAACTCAACAACAGCCAGAATCGAGAAATGAACACGCGACTTCTTGGTCAGCAGTTGCATACGCTGACCACTAGACATACGAGGTAGATAAATACATATTACATTGCTTTATTATCTTGAAATTTTCAGCGCCTACGTAACAAAGAAAAATTTTTGCGCTGGATTCTTTTCAAAAGGTGGTGGAGCTTGTAACGTAAGTGGAACTGTTAATCAATACATGATATTATACGTCACATTAAGGATCATTTGAATATAGAAACATTGTATCAATATTTTCAAAAAGTTCCATGAACTAAAAAAACATGTTATAAGTAGTAATAAATTAAAAAGCAGATATAAAATGATTTCATTCATGACAAAATCTTATCGAATAATAATTTAATCAATTAAAATTTCCATTTAAGCGAGATGCCGGAGGTCCAGCTGTTCTCAATGACAAATTATTAGGTATAATTAGCTTTGGTTCTCCATTATGTGGAATGCCTGATTCTCCCACCGTCTTCACCAAACTTGGCTTCTATAGGGATTGGATCGACGAAATAATGAAAAAGGTAACAATTTTACTGTTATTTGAATACTCGTCATTATTAGAATACTTACACAACTCTGTTTTTAGGAAGTGCCGTACACCCGCAAAAGGACAACAACCCCATTAGTTCCTACGATATTTACTGTCATAGAAAAATCCACGACAAAAAGTATAGTAATGACCCCAGTAGGGACCACTCCAGAACTTATAAACATTGATAATGTAAATGCACTTAGAATACCACAAGAACATGGTTATGATGACGTTTCATCTTTTGGTTTGGATAGTAAAGAACCTTTTGAAAATATCAAGACACAATTAAAAGAAGTTACTTACCAACCCATAAAAAATAAGCCTGAACACATAAGTACGCCAACAGTCAGAGTAACTGCTATTATACCGGTTACTGAATCTATGAGAATAGGCGAAACGAGTTCAGAACTAGGTGAATCTGACCAAAACGAAAGCAATGATCCACCTCCAGAAACAGGCACAGAAAGTGCTGAAAGGATAACAGTTTTCGAAAATTTTGAAGAGAAACGAAACATTGAAAATAGTTTTAAACCTTTAAATAATAATTTAGATATCGACAAACATTTAAATGAGATGGATAACGATATCAGAAAAATTGTTAGCGCAAAAAAAGCCAATGTTACAAAAAATGTTTTAAATGATATCAATCAATCATCTTCAGTTGGTTCCTTATCTTCATCTAGCGAAGATGAAAAGGGTTTAAATATTCCTGTAGAGTCTTTCCACAATTTGCCGACTAAAGTTTTACGTAGGACACATGACTATGATAAAATATCAGAATCGTTGTTCTTTGAAGTAGTATCGAAAGTTATAGAGGAGGAGATAAAACTACAAGTGAGAGAAAGGAAAAAAAAACTAAATTAATATTCTTCATAAGTCTTCTTCATAATTATTCACTTCTGAAATACAGCATTACATAGAAGAAGTCACGTTAATTATATACAACTATAATGTTAATGTAAAATCACTGTATTATATCAAATGATGCAAAAGTAACTTAATAGGCCACCGTAGGGTGAGTCACCATGGCTCATTACTACTCGTGTCTTATATCAAGTAAACATGAGTAGTATCCAGGCAAATAAAACAAGAAAAAAATAGGTCCAGTTTGAAAATGAAAGCGGTAATTCATGACTGTCTGTGATTGTCAGATCTATAGCAGGTTCGAGTATTTATTCCATGTAAAATGTATGGTCCGCAGTTACTACTTTTAATCTATTAGTAGCCTGAAAGCAATACTAATTTGAGAAGGTGGAAAATTCATTTGGATCTCCGGTTTCCCGGGACCACAAGAGCCAGGTGTACGAAGTCTTTTCAAAAAAAACCATCCTGACACTTCCGACCTCGGACACTGTAGATAGGAGTACAAGACCATATGACATTAATACCTAATACTAAGTACCGTCAAAAATAAATATTTGATTTATGATTGGAATAAAAGGGTGAAGTATCATTGGAAGCTCTTTCAATTGCCATTTTGTCTTCTTTATTTCCGATCTCTGCCAACATTTTTTTTCTGACAAAGAAAAAATGCTCTTATCCAACAACATTCAGAATAATATTTAAAATTTCATCATAACGTCATACCGGTGGGCTCGGATCTTCTCTCCTGGGGAAAGTCAAGACAACGTTGTGACGTAGAATCTTGACCTTGGATATTTTTAAGCCACCCGAAGGCCTCCATCGAAGCTGCATGTCCATTACGTTATGATAAAACCGGGATCGTCTGCTTAACGTGACGTTTGAATCCCGAAAATGCTCATCGCATCTTGCAGCATAGAGCAACTTAGTTATGAACATCATCGTCATCAGCCTATCGCAGTCCACAGCTGGACATAGGCCTCTCCCATTGCACACCACTGTGACCGATTTTGGGCTTCTCGCATCCAGCTATGAACGCTTCATTTCAATTTAAACGTACTCAGTATAATAGCAACGA
The DNA here is from genome assembly GCA_932526445.1 of Phragmatobia fuliginosa. Classification (NCBI taxonomy): domain Eukaryota; kingdom Metazoa; phylum Arthropoda; class Insecta; order Lepidoptera; family Erebidae; genus Phragmatobia; species Phragmatobia fuliginosa. The sequence continues at coordinate 59,731,575 of OW052057.1, read as the reverse complement.
CGATAAAAATTAAATTTTTATCGAGAGCCATGAATGTAACATACATAAAACTGAATACGTACGTGTTTATTTAACTGCCTTAAAGTTAACGTAAAACAATATACCACTTAAAATATATAGGTTCATTGTGTTGCAGGACCACCATGATTGTTAAGAAATGATGCAATCACTACTACTTTGTAATATTTGTAATACTTACAAATTCTAAAGTACCTAAGTTTGTCTGTCGTGTTTGCCATTAAAACTCTTAAGCCGCTGTACATATATCAATAAAATTAGGCAAGGAGATAATTTGATTCTGAAAGATATAAGGTGCTTTTCAATTAATTAAACTTTGTCCATTCGTTTATTGTCTTTTTGACAGGTCACGCCTATAAATTACCGGTTTTTTTTTCGTAAAAATGTACTAAAGTAATGTCGTACTTTATAGACGGTAGGGAAGTGGCTTGTGCATAGCAAAAAACAAAAACTATAAAACAGTTCTTGAAATACGATAAATCGATTAAACAATTAAAATAATCTATCATATTATTATGATCAAAATAATTTGACTTCGTTTAAGTATTGTTTTTATAAATTTAATAAAATAAAAAAGAAATTAAAATAGCATGACTTTAAGATTGATTATTTGCAAGGAATTAAGTGGAAATTTTGGAATTTAAGTTCATACTTAGAATAAAGAACAATTACTCTGTGCATTAACTAATTTATTTTTGGACCACTGACTTAAAATTTACTTAAAATGTACTGTTTAAAGAATATTATATCGATTGATTTTGATTTTAAATCGAATCGGTGACGTGTGAGGGCGTCACTAATTTCGAAATTTGTTAAACTGTCAAAAAGATATTAAAGGAATGGACAGAATATAACGCGTTACTAATGATTCCACTACTACATCAAATAAATAAAAATTTTTTGTCTGTATGCAGTTTTTTGCTAACTACATAATTATGATAGTATAATCTTTATTTGCCAAAAAATGTGGTTTTTGCTACTGTAATAATAAGAAAGTGATGATGTTTATAATGTTTAAAGCGCGAGACAGTCTCCCTATAGCCCATTCTGTAAAGTTATTTCTCTCGCAATTGCAATATCTCCAGTATCATAACACAAGTAGTTATTTACTTAATAATAACATTATGATAGCGAAAACCAGTGCATGGCGCGCTATGTGGTTTGGAGGCGTGATTGGGCCGTTTTTTTTTCAGAGATGAGGCTGGAAATGCTTTAACGGTCAATGGATCACGCTATCGCGAAATGTTGACGATTCGATTTTCGCTAATTATTGATGATGTGGATATCACTGATATGTGGTTTCAACAGGACTGTGCCACATGTCAATGAAACGATCAATTTATTGCAAACGAAGCCTTAAAACTCTAAATCCATGATGTGATTAACGAAATAGATCCGCCATTTTGCCAAAAAGTGATTAAAAACTTTTTTGAAAGAATCTACATCTGTTAGCGTGCTGGTGGTGGACATTTGTCAGATATTATTTTTTATTCATAATTGCCAAACTTTTCTTTTTGTAATACAATATTTTTTTAATCATCTTCATATAAATTTCTTTGTTTTATTTTGTTTTAGAAAACAAGGTTCTTGTTGAAAAACCCTTTATTTACAACCACCTTTTGCCCGTGGTTCTACCCTCGTGGGTTGTATAAGTCCCCGTGCGAAGCCGGGGCGGATGGCTAGTAGGTTATATTCTGAGTGCGGGAATTATCTTCTGAAACATAATAAACTAACAATAGGTAAATACAAACAATATGAAACTAAGTCTGAGTGACATACGGATGAAAACATAATCCTGTTATTGATTACATTAAGCTACTAACTCTTATTTGGTCATCACCAAATAAGAGTAGCAAATGGTGATTGCATAAATGAAAATATTAGTGCCAGATGCATTAATATTTTCAATTAATGTGTGCCAATATCTTTTTGTCTGAACTCATAAGTCCTGAGGTTATAAAATTATTTTATAACATATTTGCTCGTAAAGGGTCTCTTATTTCACCAATTTCAATATCTTAATTTATCTCATTACGTACTTGTGCGTTATTGTAATGTAAAACGCACGTTTTATTTTTAAATAAGTAAAACCCACGGTTTATCAAGATGCTCGAACAATACTCTTTTAAATATTAGCAAAGAGTTTTTATGTCAGAAAAGTGGTCAATATTTTATGAATAAACTTAACTTTGAGAGATAATAACAAGAACTTGACAATCTTAAAAATGCCAACTGGCAACGTAATAATTTTTTTTTTTCAAATTGTTCAAATTTTTATAACTGCTTTAACAAGTAATTAAAGATTTATTCGATCAAGAAAGTCCGAGTTTTATTTATTTCCTCGCAAATATGTTGTTTAACGTCGTATGACATACGTGCGCGCTTTGATAATTACAGCCTCAGCTTTCTTGTAATATCGCCTCGGTTGTCATTTTCAACTTACTGCACTTATATCATAATGTAATAATATTTTTATAGACTGAGGACTATGTGACAAACGAGTGTCGTGTTCCTTCGTCACAAAGGGAAGATCCTCCGACCAGTCGAGGTGATCATACCTGGCGGGCACTGCCCAACGGTTGATGTTGGGATGTTTTATATATGCTAAACGGTGCGAGAATTTCTCTTTCGCGATTCAGGATTCCTCCGTATAGATCATTCCGTGTTTCATCATAGTTCAATGTTTCTTCGCTAGATGGCGCTGATGTATATTGAAGTCGCCACATATTTGACGAACAAGTTAAAGTCCTGTTCTTAGAAAATGATCATAATCAAGATTTTCTCCTAGTTATTTTCACGAATAAGTTTGAGGTTGGCTTTAAATCTACTACGACATGACTGAAGTTTGATATATAAAGAAGAATGACTGCCTTCTCAACTAAAGCACCAGATGTTTTTGAAGTTCTATTGAAATACAGCTATAGGACTTTTTAGATCTGCCATAACCCAACTGGCATAGGGTGCTCTTCAAAGCATGGGAGATCTCAATGCATTACAAAAGGTCCCTTAAAAACAGAAAATAAGGAATGTTTTAAAAATTGAAACTTTATTATTATTAAGTGCCATTCTTATATGAATCTACTTTGATGGAATGATTAGTTTGAATTTGTATCTGGTTCTTAATGAAAAAAAGGAAAGTTAAGAATTTATATACATGTTATTTTCAATTATTCATTATTTACTGCTTCTTATAATCACACGAAATCTAATATTTTATTACTTTGACATAAAATATTGCGTTGTATATATATAAAACAATAAAACACATAACAAAATACATTTCAATATATTGGGGCAAGTACTACATCAATTGAAATATTTTATTTAAAATCCAACTTTATACGATAATTACATCTTTGCTTCATTTTCACATTACATTAAATTTATAAAGTAAACCACTGTTGTCATGCTATCAATCAAAATTGGCACAGTGTATTACATTTTCTTAAATATCGTTGTCAAAATTCACACTCTTGTACCACTGTCAGTCGTTGAAGACAATAATTTAGGCACCACAGAGGAAGCAATTCGAAAAACTGTAAACAGTTTATTCGAAGCTTTTAAGGTGCAAGGTGTAAGGTACAGATCTAAAATAAAACAATTATCAACAATACACAACTTCTTTGTTTCAATAACATTGACAGATTGCGACAATCTCGCTGAAATTGCTAGATTATCGAGAGTTAATGTTGATGATAACAACACACAAAACTTTATTGCTCAAATAAATGAAGTTTTAAATGCAAACGATAAAAGTACAGAAGAAAATGATAATAACATTTATGTAACTTTGCACATACAAAACTTTATTCAAAAACTTAAAAACCTGAAAGAGTTATACTTATCTAATCAAAATAATGTTGTTAATGCAAAAATTTTGGAGTATATAGACTTAGATAGGCTAGAAGAAAATGATATAGAAGGCAGTACAAATTCAAGTAAATCCAATAAAAAATTAGATGATGAGAAAATATTCAATGAAGGCGACGTTTGGCGTAAGTAAAAATATAATTATTCAAAAAAAATATGAATAATTCATCACTCATGATCGGAGAGATTTCTTACAAAATTTTAATTTACTTCATTATCTATATATAGTAATAAAATAGGAGTGTCTGTATGTAAGTTTATATATAATCCGTCCCCACCACACTCGAATAACATATATATCATGTATCATCCGAATATATATATATCACAAGAGTATGTAATAAGGATACCAAATTACATCATTTGCTGCAGAGAAAATGTTATGTTAAATAAAGATTTTTATAATTTATTAATTAACCTAATATTGTTTCAGAGACCAGTGGTCGCCGTATTTACCAGGGTACACGAACCTCCATCAAAAAGTTTCCTTTCATGGCCAGCATCCATTTCTTCGAAAAGTTTGCGTGTGCAGGGTCTATCATTAAAAATGATCTGATCATTACTTCTGCGTCTTGCTTACAAATGTAAGACATTTCTCATTTCTTTTTATTATGATTGTTACTAGCAATAATTCTATGCAAATAAGGTGATACAAAGATTTATAAGTAATTTTAAGATATTTGTTTGTCCAAGGCAATTTGCAGTTTTACCGCGGTTGATTTATTTCAGTTAAATTGTAATGATAAAGGTAGGAACAAAATAAAGGAATTATTATTACAGTTTAATTTCTTAGGGTTAGATAAAGGACAGGAGTAAGGATAAAGGACTTTTATTTATATTTCATTTGCTAATTTTATAGATCAATATATAAAGCCGAATTTACATTACGAAACAAGTTTCATGCTTGATGAAACAAATTTCATGACACTATTTGCTGTACCTGTGGAACTTGTTTACTCGTAATTAAAAATAATAGTGTCATGAAATCCACAGTATGTCTGTGATTATGGCTCAGCCAACATCATGACATCCATCTGCATGACTTCGATAATCTCTTTGCAAGCAGCTTCTCGGACATCTTTATTTTTGTATTGAGGGTGCTTCGGATCCCAGAGGCACTCATTTCGCCGGAATTCAATAAGAAATTGTATACTTATATCAGCTGTCCAACGTTGGTTTGACATTTTCCGCCCTTACCACGACTAAAAAGCACAGGTCCTATCAACGCAGGCGCTTTGGCGGCCCTAGTTTTGCATCACCTTTATACGACATTAGTTTCATGACACTAGTTTTATCAAAAAATCGCGAGTGACACAAAACTGTTTCAGTATCGTGAAATCGACGTATGCATTGTAAAATTCGACGTTTAGACGTGAAATTGTTGATAAAATTAATGTCGCGGAACTATTTTCATCCCAATAGTTTCGTAATGTAGATTCGGCTTTCATCATCATCACATGATGATGATGATGAAAGGTGAATTTACATTACATAGTAGGTTGTACTCTATTTTCATGCCACTAGTTTCGTAATGTAAATTCGGCTTTATGCTATCTTAATATATAGATTTTATTTTTTTACAATCATATGGATCAGCTTAATTTTATATTGATGACAATATTTTCAGAGCGTGGAACAATCGATTCTTTCGTGAGAACCCTGCGTTTCTCTCAGTGAGAGTGGGATGTGAATATTATGATTATTGTGGCGAAAGCATTTCTGTGTTGGAGATATATTTCTATCCACAGTATAACCCAAAGGTGTTAAAACACAATCTCGCAATCATGAGGCTTAGAAGGAAAATTAATTTTCGAAATAGTCATGGAAGAATTAAAAAGATAGAAGTTGACAAAAATCCGTGGACTTTACCTAATACTTGTTCCATCACAGTGGTTGGGTGGGGAGCAAAGGAAGTAAGAATCAATCCACTTTTCTTCTTTATAACTACAAAATTAATGGAAATTGACAAGGCTTTTTACCATTTATCTTATATTTTAGACTAGCAACATTATCTACGATGTATTTAGAAACAAGCTGTCTTTTGCGAAACTGGATTTGTATTTATTGAAAGATTGCCAAGAGCATTATTCCAAGTATGTAAAACTATGTCATTTTCAATACCTACTGAATATTAATATTTTTAAAGACTAGAGTTCACTTTGATACAATCTAAAATAAATTCTGCATTAAATTTGAGTGTATTACCCTCCTCCTGTAACGATTTTTTAACAAGAGCGTCTTTCTTCTTTAGAGAATTTGTAACAGAAAAAAACTTTTGCGCTGGGTTCTACTCTAGAGGAGGTGGTGCTTGTAATGTAAGTAATCATGGTCGAGGTAATATCTATATAAATAAGGAGGACGATGAAAACGACGACGGAGATGATATGAAGAACAATAACTATAACATATCGAATATTAACATCTTCATCTTCTGAGCCTTTATTCCCAAGTTTATTTGGGGTCGGTTACTAGTTCAACCGGTTTTACCTGAAATTCAGTTATTCCACGGAGCGACTGGCATCGGACCTCCGCAACCCTAAGGAAACTGAAGGAAGGAAGGAACTGAAATTCGAAGATTGAACTAGTTGTCAGTATATTTGAGGGCACTGACTTCCCAATAACGATTGCCATAGATGTTCATGACAACCGGGACCGACGGCTTTGCGTGCTCTCCTAGGCACGGGCGTGAATCACCGCCAAACTTCCGAACTCCGGGCTGCTATTAGGAATTTCCGAATAAAAACCCAAAAACACTTTTTGGCCCGACCCGGGATTTGAACCCGAGACCTCTTGATTAGCAGGTCTCGGTTTCGATTCCCGTATTTGTTTCGGAGTCTGGGTGTTTTTCTATGTATAATATGTATGTATTTACAAAAAAAAAGTATTTTTATGTATATAAATTAGTTGTTCATACCCATAATACAAGTTCTGCTGAGCTTGGGACTAGATGGCGTAGTGTGTAACATGTCCGAAATTTTATTATTTATTTATTAAACTAGAGTCACTTTGAGAGGCTTATATAAAAAAGACTTTTCAATAGCATTGAGGTTTTATATATATATATATTCATCTGTTTTATATGTTGTCGCGTTATAGCATATATAACATGGAAATGATAAATTAAATATATTATTCAGACTCAACTTACTACACACTACAAATAATTGTGCTACGACTCGTTTAGATGCATATTTATCATTTATATTACATTTTTATCTTTAACCAATTTACATGAATTATAGCGAGATGCTGGGGGACCAGGAATATACGACGACACATTAATGGGAGTTATAAGTTTTGGATCACCGCTTTGTGGGTACGCTGGTGCGCCAACAGTATTCACTAAACTCGGCTTCTATTGGGACTGGATTGAAAATATCATGGAACAAGTAACTTTATTTTTATTGTTTAATCCTTCGATATAGTGATAGATTGAGAATAAAGTATATCATCATCCCTATTCGGCAAGTTGGTAACACAAGAGTCGATTAAAGAAGTGACCTACGCAGGACTAACAGCATAGCAAAGTGACGGAAAATTTTAAATAAATCTCTTACATACCAGTCTGGCTAGAAAACCTAGTTTCTTGAATTTTGGTATATTATTGAGTTATCTTATGTTAGGTGTTATTTATAAGCTTCAACACCATTTTTTTAAACCAACACATATACTAATAAAAATATTTTGTTGTTTAGGCGGTTGCGTCTTATGGCATAGGGACTACAACACGATTTCCGTCAACAATATTAACCTATGCAGTTAAATCTACTACTGAGGAAATGAAAATGCTTCCTCTCGGGGATACTATACCTAGTTATGATTTGGAGGAAACAGATGCACTTAGGATGGCACAAGAACTGGAATTTAAGGATTTCTTATCCACCATATTTGAAAGTGATGAAAGTAATGTTATAGAAGATACCACTGACATTGAAAGTAAAATGAATATTGAACGTCTTGCAACTTCTGATAATAATCAGAATAAACTGATAGCTTTCAGTGATAGTGATGAATTGTCAGTCGAAACTGCAATAGAGACACAAAAAGGTGTGACGATTATAGATAATGCTAGTAACGATGATAAAATGATAAGTGATAAGAAAAGTAACGTCGAAATTGATACCGACAAAAGAAATGATGAAAATGAGCAAAAAAATAGTGTAAAATTTTTAGATAAAGATGTTATGGCACTTATTGATGATTTGGATATAGATGAATTACTAAGAACTCTCATACCTTTAGATAAAACTATTAAAGGTGACAAATTAAAAGAAAATAGTGTAACTCAGGATGAAACTTCTTTAGTAAGAAACATGGCTGTTCCTAATAACCTAGAAAATAAAATTAGCTCCACTCAAACTTCTTCTCAAAAAAAAATAACTATTGATGAAAACGGTGAAGGGGAAGATGATGGTTTAAGTATAGAAGTAGAGCCTTTCACAGCTTCATCAATGAGAGATAGACACAACACCGAAATACATCAATCATCAACCAAAAAATTTGTGACCCTGACTAAACCAGATAAAATTAAAAAAATGAAACGTTATATACTGTAACATGGCATGTTTAATTTATTATTAAAAGTAATGAAATCATATAGACCGCGTTTTGATATTCCAAGAATACTTTTGATATATTCTTTTTTACATAAATAGCCTGCTTTTGAAAAATCGCACCAGTTAATTACACCCACAAATTTTATATCGAAATCCTTCTTTCCTTTTCTCCAAATTTCAGCCCCAGAACATACCATCCTATCTATCGCCCGACTCCGCTTCTAATTCGGCCAGATATTTTTTGAGCCTCAAAGTTCGTCCATTGTGCGTAACTAAGGTCAACTAATTGTACATATGGAAGCCGTCCGTAACCCCCATGGACTCTTAGGCTAAGTACACACGAAGCGTTTTTCTCCCGTGCCCGCTGCGGTTGCGGGCCCGCAGCTTCCGTAGAATGCAGATTTGTATTTAAAAAAACAAAGCACAACACACGACGCGTTTTACGCCCGCGGCGTGCGCGGTTGTTTGCGGCTCCCGCTGCACCGGCGGGCAACCTGTAGAACCGCGCGGGTCGCGGTCGCCCGCGCTTTCGGCGGGTTGCGCCCGTTCGCTTGGCGGGCAACCGCATCGTGACATGTTTGTATACCTCAGCCGACGTATCTTGGCGAGGCTTTTAATTCTTTTGTGAAGTTAATATAATGCAACAGCTCGTTTCTGGTGTGTGTCCATGGCGGTCTGAACCTCTACTGAACATTACCGCATCATGCAACCGCCTGCCTTGCGATCATTGCCCGCAAACGTGGCGGGCGAAGATCGCAACCGCGACGGCCGCGTAACCACGCAAATAGCCGGTTTCGTGAGTATAGAAAAAAAACCGCAGTTCCACCACCGCAGCGGGCACGGGAAAAAAACGCTTCGTGTGTACTTAGCCTTAATGACCCGCGCACCACCGACACTATGTTCGGGTAAGTACACACGAAGCGTTTTTTTCCCGTGCCCGCTGCGGTGGTAGAACTGCGGTTTTTTTTTCTATACTCACGAAACCGGTTATTTGCGCGGTATACGCGGACGTCACGGTTGCGATCTTCGCCCGCCACGTTTGCGGGCAATGATCGCAAGACAGGCGGTTGCAAGATGCGGTAATGTTCAGTTGAGGTTCAGACCGTCATGGACACACACCAGAAACGAGCTGTTGCATTATATTTACTTCACAGAAGAATTAAAAGCCTCGCCAAGATACGTCGGCCGAGGTATACAAACATGTCACGATGTGGTCGCCCACCAAGCGAACGTAGAGCGCGCGGGCGCAACCCGCCGAGAGCGCGGGCGAACGCGACCCGCGCGGTTCTACAGGTTGCCCGCTGGTGCAGCGGGAGCCGCAAACAACCGCGCAAGCCGCGGGCGTAAAACGCGTCGTGTGTTGTGCTTTGTTTTTTTTAATATAAATCTGCATTCTACGGAAGCTGCGGGCCCGCAACCGCAGCGGGCACGGGAGAAAAACGCTTCGTGTGTACTTAGCCGAACGCTGTTGTAGTTTTGCCAGGCGATGTGACCGATAAATAGGAGCCGTTTATTTGTTAAGTCTACCATTGGAAGGTAATACCCTAATCACTACGCTGAGCAAAACGAATGATGAAGCGAATCAAAAATCGTTGCTAACCATTTTCTGTTCTACGGAAGCTTCAACTTTTATGACACATTGGTCGCCTCTTAAGAGCTGATATTTTGGTGCTATTCTACTCTGCCGGACATTACACGGCATGTGGTGAAGACTTGAGAAATCACATTCCAGCAGCGACGAGACACCACGTTTGAACATTTATATATACCTATTTTGTTTAGTAATAAGTTTTATTAAAGTTTCCTAATAATTTATGTTATTAGCCGATTCGAAATTCGATCTTCAGTCAAAGACTATTCAATTTGAACTTGCAACAGTTTGTATGTATTTGTAGAATGTTTTTTTAGAAACAGTATTATTTTTTCTTGTTGGATTTATGTGTGAGTTCACCTTTTGTATTGAATACAAAAATTATCTAAGATTATCGTAAATAATATTTGTCAACGCAATACTATCAAGAAATCATAATACTGAAAGTATACTTTGGGCTTTCTCTGCACCCTATCCAAAAAACATAAAGTCGCATAGAAGAACGAAACTCTAAAAACGAAGTCATCTTAGTAGGGAGTTGAAATAAAAATTCATACAGAAATTTATTTACTTGTAATCACTTTAATTCTTAACATAAAGCTAAAGGAACTACATGCATATCTATTTTATAGTTTCATGTATGTATTTATGAATTCAATCTCTGAAGGTTCCATCTATAAAACGATACTTAGACCTTTTTCATCATCACTATCATCTGTATTATCATCAGAGAAAAATAATGAGTTTAAAACAGATCTTTGATTTATCGTAATTTCAGTTTCATTCAGTGTGTTATTTAATCCTATTGCCTGTTTGGGACTTGTTTGGTTAGTTTCCTGCACAGTTGTTTCTGTTATCATAAGATTGTTAAAATTTAAGTTATTTATAAAGTTCTTAATACCTTCTTCTAAGATACCTTCGTCTACCTTTGTTGATGTGTTCTCATTTTTAGGGGATTCTGCCACTGCTTCAAATAACACTTCTTCAATTTCATTATTTGTAACGGAAACTTTAGTGTTATTTGTATGGAAACCTTCAAAAGAATCACTGTTTGATTCCTCTAAAATTTCAGAAACAGAAGTAAGTGTCTGTGATCCTGTAGTAGATTCAACATGTTTTTCTTGTATTTTGTCTTCTACTTTTAGATTTTCAATAGAGTCAAACTCCTCTAAAGAAGTAAGTATTGGTTCTTCTGCAATTTCTGTGGTTCCTTTTAATTCACTACTTGGGAATACGTTTTTCTGATTCGTGTTATTTTTTGACACTTTGACAATCGAAGGTTGCTCTCTACCAATTTCAAGTTTGCTATCTGTGTCACTTGTATCATGATAAGCTTTACCTTCACTACTTTCAAATATGTTTGATAAGAAGTCCTCAAAAGCCTCTTCTTTTGGTATCCGAAGTACATTCATTTCTCCCATATATTCTGGGCTAACTGTAGTATCTCCTAACGGAGCAATCTTTAACATTTCAGTTGTTGTTTTTTGAGTCAAAATTGGTAAACGTCTTTTTTCAGTTACAGTTGAGGATTTATAAGCGGAAAGAGGTACCTAAAACGAAAGAGAACACCTGACTAAAAAAATCTGTCTATTCCATAATTGAACATAATATATTTGTCTGCGTGTATTTATGTATCTAGATATGCTGATATAGATATATTTTGGATTATTATTTCCTTATCTAAAACTATTATTATTTGTAAAATGCAAGGTAAAATGTGTAAATGTATAATATATATATTGAACCATTATAAAAGAGAGTAACAACTTCATTATTGTTTAAGATTTTCCACTTGACGTAAAGCTTTATGGTAAGATAAGAAATATCATTTATTTAACCAAACAAAATAGTGTGGTCAGAACACAATATGTTACCTTTTCAACGATGTCTTCAATCCAGTCTGCATAATACCCGAGTTTGGTAAAAACCGTTGGAACATCAGGAGCTCCACAGACTGGTGACCCAAAGCTAATGATACCCATTAGCACACTATTTTGTATACCTGGACCTCCGGCGTCGTGCTGCGTTTAAAATAAAATGTAAAGTTAAAATACATACCCAATACATTTCAGTATAAAGTTTGAAAAATGCGCTCAGGTAAACTACAGCATGGAATCCAATACATGTCTATGAACAGGAATTCCGACTAACAGATTCTAGGTGTATTCCATTGCAGTTTACGCACAAGCTTGAACATGTATTTTTAGATTTGTTAGGGAATTCAGAACACTATAGAAAAGGAATTTCTTATAAAACTACTTCGTTATTCTTACCAACGTATTCGCAAGAAAATGAAAATTGTTTGAGATATTTTCCAATTAATCGAAAAAAATAAAAGTAAGCTTTAGAATCTACGATTTAGAATCTAAGATGTCCGAAATATTTTTAATTATCGTCATGCGTATAATGAATATGCATTCTAATTATCCGTGTGGAGACGGATTAAGAATAGAAAGTATCACCACCCCTATTCATTCCATGGGTGTCGTAAGAGGCGACTAAAGGAACATATTATGCAGCTAACATAATTGCCAAGAGAAGGAAAACTTGAAATAAACCCTTTACCAACCCGTCTGGCCAGCGTGGTATAGTAGGCCAAAACCTTCTTTCAAAAGAGAGGCCTATATCCAGCAGTGGACTGTTAAAGGCTGTTGATGATGATACAATGAATATGTTCTTTTCGTGTATTCTATTCATTTAAGGTTATACTCACACTGCAAGCTCCACCTCCTTTACTATAATACCCAGCGCAAAAGTTGTAGTGACTCACGTACTCCCTAAAATAACAGAATGTAATATATTTTTTTTTAAATAATACGAATTTTTTTCAGAATGACCTTTTTCCCATAAAATATTTTAGAATGGACGCCTACTATTTAACGTTTCACAATTTCTACCATTTTTAGGGTTCCATAGCTAAATGGCAAAAAACAGAACCCTTATAGATTCGTCATGTCTGTCTCTCTGTCTGTCTGTCCGTCTATATGTCACAGCCACTTTGTTCCGAAACTCTAAAAACTATACTGTTGAAACTTGGTAAGTAGATGTATTCTGTGAACCGTATTAAGATTTTCACACAAAAATAGAAAAAAAAACTATAAATTTTGGGGGTTCCCCATACTTGGAACTAAGACCCAAAAACATTTTTTTCATCAAACCATACGTGTGGGGTATCTAAGGATAGGTCTCCCACGACTTTTATCATAAGAAAACAACAGGGACCAACTGTTATCTTCTTCTTCCTAGCCTTTATTCTCAAGTTTATTTGGGACCGGCTACTAGTTCAACCGGTTTTACCCGAATTTCAGTTTTTCCACGGAGCGACTGGCATCAGACCTCCGCAACCCTAAGGGAGAACTGAAATTCGAAGATTGAACTAGTTGTCAGTATATACTGACAACTAGTTCAATCAACTAGTTCAAAAAATAAAATATTTTAGGGCACTGAATTTCCAATAACGATTGCCATAGATGTTCATGACAACCGGGACCGACGGCTTTACGTGCTCTCCGACTGCTATCTATCTATCTATATCCACACCGTATTGGGTGATGGCGACTCCTGTTCAGCCTGGGTTCTCCCTATGATGGGCTCTAATATGGCTAGCAAAGCCGAACTTAGTTTTAAAAGTTCGGTTGCACCGCATGCAGCAGAGTTGGCCGTCAAACGGTCACCCATCCAGATGCTGATCGCGCCATCGTTGTGCTTGGTGATTGTTTCTAAGCACTTAAGGCAACTTGCCTCTGAACGCTTCATTTTTCTAAATGATACACCATTATTTTGAAAATGGTTGGAATTCAAAGATCTTTACGTATTTCTAAGTCGTTGTGACCAAAATGTGACTTAACTTTAAGCGAGATTCGACTATTTACGATCGATAGTTAATATAAATTATTTGTTCCTTAAGTTAGTTCTTAAAATCGTACACAGCGCTAAATAGCAATTAGCAAATTATTGAAAAATAAAAATTATACTTCGAATAATAATTTTGACAGTCCTCCAAAGGAAAAAAATCCAATTCTGAATATGACAATTTGTTTTTGTAAATATCGTCAACGATATTTGTTGCCTGAAATAAAAAAAAAGTTATTATCGGTTAAGTGGTAGGGAATATGTAGTTGTAATTAGAACAAGTTTTTGCCCGCAGCTCCGCCTGCGAATACTGAGGTTAGTTTATATCCTATAAACTAATTTACAAATATATTATGGCTTTGTAAGAGTTGGTAAAAGAATTTTCAAAGTCGGTTTAGTGTCTTCATCAACATCATCAGCCTATCGTAGTTCACTGCTGGACATAGGCTTCTTCTATTGCATACTACTCTGATCGATTTTGGGCTTCTCGCATCTAGCTCCTGCCAGCCCTTGACCGAAATCGGCTAGGAGAACATCCTCATCCCAGATGAAGCAATTATTTCCTTTAACTAAAGTTAAGCCATTTTAGTTGCTTTTTACGGAGTGGGTGATCCTTCTGGAACCGAAACTCCCACCCCTAATCTATAGTCAGAGGTCAGCAACGCATTTCTGACTATTGATCTGCAGATCTCCCTAGTTGACGGTAGTAATTAACCATCAGATCAATCAGACTACGCGGTTGTCCTAGTGCTTTGGATTATTGACAAACTGCATTCCATGGCACTTGTTGTACATAGAACAATACTGTAACAAACGTTCTCTAATGCGATAAGTATGGTGGGTTCAAATCCTGCACGTTTTAACACTTTGGATGATCCACAATTTATTAATCTGAGTCGGCGTTCTTCGTATCCGTTTGTATGTTCGTAAAGGCAATGGCGAAACAGGAATAGGACATGTTTGTGTGATCCACAATTTTTTATTCTGAGTCTAATTGTTCTTTGTTGTGTTTAAAAAAATATTAGAGTAATTTTATTTTTAGACTTACATCTTTGGCTCCCCAGCCAACTATAGTGATTCTGCTATTGCCAGGCATTGTCCATGGATTGTTATCAATATCTATTTTTTTTACACGCCCATGACTATATCGGAAATTTAATGCCCTCGTCAGTCTCATGATGGCTAGATTGTGCTTCAGGGTCCTCGGTTCGTATTGTGGATGGAAATATATCTCCAGCACAGAGATGTGGTCACCACACAAGTCGTAATAGTCGCAACCGACTCTTACGGAAAGGAATGCTGGGTTCTCTCGAAAGAAACGGTTGTTCCACGCGCTAAAAACGTGTTAACATTAGTAAATTGGAAGTTAATCAGTTTGGTAATTAAACCAAAAACAAATTCAACCAGAATGATATTCAGTTTATTTTTAAATACTTGCAAATAATTCTGTATCAAAATGTAAGTTACTTTATCATGAATATAAGTCTCATCATCATCAACAGCCCTTAACAGTCCACTGCTGAACATAGGCCTCTCCTTAGAAAGGAGGTTTTGGCCTACTATACCACGCTGGCCAGACGGGTTGGCATAGGGTTGGTTTCAAGTTTTCCTTCTCTTTGCATCGATGTTGTCTTGCGTAGTTTATCCCTAAGTCACCTTTTACGACACCCACGGGATGAATAGGGGTGGTGACACTCTGTATTCATAATCCGTCACCACATGAACACGGAAAATAAGTCTTAGCTTATTAGCAGGCCTCCATTAGAAAATAGTTTTAAGGGGAAGCCTATGCCCAGCAGTAAACAAATAAATGCTAGTGATGTGATGTGATCATGACAAAGTAATAAACTCCAAGTTACTAACACTTGAAGTATATATTTAACAAATGAAATGAAACAAAATATGACAGCATTCTTTGTTGTCGTATTTTGTTGGTGAGTGTGAGACCGGAGGCCCAATCTTTCTTCATCATTCTTCCGGCTTCCGTAAGCTGGTATAATGATGCAGATTTATCTGACTAGGCCGCTATGGTATGGGCCACCATGCTGCATTGAATCACATTGTGCATGGTAGCGCCTACTCTTGGATTCTACTCATGCTTACCAACAGGCTATTTTGGTAGCCTTTTAAGGCTAAACTTATTTAAAATAAGCAAATATGTCTCACATTTGCAAACAAGACGAGGAGGTGATGATCAAATCGTTTTTGATGATAGATCCTGCGCATTGAAATTTCTTGAAGAAGTGAATGCTAGCCATGAAAGGAAATTTTTTGATCGACGACCGAATACCCTTGTAAAGCCGACGACTTTCAGCATCTATAAAATAGAGTAGGTAGAATTTATAAATAAAAAAATTGGTCGAATGACACACAACACCATCTAGTCCCAAACTAAGCAGAGCTTGTATTATGGCGAATAGACATTTTTTTTTGTAATACTTTATTTAAATAGAAAACATTCCGAAACAATATTTGGTCCGACCCGGGAATCGAATCCGAGACCTCTTGATCAACAACCGCATACGCTGACCACTAGACCAACAAGACAGTAAAAAATAAATAAAGAAATACTGAAAAGTTATTTACTGCTTGCTATTGATGAAACACCTTTAGCGATTTACATAAACATTAAAGTACTTACGCCAAACATCATCACTAATAACATTTTCTTCATCCTGTGATTGTTCATTTACGTTAGTGAAGAAGTCAGAAGAGTTAGTGTCTCTTGTAGTATTATGATTTATCAATGTATTCTTATCCTTCACTAAGTATTTCAATATATCAGACTTTATCACGTTATTTGTATAAGAAACATATCTATCTTTCAAATGTTTAAGTTTGTTATTAAACTTATTTATGTATGCTTCTATATGAATATTATTTTCGTCTTCATATGCTGCATTATTGTTATCGCCTTCATTTATAACTTCATTTATTAATGCAATAAAATGTTGCGTATTATTATCAATATTATTGATAGTCGATAGCCGAGCTATTTTATTGAGATTGTCGCAATCTGACAATGTTATTGAAACAAAAAAGTTGTGTATTGTTGCAAATTGCTTGATTTTTGTTTTTTTCTTTACACCTGCAATTTTGAAAGCTGCGAATATATCATTAACAGTATTCCGTATTACTGTTTCTGTGATTGCAATGTTATTATTCTCGATCATTGGTAATTGCACAAGTGTTTCAATTTGTGCAATGTTGTGGAATAAAATGTAAAACTCGATGATAGCTTGAAGTACAAACATTAGAAAGATGGTTTTTTATATGAAAATGAAGTTGAACTTGTGAAAAAATATAATAAAAGAAGATTTCCTTTTATTTTTTTTGTATAATGATTTAGAATGTGTCTAGTAGTAAATCAATAAAGTGAAATGTAATTTATAATACTGTTTTATTACTCCAATATGTTGTGCAAAATGAGAAGTATAAAATTGCGGGCTATAACTTGGAATAAATTAAAATGACTCTTGTATTATTTATTGCAAAATGTTTATATTGTAAAATTAACTACTTTGGTTTACTCAACAAGCAATTTATTTGACTTTGTCTATGAATCTAAAGATATTTGCATATATATATATATATATATATATTTTTAATTTTATGCCTAGCTGAGACCCATCGTGTTACCCACAGTTATTGTTGCGAATAACGCTGCGAAGCAAAGCTAATCTAAAAAGTTTCTGTGCACGTCATTTATAATATGACAATTTAAGTCCCATCAAAATCGGTCCAGCCGTTCCAGCGACAAGCCGGAAAAAACAGGCAGCCATAAGGAGACAGACATTTTTTTTTTACTCGCTTTTCTTTAAATAAGTACCTAAATACCATAAATGCTTTCAATTAAGCATTTTGTTAAAAAACTGATCATTTGAAATTACAAGGGCTCTCTAATTTTATTTATTTGGTGTATACATAAGCACGCGAGACAAATGAATAGTTGGGTCAAATGGGTCACATGTGTCACTTCAAGGAAAGTGATTACTGCCGTCAAAGAACTGCAGCGATTAAATGACAACTGGAGCCTCATCAGAATGAGGCTCAAGTTTTTAATTAAACGTATCGCCTTGGTTTGAGAGCACCTCCACTACAGTAGTCAATATTGACATTGACAAGAATCCTTCATATCTCGCAAGATATTAATGTTAATATATACCTATGGCTATGGTCTCTTTCGATTCTGTGCAAAATATTACACAAATAACAAGTGCGAGTCGGACTCGCCCATGAAGGGTTCCGTAGCAGCAAGTAACATCCTATAAAAGTTTTGTAGGTTGTTGTAACTTTCATCGATGTTATTAATAGTGTTTTGATTGAAAGAATGTAAATTCCGGTTTTTTGATATAAGACGTATTAAAAAAAAACTACTTACTAGATCTCGTTCAAATCAATTTTCGTTGGAAGTTTGCATAGTAATGTACATCATCTATTTTTTTTAGTTTTATCTTTCTCTTATTTTAGAAGTTACAGGGGGGTTACACATTTTACCACTTTGGAAGTGTCTCTCGCGCAAACTATTCAGTTTAGAAAAAAATGATCGTAAAAACCTTAATAGCATTTTGAAGACCTATCCATAGATATCCCATACGTATGGTTTTGATGATTTTTTTTTGTGATTCAGTTTTATAGCTTTTTTTTCTATTTTTGTGTAAAAATTTTAATGCGGTTCACAGAATACATCTAATAACCAAGTTTCAACAGTATACCTAGCTCTTAAAGTTTCGGAAAAAAGTGGCTTTGACATACGGACGGACAGGCAGACAGACAGACAGACAGACATGATGAATCTTTAAGCGTTCCGTTTTTTGCCATTTGGAACCCTAAAAATGACACCTCATTCGCCTAGTTCACCTGCTCTTGTCATAATCTTGGTAGAACGTGGCAAATCCCTCACTTCTATTGCCAACGCAAAGTCAGAAACACAGTTTCATTGATGTACAAATTATTTAATCTTCTGTCAACCAAACTGTCATATTATTTAATCTTCTTTTGCCTATACTATGGTGTATGTGTGTGTGTATGGTGTACCTACGTGTGCACGTGTGATCAAGGCAATAGGCATATATGTATATACGCACCGAGTACTCGGCCGAGAGCACTGTCTCGCCCGTTTGCTCGGTACGTGTGATCAAGGCATAAGGAGAAGCATGAATGAACTTGTCCAGCTGTTGATTACTAAAGGCTAAGTATTTTTATTAAATATATTACCTTTAAGAATTATTTGGCGCGTAATCATCGGTGAACCTCAAATCGCAATGGTATAAACCTACCCAACCAATTTCATAATTAACCTTGTAACATTTCTAAGATTCTCGTAAAATATTATGTTTGTTTCAAGTTATCTATCAAAATTTAAAGTAAAATTTGTACATATTTTAATTCTAACGCTTTATATGGAATAATTTATTTCGTGGAACGAAACGCAGTAATCGATTCGTGCTGTGGGAAGTTCACCGACAGGTGTCGCTTTATCTCAGTGCTGCCATTTGTATGAAAATTACCATAATTCCTTGCAATAAATTTCCAAATAATGAAACATTGACTGCAATTTCAGTTCATTTATTACACGTTAATAATTATTTATTAAATACAATCGTTATATTGCTAAATATATCGAAGTCAAGCACTGTTTAAATTTTCATTATTTTACTTCTTTAAGTCATTCCTTAAAGACAAAATATGGATGCAAAGTGAAATTTATTTATTTGAAACTACAATACAACACTTTATAAATGAAGCGTCTGAATACAAATAAATGAACACAACATTTTTCTTATCTTTTTTCTTGTATCGTGCCTATCGTGGTAACTTCTAATTTTAGCATAGCAACACAGCCTAGAGGCCTAGACTAAAATTTTCAGTCATTTTGTAAGGTGGTGAAGACTGTTTTACGAGGAACGTAAATCACATAATTAAGGTAAATATACCTTATTTAGCTCCTTAACAGTGTTTTGTGATGTGTTATTTGTTGGTTGTTCTGTATTAATGTTTTAAGCTTATTAAATTTGGGTAAGTTATGGACAAATACACTTGTGACAGATTCGCAAGTAGATTCTATTTTCAAATTTTTGAATTAATTCTATTAGAATTTAAGGCCGATTAAGTTGATCAGTTTCTAGCGATGCATTTAAGGCAATTAGCGCTCTGATTAGACTTGAACATCTCATAATTATCCATGTATAACTCTTCAGGTTACGTTATGTAACTTTTCACTATTGATCACTACGGGCATAACCTCAATATCGGTTTTATCTGTCAGTTTTCACCTGATAGGAATTTTACGTAAGAATTTTAAGAAAGAACTTAAAAATAACTATATTCTATGATTTTAAAAGATAATGGACCGCAATACAATTCTGTTTTATATTTTTTTTATAAATATGAGTTTATTTACATAAAATATGTTATTAGACGAGACATAATGACCTTGCATTAATAATGACTTAATGTGATTTTTTTATAAATATTGTTTTAATATAAAACATAAAATCGAAGGTGGCTACCATCAGCTTCCAGAATTGAGTGGTATGAAGTGTTATAAATCTGGTTGAGGGTTTATTACATTATTTATTTATTCAACGCACTTTACTACAGATACAAATTTTGTACAGACGGACATACATCCAGTAGGTTTCCTGGTAAAAATAAATTCAGAGATAAAGTCACCAATTGTAGAAGGACAATATTGATGGTAGCTAGTAGAATAAAGTTCATTCCATTCTACATATTATGTGAAGATCATCATTGTTAGTCACTTTAGCGTGCTTGTAAAAAAAAGAGGCACAATTTAAATCAAATCAAACCATTTTTATTTCAAATAAACCAATACAACGGCACTTTTGAAATGTCAAGTAGTCAGTCAGTAGTCAGTCGTGAAGCTTATTGTCTGTTCCAATTCGTAGATCCTGTGGAGAAGAACAGACAAGAAACTCCATGGACACTCTTTTCCTACATTGTTTTTACAATTTTTGGTTATATTGTTTAAGGCATTTTATTATTATATTTTGTTTGTGGTCATCATGTAAGGAAAAATATCCCAAGGGTTAAAAAAATTGCCTATATTAATTTAAAAATTACTAGCTGAGTGAGCCCCACGGTGTTACCCGCAGCTGTAGTTGTAAATTGTGAGTAATGCTGGAGAGCGAAGCTAGTCTATAAAAAATTAGCCTACAGAAAGTTCAGTTAAAAACGGTCCAGCTGTTTCAGATATTCGCAGGAATAAACACAGATAAAATTTTACGAAATTGCCTTTTTGATGTTAGTACCATATATTATTTGAAACGCATTTAGTAAAAAACTGATCATTTAATATTACAAACAGACATTCCAAGTTTATTTGTTTGTATACATTAATAGTTGCTCAAAGTAGGGCAATTTTGAAGTTGTAGATTAGAATAATAATTCTTAAAGATAAATGATATCAAATTTGGTATTTCTAACAATAGTTTTAATATGATTATGTGCGTTCAATTCCAATGTGAATTTACCTTTACGTAAATTTATATTTTTTTATTTTGTATACATATGAAATTAATAAACAAAGTTTTTTTTTTGCAATTTCAAATTAAATACTTTTCACTAAATGCAGATTAGTGAGACTGCAAGACCAAAGAGATGGCAATTATTGGAGTTGGACCCGTTTCCAAGTTTCTTCCAACTAATCTCTAGAACGATTGAGCCAATTTTCACAGGATTTAAAATACTATTGTTTATCTATATATTTGAGAAAAAAATATGGTTATACCAAACAAAAACCATAGATAATTACATATTGTTTACAGGACAATGGCCAATTTCTTGATGCGTCGTGCGCTGTTAGACGCCATTCGTGTGCCAGTCTGCACCAGGGCTTCTTCCTCTTCCACCGAACTTGCTAAGGTAATATATTTAATGTTCATTAACAATTTTTTACCTTTTAGGGTTATGTACCCAAAACGTAAAGCAGGTTCCTAATACTAAGACTATGTTGTGATACAATATTGAACAGTGATAGTTTGACACTTGAAATTTTTACAAGTGATGTATTTCTGTTGCCACTGCAGTATGAAAAACTAAAAAGAAGATAAATAATTAAGGGAGCCAAAATGACTACTCTGATACCTGATAGCAAGCATGAGCATCCAAGAGGACACCATCCTTATCGACAATGCAGCATGGCTACCCACTGGAACCCCCATGCACCCCCAGAACAGCACCAGTTGGATGCGTCAGAATTCAAGCAGCAGGATTAGGAATACAAAATGTCACTACCCCTATTCATTCCATGGGTGTCGTAAGAGGCGACTAAAGGAACAAAATAGGCAACTAACATCACTGCCAAGAGAAGGAAAACTTGAAACAAACCCTTTACCAACCCGTCTGGCCAGCGTGGTGTAGTAGGGCAAAACCTTCTTTCAAAGGAGAGGCCTATGTCCAGCAGTGGACTGTTAAAGGCTGTTGATGATGATGATGATGATGATGAATGCTGTTATTTTTGGAATGGTTTTCTTTGAGAGGGTAATACCCGCCCCTGTCGAGAGTGAAATTAGTGTAGCTCTATTACCTTTAAAACCTTGTTAAAGGAGTCTTGGAAATGCCAACAATAATTTATGAAGCAAAGAAAACTTCAGTTGCAGGTTTCCGTGACAGGCTGTAGTCACTTACCCGTATAAGATAAAATTTAGCAAATTCTGATGATTTTTTAATTATTTTCAGATCGGTAGCCGCGAGTGGGTAGGTTACGGATTCAATGGACAGCCCAACTACGTTGACAGGCCTGACTACCCCATGCCCGCTGTCAGATTCCGCCCTGACACACCCGACATTAAGGTAACTATCGTACTCAGGTACAAGATATCTTAATATTTACTTTTAAACAAACCTACTACGGTGAAGCTAAAAAGAAGGGTAACAATATGGTAGCCTAATAGCCGTTTTTACCAACTTTCTCTAAATTTAAAGGCCTTTTAGAGAGAGGTAAGGTAAGGTGTGCTGTGCGTCTGGCGCGGGCCAATGGACGCGTACCTTTAGTGATATTTTCGTTTTCACTTACCTCTATTGGACTTCTAAGCACTTAGAATTCTCTTAAAATTTGGGGGCTACCTGTGAAGGAACTGGTATCGTGTTCCTCACAAAGGGAGGATCCCCCGACCAGGTGTGGTGATCATGGCTGGTGGTCCACTGCCCCACGGTTGATGTTGGGATGTTGTATATATGTTAATCCCCGCGAAAATGTCTATATCGCGATTCAGGATTAGTAGTTACTCCGTATAGTTGATTTCGTATTTTCTTCGTGGTTCAGTGTTTCTTCGGTAGATAGCGCTGTTGTATGGTTTTCGCCTGCGCTGTGTGTGGAAGATGTATGTCCACACTACCTATGTTGGACTTCTAAGTGCTTAGATTTCTCTTAAAATTTAGGGACTACCTATGTTAGCCTAGGGGGAGAAGACGAGACAATGACTTATTTTCTAGGGATAGTAGCTTTTTTGCCACTACTTAACCTATATGACTAAACATGACAACTTTTCCTTGACTGCTTTATTGGTCTAATGGATGGTGTATGCGGCTGCTTATCAATAGATCTCCGGTTCGATTCCCGATATACCCAAACTCCGAAACAAATATTTGCAGATCTTACAAACATTTGTTTCTTAGTTTGGGCGTATAATACGTACATATGTACTCACAAAAAGTATGTATTCATATCAGTTGTCTAATACCCTTAGTACAAGCTCTGCTTAGTTTGGGACTAGATGATGTTGTGTGAGACATCCGAAATATATATTATTTATCTTCCAGGTCCTCCGTGAGAAGGAAAAGGCTGACTGGCGCAAGTTGACCATCGAGGAGAAGAAAGCTCTCTACCGCGCGTCGTACTGCCAGACCTTCGCCGAATTCCAAGCCCCCACCGGCGAATGGAAGGCAGTCGTTGGCTTTTCCCTCATGTTCGCTTCCCTTGCTGCCTGGATCTACATGAGCATGAAGATCTTTGGTGAGGAACTGGTTCAGCTTTTAATTTTTTTTTATTGATGTCTTGTAATTTTACATATTACTATGTCACTACTGCTCGTAGTTTTAGTTTAATACTAAATTCGATAATATGTTGATATATCCTGTTGGTCTAGTAGTCTCATCTAGTGGTGGTAACACATGCGACTGCTGATGTCTTGGGTTCGATTCCGGGGTTGAACCAAATGTTTGGGTGTATACTATGTATAATAATATGTATTTACAAAAAAAAAAATATAATGTATTTATATCAGTTGTTTAGTGCACATAGTACAAGCTCTGCTGAGTTTGGGACTAGATGACGTTGTGTGTAAGATGTCCAAAATATTTATATTGTATATTTTTTTATTATTTATACAGTATACGGACCACTGCCTGATTCCCTGAGCGAAGAGAACCAGAAGGCTCAACTCAAGCGCATGTTAGACTTGAAGGTCAACCCCATTGATGGCCTTGCATCCAAATGGGACTATGAGAACAACCGTTGGAAGTAAACTGGGTAAAGGTAGGCATTTTTTTTTATGTCTTTATTCAAGTTTTAAATTCAGCAAACCATACATACAGGCTTATATTCCTGCTTCATATATTGTTTAAAGTAATTGATGGAATTTATACAGAGGTACACTTGGTCAGTTTATTTCAGATATGAGTCTATTATCGAGTATGTAGAATTGGGGCAGTCATTTCCTCGTTAAGATTAAGATGTGATTATTTGCATTGTAGCAATAGGTTTTAGAATACATAATGTATCTGTTAGAGCAAAATATATCCATACCATGGCGGCCTGGTTGGATAATTCTGCATCATTCTCCTGGCCTCCGAAGGCCTGACTGAACCTTCGGTCTCACACTGACCAACGAAATACGACAGCAATAATGCTGTCAATATTAGGGTGGTCTTCTGTGTGAGGGTAGTACTGCCCCGGTCGGGTCGACCCATTCGTGCTGACATCAGCATGGCTCTACTATCTACTGAAGTACTATTCTTCCTAGCCTTATTCCCATTATTATTTGGGGTCGGCTACTAGTTCAACCGGTTTTACCTGAATTCAGTTTTCCCAAGGAGCGATTGGCATCGGACCTCCGCAATCCTTGGGGAGAACTGAAATTCGAAGGTCGAACTAGTTGTCAGTAAATGTGAGGGCACTGACTTCCCAATAACGATTGCAATAAATGTTCATGATAACCGGGATCGACGGCTTTACCTGCTCTCCAAGACACGAGCGTGACTCACCGCCAAACTTCCCAAGAAAAAGCCATAAACACTTATTGGCCCGACCCAGGATTTGAACCTGACACCTCTTGATTAGCAGTCGCATTAGCAGTGGATACACTAGACCAACGAGTAAATAAATAATAAAAGTAAATATTTTGTCCTTTCAGATGTGCGAGTGGTGCTAAGCCTGTAGAACGCGCTGCCAACTCCGGGCTAGAATAGATACAAATTGTTATAATTTAAGTGATAATATCTGTGTAAGATAATAAACAATCAATTCCACAAACTTTATTTATTTGATTCTTTAGTATTTAGACCTAACGATTTTAAATACTTGGTTTTTTTCTGTTTTTAAGTTTCCATTTTTTTTGTTTTTTTTTTTTTTTTTAAAGACAACTCCCGCATTAGGAATATAAATTCCTGTGTCGCGGGGGGCTTTACAAACATACATGAAACGGACACAAGTAACACCCAGACTCAGAACATCACACAAAGTGTTATCGTACGTGGGATTTGAACCCACGACACTTGGCGCAGTAGGAAGCGGTGTGGCGACCGCTTAAGCCACTAGGCCAACCGTGCAGTCAACGTGCACAATCGTGCATTGTCTCCTCCTAGTTGCTTGTGTGGCACGTAGCGCCGTCTTGTTGAAGGTAAACCTTGTCCAGATCAATACTATTTAACTCCGGCCATAACAATCATTATTCATCTCTCGGTAGCGCAATCCATTCACCGTAACTGTTGATCAACACTTTGGGCTACAGCAGAAATTTTGTCAGTTGTTCTTGAGCGACATGCACGGGTTTTATTCTTTACATCACTAATTTGTCCCAACACTGCCCAACAGCTCAAATTTTTCCACCAATTTCTGTATTGCGGTCCGACAAGGTGCTTCAGGTTTGCGAACTGTGACTGCAAAATTTTAACCATTTTTGTAGTGAATTTTATTAATTCCAATGCGTTGTTGAAGCGTGTATCGTTCCATTTTAGTAATGGCGTAGTTTCTACTTATCAATATTCAAAGAATAACAGCTTCAAAAGTCACATCTACCGAAAAAGTTATTCAAAATAACACCTCTTATTGGAAAACCCTATATTTTTATTTGAAGCCAAGTAACAAACCAAACCAAGTTACAAATTGTCTGGTCTCAGAAATTAAGAGGACCAGACTCACTAGCCAAGCTATTCTCCATTCCACTTCTCTATTCTCGTTTCATTGGCTAATATTTTGTTTCGATCACGTCGTGACCGAGTGAATACATAGCCAATGAATACATCTATGTAAACAAATAAATAAAATTATCTGCTGCTGATCAAGAGGTCTCGGGTTCGATTCCCGGGTCGGACCAAAATTTTATTTGTGTGATTCACAAATATTTGTTTCGGAGTCTGGGTGTTTTCTATGTATAATAATATATGTATGTATTTACAAAAAAAAGTATGTTTATGTATTTATATCAGTTGTCTAGTACCCATAACACAAGCTCTGCTTAGCTTGGGACTAGATGATGTTGTGTGTCAGATGTCCAAAATATTATTATTATTATGTTTGTAATTTTTTTATTTCTCAGCTTTTGCTGGTAATAATTTGTGACATTTACGGTCTCAGTCAATTAAATGCCATGGTATTTTATGAAAATTTAAGCATGTGCTTCTGTCATACCTACTGTGAGTGTTTTCGTCTATTTGCAGAAACTTTCTGACGATTCTGCATGTGTTTAATATGGCAGCTTTTTGAAGGAGTATGTAGGTGTTGGGTTTCAGATCAAGGAGTTTCAAACTGTGGTGAATGTGTTTAGGGATAACTCCAGTAGTGGACAGAACTATAGGGACAATATATACTTTCTGTTGTTTCCAGATTCTTATTACTTCATCCTTAAGGTCCGTATATTTATGTACTTTTTCTGCAATTGTTTTTTGTAGGTTGTGAGTGTTTGGGATAGCTATATCAATTAGGTAAGTAATTTTATTTATTTTATCTTGTACAGTTATATCAGGGCGGTTATAGTGTATTGTCTTGTCGGTCAGTATTGCACGGTCATAGTAAATTTTATGGGTGCCATTTTCTAAAACTGCTTTAGGGGTATATTTGTAGTATGGCGTATGTGTATCTGGGATAAGTTTATGTTTGAGAGATAGTCTTTGGTGACTGATATTTACCACTTGATTGTGTCTATGTGTGTAGTCAGTTTGTGCAAGATTTAATATCTTGTATGGTGTAATATGTTGTATGGGGTAATATGTTGTATGATGTAATATGTTTATTAATATTATTATTATTATTAGTAGTCGGTTATTCTCTACAGAAAAGAAAAAGTAAGGAAATATGAAACGAAGTGTATGTGTCGGCTCGAACACATGACTGGAGTTGAGCACTTAAACTACATTTAAGGAAGCGCATAAGTGCCAATGAATGCTCGGCACCTAAGTCATTTCGGGTGCGAGAAAATTATATCGAATAAAAAGTTCTTTTCTAACACTCTTTGTTTTAATTTAAAAAAAATAAAAAATATAGGTAAGTTCAAATTCAAATTCAAAATTCTTTATTCACTTAGGATGCAATACATCTCTTGTGACAGGTCAAGATTCTACATGTACATTTATGCCATATTCGCAAACAATAGGTAGAGCCGGAGAAAAGAACATGGCAATAAAAACTCGCGGCCACTCCTTTCAAATCGCCAATGTTTACATAGTTTTAATGTTTATAAACCTGATATGGGGGTAAGGTGCTGCCACTAATATACTATACACCATGTTAGAGGACTGATGCAAATTATAGTGATAAAAAATTAGAACTTATGCTAATTTAAAAAAAAAAAAAAACAACAGCCTCAGAAGGTACAACATAGTAGGAGCATCTACTTACAACAAAGGTAAAAACTATATGTACTCAAATATTGGCCAAATTACTGGTAACGAAAGATTAAATATAAAATAAAAGGTCTTTACTGAACAAAATAATATAATTGTTACTCCAATTGCAATTCTTAAATGTTTGTCTGTGTGTTTGATCGAGTAATCTCTGAAACGGTTTTACCGATTTTGACAAGACTTTCACTGACAAAAAGTTGATGATCTTGGGAGTAACTTAGTAACTTCGCTCCGCGACTTTACTCGCGATTTACAACACACTTGCTTGGGAAAAATAAAACAAGATTTTCTATATAAATTTCTTGATAATAACATCACAGTAAGGCAAACTGCAGAAGCACAATAATGTGCTGAGTGATCCATTCAAGGGTCGTTAATGGCAGCAAGGCGTCAACAAGGAATAAACCACAGATGTTCATCTTGCTAAATGTTACGTTGTGTAGTCTTTGAACGTTCTTGAATAGAATTTTTTCTTCTGCTGTGGAATGTAAAAAAAAATAATGTAAACAAGAAGGAGCAGCTTAAAAAAGTTGAAATTCTAATTGGAATTGAAGGTCTATTGAATCAATATTTTGTTTTATAAAAAGCATCCTCAAAAGGCATACATGCAGGCATGGACCACACACACAGACCAACACTATACCGGCCTATTCAGATGTTTCTGCATCATGGGGGCTACGGTCTGTCTATGTGTGTGCGTGGGTGGGTGGATGCGGGCGTGCGTGCGTGCAGGCGTTCGTGCGAGCGTGCGTGTGTGTGTGTGCATGTGTGTATGTGTTACTCTTTCATGCAAAAACTACTGAACGGATTTGGATAAAACTTTACAGTAATATAGTTTATACATCAGAATAACCCATAGGCTACTTTTTACTGCAATAATCGAGTAACAAACGGGCAGAGCAGCAGGTGAAAGCTAGTTAATACTATATCGACAAACCTGATAGATTTGATCGTGTTAATATTTTACAAATATCTTGCCCTTTACTGATAGAATCGTAGAATGATTGACATTGTAGAGATAATACTGTGTGCAATATTATATTCTTGAAGAGCCAAATAACAACCATAATCAGCATAGTAATGTCGTCCCCCTATAATCAAAAGCCTTTCTTAATATTTCATTATTTAACATACGTTTGTGCATTTTGTATACTGCATCATTGTTATTTTCAACTCACTTGTAATAGCGTTATGCCACCACTATCTACTAACATATCTAAACATACTTGGATATATAATAATGTATGTAAAAAGCTATCAATCATGTGATAAAGAATCTGAAAAACAAAAATCTCAAACTGTTAATTTGCGATCATGGGAGAGTTGGCCTTTCCTGAGAGACCCGAACTCATGAGTTCGACATTAAGGGTGGTTGATAATGATGATGATGGTGCGTAATACAGATTTTTAAATTATTATAAATATTTTTAAATAGTTTTGACTGCGGCTTACTACTCTTGTGGATGCACATATTATATAAACGATCATGAAACAACACATTTTTAGCTATTATCAATTTACCTAAGATATCAAATTACCATCAACAAGTAAAATATTAATTTGTGTCAAATCAAAACAATCAAGCACTATAGTGAGAAGGAAAATTGGAACAAACCCAATACGGGGCCTATGTCCAGCAATGGACTGTTAAAGACTGTGGATGATGATGAATACCTTTTAATTTTAAATGGATCATTATCACAAACAACTTCCCAGTATAACTTAAAGACGTCTATGTAATAGGAAGACATGTATTTTATAAAATCTGTTTTCGCCTGCTGATTCAGAAGCAGGTACTCACCAAAATTCCTGAAGTACGTTTACAGATATTGTAACATTTCAATATTCGATTATATGCCTTGAACAACTTTCGACACATATGTTGATCACGATTACCACCAGAGTATAATACATTATTCCAAATAATAAGTACTCTTTGAAGGAGATTCACTGAACAGGTAGCATATATGATATTTAAATCGAAGCTTACTAACATAGGAACACCATAAAAAAATGCAAAACTGCCTTTGAATAA
The DNA here is from genome assembly GCA_932526445.1 of Phragmatobia fuliginosa. Classification (NCBI taxonomy): domain Eukaryota; kingdom Metazoa; phylum Arthropoda; class Insecta; order Lepidoptera; family Erebidae; genus Phragmatobia; species Phragmatobia fuliginosa. The sequence continues at coordinate 59,701,568 of OW052057.1, read as the reverse complement.
CATTACACCGCATGTAGTATAAACTATATAGCAAACTGAGATACCAATCATACTAATCCAATTGCGAATTGTGTACTTTTTAGAAGTGTAATTGAACATAATTACAACTTCTTGAATGTTAATGATGAAATCAACATTGTCCTTGGTTTGAACGATAGCAGCTACAGTATTCATCACAAAACCCACTAAGTAGAACGTCATTTCAAAGTAAAACATAAATATCTGTAATGTATTTGGAAACATATACGAATCATAGTAGGATAGATAACAAAGATAAATATGTACAGACATCATCGCAATTAATCCTAGAACTGATATTAAGACGGAACGAAAGTTATTTGTAGAAATGTAGTTATTCCTTATAATAAATTTAGGACAACATATTATATTCTGCATCAGATGTAATGGGAAAAGCATCCTCTGCATATTTACAGTAACTAAACACTTCATTTGAAAAGGCAACTTTTCACTTCGGGGCTAAATTGAATTTGCTATTTGATTTGTTTTATTAAAACTATGAGTTAAAAGTGTCGACTTATTCAAAGAACCTAACGTTTGGTATTGATAGTGTATTTCTAATGTAATTGCTTTTATCAATTATAGATATTGCTATAATGTGTTACTCATAAATAAAAATTAATTGTTTCATACAGTAAACTTATTAATTTATATACTACCTACTTATTGTTATCGAATCTACCAAACTACTCTAAATATAATATGTGTCTAATTCCTCCAATTTTAATCCTCGGCTAATATCGGGATCGGCTTGGTGATCGCAGAAAAAATTTAGTTCTCTTCTAACCCCAAGACACTTTAATTTTGACTGGAATTTCCTGAAAATGAATAGTAAGCGGAGTGCCGGATTAGTAACAGCCTTTAACAGTCCAGCAATGGACTGTTAAAGGCTGTTGATGATGATGATGATGATGATGAAGCGAATAAGGAAGCAGTCTACGGAGGACAACTTTACACCATGCTGATTTCAGCTCAAATGGGCTGGCTCGAACGGAACAGTACTGTTCACACAGAAGATAAACCTAAAATGACAGTATATTTTTACTGTGTACGGAATATATTCACATTAAAATTAAAAAGGTTATGATAACTTCTACTTTCCGACGTTTCGAACGGGTTATACCGCAAGTGGTCACCGTCGTATAACCCGTTCGAAACGTCGGAAAGTAGAAGGTATCGTAATATGCTCTCATGTATACAGTAAAACATGAGTGTCGTTTTTCGTTGGCGAGTGTGAGACAGGCCACGGAGAATGACGCAGAAACATTTCACTAAGCCGCCATGGTGTGGATCTCTATGCGGCAATGTAGGGAAAGTGGGGCAGATTGATTCACAAAAATTGAAGGTCGAATAACATGTGAATATACCATTTAGTTTTAATCAAATTTCCAAACGTTATTTAGCTAAATATATAAATTTTATAATATCAAGGAAAAAAATTGTTTAGAATGAGAAAGAAAGCGAATATTATACTTTCTGTGAAAAATGACTTTTGTCTCAGAAATTAAGAGGACTAGACCCCCCCTACCCAAGTTTTCTATTCTATTCTCTATTCCATTTCTCTATTCTCTATGTATACAAATAAATAAAATTAAAATGTCAGTATGTAATATCAAATTAAAAGTTCTTTAAAGAACAATGTTACACCAAAAATGCAATTCTTTAATGTTTGCCTGTCTGTTTGTTCGGGTAATCTGTGAAACGGCTTTACCGATTTTGTCTAGACTTTCACTGACAAAAAGTTGTTGACCTAAGGAGTAACTCAGGCAAATTTTATTAAGACTAGCTTCGCTCCGCGACTTTATTCGCGATTTACAACACAATGACTGGTAAAAATAAAACAACATTATCTTTATTGACATCACAATAAGGCAAACTGCAGAAGCACAATAATGTGCTGAGTGATCCATTCAAGGGTCGTTACTGGCAGCAAGGCGTCAACAAGGAATAAGCCACAGATGTTCATCTTGCTAAATGTTACGCTGTGTAGTCTTTGAACATTTTTGAATAGAATTTTTTCTTCTGCTGTGGAATGTAAAAAAAATAATGTAAACAAGAAGGAGCAGCTTAACAAAGTTGAAATTCTAACTGGAATTGAAGGTCTATCTATTGAATCAATATTTTGTTTTATAAAAAGCATCCTCAAAAGGCATACATACAGGCATGGACCACACACACAGATCAACACTATACCGCCCTATTCAGATGTTTCTGCATCAGGGGGCCTCCGGTCTGTCTATGTGTGTGCGTGCGTGCGTGGATGCGGGCGTGCGTGCGTGGATGCGGGCGTGCGTGCGTGCAGGCGTGCGTGCGAGCGTGCGTGTGTGAGTGTGTGCATGTGTGTATGTGTTACTCTTTCATGCAAAAACTACTGAACGGATTTGGATGAACTTTACAGTAATATAGCTTATACATCAGAATAACCCATAGGCTACTTTTTACTGCAATAATCCAGTAACACGCGGGCGGAGCAGCAGGCGAAAGCTATTTAATACTATATCAACAAACCTGATAGATTCGGTCGTGTTAATATTTTACAAATATCTTGCCCTTTACTGATAGAATCGTAGAATGAATGACATTGTAGGCATAATACTGTGTGTAATATTACATTCTTGGAGAGCCAAATAACAACCATAATCAGCATAGTAATGTCGTCCCCCTATAATCAAAAGCCTTTCTTAATATTTCATTATTTATCATACGTTTGTGCATTTTGTATAGTGCATCATTGTTATTTTCAACTCACTTGTAATAGCGTTATGCCACCACTATCTATTAACATATCTAAACATACTTGGATATATATTAATGTATGTAAAAAGCTATCAATCATGTGATAAAGAATCTGAAAAAGAAAAATCTCAAACTGTTAACTTACGATCATGGGGACGTTGGCCTCTCCTGAGAGGAGACCCGAACTCATGAGTTCGACATTAAGGGTGGTTGATAATGATGATGATGGTGCGTAATACAGATTTTGAAATTATTATAAATATTTTTAAATAGTTTTGACTGCGGCTTGCTACGCTTGTGGGTGCACATTTTATATAAACGATCATGAAACAACACATTTTTAGCTATTATCAATTTATCTAAGATATCAAATTACCATCAACAAGTAAAATATTAATTTGTGTCAAATCAAAACAATCAAGCACTATAGTGAGAAGGAAAATTGCAACAAACCCTATACGGGGCCCATGTCCAGCAATGGACTGTTAAAGACTGTGGATGATGATGAATACCATTTAATTTTAAATGGATCATTATCGCAAACAACTTCCCAGTATTACTTAAAGACGTCTATGCAATAGGAAGACATGTATTTTATAAAATCTGTTTTCGCCTGCTGATTCAGAAGCAGGTACTCACCAAAATTCCTGAAGTACGTTTACAGATATTGTAACATTTCAATATTCGATCATATGCCTTGAACAACTTTCGACACATATGTTGATCACGATTACCACCAGAGTATAATACATTATTCCAAATAATAAGTACTCTTTGAAGGAGATTCACTGAACAGGTAGCATATATTATATTTAAATCGAAGCTTACTAACATAGGAACACCATAAAAAAATGCAAAACTGCCTTTGAATAACATTACACCACATGTAGTATAAACTATATAGCAAACTGAGATACCAATCATACTAATCCAATTGCGAATTGTGTACTTTTTAGAAGTGTAATTGAACATAATGACAACTTCTTGAATGTTAATGATGAAATCAACATTGTCCTTGGTTTGAACGATAGCAGTTACTGTATTCATCACAAAACCCACCATGTAGAACGTCAGTTCAAAGAAAAACATAAATATCTGTAATGTATTTGGAAACATATACGAATCACAGTAGGATAGATAACAAAGATAAATATATACAAATATCATCGCAATTAATCCTAGAACTGATATTAAGACGGAACGAAAGTTATTTGGAGAAATGTAGTTATTCCTTAAAATAAATTTAGGACAACATATTATATTCTGCATCAGATGTAATGGGAAAAACATTCTCTGCATATTTACGGTAACTAAACGCTTCATTTGAAAAGGCAACTTTTCACTTCGGGGTTAAATTGAATTTGCTATTTGTTTTTGTTTTATTAAAACTATGAGTTAAAAGTGTCGACTTATTCTAAGAACCTAACGTTTGGTATTGATAGTGTATTTCTAATGTAATTGCTTTTATCAATTATAGATATTGCTATAATGTGTTACTCATAAATAAAAATTAATTGTTTCATACAGTAAACCTATTAATTTATTTATATATACCTACTTACTGTTAACGAATCTACCAAACTACTCTAAATATAATATGTGTCTAATTCCTCCAATTTTAATCCTCGGCTAATATCGGGATTGGCTTGGTGATCCCAGAAAAAATTGAGTTCTCTTTTAACCCCAAGACACCTTAATTTTGACTGGAATTTCCTGAAAAGGAACAGAAAGCGGAGTGACGGATTAGTAACAGCCTTTAACAGTCCAGCAGTAGTCTGTTAAAGGCTGTTGATGATGATGATGAAGCGAATAAGGAAGCAGTCAACGAAGGACAACTTTACACCATGCTGATTTCAGCTCAAATGGGCTGGCTCGACCGGAACAGTACTGTTCACACAGAAGATAAACCTAAAATGACAGTTTTTTTACTGTGTACGTAACTTATTCACAATAAAATTAAAAAGGTTATGATACCTTCTACTTTCCGACGTTTCGAACGGGTTATACCGCAAGTGGTCATCGTCGTATAACTCGTTCGAAACGTCGGAAAGTAGAAGGTATCGTTATATGCTCTCATGTATACAGTAAAACAAGAGTGTTCGTGGTGTCGTTTTTCGTTGGTGAGTGTGAGACCGGCCACGGAGAATGACGCAGAAACATTTCACTAAGCCGCCATGGTGTGGATCTCTATGCGGCAATGTATAAACTTGGATGGTCTGTACTCCTGGATTCGACTCATACTTTCCATCAGGCAGAGTAGAGTTACTTTGTTAGGCATAAATATATATATAAAAAGAGAGGAAAATTTTAATAACCCGTCAGGCCAAACATGCTACAGTAGGCCAAAACCCTCTCAGTAGAAGCTATTATAAGCTTTTGTTGTGATGTGGATGTCATCATGATCAATTTTCTGTCTCAGAAATTAAGAGGACCAGACCCCTACCCAAATTTTCCATTCTATTCTCTATTCCATTTCTCTATTCTCTATGTATACAAATAAATAAAATTAAAATGTCAGTATGTAATATCAAATTAAAATCTCTTTAAAGAACAATGTTACACCAAAAATGCAATTCTTTAATGTTTGCCTGTCTGTTTGTTCGGGTAATCTGTGAAACGGCTTTACCGATTTTGTCTAGACTTTCACTGACAAAAAGTTGATGACATAAGGAGTAACTCAGGCAAATTTTATTAAGACTAGCTTTATTTAGCGACTTTATTAGCGATTTACAACACAATGACTGGTAAAAAATAAAACAACATTATCTTTATTGACATCAGAATAAGGCAAACTGCAGAAGCACAATAATGTGCTGAGTGATCCATTCAAGGGTTGTTACTGGCAGCAAGGCGTCAACAAGGAATAAGCCACAGATGTTCATCTTGCTAAATGTTACGCTGTGTAGTCTTTGAACATTTTTGAATAGAATTTTTTCTTCTGCTGTGGAATGTAAAAAAAATAATGTAAACAAGAAGGAGCAGCTTAACAAAGTTGAAATTCTAACTGGAATTGAAGGAAACAAAATATTGAATCAATATTTTGTTTTATAAAAAGCATCCTCAAAAGGCATACATACAGGCATGGACCACACACACAGACCAATACTATACCGGCCTATTCAGATGTTTCTGCATCATGGGGCCTCCGGTCTATCTATGTGTGTGCGTGCGTGGGTGGATGCGGGCGTGCGTGCGTGCAGGCGTGCGTGCGAGCGTGCGTGTGTGAGTGTGTGCATGTGTGTATGTGTTACTCTTTCATGCAAAAACTACTGAACGGATTTGGATGAACTTTACAGTAATATAGCTTATACATCAGAATAACCCATAGGCTACTTTTTACTGCAATAATCGAGTAACACGCGGGCGGAGCAGCAGGCGAAAGCTATTTAATACTATATCAACAAACCTGATAGATTCGGTCGTGTTAATATTTTACAAATATCTTGCCCTTTACTGATAGAATCGTAGAATGAATGACATTGTAGGCATAATACTGTGTGTAATATTATATTCTTGGAGAGCCAAATAACAACCATAATCAGCATAGTAATGTCGTCCCCCTATAATCAAAAGCCTTTCTTAATATTCATTTTTTATTATACGTTCGAGCATTTTGTATAGTGCATTCTTGTTATTTTCAACTCACTTGTAATAGCGTTATGCCACCACTATCTATTAACATATCTAAACATACTTGGATATATAATAATGTATGTAAAAAGCTATCAATCATGTGATAAAGAATCTGAAAAAGAAAAATCTCAAACTGTTAACTTGCGATCATGGGAACGTTGGCCTCTCCTGAGAGACCCGAACTCATGAGTTCGACATTAAGGGTGGTTGATGATGATGATGGTGCGTAATACAGATTTTGAAATTATTATAAATATTTTTGACTGCGAGTTAACTCTTGTGGGTGCACATATTATATAAACAATCATGAAACAATACATTTTTAGCTATTATCAATTTACCTAAGATATCAAATTACCATCAACAAGTAAAATATTAATTTGTGTCAAATCAAAACAATCAAGCACTATAGTGAGAAGGAAAATTGGAACAAACCCTATACGGGGCCCATGTCCAGCAATGGACTGTTAAAGACTGTGGATGATGATGAATACCATTTAATTTTAAATGGATCATTATCGCAAACAATTTCCCAGTATAACTTAAAGACGTCTATGCAATAGGAAGACATGTATTTTATAAAATCTGTTTTCGCCTGCTGATTCAGAAGCAGGTAGGTACTCACCAAAATTCCTGAAGTACGTTTACAGATATTGTAACATTTCAATATTCGATCATATGCCTTGAACAACTTTCGACACATATGTTGATCACGATTACCACCAGAGTATAATACATTATTCCAAATAATAAGTACTCTTTTAAGGAGATTCACTGAACAGGTAGCATATATTATATTTAAATCGAAGCTTACTAACATAGGAATACCATAAAAAAATGCAAAACTGCCTTTGAATAACATTACACCGCATGTAGTATAAACTATATAGCAAACTGAGATACAAATCACACTAATCCAATTGCAAATTGTGTACTTTTTAGAAGTATATTTGAACATAATGACAACTTCTTGAATGTTAATGATGAAATCAACATTGTCCTTGGTTTGAACGATAGCAGTTACTGTATTCATCACAAAACCCACCATGTAGAACGTCAGTTCAAAGAAAAACATAAATATCTGTAATGTATTTGGAAACATATACGAATCACAGTAGGATAGATAACAAAGATAAATATATACAAATATCATCGCAATTAATCCTAGAACTGATATTAAGACGGAACGAAAGTTATTTGGAGAAATGTAGTTATTCCTTATAATAAATTTAGGACAACATATTATATTCTGCATCACATGTAATGGGAAAAGCATTCTCTGCATATTTACAGTAACTAAACGCTTCATTTGGAAAGGCAACTTTTTACTTCAGGGCTAAATTAAATGAAACTAAACTATGAGTTATAAATGTTATTCCAAGAACCTAACGTTTGATGTGGTTTATGTATTTCTAATGTAATTGCTTTTATCAATTAAAGATATTGCTTTAGTGTGTTACTCTTAATTAAAAATTAATTGTTTCATTCAGTAAACTTATGTACTTACCATTATTGAATCTACAAAACTACTCTAAATATACTATGTGTCTAATTCCCCAATTTTAATCCTCGGCTAATATTTCACGAAAATGAACAGTAGGCGTAGTGACGGATTAGTAATACGGAGTGACGGAGTGACCCCTGTTCATTTCAGCTCAAATGGGCCGGCTCGACCGGGATGGTACCGTTCACACAGAAGATCAACCTAAAATTACAGCATACGTGCTGTCGTTTTCCGTTGATGAGTGTGAAACATTCTGCATCGGCTTAGTCAGATGGCCTCCGTGGCCGGGAGAATGACGCAGAAACATTTCACAAAGCCGCCATGGTGTGGATCTCTATGCAGCAATGTATAAACTTGGATGGTCTGTACTCCTGGATTCAACTCATACTTTCCATCAGGCAGAGTAGAGTTACTTTGGTAGGCATAAATATATATAAAAAAAGATAGGTTTTTTTTAATAACTCGTCAGGTCAAACATGTTAAAATAGGCCAAACCCTCTCAGTAGTAGCTATTATAAGCTTTTGATGATGTAGTTGACGGCAATTATAATTGACTGCCTGGTTGGCCTAGTAGTGGCTCAAGATGTCGTCACGCAGCTTCTACTTCGTAAAGTGTTTTGGGTACAAATTCTACATGGGATAACACTTTGTTTGTTATCTATATTCCTAACGCGGGAATTGTTGTAAAAAAACACCCACTCCCCCAACGCACTTGATGAATAGAGGTGGTGATAAATAAATAAAAGTCCGTGTGGTGACGGATTAAGAATATAGAGTGTCACCACCTCTATTCATCCCGCGGGTGTCCTAAAAGGCGACTAAGGGATAAACTACGCAAGACAACATCGATGCAAAGAGAAGGAAAACTTGAAACCAACCCTATACCAACCCGTCTGGCCAGCGTGGTGTAGTAGGCCAAAACTTCCTTTCTAAGGAGATGCCTATGTCCAGCAGTGGACTGTTAAAGGCTGTTGATGATGATGATGATGAGGAAATAAATAAAACAAACCCTGAAACATATTTTCTCTATATTTTTTTACAAAACAACGTGTCAACAGAAACAATGCACAATTTATCCATTCACTGAGCGTTACACTTATAACGGTATCACTATGGCTCCACTATGGGGATATAAGAAATCGGTCGGCTACGTGCATCATTGGACTATCATTTAGAATTTTTGCTTCGGAATTGTATAGCTACAAGTTGTATAAAATTGCAGAGTTTACAAGGAACAAATTGGAATCTGACATATCCTAATATTTATATTACGAAGCTGCAAAAAAATTAATACTTTATGGTGACATCCACATACAGTGGAAGTGCACAGCGCCACCAACCGAAGAAACATTGAACTACGGAGTAACGAACTGTACCTACGGAGTAACTACTTTTCATCATCATCAACACACCATACTGTCCCATCCCACTGCTGGGCTCGGGTCTTCTCTCAGAAGAGGGTTAAGGCCAGAAGAGGGTTAAGGCCAGAAGAGGGTTAAGGCCAGAAGAGGGTTAAGGCCAGAATAGGGTTAAGGCCAGAAGAGGGTTAAGGCCAGAAGAGGGTTAAGGCCAGAAGAGGGTTAAGGCCAGAAGAGGGTTTAGGCCAGAAGAGGGTTAAGGCCAGAAGAGGGTTAAGGCCATAAGAGGGTTAAGGTCAGAAGAGGGTTATGGTAATGTTAACTTCTTTTCAGACAGAGACAATTTTTCAGAGTTGTGTCATTTGAGTAAAAACTGTAAATATGTAGGTAAATGTTTTATTCCCATATTTAAATGTCAGATGAAGTCTAAAATTCAGAAGCAGTACGTATTGTTAAGGAACTCTGCTAATAGATAAAACATTACACTTGTAAAAATTAAAATAAAGAAAAAGTAAACGCCAGAGTTTGGAAGTTTATGGAAAAAAATTAAAATAAATTAAGCCAGAATTTGGAAGTTTATGTCAACATTAAATTAAATTTAGTTGTTTTCGACCCTCTCTTCAAAGGAAACCTTAGCCCAGAAGTAAGACGTTATGGGTTGTTGATGATGATGTTTTCAACTTCTAACTAAACAATTCCGGCTAGGTAAAACTTTGTTCATTAATTACAAAAATACCGTTGGACAAAAAGTAGGAATAACCTACATTAACTACATTTTACCGCCAAAATGGTTACATAATTAAAATTTAATAAATTCCAATTAATTATTATAATAATTATAATATAAATTATTTAAAAACACCTATCACATTCATAATAAGTTAAGTCTCAACATCGATCGAATATTTATTTATTTAACAAATCTTACATCAACATATTTATTTTATGTTAAAAATAAAATACAATTTGTATAATATATCAAGGTTTGAAAGAGGAGAGAGGCATAGAAATCAAACATTTTGAACGTCAGTTGTTTATGAAAATATATAAAAGATATATATCTACGTATATTACTTAATAATATAACAACGAAATTGAAAAATAATATAATAAAGAAAATAACGTATGTTATGTTGATATAAAATATAAACTTTCAACAGCTGATAATACATTTATAGTTAAAGAATATAATATGAAGATGAAGAAAATATAAAAACTAAAATGTTTGTGTTTTATTTTTCCCGTTATGGATAATTTTAATAGAGCTTGTGTAATGGGTACTAGACAACTGATATAAATACATAAACATACACTTTTTTGTAAATACATACATATTATACATAGAAAACACCCAGACGCCGAAACAAATATTCGTGAATCCCAGAAATAATATTTGGTCCGACCCGGGAATCGAAACCGAGACCTCTTGATCTGCAGCCGCATACGCTAACCAATAGACCAACGAGGCAATTAAAAAAGATTGCAAAGAAACTGACGTTCAAAGATTTTTTCATTGTCATATGCAGTACAATAAACAGTGATATAAAATATAAAATTTCAACAGCTGATAATACATTTATAGTTAATTTATTGGTAAATATATTTATTTATGATATTTATATTATTCTCTACTAAAACTCCAAACTAAATTGTAGATACTATACTGTACTACATGTGACATGGGTATTTAAGATCACAATTATATTTAGATAGAGATCAAGATATTGTGCCCAAAATTATATAGATACACAGACTAAGTTTCTAAATTTTAAGACTAGAATAGTCAAAACTTAATTCAAATCTTTGACAGATATATGTGCCTAAGTATACTTTTAAAGCTACTTTTTTGACATTGAAAGCGACATAGAAATATATAGAATAGATAAAAGTTGATACATTATACACTAAAATAAGTTTATCTTCTCCTTATAGTAATCATAAGAAAATTGTCAGGGTTAATTTAACCCTAAAATTTAATTTGTGAACAATTTTGATCGTAACGAATACACTTGATAAATTAATTGCAGTAAAATAAAAAATAGTCGACTGTGAGCGACAATAGCGAGTGGGCGCGTGCGTTTGTGTAAGTCAATTACAACGCTACAACTTATTTTTAATTTTAACATTGGTCAAAATCTACCTTTATATGGTTTAAGAGGCAAACGAGACATGTCTGGCTGAATGAGTCCACTATTGAACTTTAAGACTTCTGTTCCTGCTGGGATAAGCGAGAAAAGCTGTCTTCCAGTTAAAATCAAAGAGAATTATTCTGACTAGCCGGCCAATATATGCATTCTACTTAAGTATGGCTCTTCACGAAACACTTAATAGATTCAGAAAACAAAATTGTTCACAAATTGCATATCATAAATTTCATTAAATGTAATACGATATTATGTTCCTAAACATCAACAGTTGTAATATTTTATTGTTTGATCTTTTTATCTAATTAGCATGTAGTTAGGCTTACATATTGCTGCTATTATGCAGTTATGCACCATTAAATCGTCATATAAGATGGATATATAGGTTACTGGATAGATTTAAGAGTGGGGCTTAAGAGTACACTCTCTTTATTAGCGGTGACCACGGTGACGTAAAGTAAATTTTACTCAGATTGTTTTTAGATAATTTTAACAAAAAGAAACCGACTTCAAAGAAAAACTATTCCGAGTACCCAAATCGCGACAATTGTGCCTATGATATTTGAGGAGTTCCCTCGATTTTCTCGGGACCCCATCAGATCCCGATATGGTGACGATGGAACTACCTGTAAGCTACGCCCATTCTAATACAAAAAGAATACACAAAAAATAAAATAAGATTCCGACGAATTGAGAAACTCCTCCTTTTTTTGAATTCGGTTAAAAACAGCGAATGTCACGACGAAAACTGACTATCAATTCCAACTTTTTAACATCACGAACAATCATGGAAGTAATTTTTTGGCATTATAATTTTCTTATAAAATTTTGCCAAAAATGTACCTTGGCTAAAATACTCTGTACAGTGTGACGCCATCAGATGGCGGCCATTTTGAATTTCCAATGAACCTCTATTTTTAATCACAAGAAATTGTATGAGACTCAAACACTTCTCCTCTTATACCTCGCCGTCTTTAAATTTTCTGTATGTTCTTATCAACACCATTTATCCGTTTAATTTTATAATACTGCTGAATTTTGTTTCGATTTTGACACACCATTTTGGACTCTTGATAGCATAAAATATTTTGGTTTGGCGGAAGACATCATTGAGATTGCAAAACTTTCGTCGACCCTGATCATGATAGGCGAAGCTTTGAAATGGAGAACCAGAAAAGATACAGAGAGATACTCAGACCGGAAACATCTTTTTCTTCTCTTTTCCATCCATTCATATATATTTTATAAATTGAGAACGACTTTCTCGTTGTTTAAATTACGTTTCAACACGTTGTTTACAAACTTGATTATTTAATAGTCTAAACAAATAATATGTATTAGAATTCAAACATATTTAATCGATAATATATTCCAAACTATATTTTAAAGTCACAGCCATTTTATGTAGTTTGAAAGACATTTAAATTAAAAAACTAAATAATATATTTCCAGCAAAAATCATTATTGTTTTGTTTCATTTCTAGCTTTATGGATAAATAGATAAATATCTAACATGAACTCCAAATTCCACTGTCAGTTTCAACTATCATAATCTGGTTTCCAAGACAGTCAAAATTCAAATTTGTAATATTCCACCAAACGCAACTTCACTCTAGCTGATAACCCTCACATTCCATTCCTGGAAGTCCTTTAAAAAAACTAGTCCCTAAAGGGGAAGAGCCCCCCAACACCACCGGTGTCCCAGTCCGCTACTTCCACTGGTCCAAAGCACTCGTCGAAGAAGTGTTCCATGGTCTTGTGGAGGTGGATTGTGGAACGGGAGAAGTTGTGACCTTCGTCTGGATACACCTGGAAGTAGTGCTCACATGAATATTGTGCTCACATTTAATAAAATGCCATAAACAATGTAACCAAAAATTGTAAAAACAATGTTGGAAAAGAGTGTCCATGGAGTTTCTTGTCTGTTCTTCTCCATAGGATCTACGAATTGGAACAGACGATTAGCTTCACGACTGACTACTCAGTGACTTCTTGACGTTTCAAAAGTGCCGTTGTATGGTTTACTTGAAATGAAATGGTTTGATTTGATTTGATTTGATTTGTAGGAGATAGAATATTAGAAGGCTACACAGTAGATAAATAGTTGCAGTCTTTAAACTTTTAAAGAATGTGTCTTCACTATAACGTTTTCACGACTAAGCCGCTTTCTCGGATTCAAATTATAATAACTAAAATTTAGGATGAGATAGTTTTATTCTTGAGGAAGGACATACACATCAGCGAAGTCGCGAGCAACAGTTAGTATTAATAAGAGGTTTTTGAAGTCCAGTTAATGTGGGTAGTTTTTTCTTCCTAGCCTTTAATCCCAACTTTTTTTGGGGTCGGCTACTAGTTCAACCGGTTTTACCTGAATTTCAGTTTTTCCACGGAGCGACTGGCATCGGACCTCCGAAACCCTAAGGGAGAACTGAAATTCAAAGATTGAACTAGTTGTCGTTATATTTGAGGGCATTGACTTCCCTAAAACGATTACCATAGATGTTCATGACAACCGGGACCGACGGCTTTACGTGCTCTCCGAGGCACGGGCGTGAAATCACCGCCAAATTTCCAAACTCCAGGCTGCTATTAGGAATTTCCTAAGAAAAACCCAAAAACACTTTTGGCTCGACCCGGGATTTGAACCCGAGACCTCTTGATTAGTAGTCGCATACGCTAACCACTAGACATTACTAAATAATTACGCACGTACAATACTTACTACTTTACAAATAAATCATTCAATTGTTGATGTTATCATCTTAAATTCTTTGGTAAAAGTTAGATTGTCGTCGTTTTGCTTTCAGTCTGCGATGACCTAATTATTCTAAACCACTATCTATATGAATAATTGAAATTGATATGTCTGTATGTAATATCAACTTAGCAGTTTCTTACTAAATGCATATGAAAGTATTTACAATACATACATCAAAATCAAAATCTGTCTCTCTGTTTGTTCCGGGTAATATTTGGAATGGCATTACCGATTTCGACGGGGAGAAAGTTGATGAATTAAGCAATAGCTAGGGCTAATTTTATTTAGACAATTTTTTATCTGCGGCGTCAATCGCGATTGATAACAATGACCGCATAAAACACATAAAAAATAGTTTTAAAAACCTAAACAAACACGCTTTTAAACTAAAACGTAGAAAATAATATTAATGTAAAAAGCGTGGAGCGACGTTATTGAAATATTTTCGGAAAGCACCCCACGCTTTTTTACATTAAAATAATTTTCTACGTTTTAGTTTAAAAGCGTGTTTGTTTAATATTTTAAAACTATTTTTTTAGAAAGACTAAAAACGTATAATTATTGAAACTTTTTTTTTTTTCGAATTAGTGTATTGTCATCGGTCCTCGATAAATCTACAAAGTTTGAACGAAATCTGGCCGTTTAAAGTGGGTCAAAATCGAATCAAACATACAAACATACAGGTGAAGCTAATAAAAAGCGTGTAAAAATGTCTCACTTGATGGGTATATAATGCGGTAGCTCTTATAAGTGCTCTTGCTAATGCCAGAGCATGGTGCGGCGGTGCAGCCAGGTCAGCCGCTGCATGTGCCAATAACACCCGCCGTGGTGGAAGGTTGCCTGCCTTGCGCCACACTGCATTGACACCAAGAGTTCCAGCCCATGTAGAACCGTAACCACTATAGCGCTCGGTCCAATACGAATCTGTAACACATAATAAGAAACATAATAATAATAATAAATATTTATTTCCAAAAAGTTACAATAATCATAAATTCATGAATGTTAGATACACAAGATATTACAAACAGAAATCATTTGGAACACTGATACCCATGGTAAGATCTAACTTGAGTTATGGTTATTAGGCCACAGCAAGCATCTACAATATTTGTCTACTGAGAGTTCATTTAATCTTTTACTCCTTTAAGTAAATAATAATAAAACTAAATAAAAGAAGACAGTCGTTATAATTAAAGAAAAACTGACTTCAATTAAAAACTATTTTGAGTATCCAAATCGCGAAAGGTGTGTCTTTAATATTTGAGGAGTTTCCTCGATATTTTCAGGATCCTGGTTTACTTATCATGGGACTACATAGGAGACACCAGCTTTCAAATAAATAAAGAACCATCAAAATCGCTTTACCCAATCGAAAGTTCTGAGGTAAAAAACAAAAAAAAATTGAGAATGTCCTTCTTATTTGAATTCGGATAATAAAGAATTATAAAGAATTATAAATGGCATAGATAAAATTACACGAAAATTTTAAAACTTCTTTTTTGGAAAGGACTAACTTATGGAGTTTATTGCCGGTTCTTCTCCATAGGAATAACATTAATTTGGAACCGAGCAACTAGAGTCACTAATGTAAAGTTGCCATACTTTAAAGAAAAGCTTTTAGATTTTTGTCCTAAGCTAGGTGTTCTATTGTTTCTTAATTAAGTTATTTACCTAAATACTATCAATGAAAACGAATTAATGCACACAAACTTTATTTTGATGTTAATTATCTTACTGAGGATTTAGAAGGACATGTTTCAAATATGATGTCCTAATTGTGTGCATGCTGCTATTACTCCTCAGAAGTTAAAATATACTTATACTACAAAAACGAAGTTTTACCAGCCCTTAATAGAATAATAATCGGAACAACGTAAAAGGCGGAAATTAGCAAGCCGAAGCAACTTTCTCATTCAAAATCTGCTATTATGGTCAAATAAAATTAAAGAACCCTCATTTTCATTTGAAGTCTTTGTTATTTTCAAGTTATTTATTAAAGAGATTTAGGAGAGATAACTTACTATGATGTCTGAGGTCTGTGAGCGGTGCTATGGCAGCGAGACAACGCGTGACGTTGCGCGCGTCGTCGGCCGCCAGTGCTGCGGCCGCGCCACCGCCGTAGCCGCGTCCCCAAACGCCCACCCGACTGCCATCAACCATCTTCAAGTTGTCGCGAAGGTACCTGATTCAAAAATATTATTCAATATTTTACCACTACAAACATTGGCTGCAAGAAGCCCAAAATAGATCAAAGTGGTGTGCAATGGGAGATGCCTATGTCCAGAAGTGGACTGACATCTCAGTCCACTGTTGATGATGATGATGAAACATTAAAATTATTATGTTTTTCTTGATCTATCTCTGATTTTCTTCAATTTCATAAATTATAAGAAGTTACAATGTTACTAAATATGAGATGAGAGATATCACTAAACTAAAATTCACAAAAAAAAATTTTGTAATAAATACTTTAATATCATTTGCTAACAGTTCACTATTCTTAATTTTCATTATTGAACGCATGCATGATCACCCCAGTACCGAAAATAATTTGATCGGAGGAGAGAGATTTTTAACAAATAAAGAAGCATCTTGTTTATATGTTAAAAAGTAACATTTGGCGAATAATTCACTGACGTCATGAATATGTACCTATACTTATTACTTAGATTAAAAAGACTGTTGATCTACACGTGTGTAGATCAACATTAAAAACTGCTACCTTTTACCCGACCATGAAAAAGTCAGTCACTCAAAGGAGGATTATGATTTTAAACGGCTATGTATTTTTAACGTTCATCTGTACCCTCATAGCTCCTCATTTATGTGGCTATAAAGCTATTTCACAAAAAGCTATAAAGCTATTTAAAAAATATTAATGGAAATATACTTACGACAATACCGCTATTTGGTCTTCTACATCCACTGACAGTAGCTTATGATAGATTTCAGTTCTGAGCTCTTCTCCCTAATGAAGAAATAATAAAATGAATACCAAAATGAAAAACTGTGACTGTTATTGATTTCTTTTAAATTTATAAACCGTTTTTACCTGCCCACCGGATCCTCTTGCGTCTATTTCAGCAACGATGAAATTTCTAGCAGCAGCCAGATACCAACCCCAGCTAGGTTTCCATCTCTCCGTCACCAGTTGCCCCCCTGGCTTCGCTGAACTACAGACATCAATAAATTATTTAGTATTATAACAGAATAATATATATCTTAATAATATATAATTTTGTGATATCTGTAGAAATAATTGTATAGATCTGAACTATTTTATGAAGGTAATGAATATGGTTTTAAACCATTTAATATGATTATACTGGATTAATTTTTTTGGATAAATCAGAAAAGGGATCAATTTCAAATGACTATAATACCAAGAGACTTGATTATTATTCTACAATAAAACAAGTTGCAGAGATCACTGACGCAGATTTAGGTAATGCAATTTTTACTCACACATGCAATACTAATGGTAACGGCAGATCATCCGTTTCTCTGAATCCTGGTGGCAATAGCAGACGCACTCGAGCAGCTCTGTACGCTTGCACCTGAACAATTAAGTTTGTTTTTAAAACTGTGAGTCTCAAAGAACTCTTTTTAAATATTGTAACAGAACCTACCTCAACTCTGAAGTCTTTGACTTGCGGATGAGCTAGGCCTGCGAACTTTTGACTGAGAGGGCGTCCATCCCATAGTACAGCTCGTCTCGCTCCCCAACGAGCACATACGAAAATTGCAGGAGGTCCAGGGCCTAAGCACTCCTTTAAGAAAAACGAAACGTAAAACTTATTTTCTGTTACTAGATTTTATATGCATGATGGTATGCGGTTTTTGTTCGTCCACTTCTAAAACTGTTATCCTTACTACCTCAGTCTAGCGTAAACCAAATCTATACGTTACATTAAAATAAGTATTTGGGAATCGATTAGATGTATCAAAATATTTCACTATGATATTATAATGAGCAAGAACAATCTGTAAATCTACAATACGTTATACGTTGGTTTATTTTTCAAGAGTATAACTAGGTACCTGCCTGCATGTCCGTGTGGTGACGGATTAAGAATACAGAGTGTCACCACCCCTATTCATCCCGCGGGTGTCGTAAAAGGTGACTAGGGGATAAACTACGCAAGATAACATCACTGGAAAGAGAAGGAAAACTTGAAACAAACCCTTTACGTACTCTGGCCAGCGTTGTATGGTAGGACAATACTTCCTTTCTAAGGAGGGCCTATGTTATACAGTGGACTGTTAAAGGCTGTTGATGATGATGATGATGACTATGGTATCAAAATTGTCTTTAGAATTATCGTTTAATACCTACCTGTACATAATAAGAGAAATTCTTGCTAAATATAATCCTGTTGTACAAACACTCAGTGGGCAGGGTGTCATTCTCGTCTGCTACATGTGGCAACACTGTCGACGTAGGCCATGCTGGTAGAGATGATGTTGTATTTTCTAAATCCTAGGATAAGATTATCGTATAAGAATTATGTATCACGCAGTTCAGAAAGTCATTACAAAGTTACATCTTTAAGTTGGAGGTTTTCAAAATCGATAGTGTACAACAGACTTACACTATATTTTAATCACATGTATGATAATGATAATAGCCTTAAATATACGATTCTTGATCTTGGTATCCTCTAACAGTATCAGTCTCGTTTTTAATCTACAACCATTGGTGTCCCTTTTTCCCAATAATAACAACTTTAACCCAACTTTATTTCTTGTTTTGATCTGTCCGTTTTAATCCACAACCATTAGTGTCCCTTTTTTCCAATATTAACAACCTTAACCCAATTTTATTTCTTGTTTTGATCTGTTCGAACGGATTCTATTTACGAGGACAGTTGATTTCCCACTGGCAGTTGGATAAAAACTCAAAGTACCTAAATCCTTGGCAAGGTTACACATTGGACTAAATTCAATTAGGTAGGAAAAAAAAACCAATATCATCCGGTATCAGTCCATCCAATTTTCAATCAAGAGCACATATAGTTTTTACCTTTGTTGTAAGTAGATGCTCCTACTATGTTGTACCCACTGAGGCTGTTGTCTTTTTTTTTTATAAATTAGCTTATGTTCTAATTTTTAATCACTATAATTTGCATCAGTCCTCTAACATGGTGTATAGTATATTAGTAGCAGCACCTTACTTACACCCCCATATCAGGTTTATAAACATTAAAACTATGTAAACATTGGCGATTTGAAAAGAGTGGCCGCGAGTTTTTATTGCCATGTTCTTTTCTCCGGCTTTACCTATTGTTTGCGAACATGGCATAAATGTACATGTAGAATCTTGACCTGTCACAAGAGATGTATTGCATCCTAAGTGAATAAAGAATTTGAATTTGAATTCTTTGAGAATAGTTTGTAGTTTCTATAGTAAAATACTAACTAAATCATCGCCAGTTGGTTCCATTGTCGCATCAGGCGGTGTTACATCTACTCCAGCGCACGTCAGACAGACAGGTGGATTTGGCCAGCTACTGTAGTCTACGGGGACACTGACTCGGTATAAGTGCCGCTCACCGGCCTTGTCTGGTGCAGTTCCAATAACGTATCTGCAATGATGATTGATTAATTTTCTCTCAGTTTTGTTGTCTATAGTTATTAGTTTTCCAATTTTATTAATTATCTTAAGTCTATTAATAAAATTTCAAGTATTCGATGTCTGTACATTAAAGAAATTGTAGAAAAACAACAGAAGTACCGTTTTTTTTACTTTTGTCGGTTTTGTCGGTTTAATAAATTAATTATTACATGCTAATCTCTCTTAAAAAGTCGCTTAATCAATTTAGATATGATTTCTTGTCATTTATTTTGATAAACTTACCATTCAGTGTTTGTTTTATTTAAAAAAGGTATCAGTTTAAAGAAGCTTAGCTCAGGGGTGTTTCTCGCGGTTTATAACAATAGCCGTGGGCAACACCGCAGAACTCTTGTAGTTTAGAATATAATTATTTTGTCTCTCTAATATTACTATCGGTTTTAGTCACTTTCTATTCAAATTTCTCATTTAGTATTCATTTTTCTAAAGTTAACCTATACTTTTGACGTAGCCTTAACAACATTTACAACTCTGTTATCAATTGTGCCTGAATATGCTTCGCAAAGAAGTGAACTAAAATTAATAGTCCATACTAATATTATAAATGCGAAAGTAACTCTGTCTGTCTGTCTGTCTGTTACGCTTTCACGCCTAAACCACTGAACCGATTTTGATGAAATTTGGTTTGAAGATAGAACTGAACTTGGGAAAGGACATAGGCTACTTTTTACTGCAATAATCGAGATACAAAGGCCAAAGCTAGGTGATTATAAAAATACATAAATCGTAGGTATCAAAATCTATCACTGTTTACCTCCTGTCAAAACTTCACAGGTTGCTAGGCATAACACAATTGCATGGCAACCATAATGATAGTTTGACAATGACATATAGACCAGTAGTCCAGGGTAGATAATTTTTGAAAACAAATAAAATTATAGTAGGATGAAACCTATTATAAAAATTAGGAGAATATTATAAAAATGAAAGGAAAAATAATTTACGGGGGATCTGAGGTCGGGAAGGGGTAGGGGGGGAGGTTTTCGGGTCCTTTAAGCGGGGCGTGAAAAAGCATCTCACTAAGCCGCAATAGTGTGGGCCGGCATACATTATTGTCTGCATTCGCAGCAAGTGTAGTAGCCCCGATTCTTGGATTCTGCTAATGCTTTCCATCAGGCAGGGTAGAGTCACTTTGGATGGCTAAATATATAAAACAAAGGGTAAAGAACGGTTTATCTCGATTTCCGGCAAAACTACAAGTCCTATGGAAAAAAGGTAAATGGCAAAGTTGTAGGTAATCAAAAGATCTACAATTTTTAGGGTTCCGAAGTTTATGACTTCGAACCCTTATCGATTCCTCATGTCCGTCTGTCCGTCCGTCAGTCCGTCCTCCTTACCGTCCAATCGGTAAGTGCTAGAAAGATGAAACTTTACATGAATATGTATTGTAATTACGTCGACAAAGCGTTACAATAAAATTATGAAAAATATTTTTATATAGGGTACCTCCCCTACACGTAAAGTGGGGATGTTTTTTTTTCTCGCGGCTACCCCATCATGTGGAGTATCATTATATAGGTCTTTTTAAAACATTAAAAGGTTGTTAAGACGATCTTTAAACCCATTTTTTTGATTTAGGTATCAATTTGCGAGAAATTCCACTTTAAAGGCCACTTTTTTTGTAAATACAGGGCGTCCCCTCCCTCTAAAAGCTAAACGACCGGCTCAAAAAATCTGGAAAAATTCGTGATAGTGGTCCATATAATAACATTAAATGAAAACTATAACGAATTAGATGACTTTGTTAGTTCAGGAGTTATAGAGGCTTAACTTCTACAATGTGCTTTCTTGGAAAAGTCATACAAAATTAACGCATTAATACGTAAACATAACAATTATCCATTGGATACAATTTCTAATCCACGTACCATTATGGGTGACTGAGGAACCCTTTCCTGTGCGTGGCCCGACGCACTTGGCCGATTTTTTATTTACACTTTTTTTCACATAACCTCAAATTATATGTGAAAAATTCAAAAAACTAAGTTTTTGGTTTTTTATTTTTATCTTTTACAAATAAAATTATTTTTAAACGAAGTTTAGTGAAAAATTAAATTTTATGTCTCGAATACACTGTAATTTATTTGATTTGAAATATTTATTTTTTCACCCGATTTAGACTTAATACCGAAAATTCACCCGTCGAAATATCTACTTTTTTCAAAAAATTAGGGTGTTTTCTGTTTGATGAAATCTCTACTTTCCGATGGTGTAATCCCTACTAATATTATAAATGCGAAAGTAACTCTGCCTGTCTGTCTGTCTGTTACGCTTTCACGCCTAAACCACTGAACCGATTGAAAATAAAGGTAGAAAGAAGGGTTTGAAATAGGGGACGAAAGTTTGTGTCTAAGTTCCTTATTATCAAACATAAAATCATGTAAGATTGTTTAATCTACCCTTACCGTGTCGCGCGATATATACGAATTCCACGCGGGCGAAGCCGCGGGTGGAAAGCTAGTTGTAAATAAATAAATATTTAGACGTCTGACAAACAACATCGTCTAGTCCCAAACTAAGCAGAATTTGAACTAGACGAGTGATATAAATTTATATATATTTACTTTTTGTAAATACTACATATAAATTTATATATTTACATTTATATATTATTTATTATACATTTTAAACATAAAAAAGTGGCTGTGACATACGGACAGACAGACAGACAGACAGACATGACGAATCTATAAGGGTTCCGTTTTTTCATAAGAACTCCGAAACAAATATTTGGAGATCATACAAACATTTGGTCCAACTATGACGACGACTCTTGATCAGCGGCCACATACGCTAACCACTAGACCAACAAGGCAGTCAAAGGTAGGTATAACATTGGTTCGTATTTTACATTTAATAAAAAAAATTTAACTCTTCTTAAACTTACAAGAATCTTCTTCTCTCATCCCACCCCATCAGTTGCGTAATCTCATAGCTTCCTAATGTCAATGTAGTTCTAGAATCCTGTGTCAATCTAACCGCATGCCTCCACTCTCCTCCACTAGATCCCCCTGGTTGTTGGTCTAATACCGGCATGGTAGTAAAGACGGTAGATTTGGAACCAACAAGGGCCATGCTCCCGCACCACCCACAATCGTCTTCTACTGGTTCTGAGCCGAGACCTGACCAACGAGATCCATCAGATTCGTCACGGAATATCTGCAATTTAAAAAGTGTTTAGTACTAGCTTTCTTTAGCGTTTATAGGAATTTAGGCCTAAATATTGTGATGTGTAAGATTTGTTTGTCCTTGGTTTGTTGTATGTTTCTGTGCCTAATATATGTAGAGGTACGGGTTTCGTGTACCCCCAAAATAAAGGGAGGATTCTTTGACCAGGCGAGGTGATCGTGGCTACTGTCTAACAGTTGATGTTGGGATGTTGTATACATGCTATCGGCGCGAGAATGTCACTTTCGCGATTCAGGATTAGTAGTTACTCAGTATAGGCTTGTTACGTGTTTTCTATGTAGTTCAATGCTTCTTCGGTAGATGGCGCTGTTGTATGTTATTCGCTTGCGCTGTATGTGGAAATCGCTACAAATAGAATAAAAAAAAATATTGATTTATTTCCGAAGAGAATCATGTAGGAAGTTATTTTGAATTTCTTTCCACAAATATACTTTTACCTGAGTTGAATGATCTATTTGTAGGACACTACTATAATAAAGCAGAATTTTCTTCGCCTGTCTTATTTCTAGAACATTACAACTTTCACTTACAAAATGTGAAATGATTTGTCACTATAAAATCTTTTACTTAGTACTTCAAATCCAAATGTCCTACTGCTGGGCCAAGGCCATACGTCTCTACGCTGTCCGAATGCGCGTTGGGGACTGGCAAGACACGTTGTGGCTACGTAATCTTGCCGTTGGATGTTTTTAAGCCGACCAAAGGCCTCCAAGTGAGCTTATTGACTGTTATGTTATGATAACAACCGGGACCAGCTGCTTAACGTCTAATTAATATTCTGACCATAAGATAAAGAGATTGTGGTGCTATAAGTACACTATTTACTTAAGGTATATTTAAAATTATATTGATATCAGTTATAATTTAATGATTACATCTTGACAGTTGTAATGCACAGCGCTGCAGATGCTAATAATGGAGACGTTTTGCGGCCTGTTCAGCAGTAAAACTGCCAACTGTTTTTCTGAAGTCCATCCTGTCCATCGAACGTACCAGCCTGAAATAAAATGTACCGAATTAGACCAGGTTAGAAGCCTTTTAAAATAATAAACAGTGAAAATTAAAATAGTAGTATGAAACCCATCGGAAAAACGAGGAGAATATTATAAAAATGAAAGGAAACATAATTTAAGGGCGATCTGAGGTTTGGAAGGGGAAAGGGGGGAGGTTTTAAGGTAAAAAACAAAACTACAAGTCCTATGGAAAAAGTAAAATGGCAAAACTGTAGGTAATAAAAAGATCAACAGAAAATTCCGTTTTCAAAATAAATTATTCCAAAAACATAACTCATGACTCAGAAACTTGAGTTAAATTGTGTCAAGAACATTATTTTCCACATCCTTTAGAGATGGGTTGTAATATAATTATTTCTATATGAAACTCAAAATATTAATTGATAAGGATTTCAATGAAGTTCGTTTCTGAACCTAAAGCTGTTTGGAATAAAGTTGCAAGTCAAGTAACATTGATACTTACTGTCGTCTACCTGTGAACTGAACTGTATGGCATGTGAAAACAGATATTTTGGCGTCTTTACGCTCACTACGTTTACTGTTATTACTGGATTATTTGTGTTCACCTGTCGAAATAAAAAAAAAGGTAAAATTAGGTTTGCATCTTTTGTCAGAGGCATTCACAGTGGTAGTCGAGATATCTAGGTATTGTTGTGAACGTTTATTTTCCCTTTAGTAGATTTAAACATATGGGTCAAATACCATGTCCACGAAAATACTAAATTACAAATTATTTATTTAAACTTAAACTGCACGTTTGGCCTAGTGGGTTCAAATCCCATGTGGGATAACACTTTGTGTGATTCACATATTGTTGTTCTGAGTCTGGGTGTTTTTTATGTCCGTTTCATGCATGATTGTAAACTAAAAAATTATATAATAATATAATGCATAATAAATATTTTGGACATCTTACACACAACGTCATTTAGTCCCAAAATAAGCAGAGCTTGTGTTATGGGTACCAAACAACTGATATAAATACATACATATTATACATAGAAAAACACCCAGACTCCGAAACAAATATTTGTGGATCACACAAATATTTGGTCTGACCCGGGAATCGAAAGAAAAAAGCCTCTTGTTTAGCAAAGTTATATTCTTTTGTCCTTTAAAACTTTATGGAATTGTCCTTTAAAAATGCTATAATTATAATAAAGTTAATCAATTTGCTTCAGACAGATTCATTCAACGGCCAGTATTATTTTTTATCTACTCATACATTCTAATATGAGTCTGTATACTAACTCATAATATACATAATAATATACAACGAGCATTAAAAACATAATAATATACAACGAGCATAACAATACTACAAACATTACGGTATTCGATTCTAATAGATTCATGTCACTAATAGTGCTAGAAATTCAACAACGATATATCTAGCTTATGCCTAATCAAGACACGGCTTTCATATTAAGCTGTTACGTTGAACAATGTATTATGCTCTTTAGTAAATTTGTTTAGTAAATCTGTGGAGATAAAGACGGTCTTAAGATTTACATCCCTAACTCAAACCATAGGCTTGAAGTTGCGACTTAATCTAGGTTTAAAAGGGAATAATGTTGTGTTTAATGCTATTGTATATTTATGAATGTTAAAACCGTTCATGGATACCTATATATAAAACGAATACCTATATCTAACGAATCGGCCCATAGTCAGGGAAAAGTCGAGGCTTCCCCCGGATAGAGACTGTGTAGGCGCGGCGGCGTTTCTGAGAGGACCTGGAATAACAACGTCCGGGTCCTGCTCAAAGTAAGGCGGCTGAGTCATCGAGACAGTTTTTAGTTGCGACTTCTTAATATTCCTGACTCCTGAGTCTCCGAGGAGCCGAAAATCCGAAGGTATTTTCCACCACCTTCCACACCTCTTGTTTAGCAAAGTCATAAAAACAAATCAAGAAACTGACGCTGACTACTGTCTTTAGTTCCGTTCGATGAACGCGACCATTTTTTTGTTTTATATTTAGATTGGATGTAATAAAATTTATATATATAATGTATGTATGTATAAAATTTATATACTTAACAACTGAAATTATAGTATTGAGTAAATTTAATTTTTTTGTGATTTTTTGACCACAAGTCATTGTAAAACATCTATCATTGCATCCTTTTTACGAGTATATACGTAAACATTTACTTTGCCAAGTTGGAATTTAGTGCAAGACCAATCTTTATAATAGTCTCTCAGAGCTTTACGATAAAAAGCGAACATTTAAGAAATGATATACTAGTATAATAATTATGATTTAAATGATTATATTAAAAAAAAAACTGATAAACCACATTTTTTACGTATAGTTACAACTGTACCAATTCGTGAGATCTCTCTCATGCTACAGCAGGAAGAATTCTAGTAGTAAGAGAGTTTTTACCTTCGGATATCTCAAGGTCCTGATCGTTGGATAAGCTGGAGGCTCCTGCTGGTCCAACCCATACCATGGGTACTTATGTTGCTGTACCAAGGAGTCATTGTAAGTGACGTACATCAGAGTCTGGCCATCAGGACTAAACCAGAGTGCCTTTTCTAGTCTCAGGACTTCGGTCTCGTAAAGAAAGTCTGGTACACCGTTAAATATGACTCCTGGGATGCCTGAAAGATAATTAACAGATTTGTAATTATTAAAAAAATGTAATAAATAAAAATTAAAAACGTTTGGGATATTTAAGTATTACGTAAACAGCATAATTGTAAAGATGAAAATCGTATTATTAAAGAATATTAGGGTTGTGAAGTTCATGACTCGGAACCCTTATAGATTCGTCCGTCCGTCCGTCCCCGACTTACCGTCCAAACGGTAAGTGCTAGAAAGACGAAAGTTTTTTTAATTTTTTGATTAATGTATCCGTTTGCGAAAAATTCCACTTTAAAGGGCACTTTTTTGCAAAAACAGGGCGCCCCCCCCCCATTAAAAGCTCGCTCAAAAATCTGGGAAAATTCGTGATGATAGTCCATATAATGAAATTTGAAGGAAAAGTATAACAGATTAGATGACTTTGTTTCTACTAATAAAAATAGGAAAAAGTAGAACTAAGAAATTCCAACATTTTCAAACAGATATACAGAAAAGAAACCGAGGTATTCGTTGTTTTTCCCAGAGTGAGTGGGAGACTGCCTCCGTGTAGTAGTGTAGGTTAGTGGTGTGCTAGAGAGGGGGTTTTATTCCCGGGACGGTCCAAATGATTGTAAGATCTGCTATTATATGCTTCGGAGTTAGAGTGTTATCTATGTATAATATGTAAGTAAAATTGTATATAAGTATTTTTTTCAGTTATCTAGAACCCATAGTAAAAGCTCTGCTAAGAATGCTAAGTTTGTAACTAGATGGCGCTGTGTTACTAAGGTATACTGTGATATAATCATCATCATCATCAGCCTTTAACAGTCCACTGCTTGTCATAGGCCTCTCCTTAGAAAGAAGGTTTTGGCCTACTATACCACACTGGCCAGACGGGTTGGTATAGGGTTGGTCTCAAGTTTTCCTTCTCTTTGCATCGATTGTGGTCTTGCGTAGTTTATCCCATAGTCGCCTTTTACGACACCCGCGGGATGAATGATATAATAGCTGATATTTAAATTCCCACGTCCTTTATTCTTGGGAGGAATGAGTTGCAGATGTTACTGAGAATCAGTTGACCCGGCTACTTTCTTGCCCGTTAGTGAGATTAAATAAAAATACTTACCATTATTAGTGATCCTACACACCAGCGTCTTAAAGACCTTCGGCTTGTAGTATATGTCATTATCATGCACGAAGACCAAGGTAGATCCCACCGGTGACCATTCCGCATATTGCAGCAATGGAGCTGAGCGATCGTCTTCTATTGGAGATATTGAGATTTTGTTTCTGAAGACAGCAGTTATAATGAGTTAGTGAGATTATTTGTTGCACTCCCTTACATAGAGTGCAGGTAAAAATTAAACTTACGACTTGGATTATGGTCAGAATAGAATACAGTCCAGTTCAGTAGTCATAGCAAGCCCTGTCAAGCCTCAATGCCAAGCCCAGTATCCCTAAGCTAAGTTGCATTCTACAAACGTAACTGTTAATAGAAAATGTATAGGAATATTTAGGGATTGTAGAAAGAGGATTGTGGTCAACTTGACTAAGACGGCCTTGGTTCACATTATTTTGGGAGTATTATGCAGTGATCAACGAACGTTAAATTATTAAATTTTCCCCTCACTTTGTATTTTTATATAAAAATGGTTTACTTAGTATAGTTCTTCTAAACAACATATTGCCAGTTTTCAGGTCAGTTTATACTTTAAATTTAGATAAATTCATTCCTGATATTCCTTTTTACAAGCTATCATTAATAATCTTTATAACCAAATATCTATTATATATGTAGTACTTATACTTACTTAGAAAAAAATATGAGGCATAAACAAAATGTAAGCAAATAATCATCAAAAACCCCTAGGGTCAAACTTTTGGGCTCAAATGAGAAGGTTAAAGCCAGACATTTCTGCAAATATTTTCTTATTATTTTACTAGTATGCCAAATCGCAATTTCTAAGAAGAGGAGTCTTAGGGGATATTGATGTGGTAATCCTAATCTATGTGGCCCAAAATTTGACCACGCTAATGTAGAACCGCCTAACGCCTGTATAGTTTTTATTTACATTAACTTAATACATACCTATTTATAACGTCATACACATGGTATCTCGCGAGTCGTGCGTGCCGCCAGCCCGGCCTCACGTCTGATATTAACAACACAAACTTGAGATCTGCTGATACTTTGAAATCCACTGCATTCAGCTCTCTCTGTTGAACATAAAAACTTTATCTGAAATATTTTACTTTAATCAAGGTACTTATTTAGAAGTTCATATCAACCAGATGTGTGTAAAAGATCGCGTAGCACTTTCTAAATCTAGTGTTGTGGGGGAATTTATAAACATAAGAAAAATGAACACAAAGACACACCCAGATTAAGGATAATGATTTGTGGACAACATAGTTGAAATCTATGTTTAGATAGAACCCGCTATGGCTTAGCGAAATAGAAGCCGTTCACTGCTGGAGATAGGCCTTGGCGTTTTTGGAGGTTTTGGTCTACTATACCACGATGGCCAGACGGGTTGGTAGGTATAGGGTTGGTTTCAAGTTTTCCTTCTCTTTGAATTGATGTTGTCTTGCGTAGTTTATACCTTAGTCGCCTTTTACGACACCCGCGGGATGAATAGGGGTGGTGACACTCTGTATTCTTAATTCGTCACCACACGGACACGTGACACGTACGTTTGATATCAAGTAATATAAATTAATATAACAAATCCATTAAAAATAACAAAATAAATCTGTAAGTGAATGTCTATCATAAAATCTAATCACCAATCTTATATTTTACGATTCCTATAAAAACTATCCTCGTATAATTTATGGGCCATTAAAGCCTTCCTATAATTTTACACAAGAATTAATGGCCTCTTATGTAAAACCCTTGTTCCGTTTTTACGAAATGTTTTAGAACTGAGTACCACTTTGTGGCTTTTTCTCAAAATCACTTTTGCACAAAAATGTTTTGAATTGTGAAAATATATATATGTCTTGAAAATCAAGTTTATTAAAGTAATTGAATCAATGACTTTCGTTATAATGTACGATTAACCATGTTGTCAGATAGTGCTGACAAAGGTGCTGACAAACTGGGTTAAGTTTGCTGACCAAGTACAAGGCGAATAATACGAGCTTTTTTGAATAGATCAGCGCTAATAGCCAAGTTATTTTTATAAAAACATGACCGTTGATAGAAAACTAACAAATAAATTTGAATGACGTCTCTTAACGCTAATTCATGTCTTCAAAACAAAATATTAGCCGATGATACAAGAGAATAAATAAATAAATATTTCGTACATCTTACACACAACTAGTCCCAAACTAAGCAGAGCTTATATTATGAGTACTAGACGACTGATATAAATACATAAACATACTTTTTTTTGTAAATACATACATATTAACATAGAAAACACCCAAACCCCGAAACAAATATTTGGTCCCACCCGTGAATCGAATCCGAAACCTCGAGCACAGCAGTCGCATACGCTACCACTGTGCCACTGAAGCAGTCAGAATAGAGGTGTAAGCGATTGTAGAAAGAGAATCAACACGCAACACTTGCATCTTGGCTAAGGCTATCTAGAGTTGACATGTAACCAGTAAGCGGTGATGATTACGCTATAGTTAAATAGTATTTGTTACATATTGTGCACCTTCATGGACCACCCTTTGACCTTACAAGAAACCATGCGACCATGACCGTGTGAAATATTGATGTATTGCAAAGTTGATATCGGTTAAGTACATGCAAATTCAATTTCAAAAATTTTGAAAAAAATCGTGATGCTGGTCCATTTAATGAACTTTGAAGGAAAACTATAACCGATTAGATGACTTTCTTAGTTCAGGAGTTATAAAGGCTTATATGGTAAAATGCGCTTACTTGGAAAACGTCATACAAAATTAACGTATTAATACGTAAACATAACAATTATCTATTGGATACGATTTTAAATCCACATACCATTATAGGTGACTGAGGAACCCTTTCTGTGCGTGGCCTGACACGCACTTGGCCGATTTTATAAAAAGTCTAAATAATATAAAAGAAATAAATTATATTCAGTTTCTGGCCGGTAGCGAATGGAGCGTGTGAACAGTTCAATAGAATTATAGTGACTATATAATGTGTACATATATGTATGTGTACAAGCAAGAGTGAGAAATGGCTTAAACGTCCTTGTGTTAAACAGAATTAATGATCCATCGCTAACATACATCTATTCTGCAGAGAAAATGAAATGGTGCCAGAATATTTGCGGTAAAATTTATTGCGGTTTGGTTTTTTATCTAGGGTTTCGTATACTAAAGGATGATTTCCACCGAACGGCTAACATCTACAGCCTTCAACAGTCCACTTCTGGACATAGGCCTCTCCTTTGAAAGGAGGTTTTGGCCTACTATACCACGCTGGCCAGACGGGTTTTTAAAGGGTTTGTTTCAAGTTTTCCTTCTCTTGGCAGTGATGTGAGCTGCTTATTTTGTTCCTTTAGTCGCCTCTTACGACACCCGTGGAATGAATACGGCTAACGCTGGAAATAATTTTGCACTTCTTAAACGATATTAAGTTTTGTACCATGATATTCATTGGGGTGTTAAGACTAAGTGACTGGAATACGAATAATATACAGTTTGTCTTTTCAATTAGTATACCTGAGATGTCCGTTCTTGATTACCGCAGCAAAAACATATTAAAGATAGTAAAGAACGCTTTTTAAAGCGTGCTGTCAGAATTTCTACACGTGTAGTCTTTGGACAAGTTGTACGCAGACGACCATTAGTGCTTTTCGGGTCCAGTATAACAACGCAATCAGGATGCTGTTAGGGTTGCCTTGGTGCAACGCCTCTGGCATATTCACCGATGCGCACACGTTTGCACACTGGTTTCGCAGCGATCAGGCGAAAACGAGCATCTTCACTGCTACGAAGGATACGTGGTAGTCCTAACCGCCTCTTGAATGATATTGCGGACAGAAACGATAGTTCTATAATTAATTATCTCTGTAATTAACATATACTAACATAGGTTTAAATCAATTGTCTACTAACACACTATGGAAATGCCGAATTAAAAGTTTTATTATTATTATTATAAAGCCACGCTCATTGGAGCATAATGGGGCTTATTCTAATTGACCGGGGCGGTACTCCACCCCGGTCAATTAGTAGAAGAAGTAGTAACTCTTGCACAGAAGACAGTGTGAGACCGAAAGCTGTAGTGCAGAAACATCTCATTTTGCTGACATAGTGTGGGTCACTAATCACCATGCTGTATTGTCTTGGCATCTGCACATGCTTTCCATCAGGCTGAGTTGAGTCACTTTGTTAGGCTTAAATATAGAAATTAATAAATTTATAATTTCTTAGATTTAGAATCCAAGATGACCAATGAGGATAATGACCACACTATGGTCTAGTGAAAACTAGTTAAAAACGGACACTATATTTAAATTCTTAGAAATATTATACACTAGCTGCGCCCCGCGGTGTTACCCGCGTATTTTCCGGATAAAAAGTAGCCTACTTATTATGTGATTATCCAGAACTCATTTCTAAAGTAGCCATAGCCAACTATCATTATGGTTGCTATGCAAGTGTGTTATGAATAGCAACCTGTGAAATTTGACAGGAGATAAACAGTGATACATTTTGACATCTACGATTTATGAATTTTTATAATCACCTAGCTTTCGCCCGTTTATCTTGATTATTGCAATATAAAGAAGCCTATGTGAAAGAGCAACAAACATACATACACACATACATACAATCTTTTAGAATATTAGTAGGATTATATTGTAAAATATATCTATAGTTGTAAAAGTTATTTTATATGTGTAAATTCAGGAAAAAAATATTAATTTATAATCTGTTTTAATAGTTTATAAATTTAACTAAACGTTAAATAACCCGTTAAATGTTTCTTTTAAAATGTGATAAATTATCAACGGTCGGTTTCAACACACGAACCATTAAATCTACACATTGTTTTACGCAAGAGAATTAATGGCAGCACTTTTGATGGTCAAATTTTGACGCCGACAATATTCAGGTTTTCGGATTTTATTTGAGCTGTGTTTTAATTTTTAAAATGTTCGATGTAATAATAAATGGCTTTTGAACGAAAGAATATTTTATTGATAACTGTTTTTAAATTTTAGTCGCTATTTCGGGGAGTTTTTAAATTTGATTTTAAGTGGAATGAAAGGTGATTTGTAGTTGGTATTTTTACGTAACTGTTTCATTAATTTAGTTTTCACAGATTGACGATAATTTAAAATATGGAGTTTAAATGGAACTCTCTACCAGCGTATATGTTTCCTCCCTTCTATGACCCCGGGTCCTTCAAGCGGGGCGTGAAAAAGCATCTTACTAGGCCGCCATAGTGTGGGTCACCGTGCTGCATTGCACGTTGTGGCAGTGAGGATGGTGGCCTCTACATTTTGGCAGCTCAAATAAAAAAGAAATGTCTGTTGAGCATCGAAATGAATATCAATAGAGAAAATTTTCGATTAATATTTTATTACGACTAACAACATAATAATGGCTGCCTCATGTTGTGACAGTGTATCGGACTGGACTTGGCTCTTGAGTTCAATTTGAGGGTCGAACCAAATATATTTATAGTCTATAAAATATTTATTTCTTAGTTTAGGTGTTTTACAAAAAAGAGTGAATGTGTTAAATTAAATGAGTTGTTTAGTTTATAAACTCTGTTCAGTTTGTGATTAGATGGAGTAGTGTGTCAGAATGTCTGAAAGATTTAAATATCAGCATCATCTTCAATAGATACAGATTAAAATTGTTTCCATCTCACACAGTTTAAGCCTAGGTTTTTTTTACTTTTTTTATATTATCTGCCAAAATGACTCTGCCCTGCCTGATGAAAAGCATGAACAGAATCCAGAAGTGGAGGCCACCATCCTCATTGCCACAACGTACATTGCAGCACGGTGACCCACACTATGGCAGCCTAGTAAGATGCTTTTTCACGCCCCGCTTGAAGGACCCGGGGTCATAGAAGGGAGGAAACACATGCGCTGGTAGAGAGTTCCAGGTTTGAACTGCTCAGCAGAGAAAGAAAGAGCCGAACCGTTTAGTTCGGGAGCGTATGTCAACCACTCTGAAGCGGTTAAAGGTAGTTAAACTTTTACTACTGTGTTTTTAAATTTTAATCTAAAAGTTAAACTATACGCAGAACACACTGATACGACAATGAAAATGAAAATAAAATGTAGATATACTAGCATGGACGAGCGTCATCGGTGACGTGAGCTAGTTCAAAATAAAACGTAACGACAATGCTTTTTATTGGCGATAAAATGTTACGATATTATATAATACCTAACGATAAAATAATAATAATAGTTTGGCCCACGAGATAGTGGATATTTAGTATTACGATTTGCAGTGATCGTACTGATAGTCTTATTTGAGCACGTAGATTGATTACTTGATGCAGAAATTAGAGCTTTTTTGATTCGGCGAGTTTTGTGATGAAGTTTCTCTCTCAGGAATCCTAACCATTGATACCTTGCACCGGATACCCGATAGGAAGCTGCCAAAGTCAAAATGACGTCACTCAGCCTGATGGAAAGCATGAGTGGAATTCAAGAGTCGTGTTCACCATCCTTATTGTGAATGTGAACAATGTAGAAAGAAGACCCACACTATGGTGACGTCATGAACTGAGACACTATATTTGCAATCCTAAAAATGTTAGCGATTATTTATCTTCTATCATTCTTTAAAACATTAGTTAGAAATTTGGCGCTCATAAGGGCCACCGCACACTAGCTACTTTTAGCATCGGCAATCGGCGATTTGGCGATTGCATCGATGCTGCATCGCGTTTTAGCGACTTCCTGCGTTCGATCGCGGTATTGGAAACGCGCGTTTTAGCGACTGCTCAGATTCCAAATCGATGCTACTGGCATCCGAATGTGTGTGGAGTAGCGTTCAGCTGCTGTGTTGCGCTTCTAAAAAGCGACTCAATCTCCGCGTTTGGCGTTTTTAAGTGTGCGGTGTAGAGCGTTCGGTCGCCGTATTTAGCTTCTAAAAAGCAACTGCCGATCGCCGATGCTTAAAAGTAGCTAGTGTGCTGTGGCCCTAACTAAGTGAGCTAAGTTAATTAGAAACAAGCACCGAGGGTAAACAGTGACAGTCAGTACCGAAATGGGTGACATGTAATGAACTTATGAGAGTTTCCGTGGTTCTGAGGTCACGTTATGCAGTTGGCCCCGGTCGGTTGTTATAGTCGTGAATCTTAGTTGGAGGCCTTTGGAGACTTAAAGACATCCAACGGCAAGATTACGTAACCACAACGTGTCTTGCCAGTCCCAAAGCCGCACTCTGCCAGCGTGGGGACGTATGGCCTTAACCCTCTCTTGAGACGAGATTCGAGCCCAGCATTGGGTTGTTATGGATTATATTGATAAAAAATATTACACTTTGTCGTATGTTTAACATGTCTTTGCAAAAATGTATTTTATTATACATGACAATGTAATAAACAGAATAATAATCTTCAAAAATATTTTATTCGCGGCTTTCTGATTACAGACGAGCACAAAAAGAATAGATAAATAGACCTGCCCAATATATTATTGTATGATACAATACAATCTATTGCGAA
Source organism: Phragmatobia fuliginosa (assembly GCA_932526445.1). Lineage (NCBI taxonomy): Eukaryota > Metazoa > Arthropoda > Insecta > Lepidoptera > Erebidae > Phragmatobia > Phragmatobia fuliginosa. Next base: position 59,666,355 of record OW052057.1, on the reverse strand, counting down.
ACAACAATACGATAAGATACAATGCTGCAAAATACAACAAGTAAAACATATTTTTAAACATAATTTTGCCAGTGTAATTTAAAACGCAAAGCAATTTTTTGTTTGTAATTTAAGATAATTTTCCCATATTTATCGTAATACGATTCGTAAAGTTGATCAGTGTTTCAAAATAAACTTGAGTAATTTGCAACACGTGTTACGTTAAAGTTTTGTTGGAAAGTTTATAACAACAACTTTTGAATTCACGAAATTTTCCAGCCAACGTTGTTTTCATTGTTTTTAAATTAAATTATTTATGTGTAAGGTATGCGAGGTTCGAGTGTATTATTTATGTATTTGAGGTATGCGAAGTTCGAGTTAGGGGGCATCCATTAATTACGTGAATTGAATTTTAATAATCCATTATTGACCCCTAATTTTCAAACTTGTGAGACTCGTTTATACAGTCAATATATATCATCCTCCTGGCCATTATTCCCAAGTTTATTTGGGGTCGGCTACTAATTCAACCGGTTTTACCTGAATTTCAGTTTTTCCACGGAGCGACTGGCATCGGACCTCCGCAACCCTAAGGGAGAACTGAAATTCGAAGATTGAACTAGTTGTCAGTATATTTGAGGGCACTGACTTCCCAATATCGATTGCCATAGATGTTCATGAAAACCGAGACCGACGGCTTTACGTGCTCTCCGAGGCACGGGCGTGAATCACAGTCAATATATGTAATTTAAACAGGAATATAGTAATACAGAAAATGTATATAATATATGATTTTATGACATGTGATGTCACATCGACGAACACTCTCCCTGCAATGTGGCACTAAGGAATTGTTAAATTCAAATAAAAGATCTGAAATTTAGAAATTCAATCCCGTCTTTCCTCTGAATATGTGACGCAACTTAGGGATAACTGTTTAATGGTGTTCTAAGTTACAGTGTACGTCTCTGAGCCACTTGATTACACTTAGCAATCCATAGGAACGTTAGTAGTGATATAACTCCGTTAGTCATCATCATCAACAGCCTTTAACAATCCACTGCTGGACATAGGCCTCTCCATAGAAAGGAGGTTTTGGCCTACTATACCACGATGGCCAGACGGATTGGTATAGGGTTGGTTTCAAGTTTTCCTTCTCTTTGCATTGATGTTGTCTTGCGTAGTTTATCCCTTAGTCGCCTTTTACGACACCCGCGGGATTTCGGGTAATTATATAGCCCATGATACACACAATTAATATGTCTTTCTTCTGATAAAATATTTTTTCAAATCGGTACAGTTGATCCGAAAATTTCTCTCTACCATCACACAAAGGTAACCTCTTTATAATATTAGTATAGATCAAATAATAAATTATCCGTTGAATCAAAGTCTAATAGTATAATTAAAGGTATTAAAATGAATGACAAGATTTTTCTTTACAACGATATTATTAAAACTAAAAGTAAAAAAAAGAAATATAATCGCCATTAAAGATTGTAACCGACGCACAAATCGTAATAATTAGTGCATAGGTGAATAAAAAACATGCACATTCATCACACATTGCAAAATCGTTGGAAGGAAGCGCAAACAGACCGAATTCCGCCGTCGCATTTTATTAAAATGCCTGGTTACTGCAGTCAGGCGACAAAATTTATTCGCAGTACACATATTTGGGATTTATTTCAACGAGTTTTTAAATATCCCTGTTTTTACTCAGAGCATGGCCACAGTACTCATACACATATTTGGGATTTATTTCAACGAGTTTTTAAATGTTCCTGTTTTTATTCATAGCATGGTTACAGCACTTCTTGTTAATTAATTTTTGTTCACTATAAATCAGATTTTTGCTGAATGTTTATTATAGTTGTAGTGTATTGGAAAAATTAAATTTATAACTTAATTAAATGTCATTCTGATAAGGTCATTTATTACAAAGGAAGACTGCACCGATATACCTTCATGCGTTCAGTAATGGACAGCAATAGGCTGAAGATGAAGAATAATTTGAAGGAAAAGAATATGTGTATATTTTAGAAACTACTGGTACTAAAATTCGTTCAATTTTCAATAGCCTATTTATTGAGAAAGGCTATTTCTAGTCTATATTACATTACAGTAATTCTAATCAGAGCCGAGTATCAAGGAAATATGGTGCAAAAATTGTGTAAATGGTGCAAAAATGGTCGTACACGAAGTTGCTCTGATCAGCTAGTGGTTACGTATCTATTACACAATTTTATCTTTTGAATTAATTATACCAATGGCAATCTTTATCATAAATATTCATAAAGAATTTTGTCCATACGTGCTTCAGACGAAAATTCTCCAGTAAGGCTCCAGTCATCTTATATTCATGATAGGCTGTCAAACCTTATTTCGAAGTCTTGTACGAATTGAAATGTTTTTCTAATACAAGAGGCAGTTCTAGAACCTAGACAAGTTGAAGTCGTTATATTTTATTCAGATACGACTAGTAGGTAAGGTAATGTTTAGGTATTTCAACTTGGCAGGGTTTGGATAACAAGAAGGAATCTAGGGCTGATAGGGAAGATTTACAGGATTTTTTTTGCAAAATAGCCAAATGGCAAAAAACGGAACCCTTATAGATTCGTCATGTCTGTCTGTCTGTCCGTCCGTATGTCACAGCCACTTTTTTCAGAAACAATAAGAATTGTACTGTTAGAACTTGGTACTTAGATGTATTCTGTAAACCGCATTAAGATTTTCACACAAAAATACAAAAAAAAAAACTAAAATTTTTAGGGGTCCCCCATACTTAGAACTGTAACTCAAAAATTTTATTTTCATCAGAACCATTGGTGTGGAGTACCTATGGATAGGTCTTCAAAAATGATATTGAAGTATCATTTTTTTTCTAAACTGAATAGTTTGCGTGAGAGACACTTCCAAAGTGGTATAACATGTCAACCCCCTGTAACTTCTAAAATAAATGATGATGTACATTACCATGCAAACTTCCACCGAAAATTGGTTTGAACGAGATTTAGTTAGAAGTTTTGTTTAATACGTCGTAAATCGTTAACCGCAATTTACCTTTCATTCAATCAATACACTTTAAAGCAGAATATAGTATAATCTTAACCGCAATAACCAACATACAAGCAGGCGGAATTGCGGATAACGCTAGTCATAAATACAAATCAATTCAGACACTAAACTTTAATTTATTATCAAAGTATTCAGAAGATTGGTATTTTTTTTAAACTGCCTCGTTGGTCTAGTGGTTAGCATATGCGACTGACGACTGCGACAAGAGGTCTCAGGTTCAAATCCCGGGTCGGGCCAAAAACAGTTTTTGGGTTTTTCTTAGGAAATTCCTAATAGCAGCCCGGCGTTTGGAAGTTTGGCGGGTGATTCACGCCCGTGCCTCGGAGAGCATGTAAAGCCGTCGGTCCCGGTTGTCATGAACGTCTATGGCAATCGTTATTGGGAAGTCAGTGCCCTCAAATATACTGACAACTAGTTCAATCCTAGAATTTCAGATCTCCCTTAGGGTTGCGGAGGTCCGATGCCAGTCGCTCCTTGGAAAAACTGAAATTCAGGTAAAACCGGTTGAACTAGTAGCCGACCCCAAATAAACTTGGGAATAAAGGCTCGGAAGATGGTATTTTATTTATAAATGTCAACTCACTCGAAAAAACTTTCAAGGATTTATATATCAGGATAAAACTGTAAAGTATCAAGATCGATTCACAAAAACTCGTAACAAGAAAGACACACAATAGCGAGCACACAAGCTGCTATCTACATATGTACGTGTAATACACAGTATGTGTTCACAAAGTACACTGATAAATCTAGATAAAAGTATTTTATGGATGTATTGAAGTTTGGAATTGGATTCGCGTTACACCGAAGCTTATCTTGAGCGGTTAAAATGTATTCTTTTGTTGTTTTGTATTTCTTTGCCGATGTTAGGAATATTTTATTTATTTATTTTCCCAGTCAATCTTCAAGTGTTGTAGAAATATGATGTGGTAGGTGCAAGGACAAAATATTGAGATCGATAAAGTTCGTAATAGTAAGGCAATTAAGAGATAAACCTACATCATATATTACTAGTATAGACACTACCATTTGTATAAATAAATACACAATACATATAAAAAGGGCGAGAAAGGAGAGGCCTATAACTAATAATGCTTTTTATTCATTCCTTTCAAAAATAACAATTCAATATATATCAGAGAGAGCACACAGAGAGAGCAGCCTCAATTGGCTGCGGCAATTCCCGTTACGGCTGCTCGTTCAGTGTGGACGCGCCTATTGACTATTTATAAATAATTTACATTTAATACAGGTAATTTTAACACATTAGTGAATCACATTTCCTTACAATAATATAACATTGTCATTTCTGGACAGACCCCGTTCGGGTAAAAGCCTCCTCTAAGGCAGAATGCAAATATACACATCATCATCAGCCTATCTCAGTCCACTGCTGGACATAGGCCTCTCCCATTGCACACCACTTTGATCGATTTTGAGCTTCTCGCATCCAGCTCCTGCCAGCCATCTTGCGCAAATCGTCACTCCACCTGGCCTGTGGGCGTCCTACACTACGTCCGGAATAGCAATATACACATACATATGTTTAATTTACATAAAATATAGACTGGTACTAGCGTTGTGACTATACTACTTAGTCACACTGAAGATTTTTGCACACTTTTGTGTTAAATGTAAGGTAGTTTGTGGACATCCTAATTTAGACATAAATTAACTAAAATGATAATAATTTACTCCACCTTACGCCTTAAATTTTCTTTATTTCACTAATTATTTTACTAATAAATTTGGACAATTTTTTATTCAGATTCTCTGATTACGTGATTGACACATGACATCAGTTTTTTTTTAAATGGACCGGATCATTTGAATAAGTCTGCTATTTACTTTTTCTTCCACGTTACGTTAAAGTGTCACATGCTTAGGGAGATTTAAACAGAATGTCATAAAAAAATATTACAAACCCCTTTGAAACAAGACACATTCTGTTAAACTCAAATAATGAAACGATAAATTTTATGATGATTAATTAAATCTTAGCAATTTTGTTATGTAACTAATGTTACAGATAAAATGTAGACTTCGGTGTGACAGTTCTCTTCGGTTAAAGATAGAAATATTTCTGAAATATATTTACTTTATTTGTTAAGGCTGACGCGATTACGTGAGATTACAGACGCCTCCACGGCTTCAGGGAAATGCGTGTAAAGTACGTCAATAGATTTGTGTGTAAAAGTATTGAAGAGTTGAAGCTGTAGGTACGTCTTTTATAGAGCTTTTCGTCAATTTATTGTTTGTTGCATGTATATATATTATTATGTGTTTATGATTAATTTATTTACAAAATTTTAATGTCAAAGGTCTTTCATTGTGAAAATTAACGTAGCAAAACATTTGAGTAAGGTTATAAGTTTCTGAAAAAGAGCTGTGAGTGGGTCCCAAGTGACAGAGAGAGAGATTGAAGAGAGATGAGTCTCATGTGGGCTATCCAAGGGATGGGGGTGAATATAGATGGGTTTCTGGGAGGCCCAATTAGCATTAAAAATACATAATAATAGCTGCGTTTATTTGGCTCTGGGCAGGGGCACATCACGATTTTACTAAGGACAGCTTTTAGAATTGAATAGAATAGACTATATTGTACACCAGTTAATACAGTTTACTACTACTATAATATAGATTTCATACAAGAATACTTCATGCTACTTAGCAAAGAACTAGCCGGCTTCACACAGGGACATATGGTTTTGATTTTTCGGATTAATACTCGTACATAGCCTATATCACTCACAAATAACGTAGCCTTCTATTGTTAATTAGTTTTTTAAATAGGTTCAGTAGATCCAGAGATTACCCGTTACAATATCACAAACTCACAAAATTTACCTCTTTACATATATTAGTACTAGCTGTGCCCGCGGCTCCGCTTGCGTCCTAGGGGTATGAAAAATAGATAGTAGCCGATTCTCAGACTTACTGAATATGCATATGAAATTTCATAAGAATCGGTCAAGCCGTTTCGGAGGAGTATGGGAACGAACATTGTGACACGAGAATTTTATATATAAGACGGATACTTTGGTATTTATGTCAAATTTCCTATTTATTCTGTTCGGTCATTATAAATAGTGCTTTGTTCGATCACTTTACGAGTATTACATAAAAATTTATGTACGAATAGCCTTAATCAAACACACTGTAAACTACAATCACCTAACTTGCACTAAAAACTTTTATGTTAAATGATAAGAAATCAATTTATTCACCACGTAACTACGTTCTACTTCGCTTTAGTAAAATATGTCTTACAAAAGCTGATCTTTACGGCACTAAGAAAGCTTAGAGATAGCTCGCTAGGTACAAGATCCTATTACAGATTAAGGAGTTCAATATCAGGTGAAGGATATGAGAAGTCGGTTGATCTGAGATACTGCGAGTAAATCGCTCAAGTACTTTCTGTATTGTATGTATTAAAAGAGAAGATTTTCCCAAAAAGTATTTAACTTTTGTTAACCATAGCTTATAAATCATCTGACTGTCATTGATATTACTTCAATTTTAATCAGGTTTATATCAGGTTCAGTTACAAAAAGTATTTTAGACGAAACTAAAGTTGTATTTTTACGTACGTTTTCGTATTGAACATGTTTTTATCTTCAATCTTTTCTTTGTGACATATTTAGTCGTCAAATACTATGACTATATAATGACTGCCTCGTTGGTCTAGTGGTTTGCGTATGCGGCTGCTGATCAAGAGGTCTCTGGTTCGATTCCCGGGTTGGACCAAATAATATTTGTGTGATTCACAAATATTTGTTTCGGAGTTGTTTTCTATGTATAATATGTATGTATTTACAAAAAAAAGTATGTTTTTGTATTTCAATCAGTTGTCTAGTACCCATAAAACAAGTTCTACTTAGCTTGGGACTAGATGATGTTGTGTGTCAGATGTCCAAAATATTAAAAAAAAATAAGACTATTTCTGATATTAAAGGTTGCGAATGTCTAAAACCATTTATCTTTGAGGGTCTATGTTGTATAACGTGTGAAATTCAGAGCACAATCTTGAAGATCTTTTTGACTATTTGAAGCGTCTGAACATCTTATATATGAACATTAATTGCTATTCGATAGTGTTACTAAAATCTGGTAATGATCAGATCGATTTGGTTGATTGCGATCTTAAAATGTTTGTGGAAGACCAGGGTTAGTTTTAACGGTGTGTATAAAAGTGATTGTGATGTAAACTGTAGTGTATGTGTCAGCGAGTTATTCATTCGCTCGTTCACTGCGAATGGTTGAGGTGTTACAAAGTTATTCATTCACTCGTTCACTATGAATGAATGGGAAGTAAGCATCATGTCATCTCGAGAGTACGTGCGGATGACACAGTTTAGTCAATTGTTAGCAACGATAGCGAGTGGACGCGTGCGACTGTGAGCCGACAATATAGAAGGATATACTACTTATACAATCAGTACTTATAATACCAAAAGTAAATTTACACATATATGAAATAGTATATACGAGTACAATGAAAAAAAAGCAGAAATGTCGTATTTCTAAATATTCAATTTCACGCAGTTTGTCCATTGCCACCGTCACCAGAACGTCAACGTCAAAGAGATGACCCAGCCAATTTTGCGAATTTACTATGGCCGTGTGTCCAATGCCCATCACCCAGCACCAAAGCCAAAAAAACCATTCCGAACATTCAAATCTCATAGATTTATAAAGATAGAAAAGCAAATTTTGAAAAATATTTCTCTCTATCTAAACCTCACGTTATGAGTTACAGTTAGTTTTTTCTGACCTAAAATAGTTTAGGTAGACAATTTTTTTTTCGAGATACGACATGTTCGCTGTCTGCCGTCGATATAGCTACCGTAAAAGTAAATGAAAGTGGTTCTATTCTTTAAGATACAGATAGCGTCTTATGTGTAAAGGTTATGTAAATATTACAGTACTTACGAATGTGGAGTTGTTCATGAGGAGACGTGTGGTGAAGTTCTTGACATTGAACAGCGTCAGTCCACCCCACCTGTCTCTGAACACCAACTCCTCGTCTGTAACAAGGTAAACAAGTTGCTATGAATATTATAATAATAATAATAATAATAATTTATTGAAAACTCATATTACAATACAAGTACAATGCTTTGAATACTTCAGTTTACATTTGCTTTTGACATATAAGAATAAGGTAACTGCATTCACAATGAGTATTTATAACTTCCAGCAGGTTGACATTACGATGCTTAAACTAGGCTCGAAGCCTGTACTATAAGCATCAGCCATCTCCCCCTGACAGAAATATAGTAAAAAACATTAAAACAGTGTGTTTACTTTGATAATCACGACATAAAGCTTAGTTGCATTTCTCTGACTAGCAACAATGGTTTGTTTAGTCTGAAAAATATACAAACGAGTTACAATAATACTCTTAAACAATAATAGTGTGTAGTTTTAGTAGTAGGTATATGATGTGGCTGTATGACTAGTTTAAGTATGTGTGTGCGCCTGTTTGTGTGTGTGTGTGTGTGTGTGTGTACGACGTGTAAAGATTCGCATATTAGCGTACTATCCGGAGTAAATTTTCTGTTGCTTTGTAATCCTGTGAGTGTAGCCACTCAATGAGTGACTTTTTAAAATCATAATAATTAAGTCTACGAATCCGTAATATTTGATTAATTGTATTATACAAAAATTCACCCAGAAAGCACGGAAATCTGTTTGTGTAAGATGTGTAAAATTTATGTGAATAGAAAACTTTGTAATCCCTACGCCTGCTCCCATCCGATGATCGAACCATGTCACCTTTGACCCTACCGTGGTATCTTAAAAGTAGTCTGAGAATAAATAGTTGCCTCACTGTTTGTACGTTACATTCTTCATATAATGATGTTGTAGAATATGTGTTATTGAAATGACACAATCTATTTACGCTGATAAATAAGGACGATTCTTCTTCCTAGCCTTATTTCCATTATAATTTGGGGTCGGCTACTAGTTCAACCGCTTTTACCTGAATATCAGTTTTTCCACGGAGCGACTGGCATCGGACCTCCGCAACCCTAAGGGAGAACTGAAATTCGAAGGTTGAACTAGTTGTCAGTAAATTTAAGATGCAGTGACTTCCCAATAAAAATTGCTTTAGATTTTCATGACAACCGGGTCGAAGGCTTTATGTGCTCTCCGAGGGCACGGGTGTGATTCACCGCAAGACTTCGGGCTGTATTATTAGGAATTTCCTAAGAAAACGCAAAAAAAAACCTTTTTGACCCGACCCGGACTTTGAACCCGAGAAGACATCTTGATTAGCCGTTGCATACGCTACTAGACTAGAGACTAGACCAATGAGGCAGTTAAAAAGGACGATTAATGGCAGATATACTTTTATCTGTTCTAAAGAAGTAAAATGAAGTCGCTTCAACTATCTGTTAACTTATATTTATTTAAGTGGTCGACGTTTATCCTGACTACATCGGTTAGGCTACACGATGACTGGTGCCCGTATGACGTCTGTATGGGCAGGTCGACTCAAAACTATGGTCCTTTCTTCAAAAGGCCAACCCAGACCCTATACTGCATTAGTGAGTTTGCAGTGAAAGGTGATTGTGTTTGAATGTTAGTTTTAAATGTGTATGATGTTTATTAAAGATATTTCGTATCGGGAAAAGACGCTATAGTAACTCCTCCATGTTTCCAATTTTTTAACAAACAATTCTTTCAGAAGCAAAATACTTTCATCCATGCTTTTATATCATTGATTTCTCATTACTCCAGTTACCACAAAAAAGGTTTCCACATCGTAATCCTTTATTTCATCACAAGCCTATTCGTGTATCAGACATTCTAACATAAACAAGACCAGTATATATTGACCTATGGGGTTCAAGTTACACTGGTAATAGAAGCAATTTATTAACTTTTCCAGCAGATCTGAGAATACCAGTTTGGTGTGGAACGAAAACATGGGCTGGGTCCACATATAAAGTAGATAGTTACGTAGTATGTGGGGAAACCTCAATCAATCACGAAGTAGGGTTTGTACACAAGTTGGGTTTTAGTTTCGGACATACAGCGGAAGTGATCAGTCAGCAAAAGATGAACCATGTGTGAAAACTTGTTTGGTGTTTCAATTTGAAAGATGGTGATTATGATGGATATTATCCGAATTTCAGTTCACCCTTAGGGTTGCAGAGGTCCGATGCCAGTCGCTCCGTGGAAAAACTGATATTCAGGTGAAACCGGTTAAACTAGTAGCCGACCCCAAATAATATTGGGAATAAGGGCTAGGAAGAAGTAATTTAGTTACGAAAATAATAGATTCACGATAAAATTAATAAATGTATGTATGTACTTGAGGTCTCAACTCTCAGATTCTATTTTGGGGTCGGACAAAATGTTTATGTGATCCGCAAATATTTGTTTCGGAGTTTGGGTGTTTTGTATGTATAACATGTATGTATTTACAAACGTATTTTTTTGTATTTATATCAGTTGACTAGTACCTTAGTACCCCTAGCTCTGCTTAGTTTGGGACTAGATGGCGATGTGTGTAAGATGTCCGAAATATTTATTTGTTATATTTTTACTACATTTACGTTTATAATTATAATAGAAACAAGCCGTCGCATTCTCAAAGTACATTAAGTTCGCCAAACAATATGTCTGTGTGTCCGCATCGTTTAAACTGTAGTGACAAGACCGATGGTGCTATAATTGTGATTTAAACCGGATAACGTAATTGTGTGCCCCGCTACACTCTACAGCAGGCAGCAGCCGGTTAATTGGTCCTTCGAGCATTTTATTGTATTTTACCTTTTCAATGGCTCGTTGGATACAGAAAAAAAAGTAATAAAATTAATTTATTTTGAGATATAACTTTTAAACAAATATATTTTACCAATAACAAGCCACATTATTTGCGAGTGTCATCCTACTATCCTACTAATATTATAAACGCGAAAGTTTGTGAGTATGTATGTGTGTATGTATGTTTGTTGCTCTTTCACGCAAAAACTACTGAACGGATTTGGATGAAACTTTACAGTAATATAGCTTATATATCAGAATAACACATAGGCTACTTTTTACTGCAATAAACGAGATACACGGGCGAAAACTAGGTGATTACAAAAATACATAAGTCGTAGGATGTCAAAATGTATCACTGTTAATCTCCTGTCAAAACTTCACAGGTTGCTATGCATAACACCCGAAAATTAATACCCTGATATTTGACATACACGAGGTTGAAGCCCGAGGCAAAAATTTGTAGGTAATAAACATTACATCCTTGATTATATTCTGTTAAACTACTACTTTTCTCGTACATTCTAAATAATAAATATATCGGACATCTTACACACAACGTCCTCTAGTCTCAAACTAAGCATAGCTTGTATTATGGGTACTAAACAACTGATATAAATACATAAACTTACTTTTATTTGTAAATACATACAAACTATACATAGAAAACACCCTAACTCCGAAACGAATATTTGTGGATCACACAAATATTTGGTCCGATCCGGGAATCGAACCGGCAACCTCTTGATCAGCAGCCGCATACGCCAACCACTAGACCAACAAGGCAGTCAAAGGAAATCAAGTAGAATCCAAGAGTACGGGTCAAGAACCTCGTTGTGGGTACAGATGCAGCATGGTGACCCAGACGTTTCTACATCTTTGGGCCTCCGGTATAAATACTGTTATGAACCTAAATGTATGTTGGTTAAGCGTATTGCTGCCTCAATGGAACTTCTAAAGACTGTTGATATATGTGCGTGATTATAAATTTTGTCACATTCACATCATCTTCCTAGCCTTATTTCCAATATTATTTGGGGTCGGCTACTAGTTCAACCGGTTTTACCTGAATATCAGTTTTTCCACGGAGTGATTGGCATCGGACCTCCGTAAACCTAAGAGTGAACTGAAATTCAAATAATATCCATCATAAACACCATCTTACAATATTGAAACACCAAACAAGTTTTCACAGAAGGTTCATCTTTTGCTGACTGGTCACTTGGAAGGAGTGAAATTCGAAGGTTGAACTAGTTGTCAGTATATTTGAGTGCACTGACTTCCTAATAACGATTGCCATAGATGTTCATGACAACCTGGACCGACGGCTTTACGTGCTCTCCGAAGCACGGGCGTGAATCACCGCCAAACTTCCAAACTCCGGGCAGCTATTAGGAATTTCTTTAAAATCCCAAAAACACTTTTTGGTCTGACCCGGGATTTGGACCCGAGACCTCTTGATTAGCAGTCGCATACGCTAACCACTAGACCAACGAGGCAGTTTTTGTCACATTCACATGAAAAATAAAATTCGTAAAATCAGCTAACTCCACTGTTAAAGCACTTCAATAATTGCGAGCCGTTCCCGGCCCTAATTTAAAAATGTCCTCACTTGAGATGAGTATTCTTACCCAGATTTTGACTGATTTTCTACGTCAACTAAATTAAGTGTCTAGTAATCGTTTTAATAATATCAGTAGATAATTTAAAATTTTCATTAACATATTGATGTTTATTAAATAGTCCACCGCTAGACATAGGGCTATCTCACTCTATCTTTTGTTGAAAACTGCATTAAAAAACCGTTTAGCACTTAGATCTAATCGCACATACTAAGCAGAGTTGTACTATGGGTTCTAGCCAACTGATATCAACTAGGAAATATTTGCAGATCATACAAACATTTCCGACCCGGGAATCGAACTATTGGCCTACTATACTATACTCTTTGCATTGATGTTGTTTTGCGTAGTTTATCCCTTAGTCGCCTTTTACGACACCCGCGGGATGAATAGGTGACACTCTGTATTCTTAATCCGTCACCAGACGGCACTAAGGCATTTTAATCAATATAAAAAATATTACCATTCAATAATAAACTCTTATCGAATGTCGTATCGTCCATTATGAAACTGGCAAAATTAACACCATGGAAAATCCAATATCTCATAATGTTAGTACCACGTATTTTACTTTCTTCATATAACCTTTCTCATTCCACCCTTCGTACGTGAGTTTCATAATGAAGCTTTCCATGCGCCGTCATACAAAGCGACAACCCTTACAAGTTAAGTAAAACCTCTTTTGTTAAAATGAATGTATTTTTTTTCTGTACGGGCATTTGGATTACAAGTGCGTTTAAAATTAAAAAGGGAAGTCATTGTATTTGGTATATATGAAGTCAGTTGTGTATAAAGGCTGTTTGTATAGTATTTTTTTATTTATTCGAAATTGAAATTCAAAAGTTCGTTAATGTTTTATATAGTCTTAGATACAAATTGAAACGTTGGTTGGCTAAAAAATTCTTGTCCAAACTATGAGTAATTAAAATTAGAAAAATGACTTTGCATTAAACAGTGTACTTATGACTTTAATGAATGACTTTAATCCCCATACAAGCCCAGAGTTGTCTTTTTGTTTCCTGGCAAAGCAGTAGCTATGCCCAGTAAGGTTCGCAGGTATTTTCGATACTTGTTGTTTTATATTTTGTTTGGACCACATGATTAACTATGTAGATGTTAATTTGATTTGTTATTTTGAGGGCATATTAAAAAAAAACACAGCCTTTTGTGATGTTACACATTACAACAACTCCGAGCCTGTTATAACATAGAACTAAGATAACATTGAATTTCGAAATTATTATTTTATTCTAGTAACGAAACTTCTCTTTAAAATAAACAAAACTATTTTTTTCTTAATTAAACCTTTTTGCACCAGGATTATTACTCGTAAAACGTTATCATCCCCGGGAGACAAGAGATACGACCACGTTAAAAGGTTTGAGTAGTTTAAGTTACATATGTATTTAACTTGAGTAGGTACTCTTTAAATAAGATAGATAGTGTAATTTCTGAGTCTTGCCTACTAATGCTGTAATATTAAAATGCGAAAGTTACTCTATCCGTCCGGCTTTCTCGCCAAAACTTACTATACATATATCCTACTAACATTATGATCCTACTAATGTGTATGTAAGTTTTTTTTGTTACGCTTTCACGCGAAAACTACTCAACTGATCATCATGAAACTTTATACATATATTCTTGGAGATATTAAAAGTAACTTAGGATACTTTTATGTAAAAAAATTTTTTTTACGAAAAATAAAAAAAATTACAACCGAGATACACGCGGGCGGATCCGCGGGCAAAAGTGGATAATATTTGATTGTATATTTGTTGCTCTTTCACGCAAAAACTACTGAATGGATTTTGATGAAACTTCACAATAGTATAGCTAACATATCGGAATAACACATAGGCTACTATTTACCGCCATGACGGACATATAGGCGGGCGGAGCCGCGGGCAAAAGCTAGTATGCCATAATCCGATTAAAATGATATTTTTACTCAGAAATTTTAGAGCTTGACAAAGAGCATAGGCTACATACTTTTATCAATTTTTGACTTTGGGCTGGACATATTAGCCGCAGAACTGACGACCGTTGGGATAGAAGAGTTCTGGAGTGGAGACCGCGTCTCGGACGTGTAGGACGCCCACAGACGAGGTGGAGTGACGACTAGCGCAAGATGGCTAGCAGGAGCTGGAAGCAAGAAGCCCAAAATCTATCAGAGTGGTGTGCAAAAGGAGAGGCCTATGAAATGAAATGGAATTATTTATTCTGCAATTAGGTTACATGAACACTTTTGCAAGTTACACTTTTTATTTTTCGAGCAGATGAGTTCGGCCTTTCCTAATTGGACTAGTCCTGAGAAGAAAGGACGAAACAAACTCAGGGATCACAGTCTCTTTTAAAGTCCAGACAATATTCTTAAATGCGATAATTACAATTGTCACAATTATAATAATTAAAGATAATAATTTAAAAGTTGTCGACAATGACAATAATGTATGATAAATTTGTTAAATTTATAATGTAAATTTAAACCATAAATCATCGTCCAGCAGTATCCATAATATGTCCAGCAGTAGACTGCGGCTGATGATGATGATGATTTCGTCGGTGACTGTATAACAGAGACGATGATGCAAGAGCATCTCAAAATGCATCCATAGTTTGGGTTACACATTTTTGGCCCGACTACAAAAAAAAATTAAAGGAACAAAGATTAACAATGTATATATTAACTATAGTTTATGGAAATTATGAATAAACTAACAATTGTAAATATATATAACTTTGCATTGCTACTTTGTTTGGATTACAACATGGCGGCGTATCCGGTCGCGTCGGATGTGGCCTGCTAACACCGGAAGCCAATTTGTACTATGCATCATGGACGGAATATTTTATAAAGTAAACGAGATTGGAAAAATCCAATTTTATTAATACCTTTTCACCAGCTTTCAATAAACATTTTGATATAATTTTACCGTTTTTTTTTTCATGCGGGGAATGCTTTTGGCACCATACCCTTCGTGGGGTAAGCGAAGGGCGTGTGTGGGACTTTTGGGTAACCACCTGGGTTTATCCACTAAACCCCGTGGTGGCCTACCTCAGCAGTCAGGGGGAACATTCAGCAACAGCCGCTTCTGGTGTCCCCCCTGCCTTACCCCTCAACTGGGGTACACATCGGGGTGACTGGAGTCACCCCCGAGGCAGCATGCTACTGCGCTTCTCACAGCTCTGCACACTAAGAGGCGGAACATCAACCCGCCTTAGACAACACCCCCGGGATATAATTACACTTATAATATTTTTATGTGTTTCATGAAAAGAATATTTATTTTAGTATTTTTGACTGCACGTTTGGCCTAGTGGTTTAAGCGGTGTCACCAAATTTGTCACTTAAAATAACTTAATTATGTGTACATGAGTACGTCTTTTAAAGGCCTTACACATTTGCCAATTAAGGACTAACCATTATTCACAAAATCCTTACACATGTCCACATAATTGGTTTGATTTTACTTGCTTTTTACCAGCTTCCAAAACAACTTTAAATCCGACAAGAACATTTATTTATCAAAGTTGTAATACTTTTTTTACCTACCAACCGTCCTCGGGTCACCCACCCTAAAGTTTCACCCGATAAAAACTACCCCAGATGTTGCAGAATCATTAATGGAATAATTAATTGAAATAACCTTCGTAAATCTAAACTATATAAATCACCATGTTGACTATATGGAGGCGTAATGGTTTGAGCGCACATTTTATTGTATTGCCTCGTCTAATAAATATAAATATTTTGGACATCTGACACACAACATCATTTAGTCCCAGGCTAAGCAGAGCATGTATTATGGGTACTAGACAATTGATATAAATACATAAACATACTTTTATTTTGTAAATACATACATATTATACATAGACTCCGAAACAAATATTTGTGAATCACAAAAATAATATTTGGTCCGACCCGGACCCGAATCGAACCCGAGACCTCTTGATCAGCAGTCGCATACGCTAACCACTAGACCAACAAGACAGGCAAGGTTCAATTTCTACATCAGACATCACTTGGCGTTAGTTAATATTCTGGTAAAACCGTCTTACTGGGAATAATAAAGGTTAAGAAGATGATGCTTGCCATCAAAACTCGACAACCAAACTGTTAGACGATATCAAAGTTCTGTAAATAGTAGGTTGTTTTTTTGGCTCCAAAAATCCATAACTATTCCAGCAAATACTCGTAAACTAACCGAGACTGACAGTTTAACATATCATCAGAGGTTCGGAAGTGTTCGTTCGATAGCTTGTTGCGTTGGGTGCGTAGGTAAAATAGACGTAAGACTTTATATCGTGAACTCGTTTAATTAATTTAAAATACAAAAGTACATTGCAAACATGTTTCAAGTGCGGTTTTTAGAAAGCAAGTCAAAAAAGGGCGGTACATAACATCAATTTATAATGGTCACTCAGTCCAAACGTCTCTCATTGGCGGAACACACATCACGTCATTTACACGTGCGTTGATTGGTGCGTAGACATGCCCCCGGCCTTGGAAGAAGCAGCTTCCAACGGGAACAATGGACAGAGTTTTGAGAATGCTCGCTTCACAATGCCCTTCTCTGTGCGTACATCTGCCACCCTCGAAACACCGTCTTTGCCTGGATAAGTCGTCACAACGCGTCCAAGTTGCCACTTTAGCGGTGGCGTGCAATCCTCTTTGATGATGACCAGTGTGTCTTGCTGTAAGTCCCGGCCTTTGTGATTCCATTTACTTCGAATTTGCATTTCTGATATAAATTCTGTGCTCCACCTCTTCCAAAAGTGTTGCCGAATCTGTTCAACTCGTTGATAGCGAGGAAGTCTGTGCATGTCATCTTCAGCTATATTTGAGTGAGCACATAATGGAGAAGTAATCGGACGGCCTATGAGGAAGTGAGCAGGACTTAAAGGAAGGAGATCATTTGGATCATTGGACATGGGTGTTAAGGGACGAGAGTTAAGTATACCTTCAACTTGTGTGAGTACTGTATTGAACTCTTCGTAGGTCAGATGTGCATTACCTATAACCCTCATGAGGCAGTGCTTAGAAGATTTAACGCCAGCCTCCCATAAACCACCAAAATGAGGGGCATACGGCGGAATGAATTTAAACTGAATATCTTCACTATTAGCGTATTCTACGATATCTAAAGAACATGATTTCAAGAATGTTGCAAAATCATTCTTTAAGCCTACAAAATTCTTTCCGTTGTCGGAAAATATCTGTTGTGGTTTTCCACGACGTGATATGAAACGCTTAAGTGCTAATAAATAAGCTTCGGAAGTTAAATCGGACACTAATTCCAAATGTACTGCGCGTGTAGCAAAACATATAAATAAACAAATATAGGCCTTAACCGTCTTAGCCCCCCTACCTCTACGGCTCACTATGTACACGGGGCCGGCGTAGTCGACGCCACAGTTATAGAACGGAAAATTAGCAGTGATTCTTTCCACGGGTAAGTTACCCATGAGTGGGGTAAATGTTTTACCCTTAAAGCGAGTACAAGTAACGCATTCATGAACTGTTTTTCGTGCTAGATTTCTACCTCTAAGTGGCCACCATGTTTCTCTTAAATTAAAAAGAAGTGTCTGGGGTCCCACATGTAACATTTTTTTATGATGAAAGCGAAATAATAAAGTAGTAAACCAATGTTTACTGGAGAGTAATATAGGATGTTTTTTGTCAAATGTAAAACACTCCGAGTTACATATGCGGCCACCTACACGAATGATGTCATTTTCGTCAATGAATAAATTAAGTTTTGACAAATATGTTTTGTTGTTTAAGCAGCCCTTATCACTTAATATTTTATGTTCATTCGGAAATGATTCTAATTGACTGTATTTGACTAAAAGTAACTGTGATTGTCTCAGTTCCTCCACAGTGAGAATTCCACTACGCCTGTTAGTTTTGTTGCGCGTATTATAAATAAAACGTAGTAGGTATGCGCATGCACGTATCATACGGTGGAATTGAGAAAATCTATGAAATGGAAATAGCGCGTTATCTAAAGAATTATTATTATTACACATGAAAGTATGTATTTTTATTGGTTTTAATTCGGGTAACTCGTCATGTTGGAGATTCGGTTCCGACGTCACGTAAGCGTTACTGTTAAACTCGATATCGCGAAGAAAAAGTGGTCCCTGCCACCACGCATCACAGGAGATTAAGTTATCTAAGCTGACACCCCGCGAAACTAAGTCAGCCGGATTGTCTTTACCCTTGACATGACGCCATGGTAAACCTTGAGTTAATTCCTGTATTTCGACGACACGATTTTGAACAAAAGTTTGTAATAAACTAGGTGCCATTCGCAACCATCCTAAGACAATAGTCGAGTCCGTCCAAAAGGTTACCGATTTAAATTTACAACGCAGCGACTCATGAACCTTGTGAAATAGTTTAGCGCCTAATAATGCACCACACAGCTCCAATCGGGGTATGCTTACAGGTTTAAGTGGTGCCACCTTGCCCTTCGAACATAGTAACCTAACCGATATAGTTCCATTAGCACTCACCGCGCGTATATAAACACAACTGCCATACGCTGTCTGCGAGGCGTCAGTAAATATATGCATTTCTAAATACATAGGGTTATTAGGTATAACGTGTCGTTGCACACGCAAAGTATATAGAAATACTAAGTCATTAACGAACTTACGCCAAATTTTAATAACCTCTTGTGATACTTCATTATCCCATCCTAATTTTAACAACCATAACTTTTGTAAAATAATTTTAATAATCATTATGAAGGGACTCAGTAATCCTAATGGGTCATATATTTGTGAAACCGACGACAATATAAGTCGTTTTGTGATTATTTGGTCACTGTTCATAACTAATTGAGTGGTGAAATATAATTCATCTGTTGAATTGTACCAATTTAAACCTAATGTTTTGCTATGAGTGCATTCAGCAAGTGACAACGATTTTGAAATATCTAATGATGTTTGTGATGTATCGCATTTAAAGTTGAATGTCCATTTTCGTAACGGGAAGCACCCGCCCTGCAGGACGTTGGAGACCCTGGTACATAATTGCAATAAATCGTTTTTATTGTCCCGACCCGCTATATAATCATCGACATACATATCCTCACATATAGATTGGCTGACCTCAATATCGTCACACTCATCGGCGAGTTGTCGAATACAC
Organism: Phragmatobia fuliginosa; assembly: GCA_932526445.1. Classification (NCBI taxonomy): domain Eukaryota; kingdom Metazoa; phylum Arthropoda; class Insecta; order Lepidoptera; family Erebidae; genus Phragmatobia; species Phragmatobia fuliginosa. The sequence goes on along the minus strand of OW052057.1, from coordinate 59,646,732 downwards.
CTAACTGCTAAGAATGGTGCTGACGCTGTTCCGTAGGTGACGGTATTAAGTTGATACACACCGAGCGGCTGAGAAGGATCCTCGCGCCAAAGTATTAATTGTAGATCTCGAAGGTCAGGGCTGATTAGGGCTTGTCGATACATTTTTTCGACATCACCACATGCTATATACCTATACTGCCTGAAGCGTAAGAGTATAGAAAATAGATCCCCTTGTATGGGCGGCCCGACAAGCTGGATGTCGTTACACGACTTACCAGTCGTTGTGGCGGCACTTGCATCAAAAACCACACGCAGTTTTGTGGTTGTACTGTGCTCGCGGTACACACCATGATGCGGCATAAAATAATGAGGATTTGAGTGTGTGTGTACTCGAGACATGTGGCCTAAGGCACAATATTCGCGCATAAATTCGCAATAAAGCTGTTTGTATATAGGGTCGCGTTGTAATCGTTTTTCTAATGCGTAAAAACGACGTTCAGCCTGTTCCCGACTGGTCCCTAAAACTCGAGGAGATTCCTTAAAAGGTATACCTACAATAAACCGTCCGTTAGAATTTTTCGCAGGCCTTCTCCTCTTCCGTGCGTGAGTCATACGTTTTAGGAATCTCTTCGAGTTCCCAAAATTGACGTAGTTGTGCATCTATGGACTGAGTAAAATTGCAGTGGATAATGCTGCTATCCTTACGCGCCTCATGGTGGATAGGTCCCGAAATTACCCATCCCAACTTCGTATCTAATAAGAAAGGTCCATTGCGTAAACGCACTTTGTCTTTTCTGAGTAAATCCCAAAATATGTCCGCGCCTATTAATATATCTATGGGTTGCGTTTCATAATATGAAGGATCCGCCAGCTGACATTCATTCGGAATCACAAATTGATCGCGATTTAATGGCATAGTCGGTAGTTCAGCCGTAATATTCGGTAAAACGATACACTTAATGCGCTTAGTATAATTGTTGTATCGCGACCGAATAGTTACATCGCAATTGTTTGTTGACTGTATCACAGAACTACCAACGCCTCGTATTTCGTGAGTGGACTGTACTAATGGAAGGTGTAGTTTTTTACATAACGAATTCGTAATCAAACAGCATTGACTACCGTTGTCTAGGAGCGCACGTGCTACGTGAAATCCCTTAAACCGGTCCGCTATCTCAACTAACGCCGTAGACAACAAAATAGAATGCGAGAATGTACTGCGCTTAGATGTTTGAATGTTATTGACAACAGACAAATCTATAGGTACGTTTGTATTTTCGGCGCTAACAGCTGCCTGTGGCGAGTGCATCTTTGAGCTCAAACCGGTTTCTCGGTTGCTCACATTTGTGATAAGGCCCGTAATACTTTCATTAGTTGTGTTATTGTTCGTGTGTAGTAAAGAGTTGTGTTTTTTGTTACACAATCTGCAAGTACCGAACCTACACTCCTTTGGCGTATGACCCGATCGTAAACAGTTTTCGCATAACTTGTTATTGTGTACGAACTCGAGTTTTTTGTTAGTTGACGCGTTTAAAAATTGTTCACATGAATAAAGCGAATGATTAGACTTGCACATTAAACACTGTCTATTTCGTGATGAGTGCCGATCAAACTTGTTAGTTGAAATGTTGCAGTGTACCTTTTTATTGTGTTTATGACTGTGTAATGCCGAACCGATGTGATTTGAACTTAATGTGTCTAACATATCCGCTCGCGATTTTATAAAATCAAGCAAATCATCTACCTTAGCCTTGTTATTCAAATCGTTAGTATTTTTGAAATTTATATTTTTGTGCTGTTCCCATTCTCGCTCTGTAATCTCGTCCAGTTTAGTGACAATAATAAAATTAATGAGGGTGTCCCACGACTCCGTTGGTTCTCCTAGTAATTTTAAGGCACGTAAATTTTTCAGAATAGAATCGATTAGTTTTCGTAATAAGATAGGAGATTCTTTTGTTACCTTTTGAATATTGAATAATGCTTTAACGTGATTATGTATTAATAAATCATTATTGTTATATCTGTTCTGAAGCAATTCTAACGCAATGTTATAATTGTTTGAAGAGAATTCTAGTTGTTCTATCACTAAGGCGGCACTTCCTTTTAATGATGATTTAAGATAATGAAATTTTTGTATATTTGAGAGATGCTGAGATTCATGAATTAGTGACATGTAGGTATCTCGGTATTCAAGCCAGTGTTCACATGAGCCGTCAAATGTAGGGAGCGTAATTGTTGGTAATTTCACTGAGTCGATTCTAGAACTATGACTACTAGAGCTTTCGCCAACCTCCGAATCATTTATTAAACACTCCGCTTGAGCTACTATACTGTAGTATGTACTTTCAAATTGATCGCGTTGATCTAATTGCTCCTCAAGATCATTTTTAGAAACTAATTCCTCTATTTTCGTTTGAAGGTCGTTAAACTCCTGAAAAATGCTACCAGCTGTTTTAATGCGTAATTTTAAATCTACCTTCTCGATGGGAGACAACACACTAGCACTTTTTAAACTACATATATAATTATTAACTCTAGTTAATCTACCCTTTGTTATACCGCGTTTTCGAACAAGATTATTATACATGTCTTCGTCGCCTGGAGCGTTTAATTTGACCGGCGATCTGGCCCTACTCGTATCAGTTGACTCTAACGTGGGCATGTTGTACTAATAAAGCGAGTTCACTCACGTTTATGATGTCTCACACTGGACACACTGATAGGCACTGCACACCTAACTTGTAATGAAATATTGGTTAGACACACACAGAATTGGAAGGCATACAGCAATGGTTAGGGAAGGAAAGTAAGATGGATGGCCGTACCGTATGATGATGATGATGCGCAATGATATGATGTAAGCCACCTCTTCAAGTTCCAGCTAACCAAGCGTTGGGTAAAGCGAATGTATGCTGCCAGCTGCATAAGCGCCAAGTTTGTCCACGTCCACAGGTCGGAAGCCCACTTGCGTTGGTATATCCGGCTCGAAGGACCATATGTTCGTTCGATAGCTTGTTGCGTTGGGTGCGTAGGTAAAATAGACGTAAGACTTTATATCGTGAACTCGTTTAATTAATTTAAAATACAAAAGTACATTGCAAACATGTTTCAAGTGCGGTTGTTAGAAAGCAAGTCAAAAAAGGGCGGTACATAACATCAATTTATAATGGTCACTCAGTCCAAACGTCTCTCATTGGCGGAACACACATCACGTCATTTACACGTGCGTTGATTGGTGCGTAGACAGGAAGGGTTTCAAAGTGGTCACCCATCCAAAGACTGACTTATATATACTAAAGCCACTTGTTCACAATACATTAATCTACTCATTTAATGCTCATCACTTAGTCAAGAGCCCCTTAGTGTTAGAAAAAGAATAATTTATTATCATAAAGTCCTTTGAAAGAATAAATCTCAATTAGAGAATGCTCTGAAAAGGCTTTCCAAGTCAGTGTTTGCTGGTAGGTAATCTGCTTCACTAATTATGTACCTTTGAAGCAAAAGATAAAACTTCAAAGGAAAGATTCTGCTGTAATCACACTGTTATCTTTCTTTTGCTGCAAATAAAAGGTTTTTGTTTGACTCAGATTGGAACTGACACTTGTTTTTAGAAGTTATAAATATAGATGTTTTATTCTCTATAGGCTTTTATCACATCAGATACTTAGGCTTTGAATAGAGTTTTATAAAATAATAGTTAGGGATTTACTTAATTAAAAAAATCTTTCTAAAGTAATTTTATCCTTGCGGAAGTACGTAAGGATTGAATTACGTTATTGGTTTGATTTAAATAAAATATTTTTTTAAACTAAACAAACACGCTTTTAAACTAAAAATTAGACAATAATTTTAATGTAACAAAGCGTGGGGCTACGTTATTAAAATATTTTCAGAAAACACCCTGACGTTTTTTCAATTTTTTTTTTCAAATTAGTGTATTGTCATCTGTCCTCGATAAATCTACAAAGTTTGAACGAAATCTGGCCGTTTAAAGTAGGTCAAAATCGCACCCAAAGGAGCCAGTTACAAACAAACATACAGGTGAAGCTAATCTAAAGCGTGTAATAACACAGTGTTAGCTAGTCCATTTATCGATTAAAGGTATAGCAAATATATCAGTACGTTACGGTTAATAGGAGTGGAGCATCAACGCAAAGTGCATAAATGGGATAAAATTATTACATTTTTGAGTGCTTTTGGGCTGCGTGAAAGGGCGACTATGTATTTTATATAATACTAAATTTAAGTGTATATGTATGTCTATATGTTTGTTTATATATTTTAGTATATTTTAAAATATGTAATGTTATCCCTACTAATATTATAAATGCGAAATTAACTCTGTCTGTCTGTCTGTTACGCTTTCACGACTAAACCACTGAACGAATTTGATGAAATTTGGTATGAAGATAGAACTGAACTTGGGAAAGGACATAGGCTACTTTTTACCGCGATAACCGATATACACACGGACGGAGCCGCGGGCGAAAGCTAGTGTTATATATATTTTACATTTATGTAAAATATATGTATTTTGGTCGTACTATATGTCATATGAATAAAATTGTTATGTTTCAAAGAAAACATATCTTTGCACCTACCGCATCTTATTTTTACAACACCTGAAGATAGACTGGGAAAGAATGCCTCATGGCATTAAGTCCGCCTTTGTACACCAAGTGCAACAAGTTTTAAATAAATAAATAATATCATAATTATCAACAACCCGTAACGTCATCACACTCGGGGACTGCCGCGGTAAAGCTATTGCATAGCATTTTTTATCAACTTATGCAATTTAATTATTTATGTAGTTTTTTTCAAATTAATTCAAATTTACAAAACAATATACACTGTCTTTTTACGAACATTCATTCATAAATATTATTGCCAAACAATATAATCATCCTAATAACATATCAACTAAACAGAGGACATAATAGTATAATGAGCATATCAATGGAAAAAAAAAACGAAATACAAAAAAGAAGAAGAATCTAGAATGACTGTGTTGTCAAGGCAACTTATAACGGACGGTGGCGGCAGCACGCATGCGCACGGAGGCGCCACATCCTTGTCGCACTGCAGTTCCATTCATATTCTCTATCCTTTTTTAGGGTATTAGGTTTTTTCGTTACGGAATTTCTTGATTCGCTGTGCTCAAAGCCCGCGATAAAAGCTATATAATAGCTTAAAAACTCTATTCAAAGTCTAAATCTCTGAAGTGGCAAAAGCTTAAAGAGATCAAAACATCTTAATTTATAACTCCTGAAAACAAGTGTCAATTCCAATCTGAGTCAAACAACCTTTTATTTGAAGTAAAAGAAAGCCAACAGTGTGAATACAGCAGAATCTTTCCTTTGAGGTGTTATCTTTACTGCCTCGTTGATCAAGTGAATAGCGTATGCGACTGCTAATCAAGAGGTCTCGGGTTCAAATCTCAGTCGGGTCAAAACTGTTTTTGGGGTTTTCTTAGGAAATTCCTACAAAAGCAGCCCGGAGTTTGGAGTGTGGCGGTGATTCACGCCCGTGCCTCGGAGAATACGTAAAACCGCCGGTCCCGGTTCTCATGAACATCTATGGCAATTGTTATTGGAAAGTCAGTGCCCGCATAGTTACTGACAACTAGTTCCACCTTCGAATTTCAGTTCTCCGGAACCAGGTTGAACTAGTAGCCGACCTCAAATAATATTGAGAATAAGGCTAGGAAGAAGGAGATAGAATAATGGAACGGGAAGCGAAAAATGTTAAATATGAATCTGAAAACATGACCTTAAGTTATAGCCAAGCTATGACACTTAAGCTGTGAAGTAAAGTGAAGTTAAGTAATATTGTAACACGGCTGTCATAATAACGTAACAAGGTACACATATTGTCTTAAGTATTTCATCAACTGTTTAATGTAAGTAAAGTACCGTTTTGGAGATCTCTCGGTAAGGTAAATACAGGTTACGAGGGTTTGTGCAAATATACCAGTTACTATATGAACAAGAAAATGTTATTCATCTCTTTTAAGAAATAAGAATAATGTTAAGAACACGTTAAATCATCATTGCAGCTGTAGTCAACCTCAAATAATCTTGAGAATGAATTATTTCAGGGCCACAGCACACTAGCTACTTTTAGCATCGGCGATCGGTGATTTTGCGACTGCATCGATGCTACATCACGTTTTAGGGCCACCGCAGACTAGCTACTTTTAGCATCGGCGATCGGCAACTAGTCGCTTTTTAGAAGCTAAATACGGTGACCGAACGCTCAACACCGCTCACTTAAAAACGCCAAACGCGGAGATTGTTAGAAGCGCGACACAGCAGGTGAACGCTACTCTCCGTACACATTCGGATGCCGGTAGCATCGATTTGGCATCTGAGCAGTCGCTAAGACGCGCATTTCCGATACCGCGATCGAACGTAGGAAGTCGCTAAAACGCGATGCAGCATCGATGCAGTCGCTAAATCGCCGATCGCCGATGCTAAAATTAGCTAGTCTGCGGTAGCCCATAATTTTGAGGATGAATTATTTAAGAGTCACAGCACACTAGCTACTTTTAGCATCGGCGATCGGTGATTTTGCGACTGCATCGATGCTACATCACGTTGTAGCGATTTCCTGCGTTCGATCGCGGTATCAAAATCGCGCGTCATGTTGCATTATACGCGACTTTCTGCGTTCGAACGCGGTATCGGAAACGCGCGTTTTAGCGACTGCTCAGATGTCTGGATCCCGTCTGCTATAGTGTTGGCTATAATTTTCCGACGCCAAATCGATGCTACCGGCGGCAAGTGTGCGGAGAGTAGCGTTCAGCCGCTGTGTCGCGCTCCTAAAAAGCGACTCAATCTCCACGTTTGGAATTTTAGGTGTGCGGTGTGGAGCATTCGGTCACCGTATTTAGCTTCTAAAAAGCGACTAGTTGCCGATCGTCGATGCTAAAAATAGCTAGTGTGCTGTGGCCCTAAGAGATACATTTTATACTGGCACAAATTGCCCACTCGACTGGAGTAAAGAGTTTAATTGAAAACTAAGGTTATTTTATATATTTGAGCCTACCAAAGTGATTCTTCTCTGCCTAATGGAAAACATAAGTAGAATGCAGGAGTAGGGGTCACCAACCTCATTGTGAATGCATAAAATACAGCATGATGACCCACACCATGTCAGATTAGCGAGATCTTTCAGGTCGGCCTTCTGTATGAGGGTAGTACTGCACAGGTCGAACCAGCCCATTCGTACTGAAATCAGCGTGTCTCTACCTTATTGTATAGTGGGACTTATTTACGATGAAGATTATTTAAAAGATGATTGCTCGTGATCACGCGTTGATTGTAACCACCCATAACAAGGAGCATAATATCTCGTGACGAAGAAAAAAAATATTTTCACGTCAGGAAAATTAAAATATTTTTTACGTTTCAATATTTTCCCATTTCATATTTTCCTGTTCAATAATAAATATGAAAGCCGCATTACAGTTTCATTTCAGCCTTTTTAAAGTCTCAAATATTGCGATGGCAGTTATTAAATGATAGCACTGGGTGCCATTCAATTTTCTAGCAATTCAATCGTTTCAATTACTAGAATGAGGTAGTGACGGATATTTTCGAAGTAAAATGAATATAGCCGTAAAAATATACAAGTGGGATTTTTATGTATTTATTAGTTACGTATGGCCTTAACCCTCTCTTGAGAGGAGACCTGAGCCCAGCAGTGGGACGTTATGGGTTGTTGATGATTAGTTACTAGCTGAGTATCGTAATGTTATCCGCGATTACTATTGTAAGCCGCGGAGTGAACTTAGTTGATTTTTTTTCCAAGTTACTTATTATGATGTCAGATATCTGTCAGTAAGTAAAAATCGATTCAGCCGCTCTAGAGTCAAATGCATTTATACTCTGTCCATTCCTTTATTATCTTTTTGACAGTTCAACAAATTACGAAATTAGTGACGCCCTCACACGTCACCGATTCGATTTGAAATCAATATCAATCGATATAATATTCTTAGTCAGTATTGTAAATAAATAAAATGTGCATTATTATGATTTATAATTAGCCCAGAACAAAGAAAACTTCCTAACACAGTCACTTGAAGGTCGGTTTAGTAAGTGTTATGTGATTTTTCTAATGTATTTTTTCATAACACTGGATTTAAACGTTATTAACCACCCGTTTCAAAGTTAAATTTTACTAACACGTGCATAGTTACATTTTAAGTCAGTGGTCCAAAATTAAATTATTATTATATTAGTAATGCACAGAGTTATTATTCTTTATTCTAAGTTCGAACTTAAATTCCAAAATTTCGACTTAATTCCTTGCAAATACTCAATCTTGAAGTCATACTATTTTACTTTCCTTTTTATTTTAATAAATTTACAGAAAAAATCCTTACATGAAGTCAATTATTTTTGATCATAATAATATGATAGATTATTTTAATCGTTACATCGATTTATCATATTTCAAGAACTTTTTTATATGTTGTTTTTAGCTATGCACACTGCCCACTTCCCTACCCGTCTATAAAGTATGACATTACTGTAGTACATTATTACGAAAAAAAATACCTGTATTTTATAGGCGTGACCTATCAAAAAGACAATAAACGACAAGGACAAGGTATAGTTAGATACTTCTGGTATTTATTCGTATAGAAAAATTTGGTAGTAAGTAGATGAATTCAAACTGGTATCATTCAGTTAAAATATTTTTTGTATTTAGGTTTGTCGAAATGACTCTACAAGCATAAGCAGAATCCAAAAGTGGTGTTCTACTTACAATTGAATATATTGTCTATGATTACAAATATTTTCTTCATTTTCTTCTAAATGACAACTTCACTTAGTAGGTCATCTATATGAATGGTTTCCATATTCCTATGCTAACATGTATTTTTTTTTTTTTTTTTTATATTTAAGCCTGCCAAAGTGACTCTACTCTGCCTGATGGAAAGCATGAGTAGAATCCAGGAGTAGGGGTCACCATGCTTATTGTGAGGGTAGACAATGTAGCGTGGTGACCCCTACCATGGCAGCCTGTTTTGATTATTCTGCATCATTCTCCCGGGCCTTCGAAGGGCGGGAGACTGATGCAGAATGATTGGGCCTCCGGTCTCACACTCACCAACGAAATACGACAGCAAGAATGCTGTCATTATTAGGATGGTCTTCTGTGTGAGGGTAGTACTGGCTCGAGCTGTAGCTGGGTCGAGCCGGCCCATTCGTGCTGAAATCAGCGTGGCTCTACTACCTACCTGTGTATAGTGCCTATAATGTTTTCTTTACTAACCCACAGCTTCCTCTTGTCTCACTTTCTAGATTTTCGCTGCATTTTTTAAATGATAAATGATATTTATTTCTGTAAGTAAATCTTTTTTGAGACATTTTTACAAGTCGGACTTATAGCTAGAAGGCGCCGGCATTTCCTACGACTCACTCTGGGAAGAAACGCCGAAACAAACCACAGAGGTGTCTTTTTTTTTTTTTTTAAGTCCGTGTACAACATTAAAGAGAACTATGTGAGTGCAGTATAGGGTCTGGGTTGGCCTTTTGAAGAAAGGACCATATTTTTGAGTCGACCTGTCCATACAGACGGCATACGGGCCCCAGCCATCGTGTAGCCTAACCGATGTAGTCAGGATCCACAACCCGGAACACGACACTGCCGCCAGCAGGACACTTGAGTAGGCCGTGGAAACACTCAAAACCACCAGAAAATTACTAAAATATAAACTAACATTACAAGCCTACACTATACTCACATTTACAAACTTACACAAAAAAAAGCAAAAAAAAAATATAAAAAATACTATACAATTCAATTTCAACGAAAAAAAAATAAACAAATTAGAAATGTTCAACACCTTAAAATGTGGGAGCGAGCAGCATCAATCCTAAGCAAATTTGTCATTTAAATAATCAGCAACTGCAACTGTGTTTTACGTTTTCCTATGCATGTTTCTTCTCTAGTTACGCTTTTATCTTAGTTTGTATAGATATACGTACTAACGCTGTGCTGAACTATTTCTACTAAGTATCTATTACAGTATTATAGCTAATGCAGCTTTTACTTCCATTATCTTACAAGCACTTAATGTTCGAACACGTAGCACTAGGAAGTATCATAAACCGCACTCTCTAATTAAACTACAAGACCATAGAACGTAATCCGTAGCAATTACGTAGTAATGCTACGACGTAGAAGCGTTGTAGGAAGCTACATACATGTTTTGGTTCGAAAGACCATTGCGGTTTGGATCAATTATAGTGGAGTATCGATCTGCTGGATTAATATGTATCGTTATGCATGCGGATGATTGAAATTCACGAGAGGATAATATTTGATGAATAGTATTTTCTGGTGTGTAAATTATTTTCTCGTAGTTTAAAGCGGGATATGTTATTTGGTTTGATTGGCTAGAGTACGTAGTGCTACAGTAATAATTCAAATAATATAATAATAATAATAATATACCAGAAACTGATGTGAAACAAACGTTGCGGGAACGCTTCTTTGGCCGCCTGAAAAAAGTCTTTAAGAGTCTTTTGTCGGGGGGTAACAAGGTGCGAGCCTACAATGGTTGGGTCATGCCGGTTCTGATGTATTCCTTTGGTATACTTAGATGGACTCAGACCGAATTGGATGCCCTTGACAGGAGAGTCCGTACCTTATTGACTGCATTTCGAATGCACCACCCACGTTCGTCGGTTATGAGATTGTATATCCCGCGAAAGTTTGGGGGTCGTGGATTTTTAAATATCAAGACCCTACATAATCGCGAGATATACAATCTCAGAGAATATTTTCTTAATACTGATGTGGGAGTGCATCGCAATGTGGTTGCAGTGGATAACGGATTCACTCCACTCGCTCTGGCTAAAGAGAATTGGCGCAAACCTGTAGTACTTAGTACTGATGATCGCAAGGAGGTATGGAAGGGTAAAGAGCTTCATGGTCGGTTTTATCGGGCTTTGAACGGGCCCGATATAGACTTTAAAGCATCAACTTCCTGGCTACGGTATGGTGATCTCTTTGGAGAAACCGAAGGTTTTGTTTGTGCAATTATGGACGAAGTTATCATGACGAATAATTATCGAAAATATATCCTGAAGGATGGTACGGTTGACATATGTCGGGCATGTCACCGTCCCGGGGAATCTATCAGGCATATTATTTCTGGTTGTTCTCGTCTTGCTAACGGTGAATATTTGCACAGACACAACCAAGTAGCCAGGATCGTACATCAACAACTTGCCCTTAAATACAAACTTGTGAATTTGGAGGTGCCATACTACAGGTATGAGCCCGACCCAGTTCTCGAGAATGGTCGTGCTACATTATATTGGGATCGATCTGTTATCACAGACAGGACTATTGTTGCCAATAAGCCTGATATTGTGGTGATAGATCGATTAGAGCGCCGCGCAATGATTGTCGATATCGCTGTTCCTCATGACGAGAATCTCGTGAAGGTTGAAAAAGAAAAACAAATAAAATATTTGGATTTATCTCACGAGATTGTCGATATGTGGAATGTCGATTCGGCGATCATTGTTCCGATAGTCGTTTCTGTTCATGGTTTGCTAGCAAAGAGCCTCGACCAACACCTTAAGAGGCTCACGTTAGATGGCTGGATCAAGGGTCTGATGCAGAAGGCAGTTCTTCTTAACACGGCACGTATAGTGAGGAGGTTCCTGTCTTTGGAGCCCTAACCACCGGTTTCTTGGTCCCTGTACCCGAAGTCGGTGGTCTACTATTTTTTATATTTTTAAATGTATTTTTTATATTTATATTTAAAAATGTAATTAGTATGTTTATTGACTTAAATAAAGAGAATAATAATATTTCAGACAACTTACACACAACATCATCTAGTCCCAAACTAAGCAGAGCTTGTATTATGGGTACTAAACAACTGATATAAATACATAAACATACTTTTTTTTTCGTAAATACATACATATTATACATAGAAAAAAAACCCAGACTCCGAAACAAATATTTGTGAATTACACAAATATTTGGTCTGACCCGGTAATCGAACCCGAGACCTCTTGATCAGATCTAACCACTCGACCAACAAGGCAGTCAAGGGAAATCTTACACGTTGCAAGCGATTACTAGATAGGATTACTTGTTCTTTTTAAAAATATATTAATAAATGTTGACTTTGTAAATGGTTTTTGAAATGAATAATAAAAGCATTGAATACATTTTGTTGAATCACTCAACACTGTAAGCTTTGAATTATTATCTGTGCATTGAATTTCTCGCTTATAAACACAATCTATTTCATGTTCATGAGAAATTCTGTCCTAATTTGAAATACACCGAAGCTACATTCTATGGCTCCAATATATGTAATACTACTCGATAGATACTATGTCAGTATTCACTGTAGAAAGCCTCCTTTCTCAGGGTCTAAACTTTCTGTATACAAAACTTCATTTAAATTGGTTCAGTAGGTCTGACATGAAAGACAGACAAACATACAGACAGAAAGAGTTACTCGCATTTTTACACGCTTTTTATTTGCTTCACCTGTATGTTTGTTTGTATATTTGTAACCGATTCCTTTGAGTGCGATTTTGACCCACTTTAAACGGCCAGATTTCGTTCAAACTTTGTACATTTATCGAGGACCGATTACAATACACTAATTTGAAAAAATAAATAAAACAAATTAGTCTTTTTTAGTCTTTCTAGAAAAATTGTTTTAAAAAACTGCGTGGGGTGCTTTCTGAAAATATTTCAATACCGTCGCCCCACGCTTTGCTACATTAAAATTATTTTCTACGTTTTAGTTTAAAAGTGTATTTGTTTAGTTTTTTAAAACTATGTTTTTTAATATAAGTAAAGATTTTAACACGTTGGACGCTTTACGGCCCACCGGTGAGCCTAGTCTACTATTCCATTGGGGCCAAGGTAAAATCATGAAGTTACTATTTTTTGTCAACTTGAAATTTTCATCTCTACGTTTATAAAATGCGTTATTTTGTACAGAAAATTAAAATTAGCAATTTCTACCGTCTAGTTTTAGAGATATAGCAAAAGGCTCACGGGTGGGTCGCGTGGCCTCCTACAAAGGAATTAAGATTTTCCGTCGGCGGGGGCCGCGGGGTCACGCTACGGCTCACCCCGCGCGTACGCCACTTTTAAAGTGGTATAAGAAGCTGGTTAAAAATGTATTACTTAATAGTGCGATAGTAAATGCTCCTACTTAGTATAAATCAGTGACTAAAAAAATATACAAATAATTGATAACAGGAGGTTTATATTGATGAAACTTTGCGGAGTCTTACCGCCGCTCCGACCGAAAAGAGCAAAACACACCTTGGAAAAGAAAGATGGTTTGGCTAGAAAAGTTAGAAGAACATGTCGTAAATGTTACGCAGAAAACGTGTCAATCATGGGTAGCAAACAGGCTAAGACAAAAACCAAAAAAGTATCTACTTATTGCGGACGTTGTCCAAGTAACCCTTACTTTTTGCAACAAAATTATTTTTTTATTTTTATATTTAAATTTCTTTAGTTCTATGATTATTACAGATTAACTATTATTCTGATAAAGAAGATAAATAGTGCCATTCAAACGTGATTATTAGATTTCATGAAGTATGACAAATTTGTCGTAATGTTCGTAAGCGATATTTTTATTTGGAGAATAAAAAGTTAATAGTGTTTGAATATTTTAAATACTATATATTTTTAATAATATATAATATTTTCCTGTTTTTATTGAATTTCAACATAATCTGTAAGAGCAACCCTAGTGTCGTCATTACAAGTCCTAAAATTACTAAAATTTCTGAAGGATTTAAAAACCACGCCATCCGGTTAGACTACAGGGCCACGCGGCTCACTTTAATATGCGATTTGTTCGATAGCTACAATACTTGGCTTGTGAGAAACGTTTTCGTTGAACCTAACACTCGGCTCACCGGTGACCTCCGTGGCCTGAACGGTTCAGCAAGAGAAGGCTCACCAGTGAGTCCCGTGGCCTATACGGAAATACTCTATTTTTCACGTGGCGTTTAACGTGTTAAGTTCAAATGATATCTATATTGAGCCACATTACTTCTAGTATACGGAGCGAGAAATCGATTACCAATTCTAAATTATTTTAAATTGTTTATCATTAGTAAATGGACGCGTACCTTTAAGTAATATTTGACACAGAAGTATATTAAATTTCTGCAAATGCTACATTGAATTGGAAAAATTCTTTCAGATATTGTAAATTAATTTTCTGTCATTATTCAGCAGTCTTCTAGAAAGAAAAAGCTAAGAGATCTTATCTATATTTCGCAGCTGATATTTAATGGAACAATAATTTCTAAAAATGTTTATTGGTATTGAAAAACTCAACAAAATTCAAGCTAAGGACTTACTTAATACTCAAAAAGAGTTCTTAAATATTAGCCTTAAAGTCACAAATCATTGAACATGCAATACAGACATACGACATTTGATATTTTACTGGACCACAAATATATATCCATGTATTCCACTACCAGTTCAAACAAATCAATAATGGATTACTCTGATTGATTCTTCATGCATTGGTTTGTTTATCCAGATAGCTATGTCAACTTGTCTTTATAATCTACCGATGTACAGCAAAATACGCGATATTTACACGTGATTGACGGCTTCTGAGAGTAGGGATGTCACAATAATTGTTGTTTCTTAAATACTGTTTTATTTTATTTAAATTTTTCCTAGTAAAAGTCTTTTCATCAGGATGAAAAGTATTTTTTTGTGCTGTTTCTTTAACGTTTATCATTCTATTATTTAATTTAATTTCATTATCTTGTCTGTAATAGATAAATTTTATGTTGATGGTTTAGTAGCAATAATGCGGAAGCGTTGCGCTTCCATGCTAGTGGGCCTCCGTTCCTCCTCTATCAGCATCCTGAACGTCCGCACTTGTTAATTTGTAGGTATGTGTGTGTATATATTATACACTCGGTTCCAAAAATAACGGGTCAGTCACATAAACCCGAATATCTCCCGAACTACGTATGCCATCCTAATGAAACGAAGACTGTTCAATTGAGAATTTAATTATACAGATAAAAAATAAAATAAAACTTAGTTACACCCACAATATTAATCTTAAATTAAAAAAAAACTAAAGTAGTCATATTTTTCTTAAGATTACATTTTTTTTATGATTGTTTTTTTGCTGTTTTTCATCACTGGAGGCTTCATCACGTGGAGGCAATACAAAGTATTAAATGAAGAAAGTGATGAAAAACAGCAAAAAAACAATCATAAAAAAAATGTAATCTTAAGAAAAATATGACTACTTTAGTTTTTTTTTTAATTTAAGATTAATATTGTGGGTGTAACTAAGTTTTATTTTATTTTTTATCTGTATAATTAAATTCTCAATTGAACAGTCTTCGTTTCATTAGGATGGCATACGTAGTTCGGGAGATATTCGGGTTTATGTGACTGACCCGTTATTGGTTTATGTGACTGACCCGTTATTTTTGGAACCAGCTATATTTTATTGTATGTAATTTTAAATATTTTCTAATCTTAAACTAGGTTAATTCACTGTAACTAACACTATATGGATTCAAAGTCCGAAAATAAATAATTTGAATTGAATTTGAATAAATACTTTTCCTCAGGAAAGAGGATTTGGCATATTTTACCACACTGGCCAAACGGGTTGTTGACAGGGATTGTTTCAAGTTTTTCTTTTGCTTTGCGGTGATGCTTTGAAAAGTTTTCTTGTTTCCATCTCTTACAGCACCTATAGGATGTCTAGGTGTGCGTAACACTTCGTATTCTGAATCCATCACCATACGAAAAATTCAGTTTATTTAGCTTGAAAACGCTTAAACGCAATCTGTATTGGATTTAAATTGGATCAGATTACTATGGATGTCTTTAAGCTAAAATAAGATTGAGGATAGAAATTATCCATGTGGGAACAGATAAAAAAATATGGGTCTCATCATCTCGTAAATAACGTAGGAGCAGTAAATAATAGGAAATCATTCTACGCAGAAGAACAGCATTGCAAAGCAGAGGAAAAAGAGAAACAATAACTTTGTTCATCATGGTATAAATTAAATATCATCAACAAAAATTAACAACCCATAACATCCCACTGTTAGGCTCGGGTGAAGACCGAGCCTAACAGTGGTCTTAATCCTCTTCAGAGAGAAGTCTCTGGAGAGGATTAAGGCCATACGTCCCCACGCTGGCCGAGTGGGGTTGGGGACTGGCTGGAGGATTGGATTATTAAAAGTAGCCCAAAAGTCTCTAACTAAGTTTCACGACTATTATATAATATAAAGCGTGTAATAACAAAGTGTTAGCTAGTCCATTTATTGATTTAAGCTATAGCATATTATATCAGTACGTTACGATAAATAGGAGTGGAACATCAACGCAAAGTGCAAAAATGGTGTAAAATTATTATATTTTTAAGTGCTTCTGCCGTTCGTGAAAGGTTAGTTCAGTAAAGTTTATCAACAATAATATCATCATCATCAACAACCTGTAACAATAACTGGTGCTCAAGTTTTCTCTCAGGAGAGGGTTAGGGCCATACGTCCCCACGCTGGCCGAGTGGGGAATAGCAAGACACGTTGTTTTCAAGTAGTCCGAAGGCGTCGAACTAAAGCTTCACGATTGTTATCTCAAGATAACAATCGGGAACGACTGCTTTACGTGACCTCCGAATCACGGAAATGCTCATAGCATATTATGGCACAATCGGTCACCCATCAAGGTACTTTAACTTAAAAGAGTTTAACTTTACTGGGACATCCTATATTTAAATATTATTAATTTTGACTTTTTATAATCGATGTACTGCAACGGTACGCTTGACAACCCTAACTTGATCTGACCTACATGTTCAGTGGACTGTATTTCGTTCCATTTTTCTTTCAACGCATATCACTTCAAAGAATGATCTAATAATATGTAGTATTACCCTGGAGTCGTAAGGGATACTGATCTATTAACTTTATTGAGGTTAAATTGTTGTATTGAGGTACTCGTAATATAAAATACGAGTACATTTTGAGTAATTTGCATTGAATCATCCTTTCCAATCCAAACGCGAAAGTTTGTGAGTATGTATGTTTATTGTTCTTTCACGCAAAAACTACTGAACGGATTTGAATGAAACTTTACAGTAATATAGCTTATATATTAGAATAACACATAGGCTTACTTTTTACTGCAATAATTTCGATACACGGGCGAAAGCTAGGTGCTTAAAAAAATACATAAATCGTAGATGTCAAAATGTATCACTGTTTATCTCCTGTCAAAACTTCACAGGTTGTTATGCATACACACTTGCATAGCAACCATAATGATACGCAAGTAACATCGCGGGGCGCAGCTAGTATTATGTATTAGAAATTAATTCTGCCTATCTGTCTGATACAACATAAGGTATAGTTACGATTAGACAAGTTATGAATTTTTTTTAATTTTTTTTGGCCCTGGTATAAATTTGCATAATTCTACATAGGACATTTCCACTTTCTGCCACCGATAGGTTTTTGCAAAACAAAAAATACTGGTAATAAAATATAGGTCGTGAGTAAAAGCATTATCTTAAACGGATTGTAGGCTGCACTGCACTTGCTAGAGCAGCCAGAATTCTACAGACGGGCGAGCTAACCGCTACATACGAATAAATAGCATTGAGAATTTGTTTGTAATTTCAAATTAACAACCCTATAGCATATAATCATATATACGGTCTCCGTGTAGTGACGGATTAAGAATACAAAGTGTCACCACTCCTATTCATCCAGCGGGTGTCGTAAAAGGCGACTAAGGGATAAACTACGAAAGATAACATCAATGCAAAGAGAAGGAAAACTTGAAACCAACCCTATACCAACCCGTCTGGTCAGCGTGGTATAGTAGGCCAAAACCTCCTTTCTAAGGAGAAGGTTATGTCCAGCAGTGGACTGTTGAAGGCTGTTGATGATGATGATGATGATATATACGGTACGTTTTTTACACGCTTTATATTAGTTTCACCTGTACGTTTGTTTGTAACCGACTCCTTTGGGTGCGATTTGGACCCAGATTTCGTTCAAATTTTGTTTATTTATCGAGGACCGATGACAATACACTAATAAAAAAAAACAAAAAAAAATGTTTGTACAAATTAGTCTTTTTTGTGTACAAAAAAAAATATAGATTTAAAAAACTAAACAAATACGCTTTTAAACTAAAAAAAATGGAAAATAATTATAATGTAAGGTTTAATAAAGTGTGAGGTGCTTTCTGAAAATATTTCAATATCGTCGCCCTACGCTTTGTTACATTAAAATTATTTTCAAATGTTAGTTAAAAAGCATGTTTGTTTAGTTTTTTAAAACTATATTTTTTTAGTCTATTCTAAACCTTAGTAAAGAATCTATTTAGACGTTATAAATTATATTGTATCTCAATGGTATTGTGTTATCGTAAAGAGTTTATCGAGTTTCCTTCATTGGGGTCGGTTTAAAACTGAGCTCTAAGAGATATTTTCTTATTGTAATATTTTAAGACATACGACGTTTTAAAACCGTCGGTCTGTATTAATCTCATCGTATTATCACTAACTAGATTGCACACCCGCTCCAGATGCCGCCACAAGCCTATGGGATATACCCTCATCATATTCCATTCACAATTCGTTAGCACATGAGCATCCATGTCTTAATAGAAGCTGGAGGACGCGAGATAAGAATCTAGAAATTTTAAATTAGTTTGTTGATCGAAGAGCAAGTTATTAGGGTTCCGTAGCCAAATGGCAAAAACGGACCCCTTATAGATTCGCCATGTCTGTCTGTCCGTCTGTATGCCACAGCCACTTTTTTCCGAAACTATAAGAACTATACTGTTGAAACTTGGTAAGTAGATGTATTCTATGAACCGCATAAATATCTTCACCTAAAAATAGAAAAAAAAAATTGGGGGTTCCCTATACTTAGAATTGTGTTTTTCATCTAACCCATACATCTATGGATAGGTCTTTAAAAAAGATTTTGAGGTTTCTAATATCAATTTTATAAAAAAAAAATTGGGGCGAGATGTTGGTGAATATCTGATGTCCGAAACGTTCGTTTATATTATTTAATCGTAATGACACAATTACTTTTTTCTGCGTCTGAATCGAAACCTAGACCTTTCCACTTAGTAGTTGGGTTAAAAAGCTTACCGAATAGAATTTCACAGAATCAACTCGACAAGAAGTCTCGAGGCCTAATTCAGTTATAATGTGTTGCACACTGAAATTAAATAAGCAATGTTTGTTTGTAACATATAAACATATCCTTGAAAACCGTCCAGTGTAAATTAAACTATTACCAGGGGGGTGTCACTCCGCAGTTTAGGTATAGTCGGCCGGCTGCCTGCCGGGTCAGACACGCCGGTCGAACAGACATCGTCCGAACAGTTCAGAGTTACACGATAGAAAGAGACGCAATTGTAGGTAAATATAATCGTAGTGATTCGGCGCTGTGCGATCTAAATTGAACTTAATCTTTTGACACCGAGGGTATCTTTAACTTTAATTTACTTTTCGGAGTGAGTCTTCTGTGCTGGTACTATTATGTATTCTGTGCTATTACTGTATAGTGTTGAATAACCTTGACAGGTCACTATATATGCTGGAGTCCTTGTTTCCCAAATTATAAACTTTATAATACATATTATTTAACTTTCCACTTTCCACCTCTATTTAAACTTATACTAGTTTACATTATACGTTTGTCGTTGTTAAAATTTGGTTATATTGTTTTTATGTATACATACATAAACAACTGCCTCGTTGGTCTAGTGGTTAGCGTATGCGACTGCTAATCAAAAGGTCTCGGGTTCAAATTCCGGGTCGGGCCAAAAAGTGTTTTTGGGATTTTCTTAGGAAATTCCTAATAGCTGCCCGGAGTTTGGAAGTTTGGCGGTATTTCACGCCCGTGCCTAGGAGAGCACGTAAAGCCGTCGGTCCCGGTTGTCATGAACATCTATGGCAATCGTTATTGTCAATCTTCGAATTTCAGTTCTCCCTTAGGGTTGCAGAGGTCCGATGCCAGTCGTTCCTTGGAAAAACTGAAATTCAGGTAAAACCGGTTGAACTAGTAGCCGACCCCAAATAAACTTGGAAATAATGGCTAGGAGGATGATGACCATAAATGTATATAAATACTAACTGACCCACGTGACTTCATTTTCATCTTTTTTGAGATATACTCGGCTCCTAGTTGATTAGATTCGGTGATGAGTTGCGCAAGACGGCTGGTAGGAGCTGGATGCGAGTAGCGGACGATCGAACTAAGTGGCGTACAATTGGAGAGGCCTATGTCCAGCAGTGGACTGCGCTAGAATAATGATGATGATGATGGTTCTTATTAATCTAAGCGTTATTTTAACTATTCTATCTTTGAGACACTTAGCTAGTTTTGGAGTTGATCGCGGGCAAGAACGTGACAACAGATTTTTTATATAGCTTTTGCCCGCGACTCCGTCCACATGTATGTCGCATCTCACTGTAATCATTTTCGGGTTGATAGGACAGGTATGGGTATATACGTTTATATTGTTGATATTGAATACACATTATTTTAAATGAATACGTGCAGAGACAGGTTGTAAATTCTAAATTTAATCAAAAACGGTAATAAAAGGATCAATATTATGAAATTCAATATTAGAAACTCCATATATTGGGAAAACCAAGGCAACGTCACCTGCGTATAATGTGTTACATTAATTATTTTCTAAAGTCTCATGTGAAGCAGGAATTATGTTCTACTGAGCTGTTTCAAATTGTAGACATTTATGTATTAGAAGTTTAAATTCTAAATGTAATATATATGCATTTAATACCCAGTACAACTTTGATAATTAAATTTTCACATAAAATTTGAGGTTATGTGGACAAAGTGTAAACCGTTTTTTACTCTTAAAACCTCCCCCTTTCCCCTTCCCGACCTCAGATCGCCCGTAAAACTATTTTTCCTTTCATCTTTATAATATTCTCCTCCTTTTCCAATGGATTTCATCCTACAATTTTTTTTTCCCTTTTTATTATTTTAAAAGGATTCTACCCTGGTCTATATATAAAACATCGCTACATCAACCGTAAGGCCATGGCCTGCCAGGCATGATTACCTCGCCTGGTCCAATCCTCCTTTTATGTTAGAGGAACACGATACCCGATCCTTCACAATTGCCAAACATTTCTTTAGAAAAAAAAAATCGTCAGTTGAAATCCCTGTAGTACTGGTTCAACAAACACGGGACGGATATACGGATACGCGAGCCACTAAAAAGCCTTTCTAAGGCTTGCTGACACGCTCGTGTAACTCTGAGCTTTTATGATCACATGTCCAACTTGACCTTTGAACATCATCTAATTTAAGTATCTTACGTGGTTGGGCTGCCTCAAGGCTTCATAATAGGTGTAACGTTATACTAAAAGGTTTTAGTGTGTGATTCACGGAATCTTAATTGTAGGTAAGGTTTAAGTAAATTGAATCCTACTAATATTATAAACGTGAAAGTTTGTGAGTATGTGTGTATGTGTGTATGTGTGTATGTTTGTTGCTCTTTCACGCAAAAACTACTGAACGGATTTGGATGAAACTTTACAGTAATATAGCTTATATATCAGAATAACACATAGGCTACTTTTTACTGCAATAATCGAGATAAACGGGCTAAAGCTAGGATATTATAAAAATATACTAAATTGTAGATGTCAAAATGTATCACTGTTTATCTCCTGTCAAAAGTTCACAGGTTGCTAGGCATAACACACTTGCTTAACAACCATAATGATGGTTTGTAAATGGCTAATTTAAAAATATAAAAGTGCATTATTAGAAGATATCTTCCACAGATTTGAAAGGTTGGATGAAATCAACGATGATCTATGTTTGAATGAAGTACTGACACTTATGGAGGATAAAATCATAACAATTTCCCGGAAGAAATTGACCGACTTTGGTATGCCTTCACCGCAGTATCGAGGGGAGCTGTCGACTGATTTGATCAAAGAACTAAGCTAAGATACCGCTTTATAAGATGCTCAGGTACGCGAAACTGAACCACACCTGCTACCCGAGCAAAAAGATATTTATAAAAAAATATTACAACGCGTTGAGCTTAGTGAAGGCGGCCTTTTCTTTCTCGATGCCCCGGGGGCTACAGGCAAAACATTTTTGCTTAATTTGCTTCTAGCAAAAATTCGTCAGGATCGCAATGTTGCATTAGCAGTGACGTCGTCCGGGATCGCTGCTACATTACTGAGTGGTGGACGGACTGCACACTCTGTTTTTAAATTACCTCTTAATCTGGCGAGTGAAGAAACCCCAACGTGCAACATTAGTAAGAGCAGTGCCCGCGGCGCTCGGTTGCAGCAATGTAAACTGATTATATGGGACGAATGCACAATGTCATACAAACGTGCCATCGAAGCGCTTGATCGCTGTCTACAAGACATTTAAAGCAATCGGAGATTGATGAGTGGTGTGGTCGTGTTATTGGCAGGAGATTTCAGACAGACTTTACCTGTTATCGAAAGAGCTACCGCAGCAGACAAGATTAATGCATGTTTGAAAGCATCATATCTGTGGACTAAGACACAAAAACTCTTAGAAATTGGTGAAGGCCGCCTACACACCGACCAAGAAGTTATGGTACTTTTCACAAACCAATTTTGCCATGTCGTGGAGTCGGAAGCCGATCAGGTCATTGATCAAGTTTTTCCGAATCTGCAGCAACATATTCTTGACGAAAAGTGGCTATATGATAGAACTATACTGGCACCAAGAAATGAGACTGTTGCAAAAATAAATAAAAAAAAATGGACCAAATAACCGGCGAAATGTCAGTATATAATTCCATCGACACAGCCATGTCATCCGACGACACTACGAGCTACCCAGTAGAGTTTTTAAACTCTTTGGAGCTATCTGGGGTGTCATCACATAAGCTGGAATTAAAAGTAGGTGTACCCGTTTTGTTAATGCGAAACTTGGATGCGCCAAGATTATGCAACGGTACCCGGTTGCGAGTCACTGAACTAGGTAGGCATGTTGTGAAGGCTACAATCTTGACTGGAGAATGCAATGGAGACAATGTTCTTATACCGCGTATTCCAATCATTCCCAATAATTTGCCATTTAACTTTAAATGTCTGCAGTTCCCATTAAAAGTTGCATTTTCAATGACTATCAACAAATCGCAGGGTCAAACCTTAAAGGTAGCGGCCATACATTTGGGCACACCATGTTTTTCCCACGGCCAACTCTACGTTGCTTGCTCACGCGTTTCTAAATCGAAGAATTTGCATGTTTATGCAGAACAAAATAAATCTTTTAACATAGTTTATAGGAGTATATTACAATAGCTAAATCTAACTAAACAAACCAAATTATCCTTACAAATTAAAGATACAGTAGCGTTTTCATCATAAAAATACCAAAATTTGTTTCATTTACATAAATTACATATTATATATAACAGTTGTTTTAACACGTAACTGGACAACTCATGATTTTAATTTGTTGGATTTGTCTCAGTCCTGAATAGAAGAATAATATGAAACATTGAAAAATGTATAAAAAATAAAATAGATACATTCTAATAATTATTATCACAATTTTCTATAACCACGCGGGTGAACCCGCGGGGCGCAGCTAGCTATAAAATAAAGTCCTCCGCCGCGTATGTCTGTCTGATCGCGATAAACCTAATAACCACTGCACCAATTAAAATTAAATTATTTACTTAGCCAGATAGTCTAAACTTGAGAGAGGGCATGGGCTACTTTTTAACGCGATAACTGACATAGACGCGGGCGTAGCCGCGGGTGAAAGCTAGTTTACAATAAACTTACAAGTAAGTAAGGTTAAGTGGTCTTTGAACAGGGTTGTGGTTTGTTTCAGATTATTGGATGGATCAAATTTATTAGTTCAAAAGGGCTTGGTAGTCTAAGGTGTGTGACTCTTATTCTAATATCTGTATTAATAGTTCAAATCTGGAGAGCTTATTCCTATGTACTGGTCCGATTTGAAAGAATACAAAATTACAATGTTTTTTTTCGTTGTAATCTTTAGATCGGCTGGATCGATTTTGCTGGAGCTTTCACTGGGAGATAACTCATGATGATTAATTATTAACTTAGGCCATCCTTATTTTAGATTAACTTCACCCTCAGTGTTACTCGCGGTTGTAGTTTTAAGGATCCAATAATAATGGCGGTTAAAACCGGAGGGCGTAACCATTATCCTGGATATTTAGATTTTGTGCTATATTTTCTAACACAAGGCATAAATAAATACACAAAAGCACACCATCATAAATCAAAATACAAGAATTCAATGTTTGAATATTTTGAGAAACCTCATTTCCAGGCAATTTTAACAGTAATATTTTGAGGGAAGTTTAATTTTCACCCAACGTAGGTTTAAATGAAATGCACACAAATTCAGACAAGTGTGTGACATTCTGTGGAGAAAAGCGGTAAAGAGATGCGGTAAGCGATTTAGTTTCCTGAAAATTTGTTTACCTAGCTTGGCATCCCGTACTTTTAGTAAAATGCAAATATATGCAATGTATATTATAAAGTCTTGCAGAAAATCGGTGTCGGACATTTTTTTTCCTTTTTTTACATTTAAGCCTAGCAAAGCTAAGCAAGCAAAGTGTTTCTACTCTGCTTGACGGAAAGCATCAGTAGCATCTAGGGTAGCATCCGGCCGAACCGTGGATACGGTGCTCTACACGCTGGCTGAATGTCCAGGAAGGGTGGAGCAGAAGCGTGAGTCGTGACCTCGTGGCGGCCATCGGAGTGGGGATTCTCTCGCTCCGTAAAATGATTGCTGTCATGATACGGAGCGAGATCGCGTGAAACTCCGCTGTCTACTTCTGTGAGCAAGTCATGCTTGTGAGAGAGATGGCGGAGTGGGACCGAGAGAGGTTCAGTACTCTTCCGGTCCGCCAGGCCCGGGAACGGGCTAGGTAAAACAGACGACTCAGGCACCGAAGATCATCAAACGATCTCCGTCCTGCATGAGCGCAAGCCTAAGGGTGATAGGTGAGGCCATCTGTTACCCTTTCAGAAGCAGGTCAGGGTGCCACGAAGCGCCCGCGCCTCTCTTTTATACAGTTTAGAACTTGGGGTCTCCACATAGGAGAGGGTCATCTGCAAGCCGTAGATGGCCCGAGGTACGTCGAGGTTCCAGGAACTTTCCTTTCGAGGGTATAACTAATTCCTCAGCTTATAGTAGCCGAGGCAGCGTGCGGTTTTATTTGGTTCAAGCCCAACCATCAACTGGTGGTATCCCGGGGGGATTTACGCACGGATAAAAAACGGTAGGAGCCACCATCCTTATTGTGACTGAATGATGCAGAATGATGGAGTTATTTTCATAAATTATCTTCACAAAACAATCCTACTCTAACTGATACTCGCCAAAATTTGGATCTCCGTGCTGCATTCGCAATGAGTTTGATGTCCACCACTTTTAGATTATATTCTTACTTTTCATCACTTTTGTAGGCTTAAATATAAAAAAAGGATTTAGATTATCATACCATATTGGTCAGATGCTATAAAAAAAAAGTAGTGTTCACCTTGTTGGTCGTATAGTATAACTTAGAGATCAAAACAGTGAACCAATCTTAATTTCACAGGATCAATTCCCGGGTAGTCAAATTGTCAGTAGCAGCACGGAGTCTGAAAACGTGATCTGTGTACTGTAACAAGTTCGTCGTAATTTTGTGCCAAAAATATCGTCTCGAAAACTGTGTGAAATAGAATTTTACCACTTTGGGAATATTCATGTAATTATGGAATAAAAACACTGACCAAATTAAGGAAATTCATGATTTTTTTCTATAGATTCATTACGGTACTTTATACCTCTTGAGTCAAGCTCAACGTTTTGATAAGATTAATAGTTATAGTTAGTAAATGTATTGATTGCCACTGCTGTAGTTTTAGCTCATTTGTAGGAGACGATATCATTTTGAAATAAACCGCTGTAAAGATTTAAGCTAAATAAGGATAACATATTGTAAATACACTATTTTAGTGTCAACTAAAATAGTCTATTGAAACGCTTAAATAGTGTGTGTGTAATAATGACAAGTCAAATATTATCAAACAAGCCTGTTTATCTCGCTAATTATTATACAATATTCCTATTATTAATAGTTTCGTTAGCTACTGACGCGTATTCTTCTTTCGCTTCTCAGAGAAGTGAAGGAAGAATACGTAATTATTATTTAAAATTTATTGAAACCCATATATACTCTCTGTCTATATATATATAATTGGCCTATTCGGCGACCGAAAGTTTACGTATTATAGCTTCTTCACAAAACAACGTTACTGTTCTCGCCACTAGCGAGACGTCTGCAGGAACGAAACGTCAATGTCAAAGTGACAAACGAGTGACGTTTGCTTAAAAAACTCGAACAAAAAAAAATACGACGTACCCGGCGCGCGCGCCGTTAGAAGCGTTAAAATATATTCTGCTCAGACTATAAACGCGAGTTTTTTTAATAAAAACCCGGATTAGCTCATTACTTGACGTGTCGTGTTATAGACAGTAATGACAATCAGTGCCACGAACAATTGTATTGCGTACCTACCACAAGTCCGACAACCCGCGGATTCTTCCACCAGATCATACCCGTCACCGACCATTAAGTACTTCTCACTGTTAACTCTTACTTAATCCGCGACAGTATAATATATACGTCTCCCCAAAGGCGCATACAATACAGTTACTTATTTCTTTCGGTACCTTCTCATCTGTTGGTGAGTTCATGGTACCATTTTCAGAAACTAGTCACATCTTTAGTACTTTAAGCGGTAGCTACGGCATTTTCCACTGCGCCAAATATTGTTGGTTGAAATCCTACACAAGAAATCACTTTGTGTGATCCACAAATTGTTAATCTGAGTGTGGCTGTTCTTTGTGTCCATTTATTTTATGATTCTATAGTCCCCCACGACACAGGAATATATGCCTAATGCCTTTGCTTTAAAAAAAAAATGGGATTAAATTATGTATGTACCTATACTAGTTAGCCAAGTATTAGTTAAACTAAGCTATTGACGGATGAATGAAAAATTCAAACCACAAAAGTTCTTCGTTAAGACTGCAAAAATTTCAAAAGAGGCTCTTGTTTAGGTAAATATTCGTCATGCCATAACAAACCGAGAGTGACTCAAAACAGGTTCAACAAGGAGGGACAAGGTATTGTGAAGTAAAGTGATAGCCGCTAGCTAAGTGCCATTATTTATTACAAATATAAAAGTGGTATAAAAATAAATTATTTGAGTTCAACCTTCAGTTCGCTTTAAGGGTTGCTGAAGTTTGATGCCAGTCGCTCCGTGAAAAATCTGATATTCAGGTAAAACTGGTTGAACTAGTAGCCGAACCCAAATAATCTTGTTTAATTATTCTCAAGATCTAATCCAATCATAGTAATATTATGTACTGTCTGAATAATGAGGATGTGACACAGGTCACATACTGGGCGCGCCAGCATTAGCACCAACCAACATACCGCTGAATGTTCCATTAAAGATTGCATTAACAAACGGATAACAAAAAATCTATGAAACTCCTTTATTTATATAAGTACTAGCTGATGCCCGCGGCTCCGCTCGCGTCCTAAGGGCATGAAAAATATATAGTAGCCGATTCTCCAACTTACTGAATATGCATAAAAAAATTCATAAGAATCAGTCAAGCCGTTTCGGAGGAGAATGGGAACGAACATTGTGACACGAGAATTTTGTATATTAGATTTATTTAAGTTAGCAATTTTATTAGAATCCAAAGTAACTTTTGAAGTCAGGTTTTAGCCCTTTTTCTTATGGAATTTGTTGCCTTTTTAATATGCTGCGTAATATTAAAGTATGTAATTTGAGACCCATTCCTGTTTAGTATATAGATGCCATTGCAAAATCATTCAATAAACCCTTCTATATTTATAAGATCATTCAGAATTTTCCAACAAAATGCTTAGTCATTTAAACATTATGCAGCAAAACCTGCAGATAATAACAGTTACCTTGAAACAAACAATTTCTCTTGAGAATATTACCAGCTGCAGTCAACGCTTAATGAATTCTGTGAGACGCCTGAATACGCTGAACATAATATCATCAAACAGGTATAGCTGTTGAAACATACCTCTGTGATAAAAAATATATTTTCCACTAAATAACATTAAGTAACGTCCACACTAGTTTAAGATCACATTAATCTTTCTTCATAACTTTTCAATCTATTTAACGTCACATGTCTGCATTATGAATTGGATTATGTAGCATGCGTAATATTATGTCGGTTATCAACATTGACCTATGAGAACTTACAACTTTCAGTATCGCATAATTTTCGCCAATTTCCAAGAATTAGAAGATCGAGGTTTGTCATTAGAAGTCATTTTGAGTATCGAAAAGTATAAATAAAAGTTCAATAATGCGCGAGAGCGATGCGGCGACGAACGTGACGCGTATCGTGCGTAAGCGACAACCCACGGGATTGGTCTGCGCGGCAGGCAGGCGGCCGACTATACCTAAAGCGCGGAGTGACACCCCCCTGGTATAAGCTCTGCTTAGTTTGGAACTAGATGATGTTATGTAATACGCAAGTTGAACATGCTCGTGAAGATAATGTACTTTATGATAAAGAACATGAAAGAAGAATAATTTATTCCTTTAACACTGTAAAAGAATATATCTCAAATATAAACGAAACAAAAGTTTTATCTGCAGTACATTGTTAGAAGATTATTAAAACTTATACTTCAAAGTCAGACGAAACAATTTGTTACAAAGTTGAAGCAAATCCTGCGAATTTAAGTAGAAATGATGCCGAGTAGATGGAGCAGAAGTACATTGGAGAGATTGTTGACTACAATATAGAGATTCAGATATAAATTTTCTTTGTTTTCTGGGGAGTAGCAATATCAATAAAATAAAAGGTTTAGCTGTAAGAAGTTTTATTGTATTTTCAAAACGATGAAAACAATAACTGAGCTAAAGAATCCTTGTTTCTCTACATGTTATGTTATGACTAAAATTATTGTATTACTTGAAAAGATACGGTACAAGATTTCTAACTCTTGGATATTGAGTTTGCCGATGTAAAAAAGTGTCTTGGATTCAATTCGACAAAATATTTGTATGATCTATTTCAGAGTTTGAATATTATACGAAATAAAATGCTAAATTCAAATTCATTATAAGAAATAAATACGTAGATAAGATAAATTTGTACTAGACTTTAGTTTATTTTTCATTTGCAAAATATTTTTTGATGTACACTTTACTAACTCCGTTGGCTCAGCGACCCAAAGTGAGTCTTGGCCTCCGACACAAGAGAACGCCACTCTATTCTTAATACTTGCAGATCGTACAAACATATAGTACGAACCGGGTATCGAACCCGAGACCTGTTTATCAGCAGCCGCATACACTAACCACTAGACCAACAAGGCAGTCGTATCGTCGTGTCTAGTGTGCATTTTGTTATGAAACTTGTAAGTTTAGTATGTCAAATAAAAACTTCATGTTTTTTTAACAAAAATATTATGTTATAAAACTATAATCATTCTCCTATCCATTATTCCCAAATTTATTTAGGGTCGGCTACTAGTTCAACCGGTTTTACCTGAATTTCAGTTTTTCCACGGAGCGACTGGCATCGGACCTCCGCAACCCTAAGGGAGAACTGAAATTCGAAGGTTAAACTAGTTTTCAGTATATTTGAGGGCACTGACTTCCCAATAACGATTGCCATAGATGTTCATAACAACCGGGACCGACGGCTTTATATGCTCTCTGAGGCACGGGCGTGAATCACCGCCAAACTATAATCCCACTACGTTAATAAAGCTTTTTGATAATATTAATATAGCCTATGTCATTCGGGACATTTTTACGGATATATTGACACTTCATTCATAAAAATCGGTTAGGTATTTTAGGCGCTTCGTTAGAACATACAAATATCCTTGGACTGCTAAAACTATCGTCCCGCATTTTTGCCTCATCGTCGTCATATAGACAAAATCAAAATTGACTGCTTTGGTGGTGTAGTTGATTGCTAAGCTTGATGTCTTGGATTCAATTCCCGTGTTGGACAAAATATTTGTATGATCTAAGAAATATTATTCTTTCAGACTTTGAGTATCCTCCTAGCCATTATTCCCAATTTTATTTGGGGTCAGCTACTAGTTCAACCGGTTTTACCTGAATTTCAGTTTTTCCACGGAGCGACTGGCATCGGACCTCCGCAACCCTAAGGGAGAACTGAAATTCGAAGATTGAACCATTTGTCAGTATATTTGAGGGCACTGACTTCCCAATAACGAGTGCCATTGATGTTCATGATAACCGGATCGACGGCTTTACGTGCTCTCCGAGGCACGGGCGTGAATTGAGTGTTACCCAAAATAAAATGATAATTTCAAATTCATTGTGAGACCTTTAAATACGTAGGCAAGATAAATTCGAGTACCAGACTTTAGTTTATTTTTTGTTTGCCAAATATTTTTACATGTACACGTGAATAAAAAAATATTCTGCAGCTACACAAAAACTAGATAGTAAAAAGAATTTCATTTGATATTAACATAGATAGTGAGGCAGTTTGGAAATATCACGGCATGTTGGACGAATGCCAAACAGAGGTAAACAAGTGATGAGCCAAAATGGTTAAGACCGAGTTTGACCATAAATCGTATACTGCAGTACCGATGCTTCAGTTTGTTTCACAGTCTTCGAGCTTCGACTGCAGTAATAAAAACTAAGGTTATTTGGGTTCATATACCAAAAATTTTATAACCAAATTAATTTTCTTTAATGTTCTTACTAATGTTATAAATGCGAAAGTAATGCTGTCTGTCTGTGTGTCTTGCTTTCACGCCAAAACTGAAGAACTGATGTTACACAGATTGTCTAGAGATTGAGAAACCGGGAAAAAACGTTTATACGTCATATTTCATAAATAGAGAGAAGAGGAATAAATGATATAAATATTAACACTTTAACGGTGAATTTTCTGTCAAAGGGTCAAAATAATACCACCCAATATCACCCAAAATAATTGTGACTTAATCTCGTGGAAGAACGAAATTAGGTTTTGGTTAAGCTAACAAAACGGTAAAAATCAAGACATATTTTTATTTATACTGTTCAGTTATATTATTCCACTTTATATTCAGATAGATAATAAAATATTAATTAAATGCCTCTGCTAAGAATTATAAACATATAATAAATATTTCTTACATCTTACATACAACGCCTTCTAGTCCCAAACTAAGCAGCGCTCGTATTATGGGTACAAGACAACCGATATGAATACATAAACATCCGAGTCCTCTAGCGTAGTAGCATACACTCCCAGTCAATAAAACTTTTCAATAAAACAAATTACATGTAATTTTTTTATTGAAAAGTTGGAACGATTTTCTAAAGCAAATAAATCGCTTTCCAAAAACACTTTAAACGTACGAGCTAATATAATTTAATAAACTACAAGCATTACTTAAATTCCTCTGAATTGCATCGAAATTTGCATAGTATACGTACCATGAAACTTATTCAGCAAAATACCGATAAATCTTTGACTCGACAACTCTTAGGCAGCGAAACTTTATCGAATCGCCTCATCAATACCAACTTTTCGAATCCAATTACAAAGTTTTAGGCGCAACCAACCGCCCAGTGTAATCTGACCGATGAAATGTCCTCTATTAATACATTTTTTGAGGAATTCTATTGAGTTTTTAGACTTAGCAGCTCAAAATAGGCTGGTAGCTACCGAAGAGTTTTTGTTGCGTGTGA
This sequence comes from Phragmatobia fuliginosa, assembly GCA_932526445.1. NCBI lineage: Eukaryota > Metazoa > Arthropoda > Insecta > Lepidoptera > Erebidae > Phragmatobia > Phragmatobia fuliginosa. The sequence continues at coordinate 59,614,890 of OW052057.1, read as the reverse complement.
AAGACAATTAGGGTATTGTTTCTGTTCAGTGCCGTGACACGATATTCTGGCGAATGTAATTAAAAATGTTTCACAGAAGAATCTCGAGCTGGATAAAATGTTTTCTTGTCTAGAGTTGTAAGTATTGATCGATGTTTGTTGCAGATATCATACGAAAACAAATAGTGAAAGACATCTTGGTTTTCAGACAACCAAATTAAAATTATACAGAATCGTTATTGTAAAGGACAAAGTCTTAAAAATCCAAACAAAATAAGTAAGTTTAGAATGTACACCCTACATTTCTTTTAAAGTTATATGTTTTGTAATAATTAAATTACTGAATCATAAAAAAAGAGTATGGGTACAAGATCGATTGTACATACATTATAACTTTCGTAATATGCTTTAATTAGGGTCTTATTAAAACACAGGGTGTTAATTGAAGTTGAAAGGATCTTGGGATTCAGAGACCCGCCAAAATGGATCCATTTGGTTTCCCATTATCGTGATAATAGTACCCAGAAGGACAGCGTTCATGTAAATGAATAATTGAGCGGATTTTAGTATTTATACGTAGCTAGTTATTAAATGATGGCTATTTGTAATCATTTTATTAGAATCTTTAATAATCATGTTAATATCCAATGCTAGTAGGTATTGATTTTCAAATAAATAAATTATATAATCGTAATTATAATTTTGTCTAGAGAAAAAAGTGTGCAAATAAACGTGATCTGAGAACTTAATGATTTTGAAAGGTTATGTGAATTATGAAACATTGAAGATTGACAAATTTGAAACAATAAGCAACCGTATGCTTCTGTAGAAGTTTGGTGAATTCAATGTTCAGATTTTAAATTTCTGGTTAATTGCCTGAGCCTACGACTCAAATTTATTATTAACTTGCTTACCCGGCAGACTTGGTACTGCCTCAATCGATAAATAGAAGACCTACACTTTTGTATAAAATAAACATAAAAGGAATTCATAATTAATAAAAAAAATGCAATTCATTTTTAAATATTCACCTTTTAAACCTTCTCTGGACTTCCATAAATATTTCAAGAACAAAATTAGAAAAACCGGGCCAGCCGTTTTAGCGAGACTAACGAACAGCAATTCATTTTTATATATATAGATTTGTGAATATAATTCAGATTCAGAGACACAAGCTAATTTGATAACGTAGAAAATATTTTTAAACTGCATAACATTCTTAACATATACTGCTGTAGAACTATTTAAACAAAAAAGGACTTTATAATCTTCTCGTTACATCTTTTCGAGAATAAGAACACTAGCTTATATGCTAATAAATATAACGATAGACGATTTTTTCTCAGAAGGTGCAGAAAAGCAAAACTGGAACAGAATGATGTCAGTAAAAGATAATGAAGCAATATAATAACTCAGGGTCTGTGAAGGCAAAGATAATGGGGGCTGCCTATTAAAGTAATCAAAATTAATATAACTTGACTGTTGTCAAGGGATTTAAAACTTTATTAGCCACGTAATAAAGTATCATCTGCAATCTATCGAAGCTCAGGCATTGGTTTGAAACTACAAATATATATGTATGTGTAAATCCACGAATGGAATGGTTGGTAGTAGTACAGAGCTTCTGCAAATAAACGTTGCGTCCTAGAAAAAACACACAGTGTAAATACATCGAGGTATTTGTACAGCTGTCAGACGGTGTAGTGGACAGGTCGTTCGCTGTTGTGATTTCCAGATATTTATGCTATGGTTCTTTCCTTTGTTTGATGGGAGAGTTTAGAGAGTTTTGTAAAATATATAGGACTAGCTGCACCCCGCGGTGTTACCCGCTTATCATTATGGTTGCTATGCAAGTGTGTTATGCATAGCAACCTGTGAAGTTTTGACAAGAGATAAACAGTGATACATTTTGACATCTAGAATTTAATATATTTTTATAATCACCTAGCTTTCGCCCGTTTATCTTGATTATTGCAGTAAAGAAGCCTATGTGTTATTCTAATATATGTTCATTAGTTTTTGCGTGAAAAAGCAACAAACATACGTACACACACACTCACAAACTTTCACGTTTATAATATTAGTAAGATTTATAGTTTTTAGATAATATGTAAACAAAATTATAGAACAATTTGAATTTGGTTACAACTACGTGTCATACAAAATAGTAATATTTTGCATGTGAGATCATTTTACATAAGTTTTTAGACACTGACAGGCATTAGAGCCACCCTGATTTTGGCACGAATGGTCTGGCTCGGCCGGGGCAGTACTACCTGAAGATCAACCTAAACTGACATAATACGTACTGTCATCTTCCGTTGGTGAGTGTGAGACCAAAAGCCCAATCATTCTGCATCATTCTTCAGCCTCCGTAAGCCGGGAAAATGATGCAGAAAGATCACACTAAACCGTCATTCTGTAGGTCATCATGCTGCATTGTATGCACTCACAACGAGTACCGACTAAACCGTGTGGTGACGGATTAAGAATACAAAGTCTCACCACCCCTATTCATTCCATGGGTGTGGTAAGATGCGACTAAAGGAACAAAATAAGCAGCTAACATCACTGCCAAAAGACGGAAAACTTGAAACAAACCCTTTACCAACCCGTCTGGCCAGCGTGGTATAGTAGGTCAAAACCTCCTTTCAAAGGAGAGGCCTATGTCCAGCAGTAGACTGTTAAAGGCTGTTGATGAGGACGAAGTAGGTGGACTCATGCTTTCCATCAGGCAGAATAGAATCACTTTGGTGGGTTTAAATATATATTTATAAAAAAACTGAATTCACTTGACTGTTGGTTTTAGACAATTTCCCCTACAAAGATAAGAAGTAAAGATTTTATATTTGGAAGAAAAATGTATTCTGTCTGAGACGATAAGAATGATGGAAATCGCAATTTTGGACTGGATTAACTCTGACAAATGGCCGAATAAGATAAACTGTCTTTCCTGAGGACGTTATTTGATATTGTTGTTTATACTAAAGGCAGATTTATTGGGATTGTGACTAATGTTAACTGATGACCATAACATTGTAGATTGTAATTGTAATTTTGCCAAACTGTGATTGTGTTTAGTAAGCACTGATTTGACTCATTTACGGAATCGTTTTTACCCCGAAATACGAATTTGAGGCCGAATAGAGTCATCTCTGAATAACACTGAATAGGTAGTAGATCCACGCTGATTTCAGAACGAATGGGCCGACTTGACCGGGACAGTACTACCCTCATACATGATCACCCTAATAATGACAGTATTCTTGCTGTCGTATTTCGTTGGTGAGTCTGAGACCGGAGGTCCAATAATTCTGACCAGGCCGCCATGGTATGGGTCACCATGCTGCATCGCCTACCCTCACAATGAAGATGGTGGCCCCTAATCCTGGATTTTACTCATGCTTAACATCAGGCAGAGAAGAGTCACTTTGGTAGGCTTAAATAAAAAAGAATCTTCTCAGATTTAAAAATTGAAATAAAATAACTCTATTTTAACAGTGCAAAGAATGGAAAAGAAACCGGAAAGGATCTTTAAATCTTACATCGTTCTAAGCCAAATGCACAATGAACAATCTTCATTCTTCTTCGATTTTCAGGCAACACCTTCATCAAATTTCTATTGCTTATACTCTATCTCAATACCTTATCTTCCCTGAATTGTAAGTACATTATGATTCAATAATAACATTAATACCTTTACTCTTACAATCAAAAATGCTTCAATGGACTACTTCCCAGAATGAATGAAATGGTATGAAGTTGGTGGAAAATTAAAATTTTGACAATGGAATATTGGATTCTATGAATTCTTCACAGCGGATAATTAGACCTCTCGACAATCAAAAACCGAATTTCTAACCAAGTTTGGTTAAAGAAAGACTTCTTAGAATTTAGAATCACGAAGTTTCAATTGGATTTTTGTGTTTTTATTCAGAAAATTTTAAATTGACTTTAGAGTTTTGTTATAGCATAAATGGAATTTGCTCTATTCTTTAGAAATCTTATGATAATAGTAATAATTATCATAAATTAAAAATTGATAATGGCTTTAACAAGTATCAAACATTATGTATAATGCATATCATACCGTATTACCTTTTGACAAAATTTTGCATCTAGGTGCATAAATTTATAATAATAATTATATAATATTTGGACATCTGACAAGCAACATCACCTAGTTCTAAAACACTTTTGCAAATCATGAAAACCGAGACCTCTTTATTCGCAGTCACATTATATAATCACTAGACCAACAAGGCAGTCAGTCAGTTATTTTTTATATATTTTCTACAAGTAATACTTCTGCATAACTAATAAAACCAAAAAATCGCTGCCGTTTTAACAAAGGACATTCTTACTCAAACATCACGAACACTTGCTAATAAAAGCTATAATTTCCAATATTGTTATTATCTCCTGGCCTCCCTTTATGTAAATCTCAAGCCCATTACACAAACTGAAAATTTCTACGTGAATAAGCTCTATTTATTTCATTTTCTGCTCATCTCGTATTTTCCAATTTTCCAAATCAGCGGCCCGGCCATTGCTCGCCAGTTTTTCAATAAAGCTTATATTTGCAAACTATTGGGATCTCTTCTGGGTTAGAAGGGTTTGGATAGCTGCCATGTCGTCCCGGAGGGAAATTTAAGTGGCCAATAATGGGTTCTAACGATCGACATTCAAGTGTTGGAATGGTTTGAATTTCAAAGATTATGTGATTTGAATATCCTTTGTATTTCTACAAAGACTGCTCAGGAATATATACTCGTACTAAATGGTGGAATGAATTTAGTATTGAAGAAAAATTAAATATTTAGTTGGAATTTGTTTAAAGCCATTTGAGATTTATAAAAATAACCTTGGAATAAATTTGTCCATTTGTTTACTTTGTTTACAGAACTATTTACTTTTTACTGCGTAACTAGAGAGGCAGTGCCGTTTTCAATTACTTTAATAAAAAAAAAACACATTCATGAATGTCAACTTAGTACTTGACCGTAATTCTATGTTTCTATTCTGTATGGTATCTGTATTGTTTCTATGGTTGTATTATTGAACCTGACAACTTTTGTTTTGGTATCTCTGTAGTATAGCTAGCATATTTTAACACGGGTTTCTTTCTTCAGATCAGTGATCAAATCATGAGGCATCCATTTTCCTTAATTTTATATTTTATTGATTTGACGCAAATGAGGCAATATTGTTGGTAAGGAAACGTTAAGCCATGCTGCAAATTCCTGGGTAGTTTGGCTCGGATCGGCTTCCACCATCCCTTTCAATCCGTCGTTATTCACATGTGTAGGCGGTCTTCCACGTGCTTTGTTCTTCAAATCACGAAAGCGTTTAAACCGAAATAGTACGGTGCGTTCTTTAGCAGTTCTCTCTCTAAACGCAACATTGATATTGCGAGCTGTTTCTGCAGCTTTAGTTCCGCGTCGGAAATCGTATTCAAAAATTACTTTTAATCACATTCACGAATTTTCGAAGTATCCATCTTTCTTTTCTAAGCTGAATAAAAAAAAGTAACTGAAAGTCGATTACCGAATGTTGCACATTTTTTAAAAGACGATCCTCAGAGGTACGATTTGAAAAAAGTTTCACTCAAAAATCCCAAAACAAGAAGGTTCTATGGCAATTCGATGTACCTATTACAATAAATTAGTAATTTCATACTTTAACCCCTGTTATGAAGACAGAAACATGAAGTAATAGAGTCGAATTGAGTGTTCTTTAAACACATGTTCACGATTTTATTGCAATTTCACGAGAGTTTATATTTATCTTAGTAGTCTGACAGATTTCCGATTTTACCAACTATACATTAACCGTCTAAATAAGAGCCGTCTAAGCACTTAGCTATTCCTTAAAGATTGGTAAAAACGAACATTTCACTAAGGATTACCTAACCCTCTCAAAATTGCCCCTTATATTAAGGAGACGCTGGTGAAAACAAGCATTATTCTTGTGTTTTATGTTGTACCATTTGTTTATTTTTGAATGCTGCCTCACTACTTTACCTTAAGTTTAATTTACCTTGCAACAGCTTTAACCAGCATAAAGTTACATTTCCTTGTATTTTTAATCTCTTTAGCTCGCTGCACGAAAACATTTGTGCTAATTAAATTTGAAAACAAGTACACTACAAGTTTCAGCAAAAAACAAATACGTTTTCAAAAAAAAACCTTAGAGTTTTAGCGGATTATTTGTAACTAGTTTTTGCTTTGCTTGCCCGCGGCTCCGCGTTCGTTTATGTCAGTTATCGCGGTAAAAAATAGTCTCTATCCTTTCCCAAGGTTCGATATATCTCTATACTGAAATTCATCAAAATCGGTTCAGCGTTTAAAGCGTGAAAACGTAACAGACAGACAGAGTTACTTTCGCATTTATAATATTACTAGCTTTCACCCGCGGCTACGCCCGCGTCTATGTCGGTTATCGCGTTAAAAAGTAGCCCATGCCCTCTCTCAAGTTTAGACTATCTGGCTGGGTAAATAATTTGATTTTAAGCGGTGCAGTGGTTATTAGGTTTATCGCGATCAGACAGACAGACGCGGCGGAGGACTTTATCTAATAGCTAGCTGCGCCCCGCGGGTTCACCCGCGTGGTTATAGAAACTTGTGAGAATAATTATTAGGATGTATCTATTTTATTTTTTCATAATTTTTTCAATGTTTCATATTATTCTTCTATTCAGGACTGAGACAAATCCAACAAATTAAAATCATGAGTTGTCCAGTTACGTGTTAAAACAACTGTTATCTATAATATGTAATGTATGTAAATGAAACAAATTTTGGTATTTTTATGATGAAAACGCTACTGTATCTTTAATTTGTAAGGATAAATTGGTTTGTTTAGTTAGATTTAGATATTGTAATATACTCCTATAAACTATGTTAAAAGATTTATTTTGTCCTGCATAAACATGCAAATTTTTCGATTTAGAAAAGCGTGAGCAAGCAACGTAGATTTGGCCGTGGGGAATACATGGTGACCCCAAATGTATGCCTGCTACCTTTAAGGTTTGACCCCGCGATTTGTTGATAGTTATTGAAAATGCAACTTTTAATGGGAACTGCAGACGTTTAAAGTTAAATGGCAAATTATTGGGAATGATTGGAATACGCGGTGTAAGAACATTGTCTCCATTGCATTCTCCAGTTAAGATTGTAGCCTTCACAATATGCCTACCTAGTACAGTGACTCGCAACCGGGTACCGTTGCATAATCTTGGCGCATCCAAGTTTCACATTAACAAAACACACCTACTTTTAATTCCAGCTTATGTGATGGCACCCCAGATAGCTCCAAAGAGTTTAAAAATTCTACTGGGTAGCTCGTAGTGTCATCGGATGACATGGCTGTGTCGATGGATTTATATACTGACATTTCGCCGGTTATTTGGTCCAAACTTTTTTTATTTATTTTTGCAACAGTCTCATTTCTTGGTGCCAGTATAGTTCTATCATATAGCCACTTTTCGTCAAGAATATGTTGTTGCAGATTCGGAAAAACTTGATCAATGAGTTCGGCTTCCGACTCCACGACCTGGCAAAATTGGTTTGTGAAAAGTACCATACCTTCTTTGTCGGTGTGTAGGCGGCCTTCACCAATTTCTAGGAGTTTTTGGGCATATGCTCCTGAATCGACATCGCTGAATATCTGGACTCGCATGTTAGTGGTAAGATGAAGCTTTTCAACCTTAGTCCACAGATATGATGCTTTAAAACATGCATTTATCTTGTCTGCTGCGGTAGCTCTTTCGATAACAGGTAAAGTCTGTCTGAAATCTCCTGCCAATAACACAACCACACCACCCATCAATCTCCGATTGCTTTGAATGTCTTGTAGACAGCGATCAAGCGCTTCGATGGCACGTTTGTGTGACAATGTGCATTCGTCCCATATAATCAGTTTACATTGCTGCAACAGAGCGCCGCGGGCACTGCTCTTACTAATGTTGCACGTTGGAGTTTCTTCACTAGCTAGATTAAGAGGTAATTTAAAAACCGAGTGTGCAGTCGGTCCACCACTCAGTAATGTAGCAGCGATCCCGGAGGACGCCACTGCTAATGCAACATTGCGATCCTGATGAATTTTTGCTAGAAGCAAATTAAGCAAAAATGTTTTGCCTGTACCCCCCGGGGCATCGAGAAAGAAAAGGGCGCCTTCACCAAGCTCAACGCGTCGTAATATTTTTTTATATATATCTTTTTGCTCGGGTAGCAGGTGTGTTTCAGTTTCGCGTACCTGAGCATAAAGCGGTATCGTAGCTTAGTTCTTTGATCAAATCAGTCGACAGCTCCCCTCGATACTGCGGTGAATGCGTACAAAGTCGGTCAATTTCTTCCCGGAAATTGTTATGATGTTATCCTCAATAAGTGTCAGTACTTCATTCAAACATAGATCATCGTTGATTTCATCCAAACTTTCAAATCTGTGGAAGATATCTTCTACTAATGCACTTTTATATTTTTAAATTAGCCATTTACAAACCATCATTATGGTTGCTAAGCAAGTGTGTTATGCCTAGCAACCTGTGAAGTTTTGACAGGAGATAAACAGTGATACACTTTGACATCTACGATTTAGTATATTTTTATAATAACCTAGCTTTCGCCCGTTTATCTCGATTATTGAAGTAAAAAGTAGCCTATGTGTTATTCTGATATATAAGCTATGATACTGTAAAGTTTCATCCAAATCCATTCAGTAGTTTTTGCGTGAAAGAGCAACAAACATACACACATACACACATACACACATACACACTTACTCACAAACTTTCACGTTTATAATATTAGTAGGATTAGGGATGTTTCGTAATAAGAAGAGGCGTTCACAATTTTTAGGGGTAGCCAAATGGCAAAAAACGGAACCCTTATAGATTCGTCAAGTCTGTCTGTCTGTCTGTCCGTCCGTATGTCACAGCCGCTTTTTTCCGAAACTATAAGAGCTATAGTGTTGAAATTTGGTCAGTAGATGTATTCTGTGAACCACATTAAGATTTTCACATAAAAATAGAAAAAAAAACAACACATTTTGGGGTCCCCATACTTGGAACTGAAACTCAAAAAAATTTTTTTCATCAAACCCATACGTGTATCTATAGTGGATAGGTAATCAAAAATGATATTGAGGTTTTTAATATATTTTTTTTCTAAACTGAATAGTTTGGGCAAGAGACACTTCCAAAGTGGAAAAAGGCCCCCCCCCCTTATATCTTCTAAAATAAGAGAGTGATAAAACTAAAAAAAAAATATATTGTACATTACCATGCAAACTACCAACGAAAATTGGTTTGAACGAGATCTAGTGAGTAGTTTTTTGTAATACGTCATAAATCGTAAACCGCAGTTCACCTTTCATTCAATCAATACACTATTATAAAAACATCGATCAAAGTTACAACGAAACGAGTTATTTATATAAGACCGATGATGATAATGATAATGATGAATTGTCACCTTACAGTATATGATAATTGCCTTCGATGTATAACAACAACTCAATAATCACAAGTACATTACCGCTTTTCGAGACTCACTCAGAACTTCCCTTCCATAAATAGGTAAATCGATAGACACGTAAGCGCTGCAAACTGTGATGCCATATTAAATGTATCAATCTTGACTGCCTTGTTGGTCTAGTGGTTAGCGTATGCGGCTGATGATCAAGAGGTCTCGGGTTCGATTCCCGGGTCAGACCAAATATTTGTGTGATCCACAAATATTTGTTTCGGAGTTTGGGTGTTTTTCTATGTATAATATGTATGTATTTACAAAAAAAAAAAGTATGTTTATGTATTTATATCAGTTGTTTAGTACCCATAACACAAGCTCTGTGCTTACTTTGGGACTAGATGATGTTGTGTGTAAGATGTCCAAAAATATCCAAAAAATATTAATTCATAAGATATGTTGCGAGAAATAAATTATGAATTACAAAGGATGGAACCCAAACCGCAGTGAAAGCTGGTCTGAAATAATCAAAGCATTAATATTTCAGAGGTAAAGTTGTACGATATAATATGTAAGTAATTCTGTTACCACATCTAGGAGCACGTATGCCAACAAAACATGTATGCTGCCGCCAGTGACTTTTATTACTATGTCACAGGTCCTTGTACGAGTCCAGTTACGGAGTTTTATTACGGTGTAGTTCGTCTGGCATTAAGGTAATTTGGACTGTAATGTACTTGTTATAGAATACGTAATGTGTGTGCAGGTATGAGTATTTTATGCTCTTTTTTATTTTAGAGTTTACAAATGTTTTTGGAGTTGAGCTACCAGCTGTTTTATTAATGTTTCATTAGTAGGATAAATGGTAATTCCGATATTTTTTTTAGTTTTCATGGAGTTTAGTATAGTTTAGTTTAGTACTGCAAAATGTATAGTTAATAATAATAAATAATAAATAAATATTTGGACAACTTACACACAACATCATCTAGTCCCAAAGTAAGCAGAGCTTGTGTTATGGGTACTAAACAACTGATATAAATACATAAACATACTTTTTTTTGTAAATACATACATATTATACATAGAAAAACACCCAGACTCCGAAACAAATATTTGTGAATCACACAAATAATATTTGGTCCGACCCGAGAATCGAATCCGAGACCTCTTGATCTGCAGTCGCATACGCTAACCACTAACGAGGCAGTCAAAACCTACGAATAAATAATAAGTCGTCAAAACTAATTCATTATATTCCACTTTATTATGAGTTTTACATAAAAACACACAAGACTAACGAAACTTTAATACCGTTTTCTCGAGCAAAACTTGTTAAAAATTCACGTACATTATTATGCAACAATATCTTTTAGCTTTGTGGAATTAATTCTTTCTAAAACCGTCTAGAGAACAATTCGAAGAATCGCTTTGAGCGAGGTTTCTTTGTGTACATTGTGTCTTGTGCCACATACGCCAGGCAACGTTATACTGGGTTTTTGTATTTAGATGTGTGGAAACTGGGGTAGGCTGGAAAATAACGTCATAGTTCATATTGTGGGACCTCCAAGAATAGAATAAATGTTCTTTGTTATATTCAGCGAGTAATGTTGTCATAGGTCCAAACTTCGTATTTTAGTTCTGAGACAAAGACAGCCATGCATGATGGGGAAGGGCTAGGAAGAAGAAAAAGTCGTTTTGTCTTAAACATACTTTATAATCGTTGTTGGGAAGTCAAAGGTGCTTTCAAATATACTGACAATTATTCTACCTTCGAAATCAGTTCTCGCTTAAAGTTGCGGAGGTCCTTTTTCGAGAAAAAAAAAACGTTATTCTGGTAAAACTAGTTGCACTAGTAGTAGTCAACCTCAAATAACATTGAAAATAATAATGGCTAGATAGATGAGGTGCTGGATATCATGTAATATTTATGTAAATACTATTTTTATCTCATTTTAATCGATAAACATTCGTTCGCAATGTCAACTCACACTTTGCTGCCCACAATATACACGATATCTTATATCAGTGTACATTTAAGGGGCTTTTAACTCAATGGTTACAGCATAGGTTAACACACCGCAAAGTTATGCAATTATAGCCAGTTCAGTCTATAATCATTTTCACGTTTAGAGATGTCGAAACGTGCTCTCTGAAAGACCTTCGTTTGACAACCATAGACCGATGGGTCTATTGTTGTCAAACGAAAATCTTTGGTAATCATAATTGTTAGTTGAAGTCCTAATTAGTTTGAAATCGCCCTAATACTTGAGTTATAGTGACAGTCATTCCACATTAAATATTGAATTGCAAAAATTTTGCTATCAGTGTATTGTTGTGACGACGTATCCGAAAAAATGATACCCACACTAATGTGTCTGCGTATTGGGTAAAGTTTGGCTAAAGTACAGTAGTGTGGCAACTGATGAATGAAATTAACTATAAGTCACACCAGTCTGGTAAATTGGTGTGACTACACATAGTCTAATGTAACTGCGTATCGGGTAAAGTTATCCATAGTCACAATGATACTGCGTCGTCCGTGTGGTGACGGATTAAGAATACAGAGTGTCACCACCCCTATTCATCTCGCGGGTGTCGTAAAAGGCGACTAATTGATAAACTACGCAAGACAACATCAATGCAAAGAGAAGGAAAACTTGAAACCAACCCTTTTTTTTTTTTTTTTTTTTTTTTTTTTTTTTTTTTTTTTTTTTTTTTTATGTGTGAAAAATCATCATGGACCGTCACCCCACCGGGGGTTACGGCGGGGTGGTGTGTCGGACTTGAACCGACTAAAAAACACACAGTGTGCCCTCTCCGCGCTTCTCCGTTTAGGAGGGGGAGAAGTCCAGGGTGGGATTTCCTTCTGAACTTCTCCAGCGCCTGCCCGCTCCTGATGCGGGCACCGTCTCTGTACGACGATCCTCTCTTAGGCGGCGTCCGGCGACGACGCCGCCCCCTCGCGGCTGGCCACATAGTGCGGGTGGAGGGAAAACCCGTCCCGTCCACCCGCGGCCACACTCAAGGCGGCATGAGGCGCAGATGTTCGCGCCTCCGCCGCCCGAGTCGCCGGCGGCGAATCTGGTCCGATTGGATGTCGTCCTCTCGGGCCTTCTCCGCCACCTCCTTCTGCAAGATTACGTCCTCGCAGAAGGTTGCGACCGCGGTGAATGCGCTCTCGCTGCCGACCATGGAACGAACGACGGCCGGCAGCGAGAGATCCCCTCCGATGACTGCAGTGAGGACCCGGCGCTGCGTCTCCCATGCGGGGCAGACCGCCAGCGTGTGATGAGCCGTATCCTCACTGCAGTCGCAGTGGTGGCAGGCGGGACTCAATTCCCTCCTGGCGACCGAGTGCAGGTACTTTCCGAAGCAACCATGCCCGGAAAGAACCTGCGTCAGTCGGAAGGTAAGGGTCCCGTGCTGCCGCACTGCCCATTCGCCGATGACCGGCTGAAGCGCCTCTACGGTGGCCAAGCCAGCACGTGGAGTCTCCAGCCGGACCGACCAGCGATCTATCGTGGCTCGGTGAGCGGCTTCGCGCCACTCGCGCACGTCCTCGGGCGGAGGTCCAACTCCACCACTCTCCGCCCGGTAGTTAGCCACTCGCCGATAAACGTCGGCGAGCACTTCCGCCTCCAAATCCCACGGGGGTGTTCCGGCCAGGGCGCACGCCGCCTCCGTCGATACGGTGCGGTAGCCCCGTATGGCTCTGACCGCCAGAGTTCTCTGAGGCCGCCTGAGGCGCGCCCTATTCTGCTCGGTCAGAGCCGCCGCCCACACCGGTGCACCATAGAGTGCCATAGACCGGACAACCCCCGTGTACAGCTGCCTCGTGGCGACACTGGCTCCTCCCAGATTGGGCAAAAGACGCCCAAGGAAGGAGGCAGTGCCGATCAGCTTCGGAGCAAGCTGTTGGAAGTGCTCGTCGAAGAGCCACCTACCGTCTAGGACCAGACCCAGATACTTTAAGTGGGCCCGGACCGGTACGAGGACCGAGTTGACCTCGATGGAGGCGCCGGCGGGTGGACCACGACGGGGCCCATGGAAAAGTAGGGCTTCCGTCTTTTCTAGGGCCACCCGCAAACCCAGCGCCTCAATGCGCCCGACCACCAGGGAGACTCCTGTGGTGGCCAGGCGTGCCGCCTCTTCGAAGGTCGACCCCCGGGCTGTCACTAAAGTGTCGTCGGCGTAGCAAATTACACCGACCCCGGGGGGGAGACGCCCTCGCAGGACCCAGTCGTATCCCATGTTCCACAGGAGTGGTCCGAGGACAGACCCCTGTGGAACACCGCACGACATGGCCCGACGTCTCAAGGCTCCTTCTCGGTCCTCGTACATGACAGTACGCTCCGTCAGATAGTCTGCCACTAGCCGCCCCAGGTATTGCGGCACTCCGTGGTACTGGAGTGCGGCCCTGATGCAGCTGAATGGCAGACTATTGAATGCGTTGGCGATGTCCAACGACACCGCCAACAGCACGTCGCCGCAGCCCACCGCCTGTTCGGTCGCGGCCTTCAGACGCAGAATTGCGTCGACCGTCGAACGCCCCTCCCGGAATCCAAATTGGGCGTCCGACAGATCGGGGCCCACCTCGCGCAGGTGCCGGACGATGCGGGCGTGGAGCACCCTTTCGAACAGCTTACCCGCCTCGTCCAGCAACACGATGGGCCTATAGGCCGCGACCGAGTCGGCAGACCGACCTGGTTTCTGGAGCAGAACCAGCTTCCCGCTTTTCCAACACTCAGGGAAGCGTCCGGACGCCAGACTAGCGTCTAACACTCCCCTGAGGCGGTCCGACATATGATCGAGGGCTCGGGCCAGCACTCGGGCAGGTACCCCGTCTGGCCCGGGGGCGGTGTTCTTGGATCGAATCCTTAAAACAGCCGCCCCTACCTCTGATTCCCTGACGGGCGGCACATCAGCCTCGCCTTCGTCGTCGCCTCCGGCCATGACGGCCATCGACGGGGGCGTGTGCTCCGCCCGCTGTGGCAATAGGCCCTCGACCACTTCCTGCAGGAAGCTGGGCTGGAGGGTCTCCGTGAGGGGCAGGCCCCCCGCGCAGAGCTTTTTACGCACCGCACGATAGGGCCGACCCCAGGGGTCACGCTCGAGACTCTCCAGCATCTCCTTGCGGCTCTCCTCTTTGGCGCGGCAGATGGCCAGCTTCAGAGTTTGCCGGATCTCACGGTATTCCTCTTGAAGCCGGTCCACCTCCTCACCGACTCCGCGGTGGCGTCGCCGACTACGAGTGAGGCACCTCCGGGCACGAACACAGGCCGCACGGAGGGCCGCCAACTCCTGGGACCACCAGTAGACCTCCTTCCTTGGAGGCCGACGCCCACGTACGCGGGGCATGGCCGCGTCGCAGATCTGCGTAATCGCACTGCAGAAGCGACCAGCCCCCACGTTGACCTCTTCGGCCGGGGCCTGCGGAGGCAGCCAAGAGTTAAGAATGGCCGCCTCCTCCAGTAAGTCCCTGACTTGAAACCAACCCTATACCAACCCGTCTGACCAGCGTGGTATAGTAGGCCAACACCTCCTTCTAAGGAGAGGCCTATGTCCAGCAGTGGACTGTTAAAGGCTGTTGATGATGATGATGATGTGACTGCGTATCAGGCAAAGTTATCCATAACATACTAGTGTGAATACAGATGAATAACATCAACCATAGTCACAGCAGTGTGGCAATTTGGTGTGACTATGGATCGGTTGCAATAAAAGTCGATCCCAATTAAAACTCAGAGAATAATATTTTTAAGTAACCCCATCTCATTAAAAAGAACAATAACAAAGTACTTTATAACAAACTTTAAACTACTACGAAGATTATTGTATCGGTGAAGAAAAACAACAAGAAAATATAACCCTCCTAAATCCAATATTTTTGTACTTGCTTTTCTCTTTTTTACCTTCGGGGCTTGTAATATGTTATTATTAACGTCCAACTTCGGGGCTGTTCAACCCTCGCATAAGTTACGAATGGCTCGGGGCCGATTTGTTTGTCTACATAAATAATATTGGAAGATCTTCAAAATTTGTTATGGAAAGTAGGTATGTAACCCAAACTTGAATATGTTCAACAACTTTAGATAAAAGGGTTTGTGTCGAAGTGCATTTCAGTACAAAATCACTTTGACATTGTTCAATCGTTAACGATAGTAGAAAGCTAACAATTTTTTTTTTATTTTTTATTTATTTATTTATAACTTCATGCACTTGTGTACATCGGCGGACTTAATGCCTGTGGCATTCTCTACCAGCCGACCGTTGGGGTGTGTAGAGATTTACTACGGTAGGTGCAACGAGGTTACAGTCGTTAACAACAACTAATACGGATACAGATAACATAATATAAAACACTCAAATATACACATAATTATGTACACTAATATTCATAAACATACATACCACACAAATACACATATACATACACATACATACACAGACACATACTTATAAGTATATACATACTAACACACAAAAATATATATTCTTATAATTGTTTGCTGCAAAAAAAATAGACTATAAGGAGGTGTACTCATGATGAAGTTATTCCGCCCTCTCAAGAAGGTAATCATGTACGTTCTTTTTAAATGTGTAACGGCTGGTAGACATCCTGATTTCGAGTGGGAGTGCATTCCATAGCAGCACCGCTTGCACAAAGAATGAGGCATTTACAAAATCAGAGTGGTGGGAAGGGCACAGGAGGAGCAGATTATTCGTTGAACGAAGATTTCTGTCGTGGTTGGAGGACAGGAAGCGCAAGTCGGGGTCAAAATAAGTGGGTGAAAATGGGGTGAAAATGGTGAAAATGGGTGAAAAACAAATGTATGGAAATAACATCTTTAAACCAGATGTCAAAGCAAAATGCCAATAACACAAGAGAATCCAGGCGTAAGCGATTGGAGAGAGTTTATCTATGCCCGAACTTGCATCGTGGCTATTAAAAGTACACTAGACGCTACTGAGTAGTTAAGGTTTCATCCATGTAAAAATAAGTTGTCTGATCGCTCTGGGCTCTTACTCTATAACATCTACACGCCTAGATTCGTCTCTCGCCTAGAACTACTTCGATGACGAAGTGGTTGGCGTATGCGACTGCTGATCAAGAGGTCTCGGGTTCGATTCCCGGGTCGGACAAATTGTTTGTGTGATCTGCAAATATTTGTTTCGGAGTTTGGGTGTTTTCTATGTATATATTTACCCAAAAAAAGGTATGTTTATGTATTTATATCAGTTGTCTAGTACCCATAATACAGGCTCTGCTTAGTTTGGAACTAGATGGCGTTGTGTATAAGATGTCCGAAACATGTATTTATTTACAATTCGTCTTTACGATGGTTTTAGTACCGCTGATGGCAGGATTCCACGATGTTAAAAATTGGCCTAAACTAGACCTGCTGGCCTCATAGAGGCTCATTGGGAGAAGCCTAAATACAGCAATAAATATTAAAAGGCTATTGTTCATGTTTGTGTCGTGAACTATATACAGCTATTATCCCAAACAAACTAATAAAGTATTTAAATTCTGCCATAAACCTCAACAGAACGATAAAAGTGAAAAGATAAAGAAACAGTAGAACAAAGACAAAAATCTCATTAAGTCTCTTAACAAATAGTGGAACTTGTACAGTCAAGTACAAAAGGCGTTAATTCCCAGCTTTGTCTTGGAAATTGCGTCGAAAAGTACCATCTGTCGGCAGAACGTCCAATTAAAAATGTCACCTGTGGGCTGTTCACACGGTTATACTGAAGCTTTAAATTCTCATTGGAAATCGTATTATATGTTTGATAAAAGTAAAAAAATAAAGTGTGTAAAGGTTTTATAATGATCTTAGGAAGATCACTTAAGTTGATTTTCAGTTTATAAGTTTTTAAAGGTTTTACAAATAACGAATGACTAAAAATATTTATTGGCACGAAAAGAAACCATGTTTGTTTCTTTTCTGTTGGTACTTCTGACACAACATTATCTGCAGTCCGATGCATGACGTTCAAAAGTAGAATCACATCATGAATGTTTGGCAAAATATTGGCCAAATCAAATAGCGCATTATATATCATCCTCCATATTCCCGTTCTCCAAAAAAAAAAAAACACAAAAACAGAACAAAGAGAAACTAAGCATTGTCAATTTTTTGAAATCTAAATCCTCGTTTCTATTCTATATAAAATTACAAGTTAACATTAAATTTTCCCGGTCCTTTATCAAAGAATTTTAATATTCACCATGATCAAATATGGCGGTTGAATAACTGTTTATCTACAAAGCCTACAACCGCCTTCGCAAGCGGAAAGCCGAATCTGTAGGCAAACATGCTGTTATTAAAAATAACATCGATTTTTTGCTCTGTGATGGTATATTTTTGGCATTTCTTGATGGTTATGTTAAAACACACGTTTAAAATTTCAATGATAACATGTATTTATATTTATGATATTTTAAGCTATTGCATAGCTTTTATCCAGGGCTTTGAGCGCGGCGATCGAATCAGAAATTGTGTAACGAAAAAACCTAACACCTTAAAAATGGATAGAGATATTATGATTGTCACTGCAGTGCAACAAGGACAAATAACTTTCGCCTGGAATGCGACATGGATTAATCACATAGAAGGGATATCGTAGGCACAATACATTGCGTCGGCGTGCTCCAGTACCGTATAATTGAATCTTAGTGTTTTTTTATTTTTGATTTTGTATGTATAAGTGATTGTTGCATGTATATTGTGTAGTGTATGTGTTATTGAATATCAATTTTTGGTTATAGTTTCTCAAGATGAAAAAATGTCTCCATACAAGTTTTCTTTTCTATAATTATTATTTAGTGGTTAGCTACTGTCAAAACAAGAAAGTTATACTCACTATGTTCATTTTTTAATAAGCTGGACAAAATGATTCTACTCTTGTTGATGGAAAGCAAGAGTAGAATCCATGAGTTATGGTCACCAGCTTATTTGCATTGTGAATGCGGACTTACAAAGCTTTTAATCATCATCATCATCATCAATCGCTCATAGCCGAGTGGTGATTGGAAACAATCACCGAGGGTAAGCAACGACAACGCGGTCAGTTCTAGATGGGTGACCGTTTGTTACATAATATTATGAACGTTCGGTTCCGGTTGTTATCTTAAGATAACAGTCGTGAAGCTTAGTTGAAGGCCTTTGGGCGGCACAAAAACATCCATCGGCAAGATTTACGTAGCTACAATGTTGTCTTGACAGTCCCCAACACTCACTCGACCAGCGTGGGGACGTATGGGCTTAACCCTCTCTTGAGAGAAGACCAGAGCCAGGAGTGGGACATTATGGGTTGTTGATTGATCAATAGCATATAACAGTTCACTTCTGGAAATAGGCGTCTCCTTAGAGAAAGGTTTTTTTAGCCTACTATACTACGTTTTCCTTCTCTATCTCTACTATCCTAAGTAGTTTGCCCCCCTTAGTCGCCTCTAATGACCTGGATACTTAAGGACACTCCGTTTTCCTAATTCATCACCACACGAGCCAATTTTTTTTTACCAACTTCAAATTGTTACTTGAACTTTTCAGAAACTGTAATTTCTTTAGCTCTCATGTAAGTGAACCCTGTTTCACCACATCGTTTCTCCTCAAAATACGGTGACAAAATATTTGTGGTAAATATTTCAGAGTCTGTTTAGAACAAATATTGTCATACCAGAGTGCTTCGAGGCATATAATTTATGATAAGCCTTTGTATTTAAACAAACACGTGATACTTACAAATGTTGAGAGATATTTTCCATTTACATATCAACATCTGTTGTTTAAATTCACACAATAATTACAAATATTTTATATTTATAACAATATTTCTTTTGTCAGCATTTAGATTTAACCGCATGGCAAAAGAAATATAGAAAATAAAAATATATACCTACATAACATAACAATAACTGCCTCGTTGGTCTAGTGGTTAGCGTAAGCGACTGCAAATTCAAGATGTCTCGGGTTCAATTCCCGGGTCGGGCCAAAAAGTGTTTTTGGGATTTTCTTAGGGAATTCCTAATAGCTGCCCGGAGATTGGAAGTTTTTGGTGGTTGTTATGAACTTCTATGGCAATCGTTAATGGGAAGTTAGTGCCCTCAAATATACTGACAACTAGCTTAATCTTGGAATTTCAGTTCTCCCTTAGGGTTGCGGAGGTCCGACGCCAGTCGCTCCGTGGAAAAACTGAAATTCAGGTAAAACCGTTTGAACTAGTAGCCGACCCCAAATAAACTTGGGAATCATGGCTAGGTGGATAACGTAACAATCACATCTTTTACGCCAGAAGGTTGGACATATTACATATTTTGCATATTTCAATGCCATTATAGATAGCAACAAACTATAATTGGACTAAATGGTACGAGCCACAGAAGCCTTTCCATCTAAGTCTTCACACACGAGTCTGAAGTGATCTCGATCGATATTCTTCATGGACGTTCTATGGTTGGAGTGTGTTGTTATTGTGCACTGTATCTATTCACACTTCAGTGTGACGTTATTGAATGGTTGTTTGTTATAGCGGTGCTTTGGAAATTGTACGCCTTTGCTTTATATAGAATGAATGGAAGTTAAAGTGTTATAATAGGCGACTGTTGACTTATTCTAAATAATAAATTTATTTATTTATTATAATAGGGATAACAACAGTCTTTTACAAACATAATTACATTTTTGATAGTTACCATAACATGACCAATTTCATTTATCCACGTTACTTTATAGGTTTTAAAAAATGCAAAGAACTGACTTTCATTAACAAATTCTTACAATAAACTAAATAAATTACATACTAAGTTATTTGCAGAATTTACAATTAAAATATAATTTTATTATTTCATTCATGGCATGACATTCGTGGCAGTGGGCTGGCCATATTAGCCGCAGAACTGATGGCCGTTGGGGCAGAAGAGTTCTGGAGTGGAGACCGCGTCTCGGTAAACGTAGTGTAGGACGCCCACAGGCGAGGTGGAGTGACGACCTGCGTAAGATGGCTGGCAGGAACTCGGGCGGAACTCGGAACCGATTTGTAGGTGGTACAATGCCAAGTAAGTGCCAACCTAGACATAAAAATAAAAATCTTATTGGTTTTCTCTTTCAAGTGCAGAGTACTAAAGGTTTAGATTTCCGTTCATGAGGATAAAACTTTATAGGATCACTTTTGCTAGCTCCTAAATCCGGCATGCTATGCTGCCATGATGTGGGCTACTATACTGTATTGTCTACACTCACAATGAGGATGGTGGCCCCTACTACGGGAAACTACTCATGCTTTCCATCAGGCAGATTAATCACATTCTAGTTCGCTTCAATACATATGAAAATACAGGCTATAACGAGATCCAACAGGTATCGATTGTTATTCTGATTCCGACCCTCTAAACAGGAGTTAGTTTATCAGTTTCTAATTCTATTTCAATGTAAACGCGTGAGATTAGTATTTTTCAAAAATACTGTTACTACACATTTGTGTTTGATGATGATTAAGAAATGGTAATGATGAAATAGAGTGTACAAGAATATGTATCGAAGATGTAATAATGTTTCTTATGCATGTTCAATGTTTGGCTTAGAGATGAGACTGCCGCGTGTGTAACATTGCCATTATGGCGACGAAAACATACGACAGCGCCATCTAGCGACGAAACACGGAACTACAAAGAAAAACACGTAACGATTTATACGGAGTAATTACTAATCCTGAATCGCGAAAGTGACATTCTCGCGCCGATTAGCATATATACGACATCCCAACATCAATTGTTGGGCAATGGCCCGCCAGGCATAATCACCTCGCCTGGTCGGAGAATCCTCCCTTTGTGTTTGAGGAACACGATTCTCGTTCCTCCACACCATTCATATTTTCCTTGGGACGTTGTTACATAGATTGTGACTTAAAGACTGTAACGATTAATGTGGTACGTTATTTAATCATCATCATCATTATCAGCAGATGGCAGTCACAGATTATTTGTACAAGACAGCTGACAGGAGCTGGATACGAGTCGAGGATCAAAATTAGTTGGAGAGGTCTATTTTCAACTATGACCTAGTTTTCTAACAAAACACAATAAGTAACACACAATTTGTCGTAGTTTTAACGATCTTCAAGCTAAAAGCAAGTTTTTTCTCATTATTGTACCTTGACAAATCTCTAACATCCCAAATTAAAAAGTTCTAGGTACTGGAGAAATTTAAGGAGCTCAGAGTGCAATTTGACCTTCAAGTCCTCGACCCGTCGCCGTTTTAAGACAGCTTTCTAATTAATGGTCTCGCCTAATGGATGTTGAGACTAATGCACTTAGATGTTTAAGTTATTAATGTATTTAGTTATATTAGGGCTACTATAGTAAGAAGTACCTACAGACTAAATTGAGGAATATAAGAATGATATTTGAGAAGGTAACATACGATTTATGAAAGTGGAATTTTAAAAAACCTCTTTCGTTATGTAGAGATTCACTCTGTATATCGCTTATAGTTTACTAGCTTTCGCCAGCGTTTCCACCCACGTGTATCTCGATTATTGCGGTAAAAAGTAGCTTAAGTCGCCATGTTGTGAACGATATGAGAAAGAAACTAGAAGTTAGGTCTGAGAATGGGCTACTATTTATTTTTCATACCCCTAGGATGCGAGCGGAGCCGCGAGCTTCAGCTAATAGTAGTATATATATATAGCTGTAAGTACTATCCCACTAATATTATAAACGCGACAGATAGTGAGTATGTATGTATGTTTGTTGCTCTTTCACGCAAAAACTACTGAACGGATTTGGATGAAACTTTACAATAATATAGCTTATATATCAGAATAACACATAGGCTACTTTGTACTGCAATAATCGAGATACACGGGCAAAAGCTGAGTGATTATAAAAATACATAAATCGTAGATGTCAAAACGTATCACTAAACTATCTCCTGTCAAAACTTCACAGGTTGCCATGCAACCATAATGATATACGCGGGTAACACCGCGGGCGCAGCTAGTAATATATAATGAAAAATGTGTATCCAATTAAGAATTATAAGATCCATAAAACCTGTTTTTGATTTATCACTACCAATGAACAAAGTACATTCGTTACTGTCGAAAGAATTGTTATACATTTTTTGGTTCGTTAGTGGCGCTCAAAACTGCTTATTTTCGGCGATTTCACAAATCACATTCATTAAACATAACAAGCATTAAACCTAAATTTTTGTATAAAATCTTACGTCATTTTATATTTTTTTTACATTTGTGTATTTTACACCATACAAACATCTGAAGTTGTTGACAAATTCAGGGCAAGATGGCGGCTTTCCAATCCTATTCATATTTGAAACGCATTGTAGAGGTGTCTTCGTTAATAGTAGACCTCATAATACGTGTATTTAATATGTACAAAATGTTCGAAATAACTACTTAATAATAGCATTACGCCAAGAACCAATTAGAGATTGACAAAACGTTTTAATCCGGGCTTAAAATTACTAATCATATGATTACGTTTATCAGGGCACTTCAATATCTCTTACCTGTAAGCCAGGTGCCATTGAATGGCTTGTAATGTTCGGTGAGAACGTCATGCAACGTTGGTCTTCTGCCGCGGACCCTGCCACCGTCTCCAGCCGGCGTGAGGAGCGCTATGCTGAACACAATCAGGCCTAGAACCGCTGCGATCACCAGCAAGGCGATCAAGATGCCTCGCCAATTCCGTTGTGTCGGTGTAGCTGCTGCAAGCTCCTGCTAACAAAAGAAGAAGAATTAAGGACTTGTACTTATATTTTTGTCCGTGTGGTGACGGATTAAGAATACAGAGTATCACCACCCCTATTCATCTCGCGGGTGTCGTAAAAGGCGACTAAGGGATAAACTACGCAAGACAACATCAATGCAAAGAGAAGGAAAATTTGAAACCAATCCTATACCAACCCGTCTGGCCAGCGTGGTATAGTTGAAGGCTGTTAATGATGATGATAATGATGATGATAATGATGATGACGGACTTATATTTTAACTAACGGCACTTTGGTGTTTCCCGCAGTTGTCGTTGTTCCACGAATAGCACCACGGGGCTAAATTAGTGTAAATTTTATATCATTTCAAATTCCTTATGTCTTTCGTTGGTGAGTGTGAGACCGAAGATCCAATTATTCTGCTCTCACCAATTAGTCTCTAAAGGCCATATATCTCACAAAGCCCTATGGTGTGGGTCACAATACTGCATTGTATTTTTTTCCTTTTTTTATATATTTGAGCTTAACCCATCCCTAGAAGCAGGATCAAGGAGTATGGGTGACCATCTTCATTGTGAGGGTAGGCAATGCAGCATGGTGACCCATACCATGGCGGCCTGGTCAGATGTTTCTACATTATTCTGAATTCTGAGAATAATGCAAAATAATTGCACGCACTCAGAATAAGGATGGTGGCCCCTTCTTCTGGACTCATGCTTTTATCAGGCCGAGCAGATACACTTTGGTAGGCTTAAATATAAAAAAAAATTGTTTCGGAAGGGCAGACCATTCTTAAGATAGTTCAAAAATGTTCCCTATATAACAATTATCCTTCTTTTCAATCTTTTAAACTTCACGTTACACACACACACACACATACACACACATCACCCACACAGACACTCTTGCCTTCTATAGAATAATAAAAATAAAAACCATTAAAAATATTTCCTACAAATATTGATGTACACTCTGTCTAAAAGCTCCTGCTCTTAAAGAATATACCTTACGATCTATACTTTCCGTGACGACAGGTAATGGCCCCGAACTTAACATTAAATGCTGGACTTAAGCGCAAATAAAATGATCATAATTTCGAGAAAAGGTTGCGCGAATGTAATTAAGATGAACGTAACAAAATTTATATAGGCTTTATTACCCTTACTATGTACAGATCCTCCGCTGGACATAGGCCTCTCCCATTGCACGTCACGGCATTGGGCTCAAGATAAACTCAATTATCCTATTTTATACATTTTAAACACTCCGACTCTCCTTGACGTTGGATAAGTTATCAAATAAATGACTACGTAGTTGTGGCTTTTGGTTTTTATGTCTCCATGAAAGCCAGTAGTCAATTACCATCAAATGATCAATCAGCTCATCTACCCTCTACTTGAAAGATAATCTTAGTAAGCATCTCTTATTTTCACAGCTTTCGAATCAAAATCTTGTGATATTAATTTCTTTCATAGCACAGAATATAACACAAGCTTATTCAGTAACTTTGTGCCGCAATGTAATCTTTGTGTGCGTCCCAAACAAACAAAGTTGTAGGTAGAAGCGAATATTGAGGAAGAACATTTCGTATGAAGTTTGAATAGTCATCTTTTGTACGCATTTCCAATAACTGTTTATATTTAGATCATTGTGTCATACTATTGAGATCGTCTGCTTGAGTTAAACTAAGTTGTAATGTCTCTTATTGATGTTGATTGTTGGATGTGTAACATCTAAAATAAGATTTGGTTTTTCTAAATGACTAAACAAAATGATAATAATAATAATAAATAAGTATTTTGGACATCTTTCACACAACATCATCTAGTCCCAACGTAAGTAGAGCTTGTATTATGGGTACTAAACAACTGATATAAATACATAAACATACTTTTTTTTGTAAATACATACATATTATACATAGAAAAACACCCAGACTCCGAAACAAATATTTGTGCATCACACAAATATTTGGTCTGATCCGGGAATCGAACCCGAGACCTCATGATCAGCAGCCGCATACGCTAACCACTAGACCAACATGATAGATATTTAAATGTTTTGAGGAGTCAAGCATTGAAATAAATAAAAAAAAACTTTAATATTAGTCGTGTTTAAAACACATTTTGATGATTTTATTTGTTGGTGTTGGAAAAAAGGCCAAGAATGTAATTAGGCAGCATATATGACATCCATATTTCAAAAATAATTAACCTATCCATTAACCCTTTCAACATCATAGACAACTTTTAACAGTTCGCTGTTAAATTTATTATTATAGTTTTAGAAAGGGGGTTTGGACCTAACCTGCTACGATGGCCAAAATAAAATGATACTGATTTGACTCGACAGTTATCTACTGTATTGAAAGACCCATGAAACATTTAGTTATAAGCAACACAGAATTTATCGTCATATTTTTTTTTTTTTTTTCACACAACATCATCTAGTCCCAAAGTAAGCAGAGCTTGTGTTATGGGTACTAAACAACTGATATAAATACATAAACATACTTTTTTTTGTAAATACATACATATTATACATAGAAAAACACCCAGACTCCGAAACAAATATTTGTGGATCACACAAATATTTGGTCTGACCCGGGAATTGAACCCGAGACCTCTTGATCAGCAGCCGCATACGCTAACCACTAGACCAACAAGGCAGTCGAATATAGTAGATAATTGTTGTTGTATGGAACTTTGACAGTCATTCGCGCCCGTGCGGCGTAGAACACTTTAAGCCGTTGTTCCCGGTTGTCATAAACATCTATGGCAATCGTTATTGGGAAGTCAGTGCCCTCAAAAATACTGACAATTAGTTCAACCTTTTTAGTTCTTTCTCAGGATTGCGGAGATCCGATGCCAGTCCGTCCGATGAAAAACTGATATTCAGGTAAAACCGAATGAACTAGATCTGTATCATGTAATAAAAGTGTTTTTACTGTTATTAATATTTCGCTTTGCAATATGAATTTATCTTGGTCAGCGGATCCTCAAAAGCAGCTACATACAACTTAACCTAAAACTCATCCACCCTTTTCATCTTTCATTCGTTCGTTTAAATAATAACGAAGTACCTCCAGGCCTACACTAGAACACATCTTTTTATAAATAATGCATGAGGCCGCAACTTTATTTATATTCATAACTATCTTGTCAAAGAAAATTACGCCGACGTGGCTTTGAAAATCTGTGATGCGTAAAAGGCTTAATTTTAAACCGCTGCTGCTGAAACGTCGACGACATACGTCACGCTAATGGCCTCATCAAGGATATCGCTGTAGTCATACTTCGAAGTAGCCTACTCAGTACCATGTTATTTATTAGTTTCATCATCATTTGCTCGCGAGACAGGTTATTAGGGTTCCGTAGCCATATGGCAAAAGACGGAACCCTTTTAGATTCGTCATATCTGTCTGTCTGTCTGTGCGTCCGTATGTCTTGGATTCTGCTCATGCTTTCCATCAGGCAGGGTAGAGTCACTTTGGATGGCTTGATATAAAAAAAAAAATACACTTTTCCGAAACTATACGAGCTATACTGTTGAAAATTCGTCAGTAGATGTATTCTGTGAACCGCATTATTATTTTTACACAAAAAATAGAAAAAACAATAAATTTTGGGCATCCCCATACTTAGAACTGAAACTTTAACATTTTTTTTTCATCTAAATCATACGTTACCTATGGATAGGTCTTCAAAAATGATATTGAAGTTTCTACTAAAATTTTTTTCTAAACTGAATAGTTTGCGCGAGAGACACTTCCGAAGTGGTAAAACATGTGTGTCCCCCTGTAACTTCTACATTATGAGAACGATAAAACTAAAAAAAATATATGATGTACATTACCATGCAAACTTCCACCGAAAATTAGTTTGAACGGGATCTAGTAAGTAGTTTTTTTTTTAATAAGTCATAAATCGTAACACGCAATTTACCTTTCATCAATTCAGTACACTAGTATAAAAACATCGATGAAAGTTACAACGAACTACAAGAACTTTTATATGATGTTACTTGCTGATATGGAACCCTTCATGGGCGAGTCCGACTCGCACTTGGCAGCTTTTTTTATAATACATAATATTTTTCATAAACCGTAAACCGCAATTTCCCTTTCATTCAATCAATACACTATTATTAAAATATCCATCAAAGTTACAACGAACTACAATATGAACTTTTATATCACGTTACTTGCTGCTACGGAACCCTTCATCATCATTTTTATTATTTCTTGATATAATTTGTGTACTCTTGATAACTATAATAATTTACTAACTAACCGTTTCTATTTCTCCGTCTCTAGCTGCAGTTGGAAATATTAATGAATGCGATGGACCATCACAGAACTAATGAAGGAACGAACTCCGTCAGCCAGAGTTGAACGTTATTCATATTGAAACTTTCTACTTTAACTTTTGAAATTGGTTGGAGTGAATGTCATTTGGCATTGCGCCTGAAAACTTACATTTTGTTGAAAAAGTTTTATTTTGAAACAAAATATGAAATTTCTTTTTAGGGTTCTGAAGTTTATGACTCGGAACCCATAGATTCGTCATGTCCGTCCGTCCGTCGGTGCATCCTCGACTTACCGTCCAAACGGTAAGTGCCAGAAAGATAAACCTTTGCACGAATATGTGTTGTAATTACGACGACAAAGTGCTACAATAAAATTATGAAAAAAAATTTTTTTTTGGGGTACCTCCCCTGCACGTAAAGTGGAGATGTTTTTTTTTTCTCGAGGTATCATTAAATAGGTCTTTTTAAAACAATAAAGGGATTCTTAGACAATTTTTTTATTTAGGTATCCGTTTGCGAAAAATTCCACTTTGAAGAGCACTTTTTTGTAAGTTGGAAGAGCACTTTTAGAGAGGGGCGTACACCCTGTACGCCCCTCTCTAAAAGTTAAACGACTGGCTTAAAAATTCTGGGAAAAATCGTGATGGTGGTCCATATAATGAACTTTAAAGAAAAACTATAACGAATTTAATGACTTTGTTAGTTTAGGAGTTAAAGAGTCATACAAAATTAACTCAACAATACATAACAAAACAATTATCTATATGAAACGATTTTAAATCCAGATACCACTATGGGTGACTGAGGAACCCGTAGCCTGACACGCATTTGGGCGATTTTATCTTTTTTTTAATCCTACTAAAGTGACTCTGCTCTGCCTGATGGATAACATGAGTAGAATCCAGGAGTAGGAGTCATCATACTCATCATCCTTCTTAGTAAGAATAATTGGGCCTCCGGTTTCACACTCAACAACAACAAAGTCGACAGCACAAATGCTGTCATTCAAGGTTGTTCCCAACAACGATTGCCTTAGATATTCATGACAACCGGAACCGACGGCTTAAGTTTCTCTCCGAGACGCGTAGGTGAATCACCGCCAAACTTCCATTTTTATTTATTTTCCAGAGATATAATTTTCTGTGAGAAAAACCCAACAACACTTTTGGCTCGACCAGTTATATGAACCAGAGACCGTTTTATCAACATTCGCATATGCTAACCACTAGACTAACGAGACAGACAGACAGAGCTTGAAATACAAATGTTCTTAAAAAGAACAGTCATGCTAGATTCTAACGCTAACCAATAGCGTATGCGACTGCTAATCAAGAGGTCTCGGGTTCAATTCCCGGGTTGGGCCAAAAAGTGTTTTTGGGTTTTTCTTAGGAAATTCCTAATAGCATCTCGGAGTTTTGGAAGTTTGGCAGTGATTAACGCCCGTGCCTCGGAGAGTACGTAAAGCCGTCGGTCTCCGTTGTCATGAACATCTATGGCAATCGTTATTGGGAAGTCAGTGCCCTCAAATATACTGACAACTAGTTCAATCTTCGAATTTCAGTTCTCTCTTAGGGTTGCGGAGGTCCGATGCCAGTCGCTCTGTGGAAAAACTGAAATTCAGGTAAAACCGGTTGAACTAGTAGCCGACCCTAAATAAATTTGGGAATAAAGACTAGGTAGAAGAAGAAGTCATGCATTCGGGAATAATACCCACAATGCACAATTCGAATTCCTGTTTACGAAATATATAGATATTTCGTATACGAAAACCGGAATTATGCAAGTTTGAAAGCAATGACAGCAAAATGTAACCCTTTCAACGCATATTTGAAGGCGTCATTTATTCACCCCTGAGTAAAACGGGCTAAACTCCACCATGGGAACGAGCACCTGGGCCGTTATTCTTTTGCCTTGAAAGCCCATAAATTCAGTACGTAATCGGTCCTTTGTACCCGAGTTCTATTGAACGAGCTTACCGGCTTATACTACGTTTTCTTGCGATGCCTAGAAAATAATTCCGTGTATAGTTATGTTTATAGTTTAGTTAACCTTGGGGGTATTAACCCCAAATGTACACAATACTCGGAGATACGAAATAAGAATTTGGATCTCTGCAAAACCTGTGTTTTTAGGTATTTATCGTCCAGTAATTTTGATGTAGTATATTTTTGTTTCTTACTCCAGTAATCCGTGATGTAAAAATGATGGTATTTAAAAAAAAAAAAAGTAATTTGACACATTAATTCATAAATTACTTGAGCCCGTTACAGTAAATTCAGAAGATCTTTTTTTAAATTTAATTTGATATTTTTTTTAATTCTATTAAAGAGCCGAACGATGATGATGATTGGCGAATAATCCGTTTACTATTAAATGCAGTGTCAACGTATCCGATTACTGTTTAGACTGGGTTCAACTTCCGATCAAACCAAACTTTAGTACGATCTGTCAGTTACTTAACAATTTTTTTAAAGTTGACTCCCAACACCTTTTATATGTTTATTAAAACAGAACTGGACTATGAACAAGCAGATATTTTTATTAGAAACCTTATTTAAACGTGTTGAAAACGTTCTAAGCGTACAGCTTTCACCCAAACATAATTAAGTTATATCTATTTTATCATTTTATCATGCCAAACAAGCCAACAGTTCAATTAACATCGTTGTAAACTCAAGGCTTAATACCGTAAATATGTCGCGTTGATAACCACGCATGGCTTGAATGTACCGTGTTTAAACAAAGTCTTTATTATTCCATTAACACGGAATGATGGATTTTTAATCATTCAGCATCGATGTGATTGAGTAACTATCATTCAGTAATCAATCTAAATTTTTAATCTCTTTCAAATTAATACTGATATTATAAATTCGAAAGTAAATGTCTACTTTTAAAACCGCTGTCGTTCTGCACTGAAAGCAAAAATAAATCGACATTTAGGTATATTTTTTTTTAAAAGACAGTTTTGTTATGTATCATTATAACTTTTATACAACGAACTATTCGAAGACTTATTTAATTTTATACATGAGACAGTACATTGTTCTTCACTAGTTAACTATTTTATTTAGAGATTTTTTTATGCACCACAAACTAGTGAACTTCCTCTTTCGTATCATAGACATATACACATATAAAGATACAAAATGAGCTTTAAGTTGACGTTATAAAGAAGCTAACTCAATGTATAACCGAGTACCTATTTATTTTAATTCTACCCGGCTATCGATCGAGTCGAGAGGGCGGAGAGATGCCACGGTCTAATAATAGTACGTTCATCCCATTAGTAACAGGTATATTGTTCTCTTTATACACACTCATAATCATTTTGATACATGTATTAATAGTAGATTAGTAGCCAAGGGCCGTAAGGCACCCATTGCAGCCCGAGATATTTAGGCGCACGAGCGCAGCGAGGGTGGCTATAGTTCGAGGGTGCAATTGGTACTTACACCCGAGCTAACTATTCTGCTTTACATCTCGATTGTGAGGTAAGTAAAAAAAAACCGGCATTATAAGAATAAATCATTTTATCTTCAGCTTCCATTTTCATTGAATCGGGAGTGCAGCTTATATCTACTTCACTTGAAGAACTCATGTTTTTTTCCTAATTATCACGTAATTATAAAAAAAAAAAACAAAAAACAAACAATATTTAAATTAAAAGTTTTCTATTCCCGCCTCTTTTCATTAAAAAGAATCAAGTTAAGAACTTATAATTCTTTTTTTTTCAAGAAAGAAATTGAGCTTCGCCGTTCGATATTTAAAATTGATGACTAATAAACTCACACGAAGACAAGGCTGAATAGCAAAGCGACCTCTTTGGTCACTGGGCTGAATGCATGATGTCTATTGCCAGTATGATGGTTATATGTACGCGAACTTTTTGGAAGGAAGAAGTGTTTTTTTTAATTACTTACAGCCTTAGGGCTTTTCTAGCTACATTATTACCCTAGAGCGCTAATTAGTCACCTACAAGCCCCATTTGGAGGTAATAAGAACCTACTTACCGAACATGAGAGATGTAAAAAAAATTATGGATATCAATTAGGACTTCTTAAATTTATCAAGTTTCTTTATCAACTAGTGGTTGCAAAGTCGTCGAAATTCAACAATAATTAATTTGAATTATAAGTGACAATATTATTAGGGTTCATTGTCAAAGATTGTAACTTCTATAGTCACGAATTTCGCAATGGCACAATAATTCTACAATGTTAATTTGATAAAAGAGTATCTATGCGTGTGGGTGTCAAATACATGGTCATACACTACCAGGTATTTGACACACACACGTCGATGACGTCGTCATGTTTATTGACTTAATGTTTGTTTTTAACCGACTTCAAAAAGGAGGTTCTCAATTCATCGAAATCTTTTTTTTATGTATGTTCATTGATAATTTCGTCGTTTATGAACCGATTTCAAAAATTATTTTTTTATTGGAATGGGCGTACCTTACAGGTCGTCAAATCTTTACTATATCGGGATCTGATGATGAGATCCCAAGGAAATCGAGGGAACTCCTCAAATATCGCACAATTGTCGCGATTTGGCTACTCGGAATAGTTTTACTTTGAAGTCGGTTTCTTTTTGTTAAAATTATGTTTTATATGTACACAAAGAAATAATTGCTTCCTGCACTCCTTCTCCACACAAACTATATTAATATAATAGATTATTTTGGTAAGTAATAACTATTGACAATGAGATTATATTGTAGACGAATAAATAAACGATTTTCTAAAGCAAATAATCTAGTGATAGTAGTGCACAAACCCAGGATAAAAAAAAAAAGAAAGTTCAATGTATGAATGTTTGCCAAGTTGACACTTTGATAGACTAATCTGCTATTGGATTTTATTCCTTCATTGGTTTGCCGCTTACGTTCTCATAACAATGATCAACAACGTTAATAAACGATTTTGGTAATTTAATTCTGCAAATCATTAATCTTATTTAACACAGAGTTATATATATCTTCCGAGCCTTTATTCCCAAGTTTATTTGGGGTCGGCTACTAGTTCAACCGGTTTTACCTGAATTTCATTTTTTCCACGGAGCGACTGGCATCGGACCTCCGCAACCCTAAGGGAGAACTGAAATTCGAAGATTGAACTAGTTGTCAGTATATTTGAGGGCACTGACTTCCCAATAACGATTGCCATAGATGTTCATGACAACCGGGACCGACGGCTTTACGTGCTCTCCAAGACACGGGCGTGAATTACCACCAAACTTCCAACTCCAGGCTGCTATTAGGAATTTCCTAAGAAAATCCCAAAAACACTTTATGGCCCCACCCGGGATTTGAACCCGAGACCTCTTGATTAGCAGTCGCATACGCTAACCACTAGACCAACGAGGCAGAGATAGTGTGTAGTTAACGAGAGGCCTATGTCCAGCAGTGGACTGTTAAAGGCTGTTGATGATGATGATGATGATGAATGAGATGGAAATATTGAGTAGAATATGATAATTTTTAAGGACAAACATCTGCGTCGCATTCTACCATTTTAAGATTCTTGAAATAAGAGTTTAGAGTATAATTCTAAACTTGAAAGCCCACGCAACACCTACATAAACATTTATAGAATTTAATGAACATTAAAATCTGGTTCTTACTCGTGGAAACAAATATCTACTTTGTAAGGACATGTTTGTAGAAACTTTAGCAATATGCGACAAAAGGTAGTCCAGGGAACACGTGCTGTCAAATACTCGAGCCGTGATTGGCAGGCTGACGTGATAAGGGTTCCAAAAAGCGAAAGCGAATCGGTATAGGTTTCAATACAGTGAAGATAAGAAAAAAAAACAATAGAATGAAAACATACAGAAGACGAAATGTACGTTCAGGACGAAAGTATGGACACTCCAAGGAATTTAACTTTTACTAATTTATATTTAATTTTCATTAAAACTAGAGGTGACGTGCTCATAGCCAGGTAATCCTAGATGATTAGATTTTTTTAGAATTTTAGATTGTGGTCAGTCACACACAAACATACACACACACACACACACACACACACACACGCACACACACACACACACACACACACACACACACACACACACACACACACACACACACACACATACACACACACACAAAGGTTTGTGACTGCGCCATAGTGTTTCACTAATGCAGTCATTATCAAACGTATTTATAAACTGTTATTTGTTATCAGTTTCAAATAAAGAATTTGTTCTTTCTTTTATACCTAGATGAGGGACCGTTAATGGCGTGATACCATGAGCGTATCTGTGATTCGGAGGACAGGTGAAGCAGTCGATCCATCGGTAACCAACGACAAGATTACTTAGCCAAAACGTTGTTCTGCCAGTCTCCAACCCGCACAAGATCAGCGTGGTGACGCATGGCCTTAACCCACTCCTGAGATGATCCTGAGATCCGAGCCCATCAGTGAGGCATTATCAGTTGTTGATGACAGCGACTGATATTTATTTAGGGCCACAGCACACTAGCTACCTTTAGCATCAGCGATCTGCGATTTCGCGACTGCATCGATGCTGCATCGCGTTTTAGCGACTTCCTGCGTTCGATCACGGTACCGAAAACGCGCGTTTTAGCGACTGCTCAGATGCCAAATCGATGCTACCGGCATCCGAATGTGTGCGGAGAGTAGCGTTTAGCTGCTGTGTCGCGCTTCTAAAAAGCGACTCAATTTCCGCGTTTGGCGTTTTTAAGTGTGCGGTGTAGAGCGTTCGGTCGCCGTATTTAGCTTCTAAAAAGCGACTAGTTGCCGATCGCCGGTGCTAAAAGTAGCTAGTGTGCTGTGGCCCTTAATTGATACAAATTTAAAAGAGCAACAGTTTGTGAGATTGTGACATTGTAAGGGGTAATCTCTGAATCTAATGAACTGTTATTGAAAATGCTTTTTCCAATAGAAGTCAACGTTTTCTGTGAGTGACATAGGCTGTACATTAACCTGTAAAATCAATTCAACATGTTCCCGAGCGGACAAATATTTACGAAATATATTTTAGGCATACCCGGGAATCGAACCCGAGACCTCAAACACAGCATTCGCTGTCTAACACAGTCTTTCTGTTGCCAGTCCTTGTAACCTGATTTTCCTGCTATTTTTTTGATGTTCATTATTCGTAAGATAATAGGATTACCACATAAAATCCGGTTGAGTAAAAGTGATTTTTCGATCTGCTTATTTTTTCCTTTTAAAATACAAATATGAATTCATATAATGTGGGCATTAATAACTTAAAAGGATTTTTCCAGTTTCCTAGTTTTTTTATTTTCAAAGAATTATATCACAGCGCGTAGTTGCTTGCACGTGACTTCCTGACACCTTCGGTATTAGACATTTTACTGAACATATGAATAATATATACTTACCTCTGATGTCACTTAGTATGGAATATGCAATAGCTTTCTATCATAGCAACGTACAAAATATTTTAGAAACATCAGTAATCATCTTCGAATGGTGGTGACTGCACGGTTGGTCTAGTGGCTTAAGCGTCGTGGGTTCAAATCCCACGTAGGACAACACTTTGTGTGATTTACAATTTGTTGTTCTGAGTATGGGTTTGTAAAGTCCCCCGCGACACAGGAATTTATATTCCTAATGCGGGAGTTTTCTATTTAAAAAAAAAATGAACATAAACTGTACGAGAAACCAGTACGTTTTGTAGACTTCAAGCCCAATTGAACACGCTTCAAACGAGCTCAAACAAAGTGTTAGAGACCGAAACAATGATAACGTATACGCTCCAATAGCTAGAATTCCTTTCAGAGAAATGAGAGAATATTTCACAACTTTGTATGGAAGGAACTTGATGTATAGCATGCCAAACCACATAACCTCTAGTACGCTGAAAGAACAAAGAAGGACCAAACTCATTGGTATGAAGTGTAATTAAAACACTTACATAATCACAGGCGTAAGTCGTGACGCCTCTTGGAATAAAATGAGACATTTCCTTGTAAGTTAGGCGTCTATTCGGTAGTTACTGTTTTAAGTTGATACAAAAACCAAGCATGCCAAAGACAAAAACACCCTAAGGCAGGATAACAACACAAAAATATAGCTATTGCAATTAAAAACTTTATGTCACAGTTAATAAATAAATGATTCGCTTGAATGAATTTCCACTGCAGTTTTCAAGTTGTCACGCTGACAAC
This sequence comes from Phragmatobia fuliginosa, assembly GCA_932526445.1. NCBI lineage: Eukaryota > Metazoa > Arthropoda > Insecta > Lepidoptera > Erebidae > Phragmatobia > Phragmatobia fuliginosa. The sequence continues at coordinate 59,579,227 of OW052057.1, read as the reverse complement.
GACCAATGGTTCAACAGTTTTGTTAATTGAATAGATTACCGACGGCTGCGTTAATTCGACGATTGGTCGCCTCTGTTGAATTTTATATTTTTAGTTCGTGCAGGTGAAATGATGGAAAAAGATGATAGTAGATAATATGAAATGAAATGAATGTTTTAATGTTGCTGGTAAATTCTTTGGTAATGGTGAAAGTTGAATTGCTAAAAAATATGCAGATTTTTTTTTTACTTTAAGTAACCCTGTTTCACACAAAAGTTTTTCAGTTCTCGAATTTCCTCTAGTATTACATGCATTACACACACTAAAAACTTCATGGTTAGTAGTGTAAAAGATGTAAGTGGACACACAGAAGAAGCGCGTTCATTTTATATTACGTAAAGATTTAGAAAATAATATGTACAAAATAATAGAATTAATTCTGCCGCTAATTCTGGAAGAGTCAAGCTTGGACTGAAATAGGCCATTTCGACCGAAATGATACAATGACCTAAAATATAGTATGAAATTCTTTTTTTAAATTTTGCGCGTAAGTCAGGATACCGAAAATCAAACCTCCCTCTCCCCCTGATTTTGAGGAAGGAACTCAAGCAATGCCTTTCTAGCTTGGGAGAGCATTGTGACTTTTAAGTTGTAAGTGTCCATAGGCAACGGTAATCACCACCAACAGATGATTCATCTATTCATTTACTCAGAAACAAGACCACTTTTCAAAAAAAGTTAAAATTCTAATAAAGAAAATTTATCTAATCTCTTACTCAATACCTTTTAGTACGACCCAAAAACCAACCGAACGCAATTCTGAATTGGAAAAGTAATGGCGCAAATCTCTTGGGAAATGACTAATTCCAACATAACTTCCATTTGTAGAATTAATAAAAACAGAGATCGCATTTGTTGAATATTTAGAGTTTTGAATGTTGGATTTTATTTTACTGATCCGTTAACCAAAACTGTAATCCTACTAATATTATAAACGTATGTTTGTTGCTCTTTCACGCAAAAACTACTCAACGGATTTGGGTGAAACTTTAGAGTAATTTAACTTATATATCAGATTATCACATAGGCTACTTTTTACTGCAATAATCGAGATACACGGGCGAAAGCTAAGTAATTATAAAAATACATAAATTGTCGATGTCAAAATGTATCACTGTTTATCTCGTGTCAAAACTTCACAGGTTGCTATGCATAACACACTTGCATAGCAACCATAATGATTTATGAGTGTGACACCGCGGGGCACAGCTAGTTGTAATATATGTAGTAAAATCATACTTGTGTACCATGGCACATAAAAATATCCTGGATGCCTGTCTAGTACATATAATTCTCGTGTCACGTTGTTACTCACGATAAACTCCGAAAGTACTTAATCGATTTTCTTGTTTTTTTTTATAAAACATAGTTTTCTGGCGTACTTGAAACAGGATAGCTACCATCGCGCTTAGACCAATATGAGCCGAGAATTTTGCGTGGGTCAGTTAATCCCTACTTAATATTATAAATGCGAAAGCAACTCTGTCTGTCTGTCTTTTACGCTTTCACGCCCAAACCACCGATTTTGATGAAATTTGGTATGAAGATAGAACTGAACTTTTTACCACCACAGCCGACATACAAGCAGGTGGAGCCGCGGGTGAAAGCTAGTAGTTTTATATAAATACTTGTGCATAGGGGAGGGTACAATAAACTCAGTAGGAAGTAGAGTCACGTTGTGTGGCACTCGGAGACTGCCGCCGTAAAGCTATTGCATAGCATTTTAATCAACTTATGCAATTTATAATTGCATAAATTGATTATAATTTTTTATTTATTTATTTTTTATTTATGCAGTATTTTTTCTTTGATATTAATTCAAGTTTACAAAACGACGTCAAGGCGACGGATAACGGCCGGTGGCGGCAGCACGCATGCTCTAATCTGCCTACAGAGGACGGAGCCGCCACATTCTTGTCGCACTGCAGTTACAATCATATTCTCTATCCTTTTTTATGGTGTTAGGTTTTATCGTTACGGAATTTCTTGATGCGGTCGCTTCGCTCAAAGCCCGCGATAAAAGCTAAACAATAGCTTAAAACGACTACAATGCTTTTGCGTCTCTTGAGCAGCAGTTGTTCACGGGCAAGGCTAGCCACTTAGCATCTGATGTCCGTGTTCAGTTGCCTCAATTCCAAAAGAGAAATCAATCCAACTTTGCTTTTTATCATCCTCCTAGCCATTATGCCCAAGTTTATTTGGGGTCGGCTACTAGTTCAACCTGTTTTACCTGAATTTCAGTTTTTACACGGAGCGACTGGCATCGGACCTCCGCAACCTTAAGGGAGAACTGAAATTCGAAGATTGAACTAGTTGTCAGTATATTTGAGGGCACTGACTTCCCAATAACGACTGCCATAGATGTTCATGACAACCGGGACCGACGGCTTAACGTGCTCTCCGGGACACGGGCGTGAATCACCGCCAAACTTCCAAACTCCGGGCAGCTATTGGGAATTTCCTAAGAAAATACCTAAAACTACTTTTTGGCCCGACCCGGGCTTTGAACCCGAGACCTTTTGATTAGCAGTCGCATACTCTAACCACTAGTCCAACGAGGCAGTTGCTTTTAATCTGTAACTTAAATAACGTAATAACCCAAAACTACGTAAGCCCTAGGAGATTACAGATATCAAACCCAATCCACTCAAAAGACATCAAACCGTTATGGTGCGGATGAATTCACAGATCCAGATGTAGATCTGTCTATCCCCATCGGGTTTGCGAGCGTGAAATAATTTGCATCCCTCTGTGTAAGACGCACATCAATGGCTGTCTACCCTCATTCCAAATTTGAGGCTGAATAGCCTCTATTATATGAAGTTAAGGACCTCTGTATTATTCAAGGGGTGAATAAAGGCTGTAGATATGTTTTTATGGTTGAGCTCTGTTTATTTTTAGACGTTTTGGTGTGAAAATGTTACTTCCTATTTTTCATGCAACATTGTAACGAGCGTAATGCCATTTAGAGTATTTGCAATGTAATAATTTAAAAGGTTGACACTTTCTTTTAAGTACGAATATAATGGATTGAGGCCTGTTTTGTTTTACCGAACGATTCTGTTCTGTGAAGTAAAGTTTGATTTCAGAATAAAAAATAAAGTTTAAAAGATTTTCTCTTTCACTCTCCAAAAGAACCTTTATCAGCGTCACGTCGCCGTCACGTCAAGTAAATTCTTTTATTCTTCCCACATAAATGTTGATAAGTACGTAGCAATGGATAAAATACGAATTTACTTTTGTTGGAAAATGTGTAATGTTTATGTTTTTTTGTGGAACTTATTAAAATACATTCTTAAAATGAAAGTCTTTCCTAATTCTATTCCGCTGTTTAATGAAATTTAAACTTTCACCTGTACGTTTGCGTCTTATAGCATTATCAAAGGTTCGTTAAGTTTCAGTTTTCAGTTACCTTTGAAAATTGTAATTTGATACCTACAATATAATGTAGGTATAAAAATTTACCTTTTACTGTTTTCCGACACTAAAATCAAACTCGATAGTGATTTAAACCTTTAAGTACAAGTAAAAATCAAGTTCGTTTACTGCTAAAGATGTAATGTAGTCACATGTTTGACAATATACCTAAGTACTTCCTCACCTCAGTCTCGGATATAATATATCGGATAAAACACACCGTTCTCCAGTGAGTAGGTACAATACTTATTCTTTGTTCTGTGACCTGAATAATAACATTCTAAGCTCATTGTGTTGGAGTTGAAAGCGAAAGATTTGAAAGGGGTACTTTAAAAATGCATTGACTTCGTCCATTTTAGAAAAACCGTTTTACGATCCCTTGGCTCGCTTCCACACTCAATTTGGTGCAAAGTTATATAACGTAAAACAATACATGAATACATTTGAAATTTACTTGCTTAATTTAAATACAAATTTGGCAAAATCGAACTTGCAAAGATACTTTCTATTCAGAATAATACAAATGCCAATGCCACAATTATGTTTAAAAAACTACTCACTTTTGGCACCGGCAGCTGGTTGACGATATAAAGTGTAACTTAAGCTACTTAGTTACTAGAATAGTTTGACCAGGGAATAACATCGCAGGGTGCAGCTATCATATAAATAACTAGTCACCCGCCAGTTAGGGGCTATATATAATTTTGATTTTTCATGTTAAAATATAACCTATATCACTCACAAATAACGTAGACTTCTATTAGTATAAGAATTTTCAAAATTGGTTTTGTAGATCTAGATCTACAGAACCTCTATAGAATCTTAGAATCTGTAGAGATTACCTTAAAACGCCACAAACTCACAAACTTGACCTCTTTAAATACATTATTATAGTCGTCACAAAATAAGAAGCCCGTTTTGACACTTGCCATCGTGTTTTTTAATCAACGATTAATTCGTGCTTTTGAGGCCATTTTTGCAATATAAAGTTAAACTTGATGCTTATGTATGATACGTGTTGTGATAGTGTATAGGTAACACAGTAATTAAATAGGATTATGAATTTGATTTTTCAATGTCAGAAAATGTCAAAAAGCTCTTCTTAGTTTGTGACGACTTTAGTATAGATATTTCAGCAGTGTGTCATTTAGCAAGGTTTTCGAATACCGTGGCTTATCGTACAACGTCTGTCATATATACTCAAACTGTCAGCTGTGTTCAATACTTGGCCTCGGCGCTTCCGGAGTATCTGTCCCTGCCTGTTATACATCAAAGTGATATACGACGGTACTTTAGACCGTAAATGTTTAATTTGCTGTGAGACTTTTCAGATAGTATTATTGAATATTTGATGAAAGACGTAACTAAATTTGTATTGAATGTAAGTGTAGAGATTTTATAATAAACTAGATGATGCCCGCGGATTCACACGCGTAGGAGTATGAAATAAAGATGTTGACCGATTCTCAGACTTACCCGATTTACACAGGTTGGTCAGCCTACTAGTTCAACCTTTTATACCTGAATATCAGTTTTTCCACTGAGCAACTGGCCAGTAAAACCAACCAGTAAATTTGGGGGTACTGACTTCCCAATAACGATTGCCATTGATGTTCATGACAACCGGGTTCGACGGCTTTGCACGGCACAGGCGTGAATCATAGCCAACATCCAAACTCCGGGCTGCTGTTAGGAATGTCCTAAGAAAAACTCAAAAACACTTTCTGTCCCTCTTGTTCTATCCCTACTAATATTATAAATGCGAAAGTAACTCTGTCTATCTGTATGTCTTATACGCTTTCACGCCTAAACCACTGAACCGATTTTGATGAAATTTGGTATGAAGATAAAACTAAACTTGAGAAAGGACATAGGCTACTTTTTATCGCGATAACCGACATACACGCGGGCAGAGCCGCGGGCGAAAGCTAGTATTACATAATTTCAATGTATAAATAATATAATGATTCAGGTTTCAACTAGTTACGATTGATTACTCGCAGAATACGTAGCCATAGATTCGGAACAACTCAAATTTTGAATACTTACAACAAGGGTTAAATGTACACTATTAAGTGAGTGATTTACACCCACAGTTGTAATAATTTCTCACCCAACACTAAAAGCTCCATCTCCAAAATCCATCCACCTATATATCCGTAGCTTATTGGCTCACTACCGGATCAGTAGTAAAACCGCAAATATTTACGACTTGTGTTTATGATCACAAGCTAACTTCGTGATATATTATCAACCAATTGCAGGAATAAGAAAGGTTCTTAATTCGTCTGTTTGTTGTTTCAAAACGCTTTTACATATATCTAGGTATAATTTTCTATTCATCATCATCGTCTCAGCTATAAGATGTTCACTGCTGTACCAAGGCCTCCCCTTAAGATATTTCCCAACAACCGATCCTGTGACGTTCGCATCCAAAGATTTCCTTCGACCGTGACTAGATTATTGGCTCATTTCAATAACCATGTCCCACTTCTGGGCCCGGTCTCTTCTCAGGAGAGGGTCAAGGTCATACGTCCTCACGCTGGCCGAGTGAGGTTTTGGGACTGGCAAGACACGTTGTGACGTCGAACTAAGCTTCACGGCTGCTATCTTATGATAAGCGGCGTAAAAAAGCATCTCACTAAGCCACCATAGTGTAGGCCGCCATACTTTACTGTCTGCATTTTCAGCAATGGTGTGTGGTTTCCCCCTCTTGGATTCTGCTCGTGGTTTCCATCAGGGCAGAGACACTTTGGTAGGCTAAATATATAAAAAGCAACCGGGACCGACAGCTTAACATGACCGAATCACATAATCGCTCGTAACATATCATGCCACAAACGGTCACCCATCTAGGTCTGACCGCGCCATCGTTGCTTACCCTCGGTGGTTGTTTCCAAATACCTAAGACTCAGGCTATGAGCTCATCATATTATTCGTATTCTCATTTGATATCATTTAAATGTGGAAAAAAAAAGGTACTCATTTAGCAATAAAATCCAAAACAGTATACCTACGAAGATATTACATCTTTCCTATGAGGAATAGCACAGTGCAGTCCGAGATTATTAACTGACGGGCGTAGTGACAATCAACGTGGTCCGAATATTAAATACCGGTGGTTTGAATGTAGTGAGACATTGCGGAACCGTTGGGTTTAATAGAACTGACATATAGAGGTGTTAACTTGACGAGCGATGGAGGTGACAATGACACGTGTGATACATACATACATTACATACATTCATATATACATACGGTAGGTGTCTATCATAAAAACATCTCACTAAGTTGCCATATAACACTGTCTGCATTAGCAATGAAAATGTTGGCCCCAACTTCTGGATTTTACTAATGCTTTCCATTAGGTGGAGTAATTTTAGCAATCATTGAAAACAAAAAAAAATACTAAGTCAAAAATGGCCTGATAACATCACTAAACTTAACTTCACTAAGAATTTGTTGTTGGATTATATACTTTAATTACATTTGTTTACAGCGCATTTTTCGATCACAAATCGTTGCTTTGAATTTTCGAAACGTGTAGTCGGGTGTAGCGTGTAACTTAAAACTATATTGCACTAAATTAGACGTGTTATGTAAATACATGCCGACAAAACTTAACTAAGATCTTCACGTTATATTTTTTTAAATATATGTATTTATCAATTAAAATCACAATTATATTGTAAAATATCATGTTTTATCTGATATATCTAGGCGACTATTATTTTGTAAATAAGGTTTGTTACGAGATTTTACTAATATACAAGCGTGTCTTCGAATTTTTGTTATAAACCAATTAAAAGTTATTTGGTTTATAACAAAAATTGTATACGTGCGTTATTGGAAAATGAAATTGTACGTGATATTGAAGTATATATCCAAGATCAAATTTAAGTGAACTTTAATATAGCGATCTTAAAAACAAAATCGCAACCATCGGTGATAATTTTGTCCTATTTTTTGTCAATATTTTTTTGTAGTATATATTATTATTAACCATATTATAGGAGCTAGATGAGAGTAGCCGAGGATCGAACTAAGTGGCGTATAATTGGAGAGGTCTATGTCTAATAGAGGACTGCGATAGGCTAATGATGAAAAACCGTATTATATTATTTTATTAGAAAATCTAGTCAGAGTTCAATTTTTGTACACACGCAGTTTCATTCTTAATGGACCTAATTATTAGGTACATTAAGACTCATTATCATTATTCACTTGTAATATCATTTATATAAGGATAGGCTCTCAATCTTGTTCGTAGTTAATAGCGGTGGCCATTTGTAAAACTCATAGCATTAGCACACGCGTGCCGGCCATCGTTATTATGTGTTTTTAGACTAGTATGGAGAAAATGTTACTGAGAACGTTCTGCTTAGTTTCGTTTCATTAGATTTTTTAATGCAACAACAACAATCATCAATGACCTAGTGGTTTAAGCGGTTGACCTAGTGGTTTAAGCGGTTGACCTAGTGGTTTAAGCGGTTGGCCTAGTGGTTTAAGCGATTGGCTTTTGGTTTAAGTGATCGTCGCCCCGCTTTTTACTGCGGCATGTGTTGTGGGCTTAAATCCCAGATGGAAAAATAATTTTGTGTGATCCACAAACTATTGTTTTAAGTCTGCGTGTTGTTTGTGTTCTTTTTATGTGTGTTAGTATAGTCTATAGTTAAAGTTACTAAATACAAAGGAACAATTAGTGATATAAAATAATAATAATAATTTTATCGCCAATAAGTCCCGTTATACAACTAAAACTTAAAGTATTGCTAATTTTCAGTTTTAAACCACTTATTTTAGACTAGCTTTCGCCCGCGTCTTATCCTGCGTTTATATCAGTTAAAAAGTTACCTATGTCCTTTCTTAGGTACAAGACTACCTGTCTACCGAATTCCATTGTAATCGGTTTATTACTTTAGGCGTGAAAGTGCGACGGAGAGACCAATTTTTTTTGGTATTTGTAGTATAAGTAAGGAAGAAACAATCTAAAACTACATATCATCATCATCATTATCACCAACAGCCTTCAACAGTTCACTGCTGGACATAGGCCTACTATACCACGCTGGCCAGACGGGTTGGTAAAGGGTTTGTTTCATATTTTCCTTCTCTTGGCAATAATATTAGCTGCTTATTTTGTTCCTTAAGTCGCCTCTTACGACACCCATAGAATGAATAGGGGTGGTGACACTTTGTATTCTTAATCCGTCACCACATGGACACGGACAAAACTACATATAGATTAATAATAAGCAATTTACCCTGTCTTGGAAAGATTTATTCTAATTTACCCGAAGCTTACAGTTACGACGCCACGGTATTCAAGTTTGTTTCTGCAATCGTAAAACGAGGGACAACCCCAGTTTTCCTTATTCCACGCTGACAGGTATAAATGATGGTGAATACAGTTCATTTAACGCAAAAATAAAATGCAAAATAATGTTTGGCTAATGTTATTTCTTAATGGAAATGGAAAATGTATAGTAATGATAGATTTTTATTTTTAAGTCCTTACTATATACTGCCTCGTTAGTCTACTGAATGGCGTATGCGACTGCAAATCAAGAGATCTCAGGTTCAAATCTCGGGTCGGGCCAAAAAGTTTTTGGGTTTTTCCGACTTGTAAAAATGTCTGAAAAGATTTACTTACAGAAATAAATATCATTTATCATTTATCATTTATCATTTATCATTTATCATTTATCATTTATCATTTATCATTTATCATTTATCATTTATCATTTATCATTTATCATTTATCATTTATCATTTATCATTTATCATTTATCATTTATCATTTATCATTTATCATTTATCATTTATCATTTATCATTTATCATTTATCATTTATCATTTATCATTTATCATTTATCATTTATCATTTATCATTTATCATTTATCATTTATCATTTATCATTTATCATTTATCATTTATCATTTATCATTTATCATTTATCATTTATCATTTATCATTTATCATTTATAGGAAATTCTTGATAGCAGCCCGGTGTTTGGAAGTTTGGCGATGATTCACGCCTTTGCCTCGGAGAGCACGTAAAGCCATCGGTCCCGGTTGTCATGAATATCTATGACAATCGTTATTGGGAAGTCAGTGCCCTCAAATTTCCTGATAACTAGTTCAACCTACGAATTTCAGTTCTCCCTCAGAAAAACTGATATTCAGGTAAAACCGGTTGAACTAGTAGCCGACCCCAAATAATATTGGGAAAGAATTCTAAGAAGACTAATATAATGCGAAAGTCTGTCTGTCCGAAGTTCACGACAAAACTACTTCACTGATTCAAATGAAATTACGTACACATTTAGTCTAGAACTTGAGAAAAGACATAGGCGATTTTTAACGGCGAATATCGACATACACGCTGCGGGCAAAAGTAGTACCATATTTTATACTTACTAGCTGACTCACATATGCCCTTTCATCTCCTATTGCCCGCAGCATGATGTGGTGCAAAAGAATCAAATTGGTTCCACAAATAACAAGTTTTTGTAAGCCAATTTTATAAGATAGACTTTTATTTAGAGCTCTTAAAGAAGAACAATTATGTCATACATTTATTTATCGATTCGCAGACGCGTAAGCCAAACCAACGCGGCAGACCAACATTATATTCTTAATATTCGAAATCTATTAAAAAGAAATATATGTACATGGAAATATACTATATACATAGTTACAGCCTGTTCTCCAATACTGCCTGCGACTAAGTACTACCACAAAGAGGCTGGTGGACCAATATAGCTATTATTAAATCACGACTCGCACTCAGAGAAGCGATGCACTGAGTGCTTCAAAGCGAGCATGCACTTACAAGTATTAAGCAAAATTTAGAAAAAGATTTAAAAGTTGATCCAATCTCAAATTTAATGCACTTTTTTTATTATAAAATTAATGAGAGTCACACTGCTAAGTGAAGCTAGTTTAAAAAATAACGTAACTCACTCCCTTATATCATCAGCCACCTGCCAGTAAAAGTTCCGTCAATTTCTGTCTATGCCTTCCAGAAATAAGCCAAACAAACAGCCAAAAAATGATTTTTTATGGTTACGTAGTTCATGACTCGGAACCCATAAAAATTTGACATGTCCGTCCGTCCTCGACTTACCGCCCAAACGGTTGGTGCTATAAATATAATGACAAAAAAATGACAAAAAATTATTTTATTTTGGGTACCTAGGGAAGGTAGACCAAATAAAATATTTTTACGTAAAGTGGGTATGATTTTTTTCTCGCGTCTACCCAATCGTGTAAGATCTCATTAGATAGGCTTAGATGGGATAGATAGTTTTTGAAACCATTTTTCGATTTAGGCATCCGTTAAAGAGTTATTCGACTTTTAAGCGCATAATTTTGTAAAAATGGCTGGCTCGAAAAAACTGAAAAAACTCATGATAGTTGTCCATATATTAAACTTTAAAAAAAAACTATAACGATTTAGATAACTTTTTTCTTTCAGGTGTTATAACGGCGTAACTGTGATGAACCTAAAAGGGTTCCGAGTCGTAAAAAACTGTGCATTTGACATTACAAACATGCATTTTAAATAAATTTATTCGTATAAATAGATATATATGAAGTAGCCGATAATAAACAGAATTTGCTATTAATATGATATTTTTTAACTGCCTCGTTGGTCTAGTGGTTAGCATATGCGACTGATAATCAAGAGGTCTCGGGTTTAAATCCCGGGTCGGGCCAAAAAGTGTTTTTGGGATTTTCTTAGGAAATTCCTAATAGCAGCCCGGAGTTGGAAGTTTGGCGGTGATTCACGCCCGTGTCTTGGAGAGCACGTAAAGCCGTCGGTCCCGGTTGTCATGAACATCTATGGCAATCGTTATTGGGAAGTCAGTGCCCTCAAATATACTGACAACTAGTTCAATCTTTGAATTTCAGTTCTCTCTTAGGGTTGCCAGTCGCTCCGTGCAAAAACTGAAATTCAGGTAGAACCGGTAGAACTAGTTGCCGACCCCAAATAAACTTGGGAATAAAGGCTAGAAAAAGAAAATGATATTATTTTACATCTCATGTTACGTTACTTTCTCACTTGTAAATGTGAAAATCATGATGATAAAGGAAATTATAAGTCATGTCACTAAAAAAAACCACTCCTTTTTAAAGCAACATTCTTTTTTAAACTTCCATTAACGAAATTTATGTATCGATTAAAAAGTTTTCAAGTTTTGTAACTAGGACGATAGCTTTTTTTTAAAGTAAGACAAAGTATTTAACTTTTTGTACCTATTTACAATTTTATTGCCCGTGCTATTGAAATACAACAGAATATTTTTTTCTTTAATGAGCCCCTGTAAGACTATTTTGACAACTTTTAGCATTGTCAATTCAAGCACATTTCGGTTCCATTGACCACCATTTTATTTAATCGATCGAGCGATCAAAAACATGACTCGTAAACAATCCAAGCACTACCCAGTAAAAGGTTGTAAGATCAATATAATACCAAGTCGGTTAATTAATTCAGTCACTGCATAAGGAAACCTCTTTCTCAAGTTGTTATGTAATTAGCTAAGCTAAAAATATCTTATAGTGACTATATTAACATTAAAAACCTATTACGTCTTAAATAAAAAGATTGACTTGGCATTCGCATGAAACCATAACATTCATGCATAACTAAATTAGATTGTGAAGTTCGCTTTTATGCTCCACTTGGCGGGAGCACTTTTATGCCTCCAGATTACGAAATTGTGTGATGTTTTCTACTCCAATTTACTTCTGAAGTTTTAGTTAGTATTTCAACCACTAGAGATACTACAACTAGAGACAACAAGATAAAATAATTAAATTCAAATTACATTTACAAGTCAGTCGCCGCAGACACTGGACTATACAATTTATTTTTAATTTCAGAATTTTCCTTGTACAAGATTCTATTTTCCAGAACCACTACCGTAAAAGATTTTAATGCAACATTCATTGCAAATGCAGTTTGTTTTATGACAACTATAAACTGTAGTAAACTAGTTATAAGCTTTTGAATAGGTTATTATAAATGAGGATATATTTTATATAAAGCTGGGTGGGTGCATAATGATGAGATACAAGACTGGTTGAATGAAGATGTAGTGACAAGTATTGAGATAAGGTTCAATCAACAACCTTTAATTTCAGCCAGGTTAGAAACAGAATAATAATGCTGTTTCTTTTATGATCGTAGTCAAGTATTCCAAAATTTGCATTTGAATCGCTTTCAATTTGCATTGAAGCAAATAATCATTGCACTGAGAGCTGCATATTAATCGATATCTCGATGTTTTGAGAAATCGAATCTTGAAATATTCTAACACTGGGACTGGATTAGTGTTAAACAACTAAACATAAATATGTGACACTGATAACATCTATGTAATGAATACGTCACCACAATATATAATGGTGGACACAAGCCTCTCCAATTGCAAGCCACTTGGCCTCTCGCATCCAGCTCCTGCCAGCCGTCCTGCGAAAATCATTACTTGACCTGACCTTTTTTTTTTTTTTTTTTTTTTTACGCGGGGAATGCTTTGGGCACCATACCCTTCGTGGGGCAAGCGAAGGGCGTGTGTGGGACTCCCGGGCAACCGGTTTACCCACTAAACCCCGCGGCGGCCTACCTCGGCAGTCGGGAGGAACACCAGGATCGCATCAGCGGCTTCTGATGTCCCACCTGCCTTACCCCTAATCTGGGGTACATCTCGGGGTGACTAAACTCAACCCCCAAGCAGGATGCTGCTGCGCCTCTCACCACTCTGTATAAGAGGCGGACCATCAACCCGCCTTAGACGCACCCCCCGGCCGCACCGGGGGTGTCCACCTATCTCGAGTCGTTTGCAGCGGTCACATTTCCCCAGGATGTGACCGCAGCGACCCTAGGCGACGATTGGGGAGCTAGCGGCCTCTACCGCGTCCCCTTCGCCGCCTCCTTCGAGCAGGATCAGCCCTTTCCCGATCCCGCTCTGCGGACTCCTTCTGGAGCATAACATTCTCACAGAAGGAGACCGCGGCTTCCCATCCCTCGCCACTCGCCAGCATTGCCGCGATCAATGCTGGTGGTGACAGGTTTCGTCCAATCTGTCCGACCAGGTACTTGACCTGACCTATCGACGTCCTATACTACGTTTCTTATAATAATATGTGAAGCAAAAATTTTGTACCTCATTTTACGAAAATTATGTGAACGGTGGAATATGATATGTGGCACAGTTGAAGTTTAAATGGAAGAGTACAGAAAGTTAATAAGTAAAATCAAAATTTTATGAATTATCGTTGAATTTCGACCTATGAACAGGACCACCAATACAGTTCAAACTTCGTAGAATGCATAAAAACTATTAAATAAACATATTCTAGACTCTAAAATACAAAATGAATACCTATTTAAATAACTTTAATGAAACTATTAAAACAACACAGTATTGTGAAGTTAATGTCAAATACACGTTACTATTGAACAGTTTTACGAGGTCCAGTGAAACATAAATAGATGTTGCTGTCTTTATTGTTAAAGTTCCATAAATAACATCGCGACTCTGGTGGTCATTGAACAAAGTGATGTTATATTAAACTGCTACAAGGAATTGTTGATAACTTATACTGCTTAGATCGTGGGTTGAATTTCAAGATCCATATCTGTGAAGAATACATAGATTCCATGATCTAGGTATTCTTTACTCTGTTTCTCCATTTGTTGATAGACTTACTGAAAGACTATTTTGAACTTATCTATCACTTTTTTCGTAGTGAAGCCTTGCAAAATGATTCTACTCTGCCTGACGGAAAGAATGAGTAGAATCCAGATGTAACTTGAAAGTATTTGCAGATTGTATGACTATGATATTCAAAGCTATACATTTCGTTTATAGGAGTCTCGGGTAGACATTTGTAATGTAGATAAATAAATCAGCAACCTTCATCTGTCAATAAATCAATATATAGTGAGACTGGAGAAACTGTCTCTCTCGTCAATTTATATTGTGTTATAAACGTTAATAGAAAACTAACAAATGTATGGTAATGTAGAAAGAGAACTGATGTAAAACATTTGCGATTTCTTACTACATTTGTAAGTTTTCTATATTTAGATTTGTAGAATGACAAGTTGTCTAGGGAGGCTGGTTTGTATTTAGAAAACCAAAGGTGCCATTTATCAAACAGTAAAGAGAGCTAGTAATAATCGCATAACATGTGTTCAAATATAATGAATGCAATAAAGATATGTGTTGTGTTGTCTATTTTTACATGCTTTATATTAGCTTCACCTGTATGTTTGTAACCGACTCCTTTGGGTGCGATTTTGACCCACTTTAAACATCCAGGTTTCATTCAAACTTTGTTGATTTATCAAGGACCGATGATATGTATTATCATCTAATTTGAAAAAAAAACTAAAAAAAATTTTTAAACAAATTAGATTTTTAGTCTTTCTAAAAAAACCAAACAAACACGCATTTAAACTAAAAAGTAGAAAATAATTTTAATGTAACAAAGCGTGGGGTGCTTTCTGAAAATATTTCAATAACGTCGCCCCATGCTTAGTTACATTACAATTATTTTCTATTTTTAGTTTTTTAAAACTATTATATTTTTTCTTACAATTTCAACAAGGATGTTTTTACAGCCAACAGTCTTTTCTATTCACGACTTGCGGTGGTTACGCATGTCTCAACATTTCTTTTGAATACAGTATGCCAAAATATCTACTCTGCCAAATGGCAAGCATGAGTAGAATTTGAATGTAATGGTCACCATCCGCAATGCGAATGCAGACAATACTAGATACGAGTAAATACTGCTGTGTAATAAATAATGATTGCATAATTATTTATAACTGCCTCGTTGGTCTCGTGGTTGGCGTATTTGAAGTGGTTAGTGAATTTTCTTATAGGAAATCCCTAATCACAGTCCGGAGTATGGATGTTTGGCGGTGATTAACGCCCGTGCCTTGGAAAGCATGTTAAGCCGTCGGTCCCGGTTGTCATAAACATCTATGGCAATCGTCATTGCGAATTCTGTGCCATCAAAAATACCGACAAATAATTCAACTTTTGAATTTCAGTTCTCACTTAGAGTGGCGAAAGTCCCATGCCAGTCGCTCCATGTAAAAACTTATATTCAAGAAAATTCGGTTGAACTAGTAAGCCGAGTCCATAATAATATTGGGAATAAAGGCTAGGAAGAATAATTATTTTATACTCAAGTAAGATTTAACTCGAGTTATACATTCAGGAGTCCCACCCCTATCTAGTAACTGGGTTAATGTACCACAGCAACAAACAAGTTATATAATCGACCATTTGATACGATACTTGTAGCAATAGTGTGGGTCGCCAGATGGCGCTGTCGTTATTCGTATTACGAGTTTAGTTCCGAGTATTGGAAAGCAATAGTATGACAGTTCTATTGTTGGCTTAACTTTCTGTCATATCTCTGTAGTATCGATTTAGTTGGCACAATCCATATCTGCTTTGCTTTGCTTTTTAAAAAACAACACCCACATTATGAATAGGAATTTCTGTTTCTTGAGGGACTTTACAAACATACATGAAACGGACACAAAGAACAACTATTTCTGGTTTACACAAAGTCTTGTCTACGAAACTTATCGCAGTAGAAATATTCATTATTATTATTTATAATTACACTTGCATACGAATTTAGTAAAAAGTTGTAATCTTAAAATTACAATCTTTCACTTCAATTTTATTTACTTGTATAAATTTTATAGACTTGACTGCACGGTTGGCCTAGTGGTTTAAGCGGTCGCCACGCCGCTCTCTACTGCGCCAAGTGTCGTGGGTTCGAATCCCACGCGGGATAACACTTTGTGTGATTTACAAATTGTTATTCTGAGTCTGGGTGTTCTTTGTGTCCGTTTCATGTATGTTTGTAAAGTCCCCAGCGACACAGGAATTCATATTCCTAATGCGGGAGTTGTCTTTTTTAAAGAAAAAAAGAAAGAAAACAAATATTTGTGGATCACACAAATATTTAGTCCAACCCGGGAATCGAACCCGAGATCTCTTGATCAGCAGCCGCATACGCTAACCACTAGACCAACAAAGCAGTCGTCCTCATTCGTTCAAAAACATTTCTTTAAGTTTAGTCTCTCTGTCCATCTGAAACGGCTGATTTTGATGGTATTTTACAGATACTTAATGGTTATTAGTAGTAACTCAGGTTATTTCTAGAAGTTACCCCTCGCTTTTTGTTCTAAATTTATATAGAATTTGTTGTTGTTACATCGTCCGTAATACTTGTGAACTTGTCAAGCGCAATCCAGTATTTTGTAATGTACATTTAACACTAGATGTCGTTAACATTCCGTGCAAGGACGAAAACATTATTGAATTTAAAACAAACAAGACAAAGTAATTTAAACTTTAACGTATTTAAAGTAAAGTATATTTTAAACTCAATTTGGTAACTTAGCGATCTAATGTACTTGTTATATTCTTAGTGTTGCTAGAAACGCTGAAAACTTTAAACTGAGAGTATTTTAACAAGTTATTTGCGAACAGCAACACTGTTGTAGATTAGAAAATAACATATTATGAACACATATAAATATATAAACATCACTAGCTTTTGCCCATTGCTTCGACCGTGTATTTTATTGTTATAAAAAGATTATATCCTTTTCCAAGGTCCAATCTATCTTTATATTGAATTTCATCTAAATCGTTTCATGGGTTTAGTAGAGTGGTACTTTCGAATTTACAATATTAAGAATGGTTAATGTATGCGCACAAGATGTTATTTTTTGGAGTGTATGTTATGAGAGAACCAAATAAATTGGGGAATACCACTATGTTCAACCAGTTGAATCAATGCCAAGGGGCATATAAGTAGTAGTAGAAGTTATTGTAACTTTTATAATTGTATTGCCAATAAGTCCCGTATACAGTAAAAAAAAATGGGTATGTGTAAGTCGCGAAAGTCTAAATCAGTTAATGCTGTGTATTCCTGCGTCATATATTGTTTAAAATAATTGATGGAATTATATAGAGATATGCTTGACCAGCACATTTAGATATGTGCCTATTATCAAGCACGTAGGAATTCGGACAACAATTTCTTCGTTGAGAACAAGACGTGTTTATGTGCAGTATAGCGATAGGTTTTAGAATATTGTAATGTAGCTGTAAGGGCCCACAGCACACTAGCTACTTTTAGCATCGGCGATCGGCAACTAGTCGCTTTTTAGAAGCTAAATACGGCAACCGAACGCTCTACACCGTACACTTAAATACGCCACACGCGGAGACTGAGTCGCTTTTTAAAGCAGAGAGCAGCTGAACGCTACTCTCCGCACACATTCGGATGCCGGTAGCCTCGATTTGGCATCTGAGCAGTCGCTAAAGCGCGTGTTTCCGATACCGTGATCGAACGCAGGGAGTCGCTAAAACGTGATGCAGAATCGATGCAGTCGCAAAATCGCCGATCGCCGATGCTAAAAGTAGCTAGTATGCTGTGTCCCTAAGAGCAAAACAACTCATAACTAATATATACCTTAGTGAGTAATATAGAATAGTAAATCAGTGCTTAAATAATAAAAATGGCTGCAAAAGACTACACTGTCGTTGTAATTAGATTAGTAAATCAGTGCTTAAATATTAAACACGGATAAGTTCGCAATACTATGCAATGATACACATTCCGTTTACGTTTATTTGACCAGGTCCTGGCTAATATCAAACTAATATCAAGACCAAATTATTAACTAAATCACATTTTATACGGCAAAAGCAATAATACTACGCGTTGGAAGTTCTAAATTTATGTTCATTAGCAAAGTAACTATATTAGCAGTATAATATCCCAATTACAGTTTATTAATGGCTTATTAGGATATATAATTTTGTATCTATGCTATCAATAATCAAGGGAAATAAATAACTAATCTTGTTTAATCAAGGGCTGTGATTAACTTATCATCAACAACCCATAACGCCCCACAGCTGGGCTCGGGCTCTTCGAAGAGGGTCAAGGCCATACGTCCCCACCCTCACAAGATACGTTGCGGCTACGTAATCTTGCCGTTAGATGTTTTTAAGTCGTCCGAAAGCCTCTAACTAAGCTTATGACAACAGCCGACGTGACCCCAAATGACGGAAACACTCATAACACATTATGCTATAAATGGTCACCCATCCAGGTACTGACCGCGCCGACGTTGCTTACCCTCGGTGATTTTTTCCAATCACTTGTCTATGAGCGCTTTAGTAAATTATTATATAATTCATTTTAATAAATAAAGCATTCTTTAGTTGGAAAATATCGTATACGTTAGTAGGCTTCCCACAATGTGGTCCGACGACCTACTGAAGGTCGCGGGAAGCCTATACATTAACACCTACAATCCAATAAACACGTGCTTTGTCACCTTCTAAGAGTGTCCTCTCTAGGTTTTAGGTGAGAGGTATAGTAGAGTTGGAGTTTTGTTAATCCCACTCACCCAGAAAAACTATTGAAAATTTATTTAAGCATTTTTTTTTTATTTAGATTTATGTGGTGACGGATTGAGAATACAGAGTATCACCATCCCTATTCATCCCGCGGGTGTCGTAGAAGGCGACTAAATGATAAACTACGCAAGACAACATCAATGCAAAGTGGAGGAAAACTTGAAATAAACCCTTTTTTTTTTTTTTTTACGTGTGGAAATCCCCGTGGACCGTCACCCCGTCGGGGGTTACGGCGGGGTGGTGTGTCGGACTCGAACCGACTAAAACCACACGGTGTGACCCTCTCTGCGCCTTTGTATTGGAAGGAGTCCAGGGAGGGGATTTCCTTCTGGACTCCAACCGGCGCCTGCCCGCACTGTTGCGGGCACCATCTCAACTCTAAACTCTCTAATTGGGCAGCGTCCGGTCACACACGGACGCCGCCCCCTCGCGGTTGGCCTCTACTGCGGATGGACGGGAAACCCGTCCCGCCCATCCGCGGCCACTCTCAGGGCGGCATGAGACGCAGGTATGCGCGCCTCCGCCGCCCGGGGCGCCGGCGGCGGATCGGGTCCGAGTGGATATCGTCCTCCCGGGCCTTCTCCGCCACCTCCTTCTGCAAGATTACATCCTCGCAGAAGGTTGCGACCGCGGTAAAACAACTGTCGCTGCCGGCCATCGATCTTATGACGGCCGGCAGCGAGAGATCCCCTCCGATGACTGCAGTGAGGACCCGGCGCTGCGCCGCCCAAGCGGGGCAGACCGCCAGCGTGTGCTGGGCCGTGTCCTCACTGCAGTCGCAGTGGTGGCAGGCGGGACTCGGTTCCCTCCTAGCGACCGAGTGCAGGTACTTTCCGAAGCAACCGTGCCCGGAAAGTACCTGCGTCAGCCGGAAGGAAAGGGTCCCATGCTGCCGCCCTGCCCACTCCGCGATGACCGGCTGAAGAGCCTCCACGGCGGCGAAGCCAGCGCGTGGGGTCTCCAGCCGGAACGACCATCTCTGCATGGTGGCTCGGCGAGCGGCTTCGCGCCACTCGCGCACGTCCTCGGGCGGAGGGCGAAAGCCGTTCTCCGCCCGGAAGTCAGCCACTCGCCGATAAACTTCGGCGAGCACTTCCGCCTCCAAGTCCCACGGGGGTGTTCCGGCCAAGGCGCACGCCGCCTCGGTAGATACGGTGCGGTATCCGCGTATGGCTCTGACCGCCAATACCCTCTGGGGGCGCCAGAGGCGCGCCCTATTCTGGGCGGACAGAGCCGCCGCCCACACCGGTGCACCATACAGTGCCATCAACCGGACAACCCCCGTGTACAGCTGCCTAGTGGGGACACTGGCCCCGCCCAAATTGGGCAGAAGTCGCCCTAGGGCGGAGGCAGTGCCCACCAGCTTAGGACCAAGCTGTCGGAAGTGCTCGTCGAAGAGCCACCTACCGTCGAGGACCAGACCCAGGTACCTCATCTGGGCCCGGACCGGTACGAGGACCGAGTTGACCACAATGGAGGCGCCGGCGGGCGGACCGCGACGGGGCCCATGAAATAATAGGGCCTCCGTCTTGTCCAGGGCCACCCGCAGACCCAGCGCCTCGATGCGCCCGACCACCCGGGAGACTCCTGTGGTGGCCAGGCGCGCCGCCTCCTCAAAGTTTGCCCCCCGGGCCGTGACTAGGGTGTCGTCTGCGTAGCAGATTACACCCAGCCCGGGGGGGAGACGCCCTCGTAGGGCCCAGTCGTATCCCATGTTCCACAGGAGTGGTCCTAGGACAGACCCCTGTGGAACACCGCACGACATGGCCCTGCGTCTCAAGGCGCCATCTCGGTCCTCGTACTCGACGGTACGCTCCTCTAAATAGTCTGCCACCAGCCGCCGCAGGTACCCTGGCACTCCGTGGTATTGGAGTGCGGCCCTGATGCAGCCGAATGGCAGACTATTGAAGGCGTTGGCGATGTCCAAGGACACCGCCAACACCACTCCGCCGCCTCTCACCGCCTCTTCGGTCACGGCCCTTAGGCGCAGGATCGCGTCGACCGTCGAACGCCCTTCTCGGAAGCCGAATTGGGCGTCCGACAGGTCGGGCCCCACCTCGCTGAGGTGCCGGACGATGCGGACAGAGAGAACCCTCTCAAACAACTTGCCCGCCTCGTCCAGCAACACGATGGGCCTGTAGGCCGCGACCGAATCGGCAGGCCGTCCATGTTTCTGGATCAGTACCAGCTTCCCGCACTTCCAACGCTCAGGGAAGTGTCCGGACGCCAGGCTAGCGTCCAACACTCCCCTGAGGTGGTCCGACATGTAGTCGAGGGCACGGGCCATCACTCGGGCTGGAACCCCGTCCGGCCCGGGGGCGGTGTTCTTGGACCGAATCCGTAGAACAGCCGCCCCTACCTCCGATTCCCTGACAGGCGGCACATCACCCACGCTGTCCCGACGACGACCACGACGGGCCATCGACGGGGGTGTGTGTTCCGCCTGCTGTGGGAATAGGCCCTCGACCACTTCCTGCAGGAAGCTGGGCTGGAGAGTCTCCGTAAGGGGGGGGCCCTGTGTGCGGAGCTTTTGTCGCACCGCACGGTAAGGCCGACCCCAGGGGTCACGCTCGAGACTCTCCAGCATCTCCACTCTGGTCGCGTCTTTGGCGCGGCAGATGGCCAGCCTCAGAGTTTCCCGAGCTGCTCGGTACTCCTCGTGAAGCCGGTCCACCTCCTCACCGCCTCCGCGGTGACGTCGCCGACTCCGGGTGTGGGACCTCCGGGCACGTACGCAGGCCGCACGGAGGTCCGCCAACTCCTGGGACCACCAGTAGACCTCCTTCCGAGGAGGCCGACGGCCACGAACGCGGGGCATGGCCGCATCGCAGATGAGCGTTAACGCATCGGCGAAGCGACCAGCCCCCGCGTCGACCTCCTCGGTCGGGGCCTGCGGAGACAGCCAAGAGCAAACAATGGCCGCCTCCTCTAGTAGGTCCCTGTCCAGCTTGGCGACAGCCCACCGCGGAAAACGGGAGGGACGCCGCGCCGCGTGACCCCTACTGGCGTCCTGGGACCGGGAGAGCTCGAATCGGATATAAAGGTGATCCGAGAGCGTCTCGACCTCATCCAGGACACTCCAGTTCCTTACTCGTGCGGCGACTGCAGGGGTAGCGAACGAAAGGTCCACTATCGACCCCCCCTGCTGTCGCACGCACGTGTTGGTGGCGCCTCTGTTCAGCAAACAGAGGCCCACCGACGCCGCCCACTCCTCGACGGCTTCGCCCCTGGCGTCCGTCGCCGGGGAACCCCACGCAATGGACTTTGCATTGAAGTCCCCCAGCACGAGGACGTGCCCAGACCCCAATCGCCGTATCGAGGTCTCCAGGTTGTTGAGGAAGACCTCGAAGTCGCTCAGACTCCGGTTGGGGGAGAAATATACACCATAAATGGTGTTTCCCCCCCATTCGACGGCAACATATCCAGTACCCTTGTCTCTTAGCGACAAGGGCGGGGAATGAGCCGCCGTGGAGCTGACGACTGCCACGGAGCCGTCCCAGTCACCCATCCAATTTGGACGGGGAGGGACAAAATAGGGCTCCGCGACTACGGCAACACCTATCGACCACTGCGCCATTGTTTGCAGGAGGAGATCCTGCGCCGCGGCACAGTGGTTGAGGTTCGTCTGGACCAGGAGGTTGGAGACTTGATCCATTACTGGATCGTCTCTACAACCCCCTCCATGGGCGACGACGTCGTCGCCTGATCGACGTCGGAGGCAGCCCGGGTCGCCGGGCTAGCCTCCGGCGTCTGCCGAGAAGCGTGGGGAGGCTTGCAGCCCCCCTGCCCCATCTGGTGATTGGCGGGCTTTTTACCCGCCGCACACATCGGGCAGTGAGGGGCGGCAGAGCATTCTGCCGCCTTGTGCCCGGTTTGACCGCAGCGGAAGCAAAGTTCGCTGCAGTCAAAACAGCTCTCGCACTTGGTGCGAGTGTGTCCCGCGACGAGGCACTTGTAGCACCTCATCGGCCTCGCGGTCAGAACCGTGATTCTGGCATTCACGAAGCCGACGAGCATGCTCCCGGCGTCGGCCAAAACTTTGGCCGCCGCCACGGGACAGCTGACCCACACCGAGCCGAGGCCTCCCGGGCCCGGCCGGACGGTGCCGACTCGGATGGTGCCCGCGGTGCAGCCAGTCTTCTCCATGACTGCATCGCGGACATCCTCCGACGTGATAGAGTCGTCCAGACCCGAAATGCGCAGTTCAGCGCACTTGGTGGGCCTGGCGATCTTAACACCGTCCTGGGCGGCAAACACCTCCCGCAACCTCTCGGCAAAAGTATCTGCCGTCTTGGCGCCCTCAGCCCCCGGGAACTCGAATACTCGAGCTCCCGTCTGGGCGCGGCGCAGCCTCATCCCCGCAGCCCCGAATTCAGCGGCGAGCCCGGGACGGGCCCCTTTGAACAGGGCCGCGTAGGTGAGCCCGCCACTGGCCGCCTCCGGCGACACGGTCACCACTACAGCCGCGGTCTTGGGCGGCTGCAGCTTCCGCGGCCTCTTTTTAGAGGCCACTGCCGCCACCGGCGGCGACTGCGGGGCTTGGGCTGCGCCTTGGGCGGCCTTCCTCGCCCGCTTTCGCTGCCGCTGCCCCCGCCTCTTCGAGGCCCCCACAACCTGCCAATCCTCATTAGAGGTGGCTGGTCCCGAGGACCCCGTCGGAGGCGCCGGAGCGGGAAGTGGGGGGAAGTCCGCTCCACTTGAGGGCGCCGTTTGAGGCCCCTTCTTGGCCGGCGCTTTGGCCGGTGCCTTGGCCGGCGCTTTGGCCGGTGCCTTGGCCGGCGCCTGGGCCGGTGCCTTGGCCGGCGCCTGGGGAGGTTTTGCGGCCCCCTTCTTCGGTCCCTTTTGATTTTGGGGGGGGGGCGGTGCCGACGTCGCCGCCGCGTAGGTCACGCGAGTTCCTACCAGAGGAAGCGTAGACGGAGCGGCAGCTTGGGGGCGCTGCGACGCGAGCGGGGGGCGGACAACCGGCGCGGGGGGAAGCCCCGCCTCCAGGCCGGCCAGTCGCCCGTCCAGCATCCGCGTCATTGCGTCGAGCGCCTGACGCAGCATGGCGTCAGGGAGCTCGCCGCCAGCAGAGCCCTCCGGCCGAGACGACGCAGGCGGGGCTGGGGCCTCCATCCGAGGCGGCGCAGGCGGGGCCGGTGCCTCTGCCCTAGACGGCCCGGGCGGGGCCGGGGCCTCCGGCTGAGATGACCCAGGCAAGGCCGAGGCCACTGGCTGAGCACGCTGGGCCCGGAATTGGGCGAACTGCGCACTCAGCTCGGCCATCTGGGCAATCAGGCGGGTGTTGGCCTCGTCGAGGCGCGCCATATCCCCGCATAGTTTCCCCACCACCTCTGACAGGGCGGAGGAGGAGTCCTTAAGGGCTTTTACAAAAACGCCCTTTAAGTTCACGGATTTGATGGCCACCTTGTTTATGATGGCCACCGCCGCGCTCGCCCTCTCCTGCACGGACACGGGGGCTTTGGGGGGTTCTCCCTCCACCGGCTCCCGAATCTTAAGCAGGAGATCGGCGATCTCCTCCTCCGCTGCGACTTCGTTGTCTAGTCGCCTCCTCCTGCGGGACTCCGCATTCGAGAACACGGAGTCCGTTGGCAGCGAGACAGGGGCTGCCGACCCGTCGATGCGGACACCCAAACTTGAAATAAACCCTATGCCAACCCGTCTGGCCAGCGTGGTATATTAGGCCAAAACCTTTCTAAGGAGAGGCCTATGTCCAGCAGTGGACGGCTAAAAGCTGTTGATGATTGATGATGATTTAGAACCGCCCTAAGTGACATTGTTCTACCTGATGGAAAGCATGAGTTAAATCCAAGAGTGGTAACCACCGTACTCTCTGCGCATTCAGATAATTTTAGTATGGCGACCCTCACTTTTGTCAAGTCCGGGGGATTGTACAAACATATAAAAAACGAACACAAAGAACACCCAGACTCAGAATAACAATTTGTGAATCACTTAAAGTGTTTTCCCGTGTAGGATTTGAACCCACAAAACTTAGCGCAGTATAAGGCGGCGTGGCTTAAATTATTCGGGATCATAGTGGGAGGAAAACGTGAGGTGGTAGTGATTTCTAGGTTTTGACTGCTTACAGAAAGGAAGAGCGTATTTCTACCACTCTGAAGTGGTCACTTCCAAGGCCAGCGCACGTGTTGTCCTGTAATCATCATCATCAGCCTATCGCAGTCTGTCTGTATGTCTGTCAGCCTATGTCAGTCAGTCATTCTTGGCTACTCGCATCCAGCTCCTGCTACCTGTCATCATAACTCACTACGTCTGTCGAGTCACGGTCTGGACCCAAGAACCCGTTTACCTTAAGGTTTGTCAGTTCTACGGCTAATATGGTCAGCCGACTACCACTTCAGCTTCCTAATACTGTGGGCTGTGCCGATCACTTTAGTTCTCTGCCGGATTACATCGTTTCTAATGCGATTCCTAAGAGAAACGCTGAGCTCTCCATAGCACGTTGTGCAACTGTAAATTTGTAGACCAGCCGTACCGTGAGGGCCCATGTTTTGTCTTCGTATGTCATAACGGGTAGGCCGCACTGGTTGAAGACTTTGGTATTAAGGCCGAAGGTATGAGAAGGCCCGACGAAGCTCAATGTTTTAATAATAGTGTTCTGATTGAAAGAAATGTAAATTGCGATTTATGACGTATTAAAAAAAACTACTTACTAGATCTCGTTCAAACCAATTTTCGTTAGAAGTGTATGTACATATGGTAATGTACATCATATATTTTATTAATTTTATCATTCTCTTATTTTAGAAGTTACAGGGGGGTGGGGTGGGGTGGGGTAGGGGGACACACATTTTACCACTTTGGAAGTGTCTCTCGCGCAAACTATTCAGTTTAGACAAAAATGATTACTATCCTATCAAACCTCAATATCATTTTTGAAAACCTATCCATAGATACTCCATAGAGAAAACAAATTTTTGAGTTTCAGTTGTAAGTTTGGGGACCCCCTTTTTTCTATTTTTGTATAAAAATATTAATGCGGTTTACAGAATACTCTACCTACAGAATATCTATTGACCAAGTTTCAATAGTATAGCTCTTATAGTTTCGGAATAAAAATGGCTGTGACATACGGACGAACAGATTTCCGTTTTTTGCTATTTGGCAACGGTACCCTAAAAACTGCCCAACCCATCTGAATTCTCCTGTTAATGATAAAAGTTATATACTAACTAATTAGGAAATAAGTTAATATAGAAGCAACAGTGTTTCTTCTGCATTTGGAAGACATAATAACATAGTCTGAAGAGAAGTTCGCGTAATTAGAGGCAGAACGCGGAGGAACTGCGGTTCAAACTTGATTCGATGTTTGTGTTTCATTATTTGCCTGGCGCGTGTGGTTGCAATATGAATCTCTCTGAAACTATTAATATGTAGATGCCTTGTATTTAGTTAGGTTATATTATACTTAGGACTTAGTTCCCTGTGTAAATATATGTTAATTATTAATTAACGGTGTAGACTCAGCAACAGTCGACAATGACAGATAGCAATTTCTCATAGACAAATGGTTAAATAACATAGTCATTTGTTGCACAGTGTAATTATTATATTTTTGTAATAATAATTATATTTCTAATAATAATTATTTTTGTAATAATTAATTATTATAAAATTAATCATAATAATTATAATCCTATCAAATGTAAAAATGCGTCAGATACCGGGACAGATTGATAGCACCAGTTCGGAAAAAGAATTATAAGACAGCTTTTTTTATTATGTTCTTTTGTTTGTCAAGAGAGTTATGGGGCCCCCGGAGGCTGAATTGTCCATACAAACGGTATACCAAGATTATTTGCAGTATAAACATATTTCCACGATGATATGTTGATATTCGGACTTAGACTGTATTTATTTAGGTTATAACGTCTTCATTTTTAAAAATAAACTAATCTAAAATAAAATATAAACAAATTAAATTTTACATATTTTACATTGTAAATGTCATGTTTTCATTTTGTTTTTTTCTGTCTTAAAAACAAAAATATTTCTAATATTGTTTCATCAATAACATATCTCATATTATTATGCTACTACTTACACAAAATAAATCGAAAAAATATTGAGTTTTCATTCATGATTTTCGATAGTACGAAACACATCCATATATTCACAAATTTGTAGCAAGCAATTAGTAGTGCTATCGCATCAAAAAATATTTCAATGTGTGTGTGATTCGTGACAGTCAAATAATGATAGCCGAACCTTCTACGAGAGAGTCCGAATTACTACGAATGAATGTCAATCCACATACACACATACAGCGGTGCACTCGTATCTACGTTGTATTTTGTCAAACAGAGACAGCAATATTTTATGAACAAATTTCAACTTGCAGTTTCGAGTGTCGTACGCCGGCCTCTTAATGTCACTTGATAGTAAGTTACAACCGTAGGTCATGGATGAGAGTAAAAGTAAGAAATTCTCTTTTATTTTATCACATCCTTAATATCAACAGCTTTGAAAAGACCACTACTGAACTTAGGCCTTTGCATAGAAAATTCAAGCTCAAGAGATTATATTCTAGTATACCACTCTGGCCAGACGAGTTAATATAGGATTTCTTTCAAGTTTATCTTCTTTTTGCAGTGATGTTACCCTACTTAGTTTGCTCTCCTAATCGCCTCTTACGACACCTTCACCATTTTGTATGTTTTTAGGGTTCCGAAGTTTATGACTCGGAACCCTTATAGATTCGTCATGTCCGTCCGTCCTCGACTTGCAGTCCAAACGGTAAGTGCTAGAAAGAAGGAACTTTGCATGAATATGTGTTGTAATAACGCCGACACAGTGCTACAATAAAATAATTAAAAATATTTTTATTTAACCCTTAATTACTCGCATGGGGTCAAATCATTTTTGGATTAAAAAATGAAGCACTTGTCGCGGCCTGATTCCCTCCACGCCCTCGGTAGCTTCATAATGCTCGTCTAAGTTTGTATTTTAGTAGCAACCAAGTCATGAAAGTGGAAGGCTTCGCCGCTACACTCTTGAGCGGTGACCCCATGCGAGTAATTACGTAACTTTTTGGAGGAGGTAAGTTTTTTATTTTATGTATTTTTTTGTGTATTATGAATTAAATTTGTATTATTATATGTTCAATGAATAATTGTTTGTTATAGATATGTTTTTAACAGCTTCAAACAATGAAATTATCAAAAAAAAAAACCGTTTTACTAAGAGCTTAGTCTTTTTGTCAGAGTTAGTCATGGATAGGAGAGAACAGCACTTTGTGCAATAGCTGGTAGAGTATGAAGGAGTTTCTGATAAAAAAAGAAGTTGGAGGGTCAGGTTCTGAGCCAGAGAAGTCAAAGCAACTCCTAAGGAGATAGAAAAACGTCTGATGGAAGTGCATGAGTTTGGGAAATCGCGTCCCACCAACCACTGCAAAACTCGTTCCAACAAAATGCTAGAAATATACAAGATTTGTGTGCAATGATCGTTCTGACATATACTGTCAACTGTGTAACAATGGTGATTCAGAGAGTACCTAAAAATACTAGTATTTATTATGACCTCAGTATACCTTAGTACAAATTGTTGATTATTGATAGTTATTTTAGTTTAACTTGTTTTTGTATAATTAGTCAGTATATCATGTTATTACTTATATATATTACTAGCTTTCCGCCCGCGGCTTCGCCCGCGTGGAATTCGTCTTACATGATTTTATGTTTGATAATAAGGAACTTCGACACAAATTTTCGTCCCCTATTTCAAACCCTTCTACCTTTATTTTCGCGATAAAAAGTATAATATGTCCTTTCCCAAGTTCAGTTCTATCTTCATACCAATTTACATCAAAATCGGTTCAGTGGTTTAGGTGAAAGCGTAACAGACAGACAGACAGACAGACAGAGTTACTTTTGCATTTATAATATTAGTAGGGATTACACCATCGGAAAGTAGAGATTTCATCAAACAGAAAACACCCCATTTTTTTGTAATAGGGTGAAAAAATTAAATATTTCAAATCAAAAAAATTACAGTGTATTCGGGACATAAAAAGGTAAGTTTTCACTAAACTTCGTTTAAAAATTATTTTATTTGTAAAAGATAAAAATAAAAAACCAAAAACTTTTTTTAATTTTTCACTTATAATTTGAGGTTATGTGAAAAAAGTGTAACTAAAAAATCGGCCAAGTGCATGTCAGGCCACGCACAGGAAAGGGTTCCTCAGTCACCCATAATGGTACGTGGATTAGAAATTGTATCCAATGGATAATTGTTATGTTTACGTATTAATGCGTTAATTTTGTATGACGTTTTCCAAGTAAGCACATTGTAGAAGTTAAGCCTCTGTAACTCCTGAACTAACAAAGTCATCTAATTCGTTATAGTTTTCATTTGAAGTTCATTATATGGGCCACTATCACGAATTTTTCCAGATTTTTTGAACCGGCCGTTTAGCTTTTAGAGGGGGAGGATGCCCGGTTTTACAAAAAAGTGGCCTTTAAAGTGGAATTTCTCGCAAACGGATTTCTAAATCAAAAAATCGTCTTAACAACCCTTTAATGTTTTTAAAAGACCTATATAATGATACCCCACATGATGGGGTAGCCGCGAGAAAAAAAAAACATCCACATTTTACGTATCGGGGAGGTACCCTAAATAATAATATTTTTCATAATTTTATTGTAGCACTTTGTCGACGTAATTACAATACATATTCATGCAAAGTTGCATCTTTGTAGCACTTACTGTTTGGATGGTAAGTCGAGGACGAACGGATGGATGGACAGACGGACATGACGAATCTATAAGGGTTCGAAGTCATAAACTTCGGAACCCTAAAAAGTTGTAGATCTTTTAATTACCTACAACTTTGCCATTTAACTTTTTTCCATAGGACTTGTAGTTTTGCCGGAAATTGAGATAAACTGTTTTTTACCCTTTCATCTTCCTTGCCTTATTCTCAATTTACCCTTTGTTTTAAATATTTAGCCATTCAAAGTGACTCTACCCTGCCTGATGGAAAGCATGAGCAGAATCCAAGAGTCGGGGCTACCACACTTGCTGCGAATGCAGACAATAATGTATGGCGGCCCACACTATGGCGGCTTAGTGAGATGCTTTTTACGCCCCGTTCGAGGAGGACCCGAAAACCTTCCCCCCCCTACCCGACCCCCCTCAGATCGCAGATCGCCCGTAAATTAATTTTCCTTTCATTTTTATAATATTCACCTCCTTTTCCAATTGGTTTCATCGTACTAAAATTTTGTTTTCAAAAATTATCTTCCCTGCTCTACTGGTCTTTATGTCATTTACAAACTATCATTATGGTTGCCATGCAAGTGTGTTATGCCTAGCAACCTGTGAAGTTTTGACAGGAGATAAACAGTGATACATTTTGACATCTGCGATTTATGTATTTTTATAATCACCTAGGTAAAAAGGTAAAAAAAAATTGTATCTCGATTATTGCAGTAAAAAGTAGCCTATGTCCTTTCCCAAGTTCAGTTCTATCTTCATACCAAATTTCATTAAAATCGGTTCCGTGGTTTAGGCGTGAAAGCGTAACAGACAGACAGACAGAGTTACTTTCGCATTTATAATATTAGTATGGATAGAATAAATAAAGTACTTTAATAATAAAATAGTTTTATTTACTTATATATTTCAAAATATATTAAAAACTACTCATACTATTTGGTGTCATCTGTGACCCCATGCGAGCAGTTATGTAATATTCTTTGTGCGAGTAATTAAGGGTTAAGGTACCTGCCCTAGACGTAAAGTGGGGGTGTTTTTTTTCTTGCGGCTACCCCATCGTGTGGGGTACCATTAGATAGGTCTTTAAAAAAAATAAAGTATTTTTAAGACGATATTTTGATTTAGGTATTCGTTTGCGAGAAATTTCACTTTAAAAGGCATTTTTTTGTAAAAACAGGGCGTCCCCCCCTCTAAAAGTTAAACCTCAAAGAATCTGGAAAAAACGTGATGGTTGTCCATATAATGAACTTTAAAGGAAAACTATAACGGATTAGATGACTTTATTAGTTCAGGAGCCAACTGCACGGTTGGCCTAGTGGCTTAAGCGGTCGCCACGCCGCTTCCTACTACGCCAAGTGTCGTGGGTTCAAATCCCACGTAGGACAACACTTTGTGTGATTCACAATTTGTTGTTCTGAGTCTGGGTGTTCTTTGTGTCCGTTTCATGTATGTTTGTAAAGTCCCCGCGACACAGGAATTTATATTCCTAATGCGGGAGTTGTCTTTTTTAAAAAAAAAAAAAAGTTATAGATGATTAACTTGTACAATGCGCTTACTTGGAACACGTCATTCAAAATTAACGCATTAATACGTAAACTTAACAATTATCCATTGGGTACGATTTTAAATCCACGATATTATTAGTGACACGTACTTGGCCGATTTTCAATATTACATATTTCGTCTGAAGTTACAGAATTGAGAAATGGGAAAATTTTTGTTGTATTTCGAAATCTTCATATTTATTACTAAAGGTAAAAAAAAAAAAAATTGAACCCTTGTGTCGAATAGCAGTTACAGTTATTTCAAATCATAATAATGCTATTACATGTATATTCTTGACTAAGAGTAAGTTAGGTCTCCATAGTAATAATCTTTCGAAACTACTCGTACTACTGTAAGCTTAACAAGTTTTTGTTTGAAGGGTTTATTAGAAGAAGTTAAACTTACCTAACAAGGTTAGCATACAGCTTTGTTCAACGTGATATACTCGTAGTTGTTCCATCGTAATTCAACTGTGAGACCTTATGTTCAGAGTTACGAGGTTTTCTCAATAGAGATCTACCGAGTGTTGTTCGAACCATTGTTTAAGAAGACACATTGTGAGGTTGTAAATTCCACATTGTTTAGAAGGGATTGTTTGTTTGTTTTAAATAATATAAAAGTACACATTACTTAAATGAACACCATTCAAGTTTTCTTTTTAACCGACCTCAGAAAAAAGGAGGAGGTTCTCAATTCGTCGGCTTTATTTTTTATTTTTTTATGTTTGTTCAGCGATAATTTCATCGTTTTTGAACCGATTTCAAAAATTCTTTTTGCATTGGAATGGGCATAGCTTGCAGGTTGTCACTATATCGGGATCTGATGATGGAATCCCAAGGAAATCGAGGGAACTCCTCAAATATCATAGGCACAATTGTCGCGATTTGGGTACTAATAGTTTTTTATTGAAGTCGGTTCCTTTTTGTTAAAATTATTTAATATAATGGACAAATATTGGCCTGTGTGGCACTGACTAGCCTGTGTGGCATTGACTGACCTGTGTGACATTGACAATAATAATAAATAGTTTTATAGTTTTCAACGCTTGATAAGTTTTGAGAATCGATTGACACCGGTTTTAATAAGAGATCTCTCTAATTTGAGTAATATTTTAAACCGTTTGTTGATCATATGAAACTCAAAAGTACCTTGCAATTTTCTTTATATTAGTTTTTGGTATCACCTCTGTGGAGTCAACCAATAAGCCTCGAAGTTTGTCTCTCATCCAGTTAAAAGGTGAAAAAAAATCCTAATTTATAAAATGAACATGTTGTATTTTGCAAATCCCGTGTTAATAAAATACCGTGCTAACGTAAATCCTGTAATAAAATTGCAACCACATAATCTCGCTCGTATCTTGCTATCCCTACAATCCTGTCTCATAAATTTCGTGTCAGCTGGCCCATAAATCCACAACGTCATTTACTGAAGCTTTGATTTAGTGCACGGCAGTGTGACGACATCTTGCAAGATGTTTTATGGGCTTTGAGGGGTTATTTTTACCCAATTATGGCAACACCATACGTATAGTTGCTGTTAGACTTATATCCAATACTAACATAGCCGTAGATACTTCATATTCTATTCAAAGGTTTGAACTGACAACGATCCAAGGTTGAAGTTTGGAACAGGTTCTGTTCTTGTACTATAAAAAAAACGTGCGGCACTCGGGGACTGCCGCGGTAAAGCCATTGCATAGCATATTTTTATCAACTTATGCAATTGTAATTATTTATTTATTTTTTATTAATGCAGTTTTTTTTCTTTGATATTAATTCAAGTTTAGAAAACCATATGCACTGTCTTTTTACCAACATACATTCTAACAATATTATTGCCAAACAATATAATCATCCTATTAACCGAAAGACAATGACAACTAAACAGAGAACATAATAGTAATATGAGCATATCTATGGAATAAAATAACGAAATATAGAAAGAAAAAGAATCTAGAATAATTGTGTTGTCGAGGCAACGCCACCGGCCGGCAGCACGCATGCGCTAATCTGCTTATAGAGCACGGAGCCGCCACATCCTTGTTGCACTGCAGTTACAATCATTCTCTCTATCCTTTTTTAGGGTGTTAGGTTTTTTCGCTACGGAATTTCTTGATTCAGTCGCCGCGCTCAAAGCCCGTTATAAAAGCTATACAATAGCTTAAAAAATCAATTTCCCTACTAGGAATACGTCCTGTATTGCGGGAAAATTTAAAAACGTACTTGAAATAGATGATAGAAAAACTAGACTAAAAACAACAGTTTGTAAATCACGCAAAGGGTCTCGAGCCTACAACACTAATAATGACTAACAAGGAATTAGGTAACTCCTAGGTGCTAGAGTGGGAACCATGATTAGTCGAATATAGTGTAAGCCCTACGACTACTTGAGGAAGGCGCCTGGTGGCGGATGGATTTGGACTGCCAAGACCGGGATGATTGCCACTCTTTAGGGGAGACCTTCGTTCAACAGTGGACGGCCATCGGTTGATTCTAATATAGCTATATTTTAGTTTTCATCAACCTTTAGGGGGCACCTAAGTGCTTATATGCCTCTTAATCTATTCTATGTTAGAGGGCTCCTAAGAAGGAGAGATTTCAATTCATCAATTGTTCAAAACGGTTGTAAGAGCAGTAAGAAGGGGCTCTACCATCCGTGCAATTACTTCTATAGTTGGAAGTGGTTATCATGACCATTTAAATTATAAAGCTATAATAGTTGAACACAATCGACTTTCTAGTAAGGTAGTATAACATTCTCTGCAAGTACAGCTGAGCTATTTCCCAAGCAGCTGTATTCACAGTTCAAGCTCAGCTCAGCTGTAATCAATACACAACAATTAAGACTCAACACCCATGCGACTGTGTTTAGTTTAAGATACTTTTATAAGCTTCACTTGTAACGATGAATGCAAGTTTTGAGATTACTTACAATTTTTAACTCTAAATTAAATTTTATTTGTATGCGAGTATATCATGCCTTCCAATTAACTGACAACTTTCGAGTTTCAATTCTGCCGTAGGATTGCGGAGTTCCGATGCCAGTCGCTCCGTGGAAAAACTGATATTCAGGTATAACCAGTTGAACTTGTAGCCGACCCCAAAGAAGATAATACGAGTAAATAGTGTGGTTGAAAATATTATAGCTTGATATCTTTGGAGAAGTACAATGTAGCTCTTTAGTAATTGCTGGTGACCTAATAATTCGGCATCCTACTCATGCTAGACGGGTTTCGTCACAGAACTTATATTTACAACGAAACTTAAACACAGTAATACAAATCCGTTGTAATCCACACCACTGTAGAACCAAAACTTAGTCCTTCATTTAATAATCTGTTGAAGTTTCAAGACATATCCACATAACTTGAAACAAGTCGTGGTTTGAGCTAGATGCAAGTTGAAATGTGTTACTATCCAAGTATTTCGAACTGATTTTGTATTCAGTAGCCTGCTACTATTCCTAGATGATGTTTCCATGTTGGAAACATGAATTAAATATTCTGGAGAGAATTGTATTCGTTTTACAACAATCTATACAGAAATACATTGAATTTCCTATCCCTTTGATTATTGTCTCGAAATATTGGCTAATGATTACTTCTTAAATATAATTAGTGGTCGAAATTCTACCATAATTCATTTGAATTATTTATTTTCTATTGTCAAAGACTAAAACTTCTATAATCTCGGATTTCGTCAAAATCTATGCGTTTATGTGTGTCTAATATATGGTAGTGTGTGTATTGTTTTATTATTTATTCAATGTATTGTTATGCATATTTGAATAAAAATTGCATTCTGCACTTCTCTACGTGTAAATTAAACTATAAGTGTGCGAAATTTCATCCTTCTCCGTCTTTGTAATTTTCATAAAAAGGTACAGATTTTTTTTTATTCACGTATTATTATATAGATTTGATACAGTTTGAAATTTACCAGATTTCGCACGGTAACACGGCATACTTAATTTTTTACTAAATCTCGGAGAGTAAAACCAAACCAAACCAAACCTTCTTCCTAGCTTTATTCCCAATATTATTTGGGGTCGGCTACTAGTTCAACCGGTTTTATCTGAATATCAGTTTTTCAACGGAACGACTGGCTTTGGATCTTCGCAACCCAGAAAATTTGGGAGCACTGACTTCCCAAAAACGATTGCCGTAGATATTTATGACAACCGGGACCGACGGCTTTACGTGCTCTGGGAGTAGGGAGTAAAGTCAACAATTTGCAATATTGTTTTTTTCTCAGAGAGTATCCTTGTAAGTGATTTACAAGGATACTCTAAGAGAATTTTACCGTCATTTGCGTTAATTAAACATCGTGTGGTTTTACTTATCATTAGTCTAGGAAAGGTGATACTATGGGTTGCCATGAGATAACACATTATTTCTACCAAAGGCATGAACCCTTACACACTATTCCTAATAAAAATATGTATAGTACATTTGTCGGCATATCAAAATCCTTTGTATTGTTTGTGGCCTAGTTTCAGATTGTACGTATGCTTTTTGTTCGGCTGAGGGTCTAAATTTAAGCACCCTATTCTGGTTAAACTGCATGATATTAGAAAATATTATTATTTGAACGTGTACAATGATAGCTTTCGATGACAATTGAATCCATCTGAGTAACATTAGGTACAGATCTTTATGTGTGTGTGTGTGTGTGTGTGTGTGTGTGTGTGTGTGTGTGTGTGTGTGTGTGTGTGTGTGTGCGTGTGCGTGTGCGTGTGCGTGTGCGTGTGCGTGTGCGTGTGCGTGTGCGTACGTTTATTTCTGAGTTTACCTTAAAACACTTTCCGTTTTGGAGATAATTCTTTCGGTTTGGTCTTCCAAACGTAATAAATACCTTAAAGGTAGTCTTTAGACGCGGTCCCTTAGTGTTATTTTTCCAATTTAGAATTTAAAACATACTTTTTATACTTCTTTTTAACCGACTTCAAAAGAAAGGAGGAGGTTCTCAATTCGTCGGAATCTGTTTTTTTTATGTATGATCAGTAGCTTACAGGTAGTTCCATCGTCACCATATCGGGATCTGATGATGGGATGCCAAGGAAATCGAGGGAACTCCTCAAATATCATAGGCACAATTGTCGCGATTTGGGTACTCGGAATAGTTTTTCTTTGAAGACGGTTCCTGTTTGTTAAAATTATCATGTTCCTACCTCATGCAGTAATCCTAACACAGCTTGTTTTTCAAAAGAAAATAAAGATGTATAAAACGTTATATTAACATTACATTTAAAAAGTGCTTTCATAATATTTCAGACGGTTTCCGATCACGTCCTTTAAGAGATAAGAAGCATTCTTATCGTCTTTACTGCCTCGAGAGCTAAACGTCATTTGTAGTCAAAGGATTTCTAGAAACCTTTTTTATTCGGATGAATTGTTCAAAATTGTGATCTCGAGATGTAACTGACATTCAAATAAAATAACCTGAGGATCTATAGACCAATGGGGCAAATTATTTTTACCTGAAACTCTTTTAGCAATTCTTTCAGAGTGTATTTGTCGCCGCGTCACTTACCTGGAAAAGGAAAAAATATATTAAATTTACATGATTAAATGACATAACGATACAAAAAATTTATATAATAAAACGTTAAGAAATCGAAACTAATATTATGAAGAGAGATTTCATTTATTTTTTGTGTGTTTCTGTAATCTAAGTTCAGGGATAATTTAAACTTCTAATGGCGAAAGAATTTTTAATCTATCAAGTAGTATTTGAATTAAATCTTTACCAAGAAACGAAGAGATAAAAGTCAAGACCTATTTAGTTATTTGATAATCGGCATAAAAATTAAAAAAATGGAAATTAATTAAAAAGTATGGTGACGAAATAGTTTATACCTTAGATGTGTGTCTATAAACTTCAATTCTACATAATAATATACAGTATAAATCGCACAGAATTATTTTGCCAGATGAGAACGACCCTTCGGAATCCACAAATCTAATACAAAATATTAGTGAGAATACAAAAACTCATATACCACACAACATAAAATGAATACGTCATAATGATGACGTAATAACCCAACCAACTAATAATACCGTCGGGATAATCTTCAGTGATGAATACAGGACAGTATACCATCTTTATTAATATCAGATGTTATTGTTCGCAAATATAAGGCTTTGATGAGTTTCTTTGAATAATGTGGTGGATTCAGACTTAGAAAATAATAGGCTTTTTTCACTTTAGCATATCTTGAATCAATGATTAAAATCAGTCATATTTTTTCAATAAACATTTGTACAATATTCTTGCGTCTTGAGACAGTGTTTTATTTTATTGTTTTTGTTCTACCTACGACATTAATAAACTATCAGAAATTAAAACTAACAACATGTTGTTGGGTTTTTCTTTCAAGAAGTTCTTGAAAGCAGCCTGGAGTATGGGAAGACAGCACGCTACATAATCGGCCAGGGTTATCATGAACACATATGGCAATCGTTATTGGGAAGTCAGTGCCCTTGAATATAATTATGACTAGTTGAATCTTCGATTTTAGTTCGCCCTCAGGGTTGCTGACACCGAATCGGTTGAACAGTCGACCCTAAAATAATATTCAGTATAGTAAAGGTTAGGTAGATGAGGTATTTATAATGAAAAGAAAAATAAAACAAGATAAGTACATAAATGAAAAAGCTTATGTTAAGCTGTTTATACAAAATTTAATCCTAATTAGTCTATAAACTTTTCACTTGTGTCAGAGAATTAGCTCGTAAAAAAAATATAGAAAAAGAAAAAGTTGAAAACTATAATCCGACTACGCAAATCTTTTGATAAAATTTACATGGCCTATGTCACCCACGCTATTACGTATAATGACTGAACTTCATTTATCAAAATAGGTGCAATAATTGCAACATTTTCCACTTCAAGTTGACACGTTTTGCGATTTCAATAAATTTCTAATTGGATTTGAAAAATATTATAATTTGCTTCAACATTAACATCAGATAATGTTATAAAAAAATTAAAAGATACGACGGACGGCTTGACATAGAAACGAACAAAATAAGCAGCTAACATAGTGATAGAGTTTACTTTACCAACCCGTCTGGCCAGCGTGGTATAGTTGGCCAAAACTTCCTTTCAAAGGAGAGGCCTATGTCCAGCAGTGGTCTGTTAAAGGCTGGTAATGATGATGATGATGATGATGACTGCATTCACAAGTATTACTTTTGGATTGATATCATGACTGCCTTGTTGATCTAGTGTTCAGCGTATGCGGCTGCTGATCAAGAGGTCTCGGGTGCGATTCCCGGGTCGAACCAAATATTATTTGTGTGATACACAAATATTTGTTTCGGAGTCTGGGTTTTTTCTATGTATAATATATATTTCCAAAAAAGGGTTGGGACTGGATGATGTTGTGTATCAGATTGTGTATTTATCCTTACTAATATTAGTAACTCTGTATGTCTGTTACGCTTTCACGCCTAAACCACTGAACCGATTTTGATGAAATTTGGTATGAAGATAGAACTGAACTTGGGAAAGGACAAAGGATACTTTTTATCGCGAAAATAAAGGTAGAAGGGTTTGAAATAGGGGACGAAAGTTTGTGCCGAAGTTCTTTATTATCAAACATAAAATCATGTAAGATAGTTTAATCTACCCTTATCGTGCCGCGCGATATAAACGAATTCCACGCGGGCGAAGCCGCGGGCGGAAAGCTAGTTTATATATAAATTAAAAAAAAAACCTATTACGCAGAGTAGTCACTTTAGCGGGCTCATACCTAAAAAATCATATCTAAGTCGTTGTCTGAAATAAAGGAACATCCGTGTTGGTCCTTCATGCCAGAGTACGCCACTGGTCTACCGAGTACAATACATCCAATATCAAATGCTTAGAATTCCTTCCCTTGTACCCAATCGTTTTGAGCCACAAGTATGTC
The DNA here is from genome assembly GCA_932526445.1 of Phragmatobia fuliginosa. Taxonomy (NCBI): domain Eukaryota; kingdom Metazoa; phylum Arthropoda; class Insecta; order Lepidoptera; family Erebidae; genus Phragmatobia; species Phragmatobia fuliginosa. The sequence goes on along the minus strand of OW052057.1, from coordinate 59,540,083 downwards.
TGGTGTATTATGTCGGAAGAGTATTTAATTAAAATACTTTTCATCTGTTCTTCTGTTGGTCTAGTGGTTAGCGTATACGACTGCTAATGAAGAGGTCTCGGGTTCAAATCCCGGGTCGGGCCAAAAAGTGTTTTTGGGATTTTCTTAGGAAATGAAATTCCTAATAACTGCCCGGAGTTTGGAAGTTTGGCGGTGAAACACGCCCGTGCCTCGAAGAGCACGTAAAGCCCGTCGGTACTAGTTGTCATGAACACCTATGGCAATTGTTATTGGGAAGTCAGTGCCCTCAAATATACTGATAACTAGTTCAACCTTCGAATTTCAGTTCTCGCTTAGGGTTGCGGAGGTCCGATGCCAGTCGCTCCGTGGAAAACCTGAAATTCAGGTAAAACCGGTTGAACTAGTAGTCGACCCTAAATAAAATTGGGAATAATGGCTAGGAGTATGAGGAGTGATAATCAAAATACAATAACTTAAAGTTATCCCTAACGGGGAGACATAGTCTGGTCAAATGCCCGAGGGAAATCAACGGTCGTTGGTCGTGGTCTCCCAATAAAATAGATGTAATACTCAAAGTTTTTATGTGTACAATTTAATCGAGTATGAGGTGACAGAGTTCAATGCGCTTTCACAGATAATTCGGCTTTAAACGAAATAGGTGTCTGGATGGAGCAGGTAATTTCAACCATTTCTAGTTTAATAAGATTAACATTGATGCCTGTGAAATGGTGCATTCAATTTTCTTTGCATAAAATATTTCGAACGTTTGACACACAACGCCATTTAGTCATAAGCTAAGCAGAGCTTGTACTAGATATAAATAAATAATAATAATAAATAAATATTTGGGACATCTTACACACAACGCCATCTAGTCCCAAACTAAGCAGAGCTTGTAATATGGGTACTAGACAACTGATATAAATACATAAACATACTTTTTTTTTTTGTAAATACATACATATTATACATAGAAAAACACCCAGACTCCGAAACAAATATTTGTGGATCACACAAACATTTGGTTCGACCCGGGAATCGAACCTAAGACCTCTTGATCAGCAGCCGCATACGCTGACCACTAGACCAACAAGGCAGTCGATAACTGATAATAATACATGTTTAGTTTTATAAATAAATACATGTTATAAATGGAAAACAGCCAAACTCCAAAACAAATATTTGTTGATCATACAAATACAAACAGATATTGTAACAAATAATCTGGCTTTCTATTGCAGAATAAAGATATTTTGAAATCACTTTAGTAGATCCAGTAATTACCCACTATGATATTTTGGATATGGCAGAATCGTTGCGGAAGGTTCAAGAGATGCTGCACTGGCACAAGAGATGGCAGTGGCAGCAGTCGAAGTGATCCGTCAGAGTACCAAGGTAATAGACATAGCTTCGAAAGTAGTTTAATGTGGCAATGGACTGCTCAAATATGTCGCAGATGTCAACAATGTTATCGGTTAGCGAGTTTTGGGGAGGAGACTCATGTCTGAGTCGTCCAGGCAAACGTAGTGTGGGGCGCCCTCTGGCGTAGCTTTTTTATTAACTTATAAAGTTTAAATATTTTCTTTTCTAAAAATATTATACACAAATAACGTAAATATTCATAAAACTAAATCACGTTTTAATGTAAAAACATTTTTACAATATTGCTTGTATTATGCAAATTTGCCCTTAACAGGTCAATGACACACAAGGGCGTTTTATCCCTAAGCCACTAAAGTCGTCTGAAGTTTGCATAAATTTTATCTCTTCGACGACCGCCACATGGAACAATTTGCTTCAAATGGCTTATAATATGCTGGGATATACTACATTTTTATTCTAAATTAAATAGGTCCTCAAATGCCACTGCCCCAAAGGATTAAAAAAGAAAAAGATAATTATAGTATTGCATGTTAGGGAAAGTATCAGTCTTGTAACTATTGCTTGAAAATTAACTGTTTGAAAACTATATTTAGAATAATTTTGTTATACCAAATTGCTTCTTCACTTCATAGCACTATCAAACTCTTGCAAAATAATTACCTAGTATAAATTATTAAAGTTAAAATAGTTTACATCTTCTAACCAAATCTAAAGAACAGAAAACTAGCAAAATAGTTAATCATTACAACTGTAATGCCATCGTTTAGTACTTGAAACTAACCGATAATAATACAAACGGTATTAGAATTTTAAAGTAAACACGCCCACCAGGTGTTCAAAGCGACTTTGATGGCCATTTTATTGCTCCTGGAAGCGAACTCGAAACCGCTAGTACAAATAAATGTAACGGTCTTTATTACGCTAATACAAATTACGACATCATGAAATACATTGGCAAAATCCATGTTTTTTTTTCTTTAAAACTCACAGGCATAGATAATACAATAAACAATTGATATTCTTGTTCATTCAAATTTGCCTTACAAAAAAAACAAGGTTATATTTATTTATTAAACTATACTGCGAATACACAAAACCATTGTTTGATTCTGCATCACACTTATAAAGTATTTTTAAGGAATATGAGACTATAAAAACCTTCTTTCTAAGAAGAGGCCTATGTCCAGCAGTGGACTGTTAAAGGCTGTTGATGATGATGATGATGAGACTATAATTACATATTTGATTATCTTAGCACCTAAATTATATGTTTGAATAAACAATAGTTTTAAAAAACTAAACAAACAACTAAAAAGTAGAAAATAATTTTAATGTACCAAATCGTGGGGCGACGTTATTGATATATTTTCAGAAAGCAACTCACGCTTTGTTACATTAAAATTGTTTTGTTTAGTTTTTTTAAACTCTTTATTTAGTTTTTTTTCAAATTAGTGTATTATATTACAAATTTGAACAAAATCTGGCCGTTTAAAGTGGGTCAAAATCGCACCTAAAGGAGTCTCACAAACAAACATACAGATGAAGCTTATATAGAGCTTGTAAAAATAAAAACAGAACTTAAATAAGATGAAATAACAATTAGGTAGTAGATCCACGCTGATTTCAGCAGGAATGGGGCGGCTCGACCGGAGCAGTACTACCCTCACACAGAAGACCATCCTAATAATGACAGCATTCTTGCTGTCGTATTTCGTTGGTGAGTGTGAGACCGGAAGCCCAATCATTCTGCATCATTCTCCCGCCCTTCGAAGGCCGGGAGAATGATGAAGAATAATCTAACCAGGCTGCCATGGTAGGGGTCACCATGCTACATTGCCTACCCTCACAATAAGCATGGTGACCCCTACTCCTGGATTCTACTCATGCTTTCCATCAGGCAGAGTAGAGTCACTTTGGCCGGCTCAAATAATAAAAAAAAAAAATGTGGGTTTCCTATAGCACTCATAGCACACATTTTTTTTTCTTCCCACCCCTCCGAAAAACTGTCTTAGGAAACTCTCCAATTAGTCGTCTAACTAAGCCTGTTAATGAGTACAGCATGAGTACTTACTGGATACATTCAATGATTCTTTATGTTACTTCTCAAAATGTATTAACTCTCTCATTGACAACTAAATTTGTACAATTTGTAGAACGTCATGGACATTTTTGTTACACGCTTTATATTAGCTTCATCTGTATGTATGTAACCGATTACTTTGGGTACGATTTTCTTTCAATTTAATTGAATAAATTCGTTCAATTTTGTAGATTTATCGAGGACCGATGACAATACACTAATTTGAAATAAAAATTAAAAAATTTAACAAATTAGTCTTTTTTCAAATTTTAAATATCATCTAATCCCACACTAAGCAGAGTTTATATCATGGGACAACTGATATAATTACATAAACTTTCCTTTTTTTTTGTAACTACATACATATAATACATAAAAAATGATCAGATAAATCTCACAAATATTTGTTGTTATACCTCTCCAGGGATAAAAATTTTGAATGTAGATTAAAGAAAAAAACTATTTTAATCTAAATATCCAATATGCAGTATTCGCTTATCTTTTCAAGTGCGTTGGTAATCTAAGACCGTACCTAAATAAGATCAATTGTATACCCGAAAACCTTTTAGCAGAAACCCTTATCAGAACCCTTTTCTGGCAGCTTATAACAATATCTTGGAAAGATGTGTTCAATTATATATTATGTAGTTATTACGTCTAAACAATAGTCTTTTGTTTATATTTTGGAAACTTATTGTGAAACCTTAGATATTTAAGGTCAGGCAATATTTGGGTGTTTGAATGGAAAACGATTTTTGTGAATGTTGATTTGGTAATATTGTTATTGGTTATAGTGACAATGATAAAATTGGTAAAATAGTTAGTGATGATAGAATTTGCTTCTGCAAAATTAATAGAAATACACTTGTATGAAGAACGGTTGTATTTCTGAATTAAAAGTTTTTTCTTTACATATCTTCTATATGGTATGATTCCAAACTTGGCAAAGTCTATGTTGTAATTATCAAACTGCTGTAATACAAACTTATTTTTTTAAAAGGACAACTCTCGCACTATTAATATACTTGTACATTGGGTGTTGCGTGGTACTTTACAAACAAACATGAAACAGACACAAAGAACATTCAGACTCAGTACAACAATTTCTTGATCAATTAAAGTATTGTACCACGTGGGATTTGAACCCAAGACACTTGGCGCAGTAGAAAGCGGCGTAGCAACCCCTTAAATCACTAAGCCAAGTGGTATCTAAAAACATTTTTTTTTTTAATATTTAGCCTAGCAAAATGCCTGATGGAAAACACGAGCAGAATCGAAGAGTGGGGCCACCACACTTGCTGCGAATGCAGACAATAAAGTATGGCGACCCACGCAATGCCAGCTTAGTTGCAGTTTTTCACGACCCGCTTAGACGACCCGGTGTCAAAGTAGGAAGGAAACGCATGAGGAAGGAAGAGCCGAACCGTTTTATTCTGGTGCGTATTTCTTATTTGAACATAAAAGTGTTATTTGTTATTAACCTCATATATCTCTCATATCTCTCATATATCTAGTGTTCCAAGTGTTCCTTTGTAATCTCAACTAGCATCAGTAAACGATATAACTATTCCTTATATAGGGCTAGATTGGGCAATAATAGTTATTGCCACAAAAGAACCATTACAATAAACGTTTGGTTCTGAATGGCTTTCAGACTCATTTTGCCTTCACAGTTCAACAGTAATAGGTTGTAACTGGATATTTGTGTTGGGTGTAAAGAGGAATAGATTTTGTAATCAATACTTGTTATCTTACAACATCTGTTTTGACGTAAAATATATATTAGGTTTTCTCTGTGACTCCGCCTGCGTTTATGTTGATTTTATCGATAAAGAATAGCATAATGTCCTTCTACGAGAATCATCGGCTTAGCCGTAAAAGACAGACAGACCGAGCTACTTTCGAATTTATAAAACTTGTTTTCTTTATATTTAAGCCTATCAAAGTGACTACTCTGCCTGATAGAAAGCATGAGTAGAATCCAGGAGTAGGGGTCACTTCATCCTTATTGTGTGGGTAGGCAATGAAACATGGTGACTAATTTCATGGCGGCCTGGTCAGATATTTCTGCATCATTCCTCCGGCCACCCGGAGGCCGGGAGAATGATGCAGAATGATTAGGCCTCCGGTTTCGCACTCACCAACGACATACGACAGCAAGAATGCTATCATTAAATAAAAAAATAATAAATGTAGTATAGATGATAGCGGATAGTGACGAATTGTTAAGTAAGAGATGTTAAAAGTATGTATGTAGATGCAGAGACAAGATTTGTTAAAAAATGCTTTTTTGCCGGTATAGAGAGGAAAATATTATATACTATATATATTTACAAAAAAAAAGTATGTTTATGTATTTATATCAGTTGTATCCATAGCACAAGCTCTGTTTAGTTTGGGACTACATGACGTTGTGTGTTAGATGTCCAAAAATATTTATTATTATTAATCGGAGTTTATATAAACTTAGTCTTATTTTTATCTTGCGAAATTCACTTCTTCTCAGTATTTTATCGGTTTGTTAAATGCGTATTGTTAAGCACCTTTTACTGCATATATCATTTATTAAAATCTAAATTATTTCCAACGTTATTACCAACATCTCTAACTTAAACCCTTAGAATTAAGTGCTAAATTAAGTGAAAATTCCGACTTTTGATTCTGATCACGAACATTAATCGGGAAATGGGAGATTTCAGCCGCACTTAGACAGTTTTAACCTAAATTTAGAGAAAGCTAACGTCTTCTTTTAGAAAATTTACGTCCTTTAGGTTTCAGAAGTCCTAAAACAGGAATTTTTATTGTTCATACGTCTGTTTTTTGCCTTGGTCAATGTAAGAAGTACTCGAAAGCTATTAAACAGTTTTTTTTATATGAGCCTGCTAAAGTGTCTCAGCTCTGTCTGATTGAAAGAATGTGCAGTATCCAACAGTGTTGGTCACCATGCTCATTGTGAGCGTACATAGTGCAGCATCCGGTCTTGCACTCACCGTTGAAATACATACAACTGCACAGAATCTGTTATTTTTAGGTTGGTCTTCATTTTTTCTTCTGGTCTACGGTTGAGAAATTTAAAGGATGACAATGTATTTAAGTCTCTATGAGTTGAACATGTCCACGGACGGCTGTAGTTACTTTCCATCAAGTAAATTATTATAGCTTCGTTCCATTTATAGTATGTATTATAATGTTACTGTTAGTGTCTTTAAATAGACACAATATGAGCTTCTTTGGTATACTAACAAATCTATCATCAGTTGGCAAAAAGGTTTTAATAGTTTTGATATATAAGGTGCATTTTGGATTATCACTAAACATATCAACACACATCACAACACATCAACAGCTTTTATCAGTTTGCTGCTGGACATAGGGCTCTCCTTAGAAAGGAAGTTTTGGCCTGCTGTACCACCCTGACCAGATTGGTTCAAGCTTTCCTTCTCTTTGCCTTGATGTTTGTAGAGGGACGGGTGTGTCGTGTCTCTGCAACACAAAGGGAGCGTGAATTTTTATATCGCGATTCAGGACCTGTAGTTACATCGTAATTCCGTGGTTAAGTGTTTCTTCGGTAGATAGCGCTGTTGTATATTTTCGTTTTGTACTGTATGTGAAAGTCGCCACAATGTTGTCCTGCTTAGTTGGCTCCTTTGAGATGAGATGCAGGATTGGTGACTCTCATTATTCTTAATGAGTTACACATACTACAAACAAACACCCACACTTATCTAAGTTTAGTACCTTACGTTGTCTCTCAAATTTATATAGAATAAATTTCGGGGAATCATTAATTTTGAAGTACCTTTTTAACTTCTTAAACTTTATGAAGAGTTTGGACTTATTCTAGAAAATACAGATATGACGGTTTTATATTTAATGGCCTTTTTATATCGTCGACAGTAAGATAGACTGGGTTTCAAAGTGCTAGTGTTATGTAGGTAAATGTCATTTATCCTCATCGTGGCCTAGATGAGTGATTTTATTAGTTTATTGGCTTTCGATAATAGTTTAATAAAGTGCAATGGTTATTATTCAAACTAAGCACTCGAGTATATAAAAAAAGTTTTAACGACATTTATTAAAATCATGTATAACAATACGGTGAATTGTTACATTATTTGTATATGATATTGAACACCTATGGCAATCGTTATTGGGAAGTCAGTGCCCTCAAATATACTGACAACTATTTCAATCTTCGAATTTCAGTTCTCCCTTAGGGTTGCGGAGGTCCGATGCCAGTCGCTCCGTGGAAAAACTGAAATTCAGGTGAAACCGGTTGAACTAGTAGCCGACCCTAAATAAACTTGGGAATAAGGCTAGGAGGATGAGGATGATATCCGATATGACATGGGTAATGCGATATATGCGCTACGCTGATTTCATCATGAATGAGCAGGCTTGACCGGGCAGTTCTACGCTCACACAGAAGACTAACCTAGAACGACAGAATTCGTTCTGTTGTTTTTCGTTGGTGAGTGCGAGAACGGAGGCCCAATAATTCTGCATCATTCTCCTTGCTTCTGGAGGCCGAGAGAATAATGCAGAAATATCTTAATAAGCCGCCTGGTGTGGGTCAAAATGTTGAATTGTATGCACTCATAATGAAGTGGAAAAGAAAACCTTTACATAGTATTCAAGTCAATATCTTCGCCTTCTTCGCTTTATTCACACATGACAGTGTAGCAATCAACATCATCCGCCTTAAACAGCTCATTGCTGGACGGAGGTTTCTTAAAACAAAAGGTTATGGCCTACCATATCCTGATTACTACAGGAGTTATTACCTGGTCTATAGCAAGTTTTCATTCTCTTTATTCTTCGTTATTAACGTTTTTAGTCAGTTTATTTAAAATCACTCACAGCCATTAAAAGACAGCAGGAGAAAAATGATACACCTACAAAACTGGTGTAATTAATAAAGACATTCGATATTTATTCTAAAACTCAAGTCTTTACCACTAAATATATATCTCCTAATAATAAATCTATGTCTACAAACGACAGAGATTTATGAATAATACTGTCATACTGATCGGTACTAAGTGCTTAACAATGATCCGTTGTTTGAGTATTAATGTTACACTTATTTTGTTAGCAAATATTTACTTGTTTCCTTTGTTCATTTACGGTATTTAGAGGTATTTTACTTCTCTATAGCTACTTAATACCTCAGCTGAACTGAATTCTGTCTGACGATATTATCATAAGTTATACGATTATTATTTGACTGTGTGATGAAATTGCCTTTACCATGTAGAGTATTCTGAAAGAACTGCTCCAAAATATCCCTTTGGACAACACGTGCTGGCCTTGGAAGTTACCGCTTCCGAGTAGTAGAAATACGCTCTCGAACTAAGCTATTCGGCTCTTCCTTCCTGTGCAGAGCAATCAAAAACTAGAACTTGCTACAAGTGCTTGTGTTTCCCCAACATTATGATCTCGAGTCTTTTAATCGGGGCTTGAAAATGCATTTTTCTAGAGTGATGTGAATGTATTTAGATTTATAAAAAAACTCTGTCGATTTTGTTGTTAAATCGTTTTAACAACAAAAAACAACAAGGATTTTGTTTTCAACCATCTTTCAGCAAGGTTCTTGAAGCAATGTAATTCGATTTTAAAGATAGATTGCATATACATATTTGTATTATTAATAAAGAAAGACCTTAGTAATATAATTTCCCCATTTGTTCGAAAAATCTCAATCTTTCTCTATGAATATGAATTGTCTGTAATAAAGTAGATGGAAGTAATATTATGGTACGTTTTTATTTCATATTAGATGAGAAGGAAAGTCATACAGTTATCAGAATAACATTTTTAGATGGTAAATTACAAATAGCTTTCCTGCTTCATAAAATAAGGTCATTATCAAAATAGTATATACCAGCACAGTATTACCCGTAAATTGCGAGTAAGGCCGTGGATTTTTTTTTTGTATAAACTTTTAGTTTGGTATAAATATTAAAAAACATTTATTTATTTATTTAAAACCTTATTAATATTATAAATTTAGTTTGTGAGTATGCATGTATGTTTGTTGTTTTTCACGCAAAAGCTACTGAATGTATTTTGATGAAACTTCACAATAATATAGCTTACATATCGGAATAACACATAGGCTACTATTTCCCACCATGACGAACCTGCCATATGTCCAACAGGGGCTTGAAAACGCTGTTAATGATAACACACTTTAACTTTTTTGTGATGTACAATATAAATTACGAACTTATCCCCGCATCACTTAAAAACTCATCTATCGGATAAACACCAACAAAAAAATTAGGTCACTGTTTTTATATCAAACTTGACCCGCAAGATGGCGTTCAAGTTATAGCCACTAAGCTTTATCGGAATAATAAATCTGCACTTAATATAAATCTGTATCGATCCCGTTTAAAGAGATCAAGGGCTAAGAGGATTTTAGAAAATTCATTGTCACGGAAATTGTTAAGTGACAGAAAAGTCTTATGAAATTTTAGAAGCGTTATTTGACCTAGTTGACATACCCTATGTGTCCGGGATAGGGTCGAGGACGTTCACAGTAAACGATCGAGGAACGTTATTTGGAGCTGACAAAAAGAATTGACGATTTATTAGAAAAACTTTATTAAAATGTTTGACTGAATAGTTTTTTGGAATTCTGTTCTATTATAAAATACTTTTGTATATAGGAAAACAGGAATACATCCTTATTTTTTGAAATATGGTAACTTTTAGCTTGCCATAATAAATGGAATAAATGGAAAGTTAAAAATAACCTCAAAGAGTACATACCTAGAACCTCTATGCTATGAAAATGAAAACCACTTCAAGGAGCTAAGTGCTAGACATTGACTTCAAGCTCTCACAACTATTAGTATTACAAGTGCGAGTCGGACTCGCCCATGAAGGGTTCCGTAGAAGCAAGTAACATCATATCAAAGTTCTTGTAGTTTGTTGTAAGTTTGATCGATGTTTTAATAATAGTGTATTGATTGACTGAAAGGTAAATTGCGGTATACGATTTTTGACGTATTAAAAAAAACTACTTACTAGATCTCGTTCAAACCAATTTTCGCTATAAGTTTGCATGGTAATGTAGATCATATATTTTTTTAGTTTTATCACTCTCTTATTTTAGAAGTTACAGGGGAGGGGGACACACATTTTTCCACTTTGGAAGTGTCTCTCGCGCAAACTATTCAGTTTAGAAAAAAATGATATTAGAAACCTCAATATCATTTTTGAAGACCTTTCCATAGGGTGGTGTGGTGAATGGTTTAATGAAAAAAAAATTAAGTTTCAGTTCCAAGTATGGGGAACTCTAAAAATTGTTGTCTGTCTGTCCGTCTGTTTGTTCCGGGTAATCCCTGGAACGGATGGACCGATTTCGACGGGACTTTCACTGGCAGATAGCTGATGATATAAGGAGTTATTAAGGCTTCTTTTTTAAGACTAGCTTTGCCCCGCGGCGTTGCCCGCGGTTACAACAACAAACGCGGGCAACTCAGCTAGTAAACTATAAAAACAAAACCTATGTATGTCTAAGACAAACATTATTTTGTCAAACAACCTTGTCCAATATTACGCAGTAAAAACTATCACAGACACTGTCAATATTTTTATATTTTTAAAACATTCTCGGGACAGGCACAGGGTTGCGCACCCTCGGATTTATGTAACAGCCATAAAGATGACTAGCAGCAGCACCTTAACGGCACTGGTTATGTAAAGTATAGATTGGTAAAATGTAGAATAAGTAATGTTAAAGTTTTATTTTATAGCCTTATACAATAAAACTAGTTCCAAATGTGCAAAAGACATATTTCATATTTTTTAAGTTATTGTATAGCTTTTATCGCAGGTTTTGAAGGCGGCGACCGAATCAACGAATTCCGTAACGAAAAAACCTCACACCCTAAAAAAGGATAGAGATATGATTGTAACTGCAGTGCGACAAGGATGTGGCGGCTTCAAGATTAGCGCTGGCCGTTATCCGTTGCCTTGACAACACAGTCATTCCATACTTCTTCTTCTTCTTTTACTTATTTAGTTTCTTTATTCCATAGATATGCTCATATTACTATTATGTTCTCTGTTTAGTGCTCATTGTCTATCGGTTAAATGGATGATTATATTGTTTGGCAATAATATTGTTAGAATATGTTAGTAAAAACAGTTTATAGTGTTTTCTAAACTTGATAAATCTAATGTGCAGAAAAAAAACTGCATATATAAAAAGTAAAAAATAATCATAATTGCATAAGTTGATAAAAAATGCTATGCAATAGCTTTACCGCGAAAGTCCCCGAGTGCCACACGACTTTTTTATTTTTAGAGCCCCAGCAGTTATTCCGACTGCCACGTTGGTCTAGTGGTTAGCGTATGCGGCTGCTGATCAAGAGGTCTCGGGTTCGATTCCCGGGTCGGACCAAATATTATTTGTGTGATTCACAAATATTTGTTTCGGAGTCTGGGTGTTTTCTATGTATAATATGTATGTATTTACAAAAAAAAAAGTATGTCTATGTATTTATATCAGTTGTCTAGTACCCATAACACAAGCTCTGCTTAGCTTGGGACTAGATGATGTAAAAAAAAAAAAGTTGCCTTACCTGAATGGTATAACGACCCGAAGCACGACACTACCGCCAGCAAGACATTTGGGTAGACTGTGGAAACACTCAAAACCACCAGAAAGATACTAAAGAACTTTTATTACAAGCCCAGGCTTTATATATATACATTTTCAAAAGAATATAAGGTATGTATATAGTATTAAAGACAACATACAATAATTGAAATATCTATCGCTTTCAAATACAGAAAGACGTAGACGTAGACGTATATGTGTGGGAAAAAGCAGCATCAATTCCAAGCAAATTTATCCTTTAAATAATCTAAAACTGTAAAGTAAGCAAAATTCTTGATATTTGTTTGACACAAACTCCCTGTACTGTACTTGTACTGTAACTTGTAACTGTAACTTGAATTATTCAAAGCGAACCAACTACACTTCACAATTTACTAAGGTACTAAACACCAACAATTTCATTTACAATCCATTCCTACTTTGTTTGTTTCACTCAAAGCAATCTTTGTGAGTAATTCAGCATTTATTGCGAGAATCAAGTTAGATGACGGCATATATAACTTAAATTGTTACAAGACCGCAGAGACTTCTAGTTTGTAACTTGAATAGTTAGCTTTGAATCAATACGAAATGTTTAAAGTAAATTTACATTAACTTTTATCAAACATCGTTGGCTTTTTAGACCACTAACCGTACATCCAGTTCAAACAAGAATTCCTTTGAGATTTGTTGCTTGGATGAGCTGTCTACTGCCATATTACCGGACAATCTTCTGTAAGCTTTGTTCAAAAGGGAATCCTTGAAATTGTGCTGCTACTGACGTTTTATTTGTTAAGGCTAAATTCTGCTGGTATTAGGAAATATTTCTACATTATTGAAATTAAACTTACTTGTACTTTTATTCCACAATAATTTTTTTTTGGAATATTTTTTCGGATATCTTACACACAACATCATCTAGTCCCAAACTAAGCACAGCTTGTATTATGGGTACTAAACAACTGATATCAATACATAAACACACATTTTTTTGTAAATACATACATATTATACATAGAAAAACACCCAGACTCCGAAACAAATATTTGTGCATCACACAAATAATTGTTCTGACCCGGGAATCAAACCCGAGACCTCATGATCCGCAGCCGCATACGCTAACCACTAGGCCAACAAGGCAGTCAACAATTTATTGAACTTCCTTCTGTATCTGACTCATTAAGCTTTATGGCAATAAAAAAAAGTATTTCAACATTTTCCACCAAGTACCCACAACCGAGAATATAAATTATATAATACATAATTCTAATTAGCTAAAAGTCTAAACAGTCTTAGTGGTGATCTAGAAAAAAAGGAAACGGTTAAAAATACGACATCTTTGGGTACGCAGTTTGCTATTGATATTTAATTGATCCATAAAACAAGATCCTTAGTATCCAAAACTATACCTTGATGATGCTAATCTTCGTAATTTTCTGCATTGAATTTGTCAACAAGTAATGTGAATAACATGAAACGTGTTAAACATTAATGCTCTTATCTACTTACCTAGTTCAACGATTTTAACTGCTTTCGGAATACTGTAAGGCTTATCAAAACCGATTTGACAATTAAACAAGTTAAATTATCTGACTGCCTTGTTGGTCTAGTGGTTAGCGTATGCGGCTGCTGATCAAGAGGTCTTCTGTTCGATTCCCGGGTCAGACTAAATATTTGTGTTATCCACAAATATTTGTTTCGGAGTCTGGGTGTTTTCTATGTATAATATGTATGTACTTACAAAAAAAAGGATGTTTGTGTATTTATATCAGTTGTCTAGTACCCATAACACAAGTCCTGCTTAGTTTGGGACTAAATTATGTTGTGTGTAAGATGTCCGAAATATTTATTTATCTTCTGATTTTTTCACAAAAAAAATATTTAATTTTCTGGTAATCATATTTACACCTATATGTCGAACTTCACCGGTTTTTTTACTGTTAGTATAACTAAACAAACAATAAATCATTGAGATCTACGAAGCGAACGAAACGTTATTATAGCACATTTTTGCATCTGTTCTAAAAGCCCTCTTACTTTATTTTATGGTTTGCTACTGAAATGTAATAGGTTTACGTTGTTCAAACACCATTTTGTACACAAAATAGATGTTACTGCATAGTTATAATACAATTTATGTAAAAACGTTTTAGCTTTTCATGTAATATTATGAAAAAATAAAAGCATAGCGCGATTAAGACCACACCTCACATTAGGGTAGTGTCATCTATCGAATCTTTCGTGAAACTAACTCAATAAATATATTTTTATTAAAGAGTTGTATACCGCTGGGTATCTAGCGTTGTTTTAATTCTACAAATGTTCATTGTCAGCAATGGAATCAAAATAAGTTTAATGCGTAAGTTTTCAAGACTACGGTCTCTTTAAAACTACCTACCAAGGAAAATTTTCGGCAACGAGTGCTCTTTGATTCACATAGTCAGCTTATTTCCAAAGGGGTCCGAACGGGACTAATATCTTGTAGGTCATTGATTTATGATCGGAACTTAGATCGTGATGTGACTCTGGGTCCCGATCAGATAATGAAGTAGGCACTAACTTCAGTAATGTAGGACCCTCTTCATTTAACTCTCAGTCTGAAGACACCAAGATAAGTGTAAACTTGTGAGAAACAAAGTGTAACTTGAGTTAAAATTATGAATTTTGCAGATAGAAAACAGTTCTGAAATTAAGTGATAGGAATGTTCGTTGAAACTCAGTAAGTAGTTAAAAGATATAAGGAATTAAAGCTGTTAAGTTACTAAATAAGTAACACATTTTCATTATCTTGAAACGTGAGTTGTAAATGTCGCCTCTTTACAAGAACAACGTGATATTTTTTAAACCACAACTTTACAGGAGAGCAATTTTAAACATTTAAGGGTTAATAAATTCTAAAATATTAATAATAATTTGTCGGAAAACAATTAAATTGTTGCGGTAACTAATATGCCTTCTGAAAATAAGCAAAAAAAAACTCAGTTCAATATGAAATAAGTAAAAAAACTGATTTAAAAAAACACAGACACACATGTCACGTTTTTAATGAAAATATTTCACAAAATGCTTGTAACATATTGATATATCACATTGAAGCTGTTAAATTTAGGTGTAAGGCTGTGTGATAAGGTAAATAAAACACACTATCAAAATAAAGATCTTGTATTAAAAAAATACAAATTTACGAAAACAATGGCTTACTGACACCATGAAATTAGTTTAAGGCACAATAATCAACAAGAGATCAATCAATCACATAGTACTAAGTACTCGCTTTAATTAAAAACAAAATATAAAACAAAATAAAAATCAAAAAGTTAACTGTACTTAAAGTTATCTAATAGTAATTAACATCTTCTAACACAATTATGGCACCCAGTTTTATAGTACCTCGAAATTCAAAATAGGAACATAGCTATCACCCTTCATAAACATAGAATCACAAATTCTCTTAATACTAATGAAAACACTATCATTTTAAATGTAGCAATTAAATATTTCTAAAAATACAATTCAAAAAATCTTTGTACTTAATCAGTCTTATTACAACGATTCGTAAAATGGCTTGTGGTATCTAGGAATGAGGTTTTTATTGACTAAATCCATGAGATCAGCTTTTTTTCTCTCTGCTAGTCCAGGTTTTTGAAGATAGGCCTTTTGCAAATCTAAATTAATGCTCTGGCTATTATGATTTCTCTTTTTTTTCACCACTATAGCTTTCTTGAATAATTCGTCAGCATATGATTCTTTGAAAAATATGGCATCGGGATCAGAGCTTTGAACTTTTATCATCTTCAGTCCAGCCAGTTTCACAGTATTATTGTCTTCATCTTTCATTATTGCAAAATTCATTTGAGTGCATATATTTTTCCAATCAAAAAAATCATCGAAGCACATTTCATTAACATGAAACGGCTCGCTTTTTTTCCGTGCCGCCTTTATAGCCCCGATAAATGCGTCAGGTGTATACATTGGTCCTGATCTCAGTTGCCTTTTAACTTCTCTCTCTATTTGAGAGTGAGCTGAATCGCCCTCGTTCTGCGTATGTCCTTTAACGAGGTATTTGTGTGTAATTGATTTGAGATTTGGCAGAGTTCTGACTGCGTAAGTGTACATTGAGATCATAAACTTATTTTTTTGCTGTCCGGCACAATTGTCAGAATAAAAGACAACATCGAGGTCTTCAGCCGTTGCGGAAATTTTCTTCAGGTATTTGTAAACACAGGTAGCTATTTCGTTGACACCTCTATTGGCGTTAGACTCATCCCAAACATAACTCTCAACTGAATTATTTTGTAAGTTATAAATTGTTAAATTAAGTACATTTAGTTTGGACTTGTAGTAAAAAACTGAGACGTCTCCTTTGGGGCATTGGAACACTGCTTGAAGATCATAGACCGCTACTAAAATATTTTTGTTGTTCTTATCTTTTTCTTTTTCAATACGAGACAAATTCTTTTCCTTAAGATGTAATTCATAATCTTCTTTCTTAGATTCTTTCTCTTCATCTGTGATGTTTTTATAAGCTTCGCATATATCGCATAAATCCTTTTTAGGAGTGAAAAACGAAATGTTAAAATCTTGTGTAAAAATACGATAAAATGTAATGTACGTTCCATAGGGGACGTTTTGGGATTTGCATTTTTCTACATAATCTCTATGAAGATCTGTGACAGCTTTGCTACCATCAATATAATTTCGTTTTGAGTTAGCCCGGATGTAGTGTGACTCAATCTTCGGTATAGACTCAATAAACAATTTGATGCCATTTTTAATACTTTCGTCCACTGCATAATGGTTTGAATGAGTACCTCGGTTATCTTTCATGGAAGAAATATTAGTGTTGCTATTTTTCTTTTTCAAAGCAGTCTCTATGGGTCGATTATTAATCCCCAAAGTATTTTTGAAGAACAATTTACAAACTCTTGTTTTTTCACCCGAAATAGTCAAAAAGAAAGCGTTATTGTTGTTTCTGATAGTTGCAACATTTCCATCCGAATCAACTTTAACGTAACGTTGTTTTGGGATGACTATGTCTACGCTATTAGCAATAAACGTCCATTGTTTTTCTATTGCACCTAAGCTCCAATAGTCATTTAAAATGGTCTGTCTCTGCTCCTCTGTAAATTTAAACCCACATTTAAATTTACATTTATCTTTACAGGAAGGTTTCAATTCACGACTCGGCATGTTTTTTTTTGATTTGGTAGATTGATAAGGCTTCCCACTATTTCTCAGTCGTTTAGCTACATTGACTTTCCAGTTTGATTCATTTAGTCTTCTTTTTTTACCAGTTTTAGTTGGACTAGAATTATACACTATTAGACTTACAGCATTTCCGTTACTTACATTTTCAATCGCAGAAGATTCACTGTTCTCTATGACACCGAGATCGTTGAATACCATAGCATGTTCGTTTGTAGACGAAAGTGGTTCCTCGTAGTTTTCAATGTTTATTGAAACCATATTAGATGTTACCAAATATTGATCATCTGAAATGTTATTATAGTTGGTATTGATATTTTGTTTCACGTCAGTATCAGAAGAATACTCAGCACGTTTTGTTGGTTGGGCTTCATAATCAGGATCCTTTACTGAGTCATCGCTGTCTGAAACGTTATAAATGCAATCAATTTCTTGAAGTGTAGTGGTGTGGTATTGGTTTGATCAATTACCCTCGAATTTTGTGAGAATAGTGGGATATAATTTATATCCCTCTGCATTTAAATTAACTTACCTTGATACATAGATGGGCCACTGCTTGAAGAACAGCTAGAACTCGAAGAACTACTAGAACTAGAGGAACCGCTGCTACTAGTCGAATTACTACGAGGTCGGATGGAATCTACTGCGATGTCTTTCTCTACAAAGAGGATTGAAATAATGAAATTATAGGAACATAACTAGAAAAAAATATATCTGTACAAGTAAAAAAATACCTTCTGTTGATGTCTGCAATGTATTGGTCGAGTTTTTGGCATTTTCATTCTCGTCTTGTGTTAAAATATCTATTTGAGAGTTTGAATCACTTAGTTGTACACTTAAATTATTTTTAACACCTGTAGCTAATTGAACTAACCTCCTAGATCGTGATGCCATCTGAAAAACAAATTCGTAAAAGTTACTTTATTTTAGCATGTATAATGTAACATTTTAGCTTAATATAAACCCAAACTTAAAGGTTTTCAAAAATAATGATGTAAAATAAAATAACCCATAGTATTTGAAAACGATTCATCAACAACATGGTTACAATCAAAGATATCACAAAGAAAACTTGTAACTTTTTCATCAATAATGTGACGATATTCATTATCTCATTCTCAATACTCACGAGTTTTACAACAAAAACGAGTTAAATAACTAATATCACATTATTCAAGTAAAACTCAATAACAACAAGAAAACATACCTTTGCACTAAAAACGTGGTATACTCGTGATACCACGTTTTTTGTGAAAAACAGGAGCACTTCACTCGTTGCGCGTGCGGGGCAAACTAACGCGTCGCGTTGTCGAAGTCGTGCTCCACACCGAAAGAGACAACGTGATAACGCCATTTGCCACGGTCGTGTCGTCTCTTTCACTCATAGCTCCTCGAACATTCACTTTTAAAATGCCGCGTTTTTGTAGGAAATAAAATTCGACATCGCGGTTTTGAATATCAAATAATAAAAAAAAACGTTTTTATGAGATGTCACGTTGCTCTTGTAAAGAGGCGATGTATTAACTTCGTAAACTTTTCAAGGGCCAACAACAATATAGTAATTTAGCCACTTGCCACAAAAAAATACAGTAGGTACTTTATTGCGGCACTAAGGTATGTACTGAAACATATTATGTGAATTTGATACTTGTACGTTTTTTTATATTAATAAGAATATAATCTAATTTAATCGTTATGTAAGCTTTAAAGAGCGTGCTAGTTTCTAAACTATAGTACATTTTGTTGACGAGAATTGATTAAAGACGAAAATAGAAAGCAAAATCTAAAGACTTAAACAGAAACTTCCATTAAATCTTATACAACGAAGCTTTAAATATTATAATCTAACCTCATAATTCCTTGAAAATAGAACATTCAAAATTATAATTAAGGTTTCGTGGCAAATAAACAAACGCTTTATTTTCCTTAAACAGTTAGTTTTAAGCCAACATTGTGGATTGGGATCGCACCCGGGGCCATCATCCCTCCTTATTACCTCATTTAAATATTGAAAGCTTACCTCTGGGTTGATCGTAGGCGGCATCACAATTTTCTTTTGCGGCGGAGATCTTAATACCACATTTTCATCTCTTATTATTATCTGCGGCTCCATAGCAAGAAGTTTCTTTTTGCATTCTTGCATTTGCATGCATTCCTTGTCTTTTCTTGATAACACTGACTCTGATGATGCATGTTTTGACGAACACACGGATGTATTTTTGCTTGACAGTTTTAAACTGTCAACAGAAGCTGTCATTTTTGTACTTTCTTTGCCGTTTGATGACGCCATTTTATTGTTTTATATACACTTTCATAAATATGTATCCAAGAAAGTCTTGCGTTAATATTTTTATTCCAAGACAAATAGTCTTAGTTAGTTCATTGAGTTATTTCAAATCCATTTTAACATTACACTATCATTTTAATTTTATTATAAACGTGAATTTTGATTATTTTCTTTTATTCATTAGCAAGTATATTTATTTAAAGTTATGAAACGTTAATAGATCTAATTTAATTAGCAAGGGTATTTAATGTCTATAAATAAAGAATTATATATTATCATTCATAAGATTCTATATAGAAATACAACTGATATAAATACATAAATATACTTTTTTTTTGTAAATACATACATATTATACATAGAAAACACCCAGACTCCGAAACAAATATTTGTGAATCACACAATCGATCAAAGTGGTGTGCAAAGGGAGAGGCCTATGTCCAGCAGTGGACTGAGATAGGCTGATGATGATGATGATGATGATGATGACACAAATAATATTTGGTCCGACCCGGGAATCGAAACTAAGACCTCTTGATCAGCAGCCGCATACGCTAACCACTAGACCAACGAGGCAGCCAAGCTCCGCTTAGTTTGGGGACTAGATGGCGTTGATGTCTGAAAAATTTATTTAAATATGATAAAGAAACATCTCAATACGCCACCACAGTACTGATCACCATACTATATTATCTGCATTCACATTGAGAATGGTAACCTTGGATTCTACTCATGATTTCAATCACGCAGAGTATAGTTATTTTGGTAAGCACATAAATCAGTAAAAAATATATAGTAATATTTAACTCATAATAATGTTAAAAGCACGTATATTTCGCCACAAATAGTTCGCAACTTGCTTGTTCTGCAATTTGTCATAATCAAGTGCGTTTATTGTTTACGCTATGGATAGTTGAGTTGTTTATTTTTGGTACAACACGTGTTTTGTTTGATAAACTAAACCATTGTTAGGTTTATATAAGATGGTTGTTAGTTATGTGTATTTTATGTAATTAACTGCTAAAATATGGTTCCCTTGTTCAAGAAATTTAGGAGTTTATTCAAAATCAGCGTACCGCAGTTTTTTGCTGGATATTGGCCACTCCCATTGCACACCGCTCTCCTTCTCTCTCTATCTTTCTCTCTCTCTCTCTCTCTATCTCTATCTCTCTCTCTCTCTCTCTCTCTCTCTCTCTCTCTCTCTCTCTCTCTCTCTCTCTCTCTCGTCTCCTAGTCTCTCTTATAATGATGTTATCCGCAAATTCCAAGCGAATGCAAATCGCGCTTGCAATTTGCGATTACATAATCGCCATTAATGTTATTGTCCTTTTGCCCTTTACAGTTCTTCATCTTAAATATATAATATACTAATTGCATTAGTGAACAATTTTGGAGAAATAATGTCCTCTTGTCTCACTCATCGATGCAATGGTATGGGCCTTGTCTACTGGTTCTGTACTAGGACGGACATGGTTGCGGTGTCGTAGAAACATCTCATCACTGGAATGTATCGCCAATCTACCTGGCGACGCTTTCTCATCATGCTACTCACGGTCACCCGTCGGTGATTATTTCTAATCACCTAGAGCAAATTAGGAATTTGAACTGCCTTGTTGGTCTAGTGCTCTAGTGGTTAGCGTATGCGACTGCTAATCAAGAGGTCTCGGCTTCAAATTCCGGGTCAAGCCAAAAATGTTTTCGGGATTTTCTCAGGAAATTCCTAATAGTTGCCCGAAGTTTGGAAGTTTGGCGGTGATTCACGCCCGTGCCTCATAGAGCAGGTAAAGCCGTCGGTTCGGGTTGTCAACATCTATGGCAATCGTTATTAGGAAGTCAGTGCCTCGGAGAGCACGTTAAGCCGTCGGTCCCAGTTGTCATGAACATCTATGGCATTCGTTATTGGGAAATCAGTGCCCTCAAATATACTGACAACTAGTTCAGTCCTCGAATTTCAGTTCTCCCTTAGGGTTGCGGAGGTCCGATGCCAGTCGCTCCGTGGAAAAACTGAAATTCAGGTAAAACCGGTTGAACTAGTAGCCGACCCCAAATAAACTTGGGAATAAAGGTTAGGAAGATGATAGAGCAACTTGACTATGAGTGCCGTCTACTTAAATACCTACAACAATTTTATACAGTTAAGTTCACAAACAAGGAAATATCAACGCGCTTCCTGTATCGTCCAAGTAGGGTTCTAAGAACCTTACAAAGTATATTGATTAATGTTCTATTTTTGGCATACAAAGGGAGCTAATTAAATTACAGACTACTCTACTGAATATACCTTCAATATGGATGAGAGTAATACCAGTATATTATCGTGGTATGAATATCTTTATATATATAATTCTTCTGTGAGTGTGTATGTCACTGAACTTCTCTCAAACGACTGGACCGATTTTGATGAAATTTTTTGTGTGTGTTCAAGGGGATCTGGGAATGGTTTAGATTCGCAATTGGACCCGGTAGGTGGCGGTGCGATCAAGTTCTGGAATTTTAAAGTTGGGCGGTACGAAGTTCGCTGGGTCAACTAGTTTTATATAAATCTAATTATTTTACACGTGTAGCGGGAGGCAGGAAAAGTTACTTTGATTCATATTTTTAACCGACTTCAAAAAAAGGAGGAGGTTCTGAATTCATCGGAATCTTTTTTTTTTATCTATGTTCAGCGATAATTTCGTCGTTTATAAACCGATTTCAAAAATTCTTTTTGCATTGCAATGGGCGTAGCTTACAGGTGGCCCTATCGTCACTATATCTGATGATGGGATCTAAAGGAAATCGAGGGAACTCCTCAAATATCATAGGCACAATTGTCGCGATTTGGGTACTCGGAATAGTTTTTCTTTGAAGTCGGTTTCTTTTTGTTAAAATTATAGAATCAACAGTTGGACTAAAACAAAAACGAAATCGATTATGACATGTTTCATAAAGTACCTTAGAATTTTTTAATTAATTTTCAAATTGTAAGCAGTGACAATTTTCAAATATGCGACTGAATACTGTCTCCCAAAATACAGGGTATGCCCAACTTGGTAATCATAACTAGTAACTGTTTTATACTTAAAAAATAGAATAGCCAAATATTTCTAATATATTTTATTGTCATGACAGCTACTAAATTTATATCGTCTTGATATTCTGGTATTTTTCGATCTCATTATGAACAACAAACTATTTTTTTTTTCTATTAAAGTAACTTCGTCTTCTTCTTCCTAGTCTTATTCCCTATTCTATTTGGGGTCGGCCTACTAGTTCAACCGCTTTTACCTGAATATTAGTTTTTCAGCGAATGGCATCGGACCTCCGCAAAGTAAGGGAGAACTGGAATTCAAATATTGAACAAATTGTCAGTAAATTTGGGCAGGACACTGACTTCCCAATAACGATTGCTATTGATGTTCATGACAACTGCGACCGATGGCTTTACGTGCTCTCCGAGGCACGGCCAAACTTCCAAACTACGGGCTGCCATTAGAAATTTCCTACGAAAAACCCAATAACACTTTTAGGGGCGACACGGGGTTGATTAGCAGTCGCACACACTATCTACTAGACCTTCGAGGCAGTTAAAATAACGTTCTATATGTAGTTATCAATAACTTAAAGCCAGCCATATAAGTAATAATAAATGAGCCTCCTTATATTATTTCATCAACAACCCTGAACGTCCCACTGCTGGGCTCAGGTCTCCTCTCAAGAGAGGGTTAAGGCCATACGTCCCCACGCTGGCCTAGTGCGGGTTGGGGACAAGTAAGACACGTTGTGGCTACGTAATCTTGCTGTTGGATGTTTTTAAGCCGCCCGAAGGCCTCCAACTAAGCTTCACGACTGCTATCTTATGATAACAACCGGGACCGACTGCTTAACGTGACCTCCGAATCACGGAAACGCTCATTACATATAATGCCACAAACGGTCACCCATCTAGGTCTGACCGCGCCGTCGTTGCTTACCCTTGGTGATCGTTTCCAATCACCTAAGGCCACTCGGCTATGAGCGCTTCTATGAGAGCTTATATTATTTATTGAATTTTAAAGTAACTGTCATTGAATACATTTAACCGGACTACCAGTTAACGTTAGTGACTGCCAATCCAGAGGTCACAGGATCGATGCCAGTGAGATTTTCTCAGAATGATGCAGACATCTCACTAAGCCGCAATGGCGTGGGTCACCATGCTGCATTCTATAAACTAGGATGACAACAACCGCACAATTAAGATGGTGGCTCCTGGATTCTACTTTTGCTTATTATTAGGCAGAGTATTTACTTTGGTAGGCTTAAATATCCTTACTAATATTATAAACGAGAAAATTTGTGAGTATGTAGGTATGTTTGTTGTTCTTTCATGCAAAAACTACTGAACGGATTTGGATGAAACTTTACAGTAATATAGCTTACATATCAGATTAAGACATAGGCTACTTTTTACTGCAATAATCGAGATACCCGCGGGCGGAGCTGCGGGCGAAAGCAAGTATTTATATAAAAAAAACTGATTAACACAACCAATGGCGTATTTTGCCACCTTAATAGTTCCAACTTTCAAGTAAATGTATTGAACAATGAAATCCTTCCATTGGCAGTAACAGCACGGACTCTAAACGTGCTCCGTAAACGAATCAGCTCGCATTTAGTCCCACGTAATAGAGGACTTATATGGGACCATTAATATTAGAAGTGAAATGAGAGGGTTGTAATACACTTCTACCAACCTATTTAGAGAAATAGTCGCAGGAGTTTATTAAAACTAGTTTCTTGATAGGGTTACACTCGATTTCATTAACACACTGACAAGTTAACCGTTTATCTGTGGGTTAAAATGCGTCATTTTTTTAAAGCAATCTCAATATTACTTGATGTCTATCATTTAATTGAATTGATAGAGAAGACATTTTTTTGTTAATAACTATCTGAGTCCCGCTCATAGCCGAGTGGCCTTAGGTGATTGGAAACAATCACCAAGGGTAAGCAACGACGGTGCGGTCGGACCTAGATGGGTGACCGTTTGTGGCATTATATGTAATGAGCGTTTCCGTGATTCGGAGGTCACGTTAAGCAGTCGGTCCCGGTTGTTATCATAAGATAGCAGTCGTGAAGCTTAGTTGGAGGCCTTCGGGCGGCTTAAAAACATCCAACAGCAAGATTACGTAGCCACAACGTGTCTTGCCTGTCCCCAACCCGCACTCGGCCAGCGTGGGGACGTATGGCCTTAACCCTCTCTCGAGAGGAGACCTTAGCCCAGCAGTGGGACGTTATGGGTTGTTGATGATGAGTCCCGCAGTGTTAACCGTGAAAAATGCCGCGAAATGAAGCTATATCGAAAAACAAAATGCCTTAGTTACTTCTTGTATCATCCACTTTCTGGCAGCAAAAGTCTTGTTATAATCGGTCAGTATTTTTAGAGATTAGTCGGAACAAAAAGATAGCCAGATAATTTTAACAAAAAGGAACCGACTTCAATGAAAAACTATTCCGAGTACCCAAATCGCGACAATATTTGAGGAGTTCCCTCGATTTCCTTGGGATCCCATCATCAGATCTCGATATGGTGACTATGGGACCACCTGTAAGCTACGCCCGTTCAAATGCAAAAAGAATTTTTGAAATCGGTTCATAAATGACGAAATTATCGCTGAACATACATAAAAAAAAAAAAAAAAAAGATTCCGATGAATTCAGAACCTCCTCTTTTTTTTGAAGTCGGTTAACAAACAAAACTAAAATTGCTTTTTTTAATAAATTTAGTAACAATCTTTTGATTAGATATTACATCCACACTAAGACACTCCAATTTCCTTAAATTTTATAAACCTGTGTATTGAATTGCCCGCGGGTTTTATTGCTTTTGAATCGGATATTGTTATTTTATTGTTTGAAATTTTATTCTGAAATAAATAAATAAATAAAATGTTTTGAAAATTTTACTCATAAGGCTATCTAGTCCCTAAGCTAAGTAGAGCTTGTATTATGGGTAACTAGACAACGATAATAATAATATAAATACCTAAACATACTTTTTATTGTAAATACATACAAATATACACAGAAAACACCCAAACTCCGAAACAAATATTATATTTGCGGATCACACGTTTGTTTCGGAGTCTGGGTGTTTTCTATGTATAATAATATATGTATGTATTTACAAAAAAAAAGTATGTTTATGTATTTATATCAGTTGTCTAGTACCCATAACACAAGCCCTGCTTAGCTTGGGACTAGATGATGTTGTGTGACAGATGTCCAAAATATTTATTTATTTATTTATTTACACGAACATTTGGTCCGACTCGGAAATCGAACCCGAGACCTCTCGATCAGCAGTCGAATACACTAACCACTAGACCAACGATGGTAAATGTTTTCGTACAATATTTACGAAAAATAAAGTTAGCCTGTACTGCTAACTCATGGACAGCTGCAGTTTTTCAATAAATTCTTAATGTCAATACTAATAGTATAAATTCAAAAGATTGTCTGTCTGTTAGGCTATCATTTAGCTATATTTAGCATAGAGATATTTTGATTCATCAGTAAGAGCAAACCATTCTTTACTGCTGCTACTGCTAGTCATAGGCCTCTCCTTAGAAAGGAGGTTTCTGCCTACTATACCACGCTGGTCAAACTGGTTGGTATAAAGTTGGTTTCAAGTTTTCCTGCTCTTTGCATTGATGTTGTCTTACGTATTTTATCCCTTGGTCGCCTTTTACGACACTAAATTTGCGCCGCCAGTCGGGGCTGGTCATCTCACAACTGCTGTATTATCATCATTATATATTATTATATTAATGTTTAATTATTTTTGGACACTACTTAAGTAAATATCAGTATCGTTACACTGTCCTCATATTTAATAAAATGCCTAAAACAATGTAACCAAAAATTGTAAAAACAATGTTGGAAAAGAGTGTCCATGGAGTTTCTTGTCTGTTCTTCTCCATAGGATCTACGAATTGGAACAGACGATTAGCTTCACGACTGACTACTGACTGACTACTTGACGTTTCAAAAGTGCCGTTGTATTGGTGTATTTTAAATAAATATGGTTTGATTTTATTTATTTTTATTGTCTAGAACAAGCTCTACTTAGTTTGGGGACATGACACTGTTGTGTGACATATGCTTAAAATAATATTATATCAAAAAATAATTTTAATGTTTATTTTAACAACCTCTGTTTATATCCTTTTATATAACATGGTAATATTGAACAAAGATGGTCGAGAAATTGTTTAAATGTTGAATATTTTGTGATTGAAATATCGGAATTTGTAGTGATTTGTCGAACTTCAATAATTTTGTGTTTCATTTTTTAATTTTAACTTTTTTGAGTAAATTAATAAATAGACAAATGTTATGTTTAACTTAATCATTCAACCAATTTTTTTTTGTGTTTTTTTTTGGTTAATACGAAAAAAAATTATAATTAACATTCTTTTTTAATTTAATGATAATCTATTATTTTCTCTATATAAATATTAATAAAATACATTTCTTACACAGCACTAAAACACACACAATACTAAACTAAAACACAAACATCACTAAAGTGTACTATATTTTACGTATTCCTTTCGCGGCGACAATACACGTCCGGTTGGGCGGGCGTCTGGCGCCTGACTGCCGCCTGGGCGGGCCGCCCTTCGTAGCACTCGTAGCGTTCGTAGCGTTCGTAGCAAAATAAGTAAAGGTCCTTTTATCCCACGATATTTTTGTCCCCACTAAGTTATTTTGCACTACTACGTAGATCAGAATAATAGTATGAAGTAAGCTTTAGTTGGTTTATTGTTTCTACATGTATATACCAAGTTAGATGTAGTAGTACATTTTTGTGATTATTTTTATGACTGAACATTTTATTATCAGTAAATCGATAGTTCTACACCGAAATTATATTTTTAAATTGATTCTGTCTGTCTGTTACGCTTTCATGCTTTAGTACAGGCTTTGTCTAGTTTGAGATCGGACGAGGAGTGTTGGATGTGTAGGGTGATTCTTAAATAAGTCCAAAGAACCTCAAGAACAGTATTCGCATGCGCTACCACTGCCCCTGTGGTGCATTCGTAGCCGATGCGACTGCTGTGCTTAAGGTCTCGGGTTCACAAATATTTGTTCCGGAGTCTGGGTATTTTCTATGTATAAGAAGTCCAAAATATTTATTATTATTATTATAATGTTGGTAAATTATATATTTCTCAGCTTTTACTAGTAGTATTTAGTAACAATTAAATAAATATCGATAATCTTTTCCACATAATAGTTTCGCTTCGCAGCGTTACTGGCGGTTACGTGAGGTCAACAACCGCAGGCAGCACCATGGCCCTCTGCTAGTCAATATTAATATTGTAAAGAGGATAAGTTTGTAAGGTTTTAAAAAGACCCCTGAATTCTCTGGATCTATAGAATCGAATTCGCAAGTTCTTTTATCAATAGATAATCACATTAAGAATGATTACCGTGATATTCACATTTAAGCGAGCACAAACGCAGATAAAGGCTAGTAAAGACATTATTGAAATAGTTTTTGAAGCACCCCACAGCTTTGTTACATTAAAATTATTTTCTACTTTTTAGTTGAAAAGTGTGTTTGTTTAGTTTTTCAAAACAATTTTTTTCTAGAGTAAAAGGGACTAATTTGTTTTTGTAATATTTATTTTCAAATTAGTGTATTGTCAACGATCCTCGATAAATCTACAAAGTATAAACAAAATCTGTCCCTTTAAAGTGAGTCAAAATCGCACCCAAAGCTGCCGGTTACAAGCAAACAAACATACAAACATACAGGTGAAGTGTAATATAAAGCAATAAAAAAGAAGAAAGAAAAATCTTTTCAACGTTAACTGAACCTTGAATCTCTTCCCTAGTTGCTGCTATGGGCAGTCAGGAGTAAATTACCTTTTAACAGGGTAAGTTAATGAAACAGTTTGACGAGGATACCGCTTTATTAGTATGGGGTTTAGTGTGATGCTGACATGTTAAATATTTTGATACTGTACATTGATTTTATGGTAATACCTTAAGCTTTAGTAATCCGGCTCGAAGGACCACAATGCCAAAACCCACCGAACGTTGATTGACCGTAAAAAGATTATTTAATGACTAGATCAAAATATTTTTTATCTTATCTGTGTATTCATACATCATTTTCCTAGTCTTTATTCCTAGGTTTATTTGGGGTCGGCTACTAGTTCAACGGGTTTTACCTAAATTTAAGTTTTTCTACGGAGCGACTGGCATCGGACCTCCGCAGAGCAACTGTCAGTATATTTGAGGGCACTGTCTTCCCAACAACGATTGCCAGAGATGAACTGAACTTCCAGGGTGTTATTAAGAATTTCCTGTAAAAAAACCAAACAACACTTTTTTGGCCCGACTCGGGATTTGAACCCGAGACCTCTTAAATAGCAGTTACATACGCTAAACACTAGACCAACGAGGCAGTCATCTATATATTAATACGTGAAGCAAAAACTTTGTACACATTTTCACGAAAATTGCATGTATGGAGGAGTACGGAATTTGGCACACTTGTAGTTTATTTGGAGGAGGAGGGCTGGAAACTATATTTTTTTAAATATGCATAAAAATATATTAAGTTAACTGCGCCCCGCGGTGTTACCCGAGTATCATTATGGTTGCTATGCAAGTGTGTTATGCATAGCAACCTGTGAAGTTTTGACAGGAGATAAACAGTCATACATTTTGACATCTATCATGACAGTCGAAATTCAAAACCATAATTAATTAGAATTATAAGTTGCAACGTTATTATGCTTCTATTGTCAAAGGCTATAACTACTATAATTATCGATTTCACCAAGGCTACACTACAATTTCAATTTGACAAAAGAGTATCTATGATACATAAAAAGCTTTCGACAGAGTACCACGTGAAGCTTTGTGGATCGTATTGAAGAAAGCTGGTTGTCCCCTAAAGTTAATTAACCTGATACGTCAATTCCATGACAATATGAGGGCGAGGGTTAGGCATGAGAATGACTTTTCGGACCAATTTCCAGTAACCAGTGGAGTGAAACAGGGCTGTGTACTGGCTCCTACTTTATTCTCCATATACTTTGCCTCTGTAATGCGAGATGCGGCGAAGACTTGTGACAGCCTTATTGGGATCAACTCGAGAGCTGACAGGAGCATTTTTGACCTTTCCCGCCTTAAAGCTAAGAGACACATTGAAACACTCGGTATCCTAGACATCCTGTATGCTGACGACGTTTGCCTTATGGCTGATTCAATGGATTCGTTGCAGGATTATGTGAACTCTCTGCGCACATCATGCCGCAGATTTGGCTTGGTCATCAATGCTAGTAAGACTCAGGTATTGAAGCAGCCACCTAGAGGGTGCGTTGAGGATAACTCTGGTATCAATCTGAACAATATCGCTTTGGAAGAGGTATCTCATTTTAAATACCTTGGTAGCCGGATAAAAAATGACAACACTTTGGCGTCAGAGATACCAGCCAGGATAGCGGGTGCTGCAGCGGCCTTCGGAAAACTAAGAGCGCGTGTTTGGAACTCACATGACATCAGGCTACAGACTAAGGTGCGAGTCTATGAAGCCATTGTCCTGCCTACACTTTTATATGCTGGAGAAACGTGGTGTTGTTATAAAGCAGATATTAAGAAGCTAGACCACTTCCATCTTAAATGTCTAAGATCAATTCTGCGCATTAAGTGGCAGGACCGTATTTCAAACACAGAGGTTTTGCGTCGAGCAGGTCTGCCCGGAGTGGAAGCATTGATGATGAGGCAGCAGTTGAGATGGACCGGCCACGTGTCACGCATGAGCAATGATAGGTTACCAAAAGCTGTCTTCTACTCAGAGCTAGCTTGCGGAAAGCGTAGACAGGGTGGTCAATACCTCCGGTATAAGGACGTCTTCAAGCGTAACCTCCTTGCTTGTGGCATACCAACAGATGCCTGGGAGCGGTATGCGAGTCTCAGATCCGAATGGCGAAGGAGGGTCTGCACGGGTGTCGAGGAGTTCGAGACCGCCCGTGTGAAGGAACTTGACGCGAAGCGTCAACTGCGCAAAACCAGGCCCAAAATCTCGTACCACTATACATGCAACTCTGACGGGCAGCTCTGCTGTATGCGGTGCAACCGAACTTTTAAAACTAAGTTCGGCTTTGCTAGCCATATTAGAGCCCATCATAGAGAGAACCCAGGCTGAACAAGAGGGAGTCGCCATCACCGAATACGGTGTGGATATATAGATAGATAGATAGATAGATAGAGTATGTGTGACGTCATGTTTATTAATCCTACTTCCTACTAATATTATAAACTCGAAAGCTTGTGAGAATGTATGTGTTTATGTATGTTTGTTGCTCTTCCACGCAAAAACCACTGAACGGATTTTGATAAAACTTTACAGTAATATAGCTTATATATCAGAATAACCCATAGGATACTTTTTACTGCAATAATCAAGATAAACGGATTATAAAAATACATTAAATCGTAGATGGACTAGATGATATTGTGTGTAATTCGTTAGAAATATTTATTATATTTATTATTATTTATACCTTCAGTTACCTTAAAGACGAAATCTTCGAAAGCCGAAGCCTAGAAAAACCGAACGGATGTGAATGAATAATAAACAATGAGATTCTGATTCTGACTGGTTAAGACAGTCATAAGCACAAAAACTAATAATATCTAAAATTATAAATAGTCTGTTAAATATCACCTGGCTCGTTGGAATAGTGTAGTGTTGGTCTAGTAAATAAACTATTTGTATTATTAATGATACATTATAATCGCCAAGATCACTGAATGCCAGGAGTAAAACAATTTGTATTGGATGTTGGCCGTATTATGATAAAATAATATGAAGATAGAATAAAACAAGAGAAAAAACATGGAATCTAGTAGGAAGATATAATTTAACTTGAATTGTGTGTAAATAGTCTAAGAATTGAACACATATAATGTAGAATAAATGTTTGAGTGAATGTTTTTCAGCTTGTAAATATGTAATACTCCTTCTATTTGAAATACCTTTTATAGCCAATATGAAAAGAGAGTGTAAATTAATCGAGTGTAAAAGATTGAGTGCTCGCGATTCAAAAACTACGTATCGAATCGGTGTACTCGATATGAAAGTGAGCGATTATTATTGCTCAAATTTTCAGTGACAGCTTATTTTAACTTTTCTCAAAATTAAACATTCATTGACTGCCTCGTTGGTCTAGTGGTTAGCGTATGCGACTGCTGATCAAAGAGGTCTCGGGTTCGATTCCCGGGTCGGACCAAATATTTGTGTGATCCACAAATATTTGTTTCGGAGTTTGGGTGTTTTCTATGTATAATATGTATGTATTTACAAAAAAAAAGTATGTTTATGTATTTATATCAGTTGTCTTAGTTACCCATAATACAAGCTCTGCTTAGTTTGGGGACTAGATGGCGTTGTGTGTAAAATGTCCGAAATATTTATTATTATTATTATTCATTTAAGGCAAAATCAATTACGAAATTGCGGGTGACTGTTTAATATTTTAGTTTTTGGAGGTAGCTTGTATTTACTGACGTTCATGACGAGTAATCTTTAAGTTTGGTGTGTGGGTATAATTATGTTCGTTAAATATGTAAGTAAAGGCGGAAACATACTATCGTGTCGCGTCGTGTCGTGACCCGTCAGTTGCTTATGTGTTTATGCTTATGTATTTACATATGATTACAAAGTTATTTATATTCTTGCGAGCCTTTATTCCCAAGTTTATTTGGGGTCGGCTACTAGTTCAACCGGTTTTACCTGAATTTCAGTTTTTCCACAGAGCGACTGGCATCGGATCTCCGCAACCCTAAGGGAGAACTGAAATTCGAAGATTGAACTAGTTGTCAGTATATTTGAGGGCACTGACTTCCCAGTAACGATTGCCATAGATGTTCATGACAACCGGGACCGACGGCTTAACGTGCTCTCCGAGGCACGGGCGTGAATCACCGCCAAACTTCCAAACTCCGGGCTGCTATTAGGAATTTCCTAAGAAAAACCCAAAAACACTTTTTTGGCCCGACCCGGGATTTGAACCCGAGACCTCTTGATTAGCAGTCGCATACGATAACCACTAGACCAACGAGGTAGTTGATTACAAAGTCATTTATGCAGTTGGTATATCTAGAAATCTAAAGGGAATTGCAAAATGTTTATATACTTAACACTGTATTATATTACATACCTAAAAGCTTGTATTTATGCATACTAGAAGTTTCCTAGCAATTTGATGATCAGTCAGTGAATGAGTGACAAAATTACCAAATTTGACTGGAATTCTTAAGCTACTGGTTCAAATTGAATGAAATTTGAAACGTAATGTTAAAGTTAACATTAAGCAGCTGGATTGGTTACTGAAATTTAAACTTCTAGGCATATTCATATTTAAGTTGTAGAGGATCGACAATGGCCTGAATTGCTTCGAGAAAATATGGTACGACCGTGCTGCTGTTTTTCTCAAATTGGCGTACCTCCAGATTATTTAACAAATATAGCAAGCACAAAACAAAAAATATACAAGCATGAAAAATCTGTGAATAAAGAATACAGTTAACTAAAACTAATACTTTAGGTATCTCTGTCGATTGAGTTTTGATTAAAATCGGTAATATAGATAATTTTTTTATCAGGACTGTTACTAGTTCTAACAAAAATTTCGGTAACAAATTATTGAAGGATGTCACAAATGTTTAGCAATGTTAATTTTCTAAGACGTCAATTCATCCAATGAAAACCACCAAAACCTCGCTCATTTATTTTACAAATCCATTTCTAAATGGATGGTAAATTACACTTTTGATATCCAACGCTGTGCCCGCACCCAGGCACACCCTTTCCCTTGTAGTAAGGCTATTATTATATTACAAGCATTTATTGTACTTGTTTGTTAGTTCAGGTTAAATCTCGAAGCAGATATTTTTAATCAGTTGAGCTGAAATTTTGTAGACGAGATCAATTTGTATGACGATGCATGATTAATTTTGGGACGTCGTTCTAAATCCAACATGGTGGCATATCCAAGATGGCGGACTAGTTATTTTTTTAATGCACTACCACAATATGGGTATCAAACGAAATGGCTTGCTAATAATAACTCGAATATAACTAAATATGAACCTTTTTAAAAAAACAAGTTTTTATTTGAATACGCTAAAATAAAAATATGTTTTTTACTTTAAAACTTTTACTGTTATAAAAATTATGCAATATTTTTATGATATAAAAGCTCGTAGTGAGATTTAAGTACTCGTAATTCGTAAATAAAGTTTTTGGGCTTTCATTCTTTATACCAAAATAAAAACAAAAATGTATTTACGTGTTTTTACTTAAGTAAGTAAGTAAGTCACCCCTATAGAGTGGAATAAATACGCACCAGAACGAAACGGTTCGATTCTTCTTTCCCATGACGAGCAATCAAAGACTGGAACTCACTACCAGCTCAAGTCACTATCAGGTATTTTAAACAGTCGTGAAAAAGCATCCTACTAAGCCGCCATAGTGTAGGCCGCTATACATTATTCTCTGCATCGGCAGCAAGTGTGGTGACCCCCACTATTGGTTCTGCTCATGCTTTCCATCAGATAGCTACTTTGGTAGGCTAAATATATATAAAAAAACATCAAAGCCTTAAAATCCGATACTTAAATTCCAGATAATACAAACAATTTATATAAAAAATGAACAAACCTTTGACGTACTACGACGGGTAACATGATTACTTACCTGAAACAAGATAAAAAAGGAAGATTAATATAGCTAACGACGAAAGTAAATCTATCAAAGGTCTCGCTACTGTGTTACAAGCACTAAAGAAAATTTAATTTGATTTTGTATATTTGAAAAGCCTCGTTGGTCTAGTGGTTAGCGTATGCGACTGCTAATCAAGAGGCCTCGGGTTCAAATCCCGGGTAGGGCCAAAAAGTGTTTTTGGGATTTTCTTAGGAAATTCCAACTTGGCTAGGTTTCATCATCATTGCCTGCCTGTCTAGTGGTTAGTGTATGCGACTGCTGATCGAGAGGTTTCGGGTTCGATTCCCGGATCGAACCAAATGTTTGTGTGATCCGCAAATATTTGTTTCGGAGTTTGGGTGTTTTCTATGTATAATATGTATGTATTTACAAAAAAAAAGTATGTTCAAGTATTTATATCAGTTGTATAGTTACCCATTACACAAGCCCTGCTTAGTTTGGGGACTACATGGCGTTGTGTGTAAAATGTCCGAAACATTTATTATCATTTATTTATTTATTATCATCATCAACAGCCTTTAACAGTCCACTGCTGGACAGCCTCTCCTTAGAAAGGAAGTTTTGACCTACTATACCACGCAGGCCAGACGGATTGGTAAAGGGTTTGTTTCAAGTATTCCTTCTCTTGGCAGTGATGTTAGCTGCTTATTTTGTTATTTTAGTCCTTTTGGTTTGTAGGCCCAAAAACTGCAAAGATTTAGCCTTGACTATATCTAAGCTTAATGCTTTCATGCTATATTATTAACCCTTTTTCCTTACCTTGTGATAAATGGCCGTGGGTTTTAGGACTGTTATAATTATACGGTTATAATTTTGTGTAGGCGACACACTTTACGCACCAACGAATTTTGTACCTCAATAACCAGCTAAGGTTATTTCTGACAGCCTTGCTTTTGCGATGTTTTATAATTCACACCATAAAGGTTACTTTTATGGGTGGGAACGTTAATAGGGATTTTATTACAC
This sequence comes from Phragmatobia fuliginosa, assembly GCA_932526445.1. Lineage (NCBI taxonomy): Eukaryota > Metazoa > Arthropoda > Insecta > Lepidoptera > Erebidae > Phragmatobia > Phragmatobia fuliginosa. The sequence goes on along the minus strand of OW052057.1, from coordinate 59,504,775 downwards.
GATCACTCATTCCTTTCAACACGTGACGGGAACACACCCCTAGTGCTTGACACAGCGCAATTCATATAGATTTCATGATTTATTTCAAGATTAACGGCCACCGCAAACTGGGAGACTTGTCGCCGCGTCTCGTCGCCGCGACAAGACGCGGTGTTGTCGTTTCGGTAGCGCGACTCTGACGCCTAGTGTGCGGAGCTTAGGCGATTAACACACGGCACCGCGCACCGCCGCGGTAGGCGGTGAAGCGGATCTCATGTCATATTCGGGTCTACTGAATCCGTTGATGCTTAACACACGTACACCGACCGACCGCGCGGTCGAGCGGTGTTCTCACCGACTCTTGCCGACCTAACCGCGGCGGTGCGCGGTGCCGTGTGTTAATCGCCTTAGAGCAAATTATATGAAGTTCGTCGGCCGCAGCCTGTCGTCGCGTCATGTCATCGAGCTGTCCGGTCGCGTGTCGCCTAGTGTGCGCCTAGTGTTAAAATGCTCTCTTTAATTGAATTCTGTCATTTTGAATATCCTTCTAACTTATGAATTGTAAGACTTTCATAGCCAAGTTGCAATAGGTGATTGGTAACAATCACTAAAGGTAAGCAATGACTAGATGGGTGACTATTTGTGGTATGATATCAAAGGCGTTTTCGGGATTCTAGTGTCATTTAAACAGTCGTTAGAGATTGTTATTATAAGATAACAGTCGTGAAGCTTAATTGGAGTCTTTTGGGCGCTTTTAAAAATATATGAAGGCAAGATAACGCCATCGGTTATTTTGCCACTCTCGGCCAGCGTGGCATCATATGCCCTTAACCCTCTCCTGGGAGAAGACCCGAGCCCAACAGTGGGACGTTATGGGTTGTTGATTATGAACTATTCTAATGTTCTATGTTATGTAGGTCGGTTTCCGCACTTAGTCCTTTAAGTGGACCATTGTACGTGATTAAACTATTCTAATATTATTGTATGGTTTACAGCTCTAAAAATTAAGTGATTCCTAACTTAAAAGGAATTGTAACAAATATTTTACTTTAGTAATAACTTTAGCTCTAAATCGGGGTTTCCTGTAAAAGAGCTTCATAACTCGGGGCTGCTATTAGGAATTTGCTAAGAAAATCCCAAATCATTTTTTGATCCGACCCGGGATTAAAACCCGAGACCTCTAGATTAGCAGTCGCATACGCTATCCATTAGACAGTCGTAACATATGTTATATAAATATCCAATTTAATTTCTGCTGGTAGACATTTAAATAATTTAACACTTTGATAACGTGAGTAGTGTTTTCCTTCATTCAAGATTGGCACAAAGTAAATAACTGTAATATTTTTTAAAATATTTTAAGCTCCAACGTCACACGTTTATTTTGAAATGAAAATTCTTAGCGCAATAAAAATATTATACAAATATACGTCGCACATTTTGGCAACGAGTTGAAGTATGTCATCCGTTGACCTCTTATTTCACGAGTTTGTATCATGAGTTAGCAACTTGCTATCCGTATCCTTTGGAAAAACCATTGAATTCAGTCAATTTTTCTTTTTAACCGACTTCAAAAAAAAGGAGGAGGTTCTCAATTCGTGGGAATGGTTTTTTTATTTTTATGTATATTCAGCGATAATTTCGTCGTTTATGAACCGATTTTAAAAATTATTTTTACATTGGAATGGGCGTAGCTTACAGGTGGTCCCATCGTCACCATATCGAGATCTGATGATGGGATCCCAAGGAAATCGAGGGAACTCCTCAAATATCATAGGCACAATGTCGCGATTTGGGTACTCGAAATAGCTTTTCATTGAAGTCGGTTCCTTTTTGTTAAAATTATATAACATTGAAAAAACTGAGTTCAAATTACATTTTAACCAAACAGCATGTTATCGTGATAATATTAATAATCATCATCATCATCAGCCTATTTCTCGACATAGGTATCTCCCCTTGCACACAACTCTGATCGATTTTGGGCCTCTCGCATCCAGCTTCTGCCAGCCATCCTGCGCAAGTCGTCACTCCACCTGGTCTGTGAGCGTACTACACTACTACTTCCGAGACGCGGTCTCCACTCCAATAATATTTTGTTATAAATAAATATAGAGACTTGGCAATTGAATGAAAACACAACGTAATTCACAAGTAACACACATTATATTAAATTAAATTATTTAGTGCGGTTGCCAAGTTATTTTATTTATTTACTACAATGGATCTTAATGTTAATTTGATCACTATAAAATGGTATAAATTATTCGTAGCTAATTATGTAAAATCTCAAGACAGAATTTTCCTTAACTAGGGGTTGAATAAATCAACTAACTTGGTATTGCATGAATCTCATAACTTTTTACGGTGAATAAACTGGGTTGTGCTTGACTTGCATTTTTTTACATGCTATGTTTTTATGGTATTATCTCTATATTTATGTTACATAAATATTTGCCCATATTTTAAAATGATGTACTAAATCTTTCTAACAAATGTCTTAACACATTAAGACGTTTATGGTAGTAATGTAATTGTTTATATAGCAATAAACATTACTTATTTTGGTTTATAACCCCAAAAGAAGAGGATAAAGCAATTTAAAATAACATTTTCTACGAAATAATTTAAATATTTATTTAAACATTTTGAATTACTTCTAGTATTTTTTAATTTTAACCCTTATTTCTATCGCTGGTTAGTATTAAAGAAAGTTTAAAAATTCTCATATGTTAAACGATTTACTCGAGACCTTTCATTTTTCACTTTCACATTTTCACACATTTTCACATTTTTCACACAAAATCATATACTACTGTACATAGTTTTTAGTTTAGTTTAGATGTATATGTGGGGTGATTTTCCTTGAAAACAAGACAACACAGGTGAACACCTGATAGACAATATCATCTCAAGACTGCCTTGTTGGTCTAATGGTTAGCGTATGCGGCTCCTGATCAAGAGGTCGTGGGTTCGATTCCCGGGTCAGACAATTTGATTCGGAGTCTGGGTGTTTTTTTATGAACAATATTTACAGTATTTACAAAAATGAAGTGTGTTTATGTATTTATATCAGTTGTCTAGTACCCATAATACAAGATCTGCTTAGTTTGGGACTAGATGACGTTGTGTGTAGGATGTCCGAAATATTTATTATCTAATTTCAAACTAAACACAGATTGTACTACGAAAGCTAAAATAGATTGATCAATGGAACATTTATCTATATTCTTTTCTTAAAAACTAATAATTGATTCAAATCAGAAGTCTATCCCGAGATCTCAGTTCACAAGCCGCATCTTTATCACCACACTAATAGAGTATAAAAAAATACTGTCTGAAGTGATTGTTAAGCTTCAGAAATAGATCGCGTAGCTGAGTACCTAATGTATATCTGTAGTTTAATTAATCTTACTAATACCGATGTCTAAATTTCAAACAACAAAACTATTAAAAACCTAAAATAGTAAGATGCAACTAACTACACCATAGTTTAAAACTTGTGTCGAATCTTCGAGAAACTTTCCTCATTCCAAGTCAAGCTATTTCGCCTGGCCACTATTTTGTTTTTAACTTTCACAAAGATTTTATAACTTAGAAATTTAACAGTTACTGGGAAACTTTTAGTATTTATCATTATTTGTAAAACTTCTGCAGAAGTTTGCTAAAAGAGATTAATAGTTAAAAGTTATTGTTACTGATGGAAACTACGGGGTAGAACGTACTCCTTGCAGTCCAAATGTAGTAATATTAAAAAGATTTTATATTTTTAGACTGCCTTGTTGGTCTAGTGGTTAGCGTATGCGGCTGCTAATCAAGAGGTCTCGGGTTCGATTCCCGAGTCGGACTAAATATTTGATCCACAAATATTGGTTTCGAAGTCTGGGTGTTTTCTATGTATTATATGTATATATTTCCAAAAAAATAGTGTTTATGTATTTATATCAGTTGTTTAGTACCCTTAAGCTCTGCTTAGTTTGCGACTAGATGATGTTGTGTGTAGATGTCGGAAATACTTATTTATTTATTTATTTTTCAAAATTCTTTTTCCTTTATTTAGTCCTTTTCTTTTGCTAAATAAGAAGAGAATTGTATAAATTGATTAGTATTTTAAGGTAACATTCTCATAATAAAAAAAAACTCAATTAAAACTTTTCAGGCCGTCCGAACAATGGAACCCGTAAGCTCTCGACCGCCAGTCGCAAAACACTTACGGGCAGATTAACAAGCAATTAATCCTTACTAATGTATATTTGCTGCTCTTTCACGGAAAAACTACTCAACGGGTTTGGATAAAACTTTACAGTAATATATTTTATACTACACCTGATCGGAACTGTAGTCAATATTCCCTGAAAATGAAAAGAAAACGTTAGTCTTTTCCTTGACTTGAATAAGCGGGAGGAAAAAATGTATGAAAATCCATTTAAACGTGTTTTAGCGGGAGAGAAAGTTGTATGAGTCTTACAAGGTGTCTTACGTTTTGATTTTATTTTGAAAATACTTTAAATTTTCCTCACAGGTGTAGTATAAAGCACTGTGTAATATAATAGTACATTGTTCACCGAGGGAGGAAAGGGACCGATTACTAGCGAGGGAGCAGTTTGTGGACCGAAGTGGCAGCCGAGGGCCACAATACTCCCGATACTATACAGTGCTTTATACTACACCTGTGAGGAAAATTTAAAGTATATCAGAACTAGCTTTCACCCGCGGCTACGCCCGCGTCTATGTCGGTTATCGCGTTAAAAAGTAGCCCATGCCCTCTCTTATGTTTAGACTATCTGGCTGGGTAAATAATTTAATTTTAAGCGGTGCAGTGGTTATTAGGTTTATCGCGATCAGACAGACAGACGCGACGGAGGACTGTATTTTATAGCTAGCTGCGCCCCGCGGGTTCACCCGCGTGGTTTTAGAAAATTGTGATAATAATAATTAGAATGTATCTATTTTATTTTTTCATAAATTTTTCAATGTTTCATATTATTCTTCTATTCAGGTCTGAGACAAATCCAACAAATTAAAATCATGAGTTGTCCAGTTACGTGTTAAAACAACTGTTATCTATAATATGTAATGTATGTAAATAAAACAAATTTTGGTATTTTTATGATGAAAACGCTACTGTATCTTTAATTTGTAAGGATAAATTGGTTTGTTTAGTTAGATTTAGCTATTGTAATATACCCCTATAAACTATGTTAAAAGATTTATTTTGTACTGCATAAACATGCAATTTTTTCGATTTAGAAACGCGTGAGCAAGCAACGTAGAGTTGGCCGGGGAAAAACATGGTGTGCCCAAATGTATGCCCGCTACCTTTAAGGTTTGACCCTGCGATTTGTTGATAGTCATGGAAAATGCAACTTTCAATGGGAACTGCACACGTTTAAAGTTAAATGGCAAATTATTGGGAATGATTGGAATACGCGGTTTAAGAACATTGTCTCCCTTGCATTCTCCAGTCAAGATTGTAGCCTTCACAATATGCCTACCTAGTTCAGCGACTCGCAACCGGGTACCGTTGCATAATCTTGGCGCATGCAAGTTTCGCATTAACAAAACGGGTACACCTACTTTTAATTCCAGCTTATGTGATGGCACCCCAGATAGCTCCAAAGAGTTTAAAAACTCTACTGGTTAGCTCGTAGTGTCGTCGGATGACATGGCTGTGTCGATGGATTTATATACTGACATTTCACCGGTTATTTGGCCCAACTTTTTTTATTTATTTTTGCAACAGTCTCATTTCGTGGTACCAGTATAGTTCTATCATATAGCCACTTTTCGTCAAGAATATGTTGCTGCAGATTCGGAAAAACTTGATCAATGAGCTGATCGGCTTCCGACTCCACGACATGGCAAAATTGGTTTGTGAAAAGTACCATACCTTCTTGGTCGGCGTGTAGGCGGCCTTCACCAATTTCTAGGAGTTTTTGTGCATATGCTCCTGAATTGACATCGCTGAATATCTGGACTCGCATGTTGGTGTTAAGATGAAGCTTTTCAACCTTAGTCCACAGATATGATGCTTTCAAACATGCATTAATCTTGTCTGCTGCGGTAGCTCTTTCGATAACAGGTAAAGTCTGTCTGAAATGTCCTGCCAATAACACAACCACACCCATCAATCTCCAATTGCTTTGAATTTCTTGTAGACAGCGATCAAGCGCTTCGATGGCACGTTTGTGTGACATTGTGCATTCGTCCCATATAATCAGTTTACATTGCTGCAACAGAGCGCCGCGGGCACTGCTCCTACTAATGTTGCACGTTGGGGTTTCTTCACTCGCCAGATTAAGAGGTAATTTAAAAACCGAGTGTGGAGTCCGTCCGCCACTCAGTAATGTAGCAGCAATCCCGGAGGACACCACTGCTAATGCAACATTGCGATCCTGACGAATTTTTGCTAGAAGCAAATGAAAACGTACCCCCCGGGGCATCGAGAAAGAAAAGGCCGCCTTCACCAAGCTCAATGCGTTGTAATATTTTTTTGTATATATCATTTTGCTCGGGTAGCAGGTGTGGTTCAGTTTCGCGTATCTGAGCATCATATAAAGCGGTATCATAGCTTAGTTCTTTGATCAAATCAGTCGACAGCTCCCCTCGATACTGCGGTAAATGCATACAAAGTCGGTCAATTTCTTCACGGAAATTGTTATGATTTTATCCTCAATAAGTGTCAGTACTTCATTCAAACATACATAGATCATCGTTGATTTCATCCAAACTTTCAAATCTGTGGAAGATATCTTCTACTAATGCACTTTCATATTTTTAAATTAGCCATTTACAAACCATCATTATGGTTGCCAAGCAAGTGTGTTATGCCTAGCAACCTGTGAACTTTTGACAGGAGATAAACAGTGATACATTTTGACATCTACGATTTAGTATATTTTTATAATAACCTAGCTTTAACCCGTTTATATCGATTATTGAAGTAAAAAGTAGCCTATGTGTTATTCTGATATATAAGCTATATTACTGTAAAGTTTCATCCAAATCCGTTCAGTAGTTTTTGCGTGAAAGAGCAACAAACATACACACATACACACATACACACATACTCACAAACTTTCACGTTTATAATATTAGTAGGATAACACATAGGCTACTTTTTACTGCACTAATCGAGATACACGCGGGCGAAGCCGTGGGTGAAAGCTAGTATAGTATAATCTACCTAAAAGCCAGCGTATATTTTGATAAACAAAATTTTGCTAAAGGATATTTTTCGACATAACGTATCGACGTCAGTAGTCAGCTGTAACTAATGTGTTTTCTTTAACAGCAAAAATTCTCAGAATATTAGCCTTAGTGTAGTATAGTGATAGATGGGTGCGTGAAAAATTTATTGGACAAAAAATAAAATATTAAAGTCTCATCTTCCTAGCCTTTATTCCCTAGTTTATTTGGTGTCGGCTACTAGTTCAACCGGTTTTACCTGAATTTCAGTTTTTCCACGGAGCGACTGGCATCGGACTTTCGCAATCCTACGGGAGAACTGTAATCCGAAGATTGAACTATTTTTCAGTACATTTGAGGGCACTGACTTCCCGATAACGATTGCTATAGATGTTCATGACCACCGGGATCAACGGCTTTACGTGCTCTCCGAGGCCCAGGCGTGAATCACCGCCAAACTGCCAAACTGTAGGTTGCTGTTAGGAATTTCCTTTTTTGAATATAATGAATATTTTTTTGTAATTAGTTAATGAAACTATCTGTATTTTTTATTTTATTTCCTTTTTACAATAAAGAATCATTTAAGGAGATAAAAAAGCTTCAGTAGACCTTATTTGTATATGTTTCGAGTCTAAGTGTCTTTTAAAATGGAATGAAAATGCGAGAATTACTTTAAAAATCTTTTCACATGAACTTTTAATCCAAAAATTAAAAGGATAAAAGTTTTTTACTTGTTCGTACCTTAAATTTATTTTATGTCTTCCAGGAGACCGATTCCTAAGATGTTTAAGGCCAGGAGTAAGAAATATATGATGAAATATTAACAGCTCTCGGTCTAGACCTTCAGTTAAATAGAGTAAGTACCACAATTCTACTTCATTACTCACAATTAAAACAGATAATTCCCCTGACATCACACAGGTTACTGAAACTCGTAAACAAATTAATTTCAAAATTAAACAATTAAATATAACGTGAGTTTGTAACAGCGATACATTTACGGCTCTTAACTCATCTTAACGTTTTGAGGAGACATGTGTCATAGAAACGACACATCATTTATAAGATAAAGGTTTATATTCACTAGTTCGCTGTGGAGTTTATTGTTTTAATTAATTAACTCGTTGATATTTACGTCACGAAAGTCTTTATGATTTAAAGGTGACATATGCTAAGTGTTTTCAACTGTTCCAGCTACTGCAGTGTTAATATCATTTTCAGTGGCAGAGTATTATAACTATGACTATGGTTTTACTTTTGGCCTACTTTACTATGGTAGTCAGACGGGCAGTATAAATATTTTTTCCAAGATTTCCATTTCTTTCGTTTTGCGACTCGTGATGTTGTCGTTTGTAGTTTGCTTACTAAGTTGCATCTTACTACATCCGTGAATAAAGGTGGTGACACTCTATATTCTTTATCCACCGTCTTCCAAATACTCGTGTTCAGAAAGTATCCTATTGTTTTTCACTGAATGAGTGTGGCTGCAATCTTCTAAACTAACTGGGAATGAATATGTCGATATCTTATTCATTAAAATGAGTTCAGTAGAACATAATGATATAAGCTTCCAAAATTACTACCCTTTCTTCTGGCTTTGCCGTATTAAGAGATGCTCTGTTGTCTTCTGGGCAGAAAACATTGTACTAAATCTTCTCTCATTGTCTGTTACGCTTTTTTTAGCTAAGTTTGCGCCGAATTCAATGTCATTTATCAGGGACTTTATTTCTTGATGAAAAACATGGTATAGCCTTTGCTCCAATAACCAATGTACACGCGGTCGGATTCGCTGGCAATTGCCCGTTTCCATATCTAGTAGTTTTGATATTGTAAGATAAAATTCAAGTCTACTAGAAATATACAAAATTAAACCTTTTTCATCTACTAAAACAAAACATTGACACAAATCCCTTTTTTCAAAACAAAATAAACACGAACATGAAATTGATAAACTTCCCGAGTGAGTGCGCGCAGACCCCAAGGGATTACTTCGTCTGTCCTTACAAGGATTAGATTAGGGATTTAATTATACGGAATAACGTGACAACTCCCGATCGGGGAACCTTTTTGCTTAGTTTGTGATTAACGAAATTAATTGTGGTGAAAATACGATTTCGTTATCTGTAGCGCAATGGCAATGACGTAAAACTCATCGATTTTCTATCTTGTGAAAGCATATTTTAGCATTTTATTTGCGTTAATTTTTTTTTTTTTTTGATATCTTACACACAACATCATCTAGTCCCAAAGTAAGCAGAGCTTGTGTTATGGGTACTAAACAACTGATGTAAATACATAAACATACTTTTTTTTTTGTAAATACATACATACATATTATAAACATAGAAAAACACCCAGACTCCGAAACAAATCGACCCGGGAATCGAACCCGAGACCTCTTGATCAGCAGCCGCATATGCTAACCACTAGACCAACAAGGCAGTCAAACATTACTGCCTGCTCACATAGCACTCATAGCCGACTAGCCTCAGGTGGTTGGAAACAATCACCGACGGTAAGCAAACGACTGAGCGGTCAGACCTAAATGGGTGAAAGTTTGTGGCGTGATAGTCATGAACGTGATCAAGGCTATAGCTTTGTTTGTCTTTAATTCATCCCAGTGATGAGATTTTTCTACGATACCTCAACCATGTCCATCTAAGTACAGAACCAGCAAACAAGGCCCATACCATACATCGTTTATTAAGTAACATAATTTACCTAATCATCAATAAACAATCACGAAACAATTAGGTACGAATAATTTGAAAGATATCCTATAAAGCAACTAAATTAAAAGGTTACGTAAAAGCAAAATGTACATAAAATTAACTACGTAAATTAACCAGATAATGCCTAGGTTGAAAGGTATTAAGCAAATAATTTGCGAAGTTAGGTTTATTATTGGTATACTTAAATTTGTTATAGTTTGCCACGTTTCCTTATTTTTTAGAAACTAAGTATTCGATGACTTAAATAAACCATTTTAAAATTAATAATATTTATCATCTTCATACTGCTTAAAGATACTTAAACCAAATTTACAATCAATATAAATGTAAACCATGACTACATGTTACAGTTTTTAATTTGATTGTAAGTATACTGGTTTACTGAAAAAGCTGTTCTTTTTTTGAATATCTAAACCATTTAATTACATCGGAGTTCTACACAAATTAACAACTAATGAGCTATCTAATCTAAGCAAATTAAAATCTATCGATAGTATTTTTTTCAAACTTCTGCGTTCAGTCATTTTCAAGTTCTAGGCAAGTCCAAAACATTACACCAGCAAAATTTTTAATAACTTAATAACCACAACACACAAATTTGGCTGTTTGCTAACATTTTATACGTAACAAAAGCTATCTATTCATGTATTTCGTTTGGGTCTGAAACAATTAAAAAAAAATGAATTGGTTGGGGTAAGGTTTGAAACGTTATTTTCTCAAAAAGTGTTTTTGCCGAATAACTTTAACCTACTACATGTACAAATTTTGCTATAGTACTCCTTAGAACACACTAATTACACGCTTTATATTAGCTTCACTTGTATGTTTGTTTGTAACTGGCTCCTCTGGGTGCGATTTTGACCCAATTTAAACGGCCAGATTTCGTTCAAACTTTTTTTGATTGATTTTCAGAAAGCATCCCACGCTTTGTTACATTAAAATTATTTTCTACTTTTTAGTTTAAAAGCGTGTTTGTTTAGTTTTTTTAATTTTTTTTTTCTGTTATACTCTCACCTCTCTAAAACCTTTTTTTTCTTTTTAACATATACATAATTCGTAATAATATCTCTCCAAGAAGTGCCATCTATAAACGAAATCTGACACTATTAAGCGCCATCTTTAGAGCAATCTCTAAATCCGTTTCTTCAGCGCATGAAAATGTACCTAAAGTGAAATGGCAGCGAAAGTTCTAGTTTCTCATAGATGGCAGCACAAACTTCATTTTTCACACGTTTTCATAAAAAAGTACTCTTTAATAGGTAGATGGCACCACCATCGAATAAGGTATTTAGAATCACAGATGTCGTTATATGACTTTTACACTTCAAGCTACATTTTCTAAGCAAAAAGGATAGATAACCATTATTCATCGGCAAAAAGCGCTCCTAGCGAATAGAAACTTATGTAAGTAAGAAACTAATGAAGGTAATTTTTCGCTTTGTTTTCTTATGGTTATTTGTAGAAACCAGTCTGAAGCCCAAGGCTGAGTTTTCCAGAGACATACATCTCCAGGTCGGCCAAAGTGGTTTTCACATCTCTTGCAGCTCCAGGTTGGGGCACTGGGTTGGGCAATGTTGTGTTAGTCCAATGAGAGGGCATAACTATCGAGGTCGGACCTTTGTGTGTGGGCTCCACGGAGTGACCGACTTGCTAGTTACTAGTTTTGTCCCGTCTCGTAACCTGAGTTTATCGAGGTTCATCTCCTGGAGAACTTGAGGGAATCTTGAGGAGCATCTGTAAATCAGCACCACGTCGCATATTTTCATCATAATCCTTTAACAGACCACTGCTGGACATAGGCCTCTAATTTGAAAGGAGGTTTTGGCCTACTATAACACGCTGGCCAGACGGGATGGTAAAGGGTTTGTTTCAAGTGTTCCTTCTTTTGGCAGTGATGTTAGCTGCATAATGTGTTCCTTTAGTCGCCTCTTATGACACCCATGGAATGATTAGGGGTGGTGACACTTTTCGGTGGTGATTCTTAATCCGTCCAGTTAGTTTCCAAAGTTTAAAGAAAAAACGTACTTTTCTAACAAAAAAAAATACTGAAACTTAGTTAAAATCGGTTAAACTAGGAAACCGCAAATAATCATAAGATTATTAAAGTCTACGAAGAAGGAATACAACATTAAGTCATGACTATCAGGGAAAAAGTATTATTCCTATTTCACAACCAATCAAAATTTACACATCAGTAGAAGTAGCTATTCCTGATAATGAACTCATGAATCTCATGCATAAATGATAAGGCACAATCACAGATCCGTGGCAAACAATTTCCATTAGTAATTACTACATTTATACATTCGACAGAAACTTAGTGAGTCGAAGAGTCATTTCTCAACAAAATAAACATTGAAGCATTTGCTGTACTCAAGAATAATTGGATACAGTAATTAGAGCTGGAACCTACGCTTGTTGAATTGTTGTCAATGGTTGTTCTAACAAATTTCGGCTTCTACAACACAAATGAAAAGCTACAATAATTTTAACAAGACTTGTTAGAGAATAGAAGATGCACCGCAAAACACTCATAATTCCACCTTTTTAGGGTTCCGAAATTTATGACTCGGAACCCTAATAGATTCGTCATGTCCGCCCGTCCGTACGTCCGTCCTCGATTTACGGTACAAACGGTAAGTGGTAGAAATATGAAACTTTGCATGAATATGTGTTGTAATGAAGTCGACAATGTGCTACAATAACATTATGAAAAACATTTTTTTTGGGGTACCTCCCCTACATGTAAAATGGGGATGATTTTTTTTTCACGGCTAACCCATCGTGTGGGGTATCATTAGATAGGTCTTTTAAAAACAATTAAGGGTTTCTAAGACCATTTTTTGATTCAGGTATCCGTTAGCGTGAAATTCCACTTTAAAAAAAATCTAATGACAAAATTTCGTAGCCACGACGTGTCTTGCCAGTTCTCAACCCGCACTCGGCCAGTGTGGTGACGTATGACCTTAACCTTCTCCTGAGAGTAGACCCCAGCCCAGCAGTGGGACAATATGGGTTGTTGATTGACATATGGATATTTACTGAAGATATCAAGAAATCATTACCAGTTGCGTAATCCTATATCTTGTTGTAGTCTTTATCAAGCAGTAACTCTTCATTACAAAGAGTTGTCTTGAGTCTGAGTATTGTTCTTTGTACGCGATTAAAAATGTTTGTATCAATAGATAGCTGATGATATTATGTGGAATGGAAACCAAATCAATAACATTAAGCTACAATATTAAACATCTTTATATTTAAGCCTACAACGGAATTCTCAGATACATAATTATATGCAAGCTAAATACCTAGGCTATGCTATACAAAGCATCTATCAGTATAACACAAAGGGTTTATGTACTTTGTGCAATACTCTGTAAAGCTTTGAAACTGACTAATTCGTGTTCTCACAAAATAGACCAGTCACATTTCAGAAAGCTGGGCCCACTCTCTTTTGATGACTCCTGTTTTGAACAGAATTTGAAACGTAACTCGGAAGACTAAATTGATAATACTGTAACTCATTTTTGTAGGTATTGTACATGCCTAAACCAGGTAGTAGAGCCACGCTGATTTCAGCACGAATGGACCGGCTAGACCCGGCCAGTACTACCCTCACACAGAAGACCATCCTAATAATGACAGCATTCTTGCTGTCGTGTTTCGTTGGTGAGTGTGAGACCGGAGGCAAAATCATTCTGCATCATTCTCCCGGCCTTCGAAGGGCTAATAATCTAACCAGGCTGCCATGGTAGGGGTCACCATGCTACATTGCCTACCCTCACAATAAGCATGGTGACTCCTACTCCTGGATTCTACTCATGCTTTCCATCAGGCAGAGTAGAGTCACTTTGGCAGGCTTAAATATAAAAAAAAAAAAAAAAATTACCATTCTTAGATGAGGTCTATATTCAGAAGTGGACTATCGATGATAATAGTGATGATCCAATTCACCAAATGAACACTTTGATTTCGTTATAAATCAGTATTTCCTGAGTATCAATTCGTTAAAGTAACCAATTAAATAATCTCTTAGGACTCTTTTCAGGTAATGCTGTAAATGCCAATGTACTTTATCCTACCTACATTTCTATATAAATAAGAAAACTCATCTAACTCAGTAGCTCTGGGTAAGTTAAAACTATTCTAGAAGTTTTTATAACGTGGGCCAAGAAAAAGCTATATTTAGCGGATTTTTTGGCCCCGTTTTTTGTGTGTGTATTCTTTTATTGGCTCCAACAAACCTTTGTGGGTGTTATAATAAAAAAAAAAACAATTAGATTACACACATATTCCAATACAATTGTCTCATAAAATAATGTTTTGTTTTCAGAAAACTAGGAATCTATTGGAATGAAATATTATCTAGTGGATCAAAGCTTGCTTTTAAAATGACAATATTGAAAAATTTTAAGCTACAGTAGTCTCTTTAAGTATCTTTAACGTCTAGAAAGTTTATACTAGATTGTTGTTTGAAGAAAAAACATTTTTTTCATATAATTTGTATCAACATTTATATTACTTATTTATTCCACCGAGGTTTGCTGTAATTTTCTTTGAACTATATACCTTTAGATAACCCTTAATATGAGACAAAATAGTGGGACTCCGTTTCAGTTACTTCCCATATACCATAACACACGTTTTTAGCTTGTGGAAATGTGGACATTATACGTTGTTAACAAGCGGTCCAACTCGCGATCTTTAGAGCCCGTGGAAACCTCTTAAAACTACGCCATTCACTCACGGGTTTTAGCACTTTTCTTTGACAAACTGCCTCCTTTACAGATAATATTAGTTGGTCAGTAAACGAAATAGCAAAGTTACAGTACACTTTTATAGTTTGACGTAAAATTCTCACCAAAATGTATGAACTCGAGAGAACTGTTCAACTAATGTTATTTCACCTGTAAATATTATTACCTTGTTGGACTAAGTTGTTGTACTGTTAGAAATTTTATGAGCTTTTTTTATAGTAGTTGATTTAATTAACCCTGACATACATACGTTGGAGTAACCTAGCCTTGGAATTCATTATGTTTTATGTGGCTGTATTTTGGATTACGTTCCCTGATTTTGTAGTATTAGCGACACACGTACATTAACACAAAAAACCACGCACGAACACGCACACACATATTGCACACGCTTAACAAACACACTCAAAAACATACACGTATTTGTAAATACACACACGCACTCATAAGCGGTAGCGTATGCAACTGTTGTGCTTGACGTCTTGGGTTCAATTCCCGGGTCGGAACAAATGTTTGTGTGATTCGCAAATATTTGTTGCGGAGTTTGGGTGTTTTTTATATATAATATGTATGTATTTACAAAAAATAAATATTTTTATGTATTTATATCAATTGTCTAGTACCCAATACAAGCTCTGCTTTGTTTGGGACTATATGACTTTGTGTGTAAGGTGTCCGAAATATTTATTTATTTAATTTACCTATGTCACTTGGGTCCCTATTAGAAATATATTGTCACCTAATTAATTACAATCGATTCCTTATTTTAGATGTTACTGTACAAATCTTATGTCAATCCGTCTGGCTAGCGTGGTACAGTCAGCTTGAACCTAATTTCTAATTCAAGACCTGTGATCAGCATAATTAATTAAAAACCTAACTTCATTTTCATACTGTTGACTCAACTAATCTACTTTGTACGAAGATTGAAGTAAATGTCCAGCAGTGACCTACGATTCCAAGAAAATCAAAAGTAGAAAATATTAATTTATTGCCTACTATAAAAAACTGCCTTTCAAGTATCCATAAAAAGATCTATATAATATTCTATCAATGTCTACAAAAATTTGGATTCAGATTAAATAATTCTTCTCCTTAATCTCGATGCTGATGTCATTCAATTTAATCTTAATGAGGACTAGATAAATTTGACACCAAACTTGAATTTGTGCTAAAGATTTGAAATTTTAGCTGACGCTAACTTTGTTTTGCGTAGTAGTTTGATCATGATTGTCTAACAAGTAAATTATTCGGTATTTGAATTACCG
The DNA here is from genome assembly GCA_932526445.1 of Phragmatobia fuliginosa. Lineage (NCBI taxonomy): Eukaryota > Metazoa > Arthropoda > Insecta > Lepidoptera > Erebidae > Phragmatobia > Phragmatobia fuliginosa. Next base: position 59,488,851 of record OW052057.1, on the reverse strand, counting down.
TTGGATAACCCGACGTTACTGCCAAATGGGTTTAGGTTTTATACATCGAATTTCTATAATCACTAACTCTCATTCATCGCTCATTTTTCTATTCTCGTTTTATTTTGAACACTTGACCTAACGTTGAGATAATGTCGTTCCCATGTATTTGTTTAATTTGTTTACGTTGTAGTCAAATATGACTGCCTTGTTGGTCTTGTGGTTAGCATATGCGGCTGCTGATCATGAGGTCTCGGGTTCGATTCCCGAGTCGGACCAAGTATTTGTGTAATCCACAAATATTTGTTTCGGAGTCTGGGTGTTTTCTTTGTATAATATGTATATATTTACAAAAAAAATATGTTTATGTATTTATATCAGTTGTTTAGTACCCATAATACAAGCTCTGCTTAGTTTAGGACTATAGACGATGTTGTGTGTAAGATGTCCGAAATATTTATTTATTTATATATCTAGGGACCTCAGGTTTTAAAGGCCAGAAGCTGAAAAAACTAAAAAGTATAAAAGATAGCTCGATAAATCAAGTTGGCTCTTAATTGTTGTAAGATACAATGCAGTACGTAAAAATATACCAAGACACTGATGCAGAAGATTAGCTGCAATAACTGAATTTATTAGATAGGAAACAGTTGACTCCATAAGCTTTCCTAAAGACCTTCAAAGAAAAAAACCATGTTTTCAGATTTTTTTTCATTCGCGACTTTGTGCTGTTTTTCTCCAGTCCCAGGGCGCCACTTCAATTACTTTAGTCACGTTATTTTATTTTAACTCAATATGAATTTGATAGAAATCGCTACAGTTTATTTTATTAATGATTGATGTATTTAAATAAAACAAAAAAATATTTATTAAATTATTATATTTTTCCTTAATTTTAATATTATAATATACATTTTAGTATAGTCATAATTTTAGCGCACGAATAGTGTAGTTGTTTAATCGGACACCAGCGTTGCGTATTTTGTTAGTTCAGTTATAACATGGGACAACACTTCATTTGATTTAAAAAACACTTTTTCTGAGTCTGGGACTCCTTTGTGTACGTTTCATGTACATAATGTTCATGTATTAATATTCCTAATGAGGGAGTTCTTTGATTTTATATTAATAGAATAACCATGTACTTTTAGATATTTTCCATTCATTTACATATGTAAAATCTTACAGACAGTGGCAAGACCGCTCAATAAAACATTGCATCAAAAAAATCTAGTCCAACTACTATGTGATGAAAAACCATCCAATTATCTATGTGTAAATCGATCATAATTAGAATTAATTAAAGCTTAATCCATTCAATAATTCACATATACCACTAATGAAACTAATTTATCAACGCCCAACGTTGACGTGCTAAAATTTGCCATCGGGTTTCAAAAACAAAAGCTCCAACAAATCAAGTCATGAAATCCATCATGACTTTTTGTCAAATATTTTTATTTTCTTCTTTGAGTGATAGCCAGCAGTGTCCTGTCAAAGTTATTTATTGTCCATTACATATACGGCGTTGTCTGGATCAAAAAATGAATGATGAATGGTCGAAAAAAATTTGGAAAGTGAATTTATGTGTTTTGAAAGTTGTTGTTGAATAAAAGTGATTCGAATTTTTCATTCATATTTTTGAGTGTCATGACAGTTGGTAAAATATCCCACTAATATTATAAACGCGAAAGTTTGTGAGTATGTATGTATGTGTGTGTATATGTTTGTTCCTCTTTCACGCAAAAACTACTGAACGGATTTGGATGAAGCTTTACAGTAATATAGCTTATATATTAGAATAACACATAGGCTACTTTTTACTGCAATAATCGAGATGTACGGGCGAAAACTAGGTGATTATAAAAGTACATAAATCGTAGATGTCAAAATGGATCACTGTTTACCTCCTGTCAAAACTTCACAGGTTGCTATGCATAACACACTTGCATAGCTACCATAATGATATACACGGGTTACACCGCGGGGCGCAGCTAGTTAGTATATACTTACGAGTGGTATACATGGGTGTTACTAAAAGTGTTATAGAGTTTTTCTCCTTATAGATATTACTATAGCTGAATAGCCCAGGGCTTGAAAATTGTGGTCTTAGTTCTCGTACCTCAGATAGCACGTACCTAAAGCGTGGTCAACGTCGTGAGCCTGTTGTCTCCCCGGTCACGCCGGATAGCCGTTTCATTTAATTGTGAAAGTAAGGGAATAGAGACTGTTCTAGTGTAAATTGAATTCATTATTTAATTTGCAAAATTATTTGTGGTCGACTAGTATTCAACCGGTACATCATTTTTACGCAGAGCGACTTTCATCGGACGTATTATTAAGTTAATTATTTTCTAAATCGGTGTATTTCATACAAACAGTATACACATACACACAAGCACATTTAAATACATTATTTAATGCACAGGCACACACACACACACACACACACACACACACACACACACACACACACACACACACACACACACACACACACACACACACACACACACACACACACACACACACACACACACACACACACACACACGCAGATACACACACACACACACTCTCACACGCGCACATAAACATATTCATACACACAACTTGACTCGTAAATGGAAGCTAGTGAAAGCGAATGAGCATCACTGGTAACCCGCCTGTTCATGTAAATTCTATAAATCTATCTATATTATAATCATATTACTTAAAAAAGAAAACACTTCTAAAGAAGTAATCTTAAAAATTATAATTAAGGAACTAATGATCCAGAAATTATCTCCTACTACCTCACCATTTTACCAGTTTATAATATTAGTATAGGTACGCAAAGTTAATGTAACAAGAAACAGATGTTTATCATAATTTACAGTTGTAACGACAAGTATTTAAGTAAAGTAACATTGTAGCAACGATATTATTATGTCTGTAACAGTTTCCAGTTGGTAAAGGTAATAAAGATTTAAGTTGAAAGCAGTAAAGTTTATTGTGCTGTGTTAGGTGTGAGCACCTGATACTTTATGATGTTGAGTTAAATTGTTGCTTTTTGTTTTGTTCATGATATAAAATAGACGGGTTACGTTATGGTAAGTGACCACCGCCTTTCATGATCAGCTAGAACTCCTTACTAGTTTGTTGCCGCACTTTAAAATTTTCATGCCGAAGACGAGGTGGGGGTGATGATAATCATCATCATCATCATCATCATCAATAATGTGCTGTATTAGTTCGTCATGGTTAGGTGTCACTTCAAACATACTGATTGATTGTACATAATGTTGTGAAGTGGTAAAATACAGAAAATGAAGAAAATGTAAAATATTAGGAATACAGTAATCTAAATAATCATCATCAACAACCCATAACGTCCCACTGCTGGGCTCAGGTCTAAATAATAATAAATAAATATTTTGGACATCTAACATACAACGTCATCTAGTCCCAAACTAAGCAGAGCTTGTGCTATGACAACTGATATAAATGCATAAACTTTTTTTTTGTAAAACACAGTCAACACCCAAACTCCGAACAAATGTTTGCAAAACATACAAACATTTGGTCCGACCCAGGAATAAAACCCGAGACCTCTTGATCAGCAGCCGCATACGCTAACCACTAGATCAACAAGGCAGTATAGTTCTAAGGATAAACAGAGAGAAGAATGGGACGGAATGGACGAGTTTTAAATTGAGAAGATAAAAGATAGTTACTAAACTATACTTATTTTACAACAAAAACTGTTGCATTAATGGTTGAAATTTTATACAAAAATGGGCGCGCCATTAGTGATACATAAATATAAATTTACAAAGCATATTTCGAATCATCATCATCATCAGCCTATCTCAGTCCACAGCTGGACATAGACCTCTCCCATTGCACACCACTTTGGTTGATTTTGATCCTCCCATGCAGATGTATTAGATAAATTTATAATTTCTATGAATCTGCTTTGTTTTCATACATCAACATGTTAGGACCTTCTCAGTATTAAGCTCTACCAAAAAATCGATCACATTACGAAAATAACTCGAACTAAATAAACAGGGACACAGCTAAACCTATTCTAACTGGTCCCAACTCGATCTAACTTTTTCGATTAAGGTTTCGTCCTCACCAGCATTAATCTTATTGACATCCCGTCAAATATTCGCTGCATCAAGTGTGGATGCCCCTGTATTCAAAAATTCTGAATTCAATCGACCATGATTTAGCTTGGAAATTTTTATATTACGTTTGTCAAGTATTTATTTTTCTTCAATCGTACGAAACTTTTAACTTTCTTTTTTTCTTATATTTTATACTAGCTTTCCGCCCGCGGCTTCGCCCGCGTGGAATTCGTTTATATCGTGCGACACGGTAAGGGTAGATTGAACAATCTTACATGATTTTGTTTGATAAGGAACTTCGACACAAACTTTCATCCTTATTTTTTTCACCTTCATTTTCGCGATAAAAAGTATCCTATGTCCTTTCCCAAGTTCAGTTCTATCTTCATACCAAATTTCATCAAAATCGGTTTCGTGGTTTAGGCGTGAAAGCGTAACAGACAGACAGACAGAGTTACTTTCGCATTTATAATATTAGTAGGGATGAAGTGGTATGATAGAGGCATGATAACTTTTTGTGTTGACCATATGCCTCGTTTTTTGTTTTCACTTATATTGATCCTAAATATAGATCAATGTCTAGACCTATATATACCTATCTACCTAATGTTTATCATGTCATCCTCCTAGCCATTATTCCCAAGTATATTTGGGGTCGGCTACTAGTTCAACCGGTTTTACCTGAATTTCAGTTTTTCCACGGAGCGACTGGCATCGCACCTCCAAAACCCAAGGGAGAACTGAAATTCGAAGATTGAACTAGTTGTCAGTATCTTTGAGTGCACTGACTTCCCAATAACGATTGCCATAGATGTTCATGACAACCAAGACCGACGGCTTTACGTGCTCTCCGAGGCACGGGCGTGAATCATTACCAAACTTCCAAAACTCCGGACTGCTACTAGGAATTTCCTAAGAAAATCCCAAAACCACTTTTTGGCCCGACCCGGGATTTGAACCCGAGACCTCTTGATTAACAGTCGCATACGCTAACCACTAGACCAACGAGGCAGTTATTTTGTCTTATATTGATCCTAAATATAGATCAATGTCTAGACCTATATATACCTATTTACCTAATGTTAACATGTACTGACAGTAAATCTGTAAGTGTACCCTTAAAAATTTGTTTATTTTTCCAAGTCTGGAACTCGGGTCGATGCTTAATAGGTGTAGGAATTACCTCTTATAAATAATGAACCTCCACTGATATTTTCTTAGGCCCAGCGTATGACAAATTGTAATGGATGCGAAGTTAAATGAAGGAAATTCTTTATAATTAAAAAAATACACTCATTTGCAAAAAAAACGGGCGGTTTCGATTTTCTTCCTGGCTGAAAAAAATAAAATACCAAAAAGGTTTTAATCATTTGAACATGTTACTGGCCACTTATAAAAGTGCAATAATGTTTATAAGAGTACCTTCAAAATTCAAATTTTTGACTGAGACTGGTTTTCAAAGAAAACAACTTTTAACCACATTTTGTGGCGCGAATTCCCTATAGTTAATATCGACTCTAATTAACTTTTTGTCAATTTTTATTAAATTATCTGATGTCCTTGACATTTAAAAGTATTGTTATTGCTGTTTGGCAATCTCGAAAATTGTAGATAAAGTGATAAAAGCGAGCAAAATTATTGCGCTGCTTGAAGAAGGTTGCAGCCAATGCTTCGTGGCTCAGAGGCTAAATGTGAGTCGGTCGACAGTTCAAAGGACCTGGCAGCGCTATCAAGAGACCGGTTCCGTCAAGAGAAGGCCTGGTTCTGGCAGAAAGACATGTTACGAACCACGGGATGATCGTTTTCTAGTTAGTCAAGCGTTGAGAAATCGCAAATCTTCTTAATTGGACCCCAAGAACAGACTCGAAGAAGTAAGAAATGTGCAAATTAGTCTATGGACGGTCAGGAGGAGGCTTCTCGCTGCTAATATACACAGTCATCGCTCGGCACGCGGCCCTAAATTACTCCGTGGACATCGAGTTGCCAGGCTTAGCTTCGCTCGAAATTGTGTGTCATGGACTCATGAAGACTGGGATAGGGTATTGATCTCCGATGAAGCCAGGTTACCTCTGCATGGTGAAGACTGACGTCGGCGAGTGCTTCGTAGACGAGGAGAACGCTTTGCAGAGGCATGTTTTGAAGAAATCACACCTTATGGAGGGGGCTCTGTTATGTTTTGGGCAGGAATAAATTCTATGGATCGTACGGAGTTAGTCTTCATCGAAAACGGTACACTGACTGGACACCGATACATAACGGAAGTTCTAATTCCTTATGCACAACCCGCTTTAACCGCTCTTGGCAAAAACTCAATTTTTATGGACGACAACGCTCGCGCCCACCGGTCTGGCGATGTGGAAGCGTATATGCTAGAAGTCGGAATTCGTCGTTTGGACTGGCCAGCTAGAAGTCCGGACCTCAATCCCCTAGAGCAGGGATGGCGAACCTATGGCACGCGTGCCATTAGTGGCACGCCACATAATATTTTGGGCACCCACAATATCACAAAATTCACTATACACTATTTTTTTTTGATGCAAAGAAAGGTTTAAAATTTATGGAAACAAAATAATTGACAAGGAATTTAAGTGAAAAATTTCACCATCCCTATTCATCCCTTGGGTATCGTAAAGGCGATTAAGGGATAAACTACGCAAGACAACATCAATGCAAAGAGAAGGAAAACTTGAAACCAACCATACACCAACCCGTCTGGCCAGCGTAAGAAGAGGTCTATGTCCAGCAGTGGACTGTTAAAGGCTGTTGATGATAAGTGAAAATGTTAATAACAAAATTATTTATTTATATAAGTACTACCAGAGCATACATATTATACTTATACTATATGATATGCTAACATGTGGGTTGTTTTTGATATGCATGACAAAAATTGTAAAAAGTTTGAAGAAGATAGCTCATGCTATTTTAACAATATTTTCATCAAATATTTGTGTCGGAGTCTGGGTGTTTTCGATGTATATTATTTATGTATTTACAAAAAAAGTATGTTTATGTATTTATATCAGTTGTCTAGCACCCATAATACAAGCTCTGCTTAGTTTGGGATTAGATGACGTTGTGTGTAAGATGTCTTAAAATATTTTTAAATATTTATTTTATCAACCTATGCCTGTGAATCTTTATTTTCAGAAATTAATAAATTGACAAATTGATAAAGATTCGGTTAGAAATCGTTTGGCAGATGACTCCAGTTCATCATATTATATTCTGCTAAAAGTAACATCTAACAACACTAACATATGTATTTTATTTGTCTTCTAATCTGCTGCAAGAGAAGTCACACAAATTTTACTTTATTTTAATTATAGGTATAATTGAAAAATCTTTTTTTTTGTATTGAATAATGAGTTTTGAGTTAGTAGTATTTATTATTATTAGTTTCCCAATAATCAGATACAAAATTATTTGATGGCACGTTTATGATCTCATTAATGAGTTCTTGAGAAAAAGGGCACGTTAGTACGCAAAGGTTCGCCATCCCTGCCCTAGAGCATGTCTGGGACGTTCTGAAGCGACGAATGAGATCGGTGCAGCCGGCTCCGCAGACCATCAGAGAGCTAAAGAATGTGATTACCGCGGAGTGGGAACGTATTCCCCAAGAAACAATAAAAGATATACCCGCTAGCATGCCCAGACGAATGCAAGCTGTGATTTCAGCAAGAGGGGGTCACACTCAATACTAAACTTTTATCTGCTTTTAATGTATTCAATAAAAACAAAGAAATTAACGCGTTTCATTTTATTTAGCGAGCAGGTACAATAATAGTGTTTTGAACTTAAACATTATTTTTCAATAATTTAATAAAAATGTTATGATAAAACTGATGTAAACTATTCCTTCCTAATTAATTTATAAAATTCTGAGGATAACAATACCTAAAATTGTCAAACAAACAAATAGTAACTATAAAATAGTTCTTTGCTTAAGTGCCCGTTTTTTTTGCAAAAGAGTTTATTTAACCAACTTACACAATATTTTGATTATTTTGGTTGCCTTGAATGAATTTAAGGTGTTCTGTTTTTGAAATGACAAACACTGTCTCTGAATCGAATCACAACGTGACTTGAAAACGGGACAAGAGGTAATAATATACTAGATAATGGATAAAGTGTCAAACATCTTAACATGTTCTCATTTGTAGTACATTCTTAGCGCTCACGCCATTAGCTGTTTGCGTACTAACCATAAATTGAGATCAACCGAAGCTCATGTACAATTTGTTAAGGTTCCTATAGTAACGTGTTGTTTTTGTGATGAGTAATGGAATATTGCTCACTGGTTTTGTAACGGAGTCATGTTTGTCCCTTCCCCTGGGATACCTTCGCCATGTTTTATCAGTTCACGCGATTCTCGAGGGACGAGGTACTTGAGTCGTTTTCCTCTTTTATTATATTTTTGGTGAGGTTTTACCTGTGTTAGAAATATATAAAGTTGAAGAAGGAAATGATGTACCTATCTAGAGTAGGTATATCATAACAAAGATTAGTTTTTTAAACAACATATATATTAAAAATATATCTTGTGTGAGGGACCTGACAGACAGACATACTAAAATCGAACAAAATGTACTCCTTGACCTCGAATATCAATTTGCGGCCCACGGAAAGAGTTTTTTCCGTGGGGGCTTTGAACTCAGAATACTCAACGAAGTATAGGCGCGACAACCGCGTAAACCAATACGCCACCTTTTTTTCAAAACTGTACATCAGACGCAAATAAAAATGCAGATTTTTTTTGCATGACCCAACTTATTACTCGAATCAAACATATGTAGTTTTTCTCGAAGTTTAACAGCTGGATATATACATGAGCTAACTTGAAGAAACTCGTAAGCTTCTCAGCTCAGTCTTAAGTTAGTACCGATGACGGATCTGTCGAGACGCCAGCTTCATTAGGTCTATCCCAGACACTTATCCAAGATTATCTGTCGGTTTGCAGCTATTTAGGGAACGTTGAGGGGTTTTTCCACGAGGTTTTATTAGCGATAGCGTCATATAACAACAGTAATTGTGATGATGGTAGTTTTGGTGGTAATCTGATTATTCCTAGGAATATCTTTGTGTATACATTGAGCTGGAATTTGTGGCTATTATCATTCACTTGGAAAGTTTGTTTTAGTTTTTCTGTGAAATTATAATGTGAACAAACGGTAGTCATGTCCCTTTAGGTAACATAAAATATATATAAAATATATAATAAATAACTTAAACGTATAATAATGGTATACTAAATGGCGAGAGAATTTCTATATCGCGATTCAGGAGTTGTAGATAGTAACTTCATGTAGTTTATTACTCCGTAGTTCGATGTACCTTCAATAGATGGCGCTGTAGTGCGTCTTTGTTACGCTGTATGTGGGAGTTGCCAATTCATTTCTTTCCAAGATCGGAGTGTAACGTATTATAGTATTGCTTTTTTATATTTAACTTAATTTTTTTGTGCTGTCCATTGACTCAAAGAAGTTACAAATTTTGATAATGACATCGCTTGTTTTTTTCTAAGCTATTATACTCCGTAGCCTGATTAGTACCCTGTATATATCGTATGTAGTAACACTTTTAAAATCATTACCAAAAAAACTTACTAAGAGGTGTACATATGATTATTTATTGCCTATGTAAACACTGCTTTCATGGTATACCACCAGTAACTCATTTAAAATAAAAACTTTCCACGGGACTTGAAATCTAGAAGTACTTTAATTTACCTATTAGCAATATTAAGTAGCTTAGATATATTACTCGGCATACATCGCAGATTCAGACAATACGAATCTCTATTTCGTTAAATAAAGTCATATTATATCTCATGCTGAATCAGCGCCTCAGAGAATATTTTACATCATTCAAACTCTTCCTTCTATATTCTTGAAAGGGTAATAACCAGAAGTTTATTATATGCTTGTTCATTTTAATTAAATTGTAGCCCCTCTTCTGAACAAGAGACGAGATTATTACTGTTTTAGGGTGTTCGTTCACATTTTGAAACTATAGTGAACGAAATCTTCTTGCAAATATTAGGCAAATGAATTTTAGGATTCTCAAAATTATTTGGGTTCGGCTTATAGTTCAACCGGTTCTACCTACTAGCTTTCGCCCGCGGCTCCGCCCGCGTGTATGTCGGTTATCGCGGTAAAAAGTAGCCTATGTCCTTTCCCAAGTTCAGTTCTATCTTCATACCAAATTTCATTAAAATCGGTTCAGTGGTTTAGGCGTGAAAGCGTAACAGACAGACAGACAGAGTTACTTTCGCATTTATAATATTAATAGTAGGGATTAGCTATTTACAAACCATCATTATGGTTGCTAAGCAAGTGTGTTATGCCTTGCAACCTGTGAACTTTTGACAGGAGATAAACAGTGATACATTTTGACATCTACGATTTAGTATATTTTTATAATAACCTAGCTTTCGCCCGTTTATCTCGATTATTGAAGTAAAAAGTAGCCTATGTGTTATTCTGATATATTAACTATATTACTGTAAAGTTTCATCCAAATCCGTTCAGTAGTTTTTGCGTAAAAGAGCAACAAACATACACACATACACACATACTCACAAACTTTCACGTTTATAATATTAGTAAGGATAAAGTAGGGATCTATATATGCAAATAAAATTGAAAAGTTTGTTTTTAATACGAATAGATTATTACTGAACACCTATAAAAGTATATACATACAGTACTTACATTAAAAAATATTTTTATTGTAAGTACCCTCCTTAGACATACGCCTAGGTCGCAAGTTCTTTGAACTGCTTTGGGTTTCTCCCTCTGCCACACGATGGACCAGGCACCCGCACGGTGAATCCATGGAATGTTAATAAGTTCGCCTCTTTTGCCTGTCTGTCTGTCTGTCTGTATATTTGTTCCGGGAAATCTAGCTGGACAGATTGTTACGAAACTTTCACTGAAAGACAGCTGATGGTAAATTAGGCAATTTTTTTTAGACCTACTTCCCTCCGCTGACTTGTGGGCCCACATTCACTGTCTTACACTTGCTTTGAGAATTAAAACACTATTATTGATGCAGTGCGCCACTTTACACCATTATGGCTGTAAAACAACTGTTTTAAATCTCCAGGATTTATGGTAAACTAGTCTACATGTAGAAAACTATTAAACTGCCTTGTTGGTCTAATGGTTAGCGTATACGGCGAGTTCGATTCCTGGGTCAGTCCAAATATTTGTGTAATCCACAAATATTTGTTTCGGAGTCTGGGTATTTTCTATGTATAATATGAACATATGTATTTACAAAAAAAAAGTATGTTTATGTATTTATATGAGCTGTTTAGTACCCATAATACAAGCTCTGCTTAGTTTGGGACTAAATGGCGTTGTGTGTAAGATGTGCAAAATATTTATTATTTATTATTATTCTCTTTATTAAATTCAATAAACATATTCATTACATTTTTAAATATATAAAAATACATTTAAAAATATGAAAAATAGTAGACCACCGACTTCGAGTACAGGGACCAAGAAACCCTGGTTAGGGCTCCAAAGACAGAAACCTCCTCACTATGTGCCGTGTCAGGGAGGACTGCCTTCTGCGTCAGACCCTTGATCCAGCCGTCTAACGTGAGCCTCTTAAGATGTTGGTCGAGGCTCTTGGCTATCAAATCGCTATATTGTACATTAGCTAAGGAAACATTTGTGAGAGTGAATAAATGGATTATTATATAACCATGAACAGAAACGACTATCGGAACAATAATCGATGAATCGACATTCCACATTTCGACAATCTCGTGAGATAAATTAAAATATATTATTATTATTAAATTACTAAAAGCGAAAGCGCTGCAATGTATGACCGAATGCGTGTTTGCTGTAGTAAACCAAATTGAATTGTATATATTTATTGTTCAGCGAGACGATCGGTTACTGAGTAATTGAAACTAGAACCGTATTTACTGAATAGTTTGGATTGCTTTGCAAGTAGTGAAATGTATATACTGCGCACAAGTTGGTTACCGAAACAGATTTTAGTCAATCTAAACTGAGACTTAGAAAAGCAAACAGTTGTATTTTAAGTCTGTATTAAATTATAAAAATGAAAGATTTGATTGCTTTTTGATGGAAATAAATAGGCTTCGAAACAACTAAACCGATTTGAAAAATTCTTTCATCATTAGAATCTACATTACTCCTAATGAATATAGAACATTCTCGAAAAAATTAGGAATCCGTATGACAACGCAATCCAAGGTGTTTCAAAAATATCCATAAAAAAAGCGGCCAAGTGCGAGTCGGACTCGCCCATGAAGGGTTCCGTATCAGCAAGTAACATCATATAAAAGTTCTTGTAGTTCGTTGTAATTTTCATCGATGTTTTTATACTAGTACTACTACTTATTGATTGGATGAAAGGTAAATTGCGTGTTACGATTTATGACGTATTAAAAAAAAAAACTACTCACTAAATCTCGTTCAAACCAATTTTTGTTGGTAGTTTGCATGGTAATATACAACATATATTTTTTTTAGTTTTATCACTATCTTGTTTTGGAAGTTAGAGGGGGGGACACACAGTTTTCCACTTTGGAAGTGTCTCTCGCGCAAACTATTAAGTTTAGAAACCTAGATAGATATTAGATAGATATTAGAAACCTCAACATCGCTTTTGAACACCTATCCATAGATACCCCACACGTATAGGTTTGATGAAAAAAAATTTTTTGAGTTTCAGTTCCAAGTATGGGGACACCCAAAATGTATTGTTTTTTTCTATTTTTAAATAAAAATCTTAATGCGGTTCACAGAATACATCGACTGACCAAATTTCAACAGTATAGCTCTTATAGTTTCGGAAATAATTGGCTGTGACATACGGACGGACAGACAGACAGACAGACAGACTTGACGAATCTATGAGGGTTCCGTTTTTTGCCATTAGGCTACGGAACCCTAAAAACGTATTTTGCGTATGCTTCGAAAACTGTTGACAATAGAAAAAAACAAAGTGACGTACTATTTTTTTTAAAGGACATCAATGAATACAAAAAGTCTTTAAACCTTATGGGTAACTATTTTAGTTATGTCACAATAACTACATTTTCAACTTCCGTGTGGTGACGGATCAAGAATACAAAGTGTCACCACCCCTATTCATTCCATGGGTGTCGTAAAAGGCGACTAAGGGATAAACTACGCAAGACAACATCAATGCAAAGAGAAGGAAAACTTGAAACAAACCCTTTACCAACCCGTCTGGCCAACGTGGTATAGTAGGCCAAAACCTCCTTTCAAAGGAGAGGTCTATGTCCAGCAGTGGACTGTTAAAGGCTGTTGATGATGATGAGAAATTTTGCAACTAAATAAATCAGATTATTCGCGCCTTGGTACTAATGCTTATCCAAATAGATTATTTCGTTTTCAATGTTACATTAGTACCTGTAAATTACTTTTTGAGTTATTACAATCTGACATACAATTCGAAAATTTTCATTAGTAAAATATTTAGTAAAACTTAAGTTTAATAGCCCATCCACACTCTCCACGAGGCTACACGAGGCAACGCGAGCGCGAGCGTGTGGACGGTGCACTCGAGCCCCCTCGTTTATCTTCCGTGTCCGAGGCGCGAGGCGAGGTGCCTCGCAAGAGTCTGTATGCGCTATAAGAAACAGCACTCTACTCGTAAGTGACCCTAATAGTTTTATTTACAACTAGCTTTCGCCCGCGATAACCGACATTACACACGGGTGGAGACCGTGTCGGTTATCGCGGTAAAAATAGCATATGTCCTTTCCCAAGTTTAGTTGTATCTTCATACCAAATTTCATCAAAATCGGTTCAGTGGTTTAGGCGTGAAAGCGAAACAGACAGACAGACAGAGTTACTTTCGCATTTATAATATAAGTAGAGAAGTAGAGATGTAGGGATAGATACACGTAAAATTTTCCAATATATTTCTATTTTGTATAGTACTAGTTGACCCAGCGAACTTCGTACCGACCAACTTTAAAATTCCAGAACTTGATCGCAGCGCCACCTACCGGGTCCAATTGCGAATCTAAACCATTCCCAGATCCCCTTGAACACACACAAAAAATTTCATCAAAATCGGTCCAGTCGTTTGAGAGAAGTTCAGTGACATACACACTCACAGAAGAATTATATATATAAATATATTTATTTTTGTAGATGAGTGGAATATTACGCCTATATAACCCGCATGGGGTAGGCGAAATATATATAATGTATATGTGATGATGAGAAAGTTTGCTTTGCTTGTTATATTTAAGTACTTAAATATTTATTGAAAATTAAACAAAACCATGGATAACGTACTGACTTGAACCTCTTCTGAGAGAAGACCGAAGCCCAGCAGTGGGACGTTATGGATTGTTGACAATAATGCATAGCTACAGTTACATGAAATTAAATAACATTAAAAAGAAAACAAAAGTTATAAGTTTAACATGTGTATTTGTCTACAAGTTGTTGGAGAATCATGATTGAACACGATTGATTGTTTCCTCAAATGTAGAATGGATTGAGTATTCTACGCATGGAAAGACTTTCAAAAATGTGAAATACCTATATTTACTGGCTACCATTTAGACACTAACTTATTTAATTCATTTCTTACAATTTCTACTTCCTTGTCCATTAGTACTTCGCTCTTAAAGTTGGCATCGTGACATTCAATGGATGCAACTGAAGAGTACATCCTTACATACATAAAGTAGGTATAGGTTTATAGATCTAGGCAAGATATGTCTTCACTGTATGCTCTGGTGATTTACCCTTAACTAAAGCTATCCACACTATGTTTGCTTAATCATGGTATCGATCCTAGCACATGTTGGTTCTAGTGACCATCAGTCCGTTTGGAGACATGATTAGACTGAAATAGTTGTTAGCTCTTGTGGGGCCTTTGTTCGGCAATAGGTTAATGTGAAAATTCTCCAGCAAGAAGCACAACAATCAGATAATATAATATGGTTACTAACTTTTTTTGAACGTAAAAGTGTCGTATTATCGGTTTGATAATCTAGATCTTCCCTGTGAGCCATATATCGCCTAACCCGTTATGTCATTTTTGCGATTTTTTCTCGCAAACATTTATTTAAATGAACTGGAAGAGATCTTGTCTTAAAATAAGTAGCACTCTATAAGCAGGCCACTTTGTGGTGTTGTCGTGCGACAAGTAACATGAACGCGTCCCGGGACGCAACGGCATAGGACGAGTACGCACTTACGAGCCGCATTGCGGAATCATTTTATATCTTTTATAGTTTTATAAAATAGAGTGATTAAGATTCAATGAAAAAATAGGATCGTCCCATTTTTTTCAAATATTTATGGAGTTCCATTCTTTGAAAAAAGAATCATATTCCTGTCTTTCTTTCTGCTTGTCTTTTTCCTGGAAGGCGTCGTTTTTAAATAAACATTATTTATTTAAAAGAGTAGGCTAAAATATAAGTTTCTAATTTAATGGAATTATATATGTGGATGTGAATGGAGTGGAAATGGTATTAAGAGCAACCCTCGGTAGTAGAATATTTCCTCATATAATTATTTTTTTGTTTTTGAATGTCAAATTACCAAAAAGTCATTAAACTGAGCATTTTCACAAGTATTGCTAAAAAGAACAATAATACCTGGGCAATTTCACTATGATAGAATTTTATATTATTTTGGACAATTTAATGATTTTGGAAAACTGTCGCAGAAAACGTCTCCGTGATACAAAAATCAAAGTGGTTACAATTTTTTTCAATGGTTTTCAAGAGCTCCAAGAAATGAGTACAAATGAAAGTTTTTATTCATAACTGAAAAGATTTCAGACAGAGTGCTTTCGTAAATATTACAAACAAAAAATATTCAATTCATATTATTGTTCAGCATATATTACGAACCATTGACACTAGTTAGCCTATGATTAAAGAAGAAAGAACACAACAGATGCTATCTATCGTTTCCAATGGTTATTGCTTGCAAAAGTTTTAAAAGTAGAACAGTAGAAGTTTGCCTTTATATGTGTACCGGGACGGGCAATTTAGCATCTTTGATGCTGCAGAGAAATAAGTTTTGCTATGACTTTTTGGAAGGCATTTACAAGTATCATGATGGGAGTTATACTTTAAATAAGAAAATAGGCGGGGAAAGGCATATTACAGACTTTAATGTTATGTTTAAACTTTGTTTTTATGTTCAGTTAATGTCACTGAATTTTCCGTGTGGTGACGTATTAAGAATACAAAGTGTCACCACCCCTATTCATTCCATGGGTGTCGTAAGAGGCGATTAAGGAACATAATTAGCAGATAACATCACTGCCAAGAGAAGGAAAACTTGAAACAAATGCTTTACCAACCCGTCTGGCCAGCGTGGTATAGTAGGTCAAAACCTCCTTTCTAAGGAGAGGCCTATGTCTAGCAGTGGACTGTCAAAGGCTGTTGATGATGAATGTCTCTGAGAAAAATCAGGAGAAAGCTTCTGATTCTCTCTTCTCTCTGTTTTCACATCTCCGATGATAGGATGAATTTAAAAATTATATTTAGACATATAATGAGCTACTTGGGATCAAAACTTTCTGTATAATTATTTTTACCTACTTAGGTTGTCATAAAATGAATTTAAACCTAAAAAAATATAATCCTTATAATGTAGTAACCAAAGTTCATCATGAAGTAAAATAGATTGTGATTTAAACTAAATTATGAATCACATCATAAATTCAAATAAAGAGTTTTTAAAAAGTAATACCACACATGAACCAAGGATAGTAAGTGATCAGTTGAAACACGTTTTCCCGTGACTACGTGACTGAACTTAAACAGCATCTTTTGTGCTTCCAACTCCCAAAGAGATTTGAAGTATGTTGGTTAAATGTGAAATTCTTTATAGATAAACATCTCTATGTGGTTAGGTTTATAACAAAACATAAACATTATTTTTACTAAATAATAAAATTGATACACCATTAATATTTTGTTCTATCCTTTTATGTTTGACTAACTATAGGATTGTGATATCATTAAGGGCTTGTATACTATATAATCAATTCGAAATTATGTAGAAAATATTTAAGGAAGGAAAATCTGTATATATACATATCTTTTAGATGGATATTATATTTACATCCGTCAAAAAGATATGTTGGAGAACACACGTTTACCTTTCATCAAGTGAATGAATTTAAAACATTCCCTCTCCTATTTTCAGTTGAATATATAGATAACTAGTAGTTCCTTTAACCCCTCCTAGATGATTTGAAATATTATATTGTCCAAGAGAAAAAATATATAAAAGATAATATGAGAATCTGATATATATTATAATAGGTTAATTTACTAAAATAAAACAACGAGTAATCAAACGTTTAATAACTTTTATCTTCGAACAAGTTTTAAATCATAGGACATACGAAGATGATAAAAAAAAGAGAAGATAAAAAAAATTAGGACATACGAAGACTTATCCCAAAGCTTACCGGTATGATGGTTCACCTAAGGTCTCATCGTATGAACAGCAGTACGAGTTACGACACAAGTAATACTGGTATTATAACGGCTTTACCTGAGTGTGACATTTATAAATGTTGCTTGTGTTCACAGCAATTTATTATTGCGAATGTGAGGACGGAAAGTAAGGGCTTATCAAATAGAACATCACTTGTAAAATGAAAGACATTAAGACTCTCACCGGTCGCTGGACTCTTCAAGAATAATAATATTAAAAAGTACTTCTAACTATATATAGCCATATATCGGTTTAGATAAATAAAAAATGACTTTAAAATACTTAACTTATTCTTGCAGGAAAGTTCTGTTACTAGTTTCGAGTTTAACTTCATGAAAATTTGAATTTTGATGTTTTCTTAATTTCGTAGGCAATACAAACAGAAATGTAAATGACAACCTATAACGTCCCACTGCTGGGCACGAGACTTCTCTTAGGAAAAGGTTAAGGTCATACGTCCCCACTCTGGCCGATTGCGGGTTTTGGACTGGTAAGACACGTTGTCATGCAGTTTTAAGTCGCCCGAAGGCCTCCAACTAAATTCCACGACTGTTTCTCGTAATAACAACCGAGACCGACTACCTAACTTGACCTCCGAATAACAAGCTCATAACATATCATGTTACCAACGGTCACCCATCTAGGTCTGACCGCGCCTTCATTACTTACCCTCGGTGATTGTTTCCTATCACCTTGGCTGTGATCACTTTTCAGAACAGAAATGAATAACCATTATATTTAGAAAGAATGTTTATCTATAAATATATATGTAGTATCTGACGTTACGTATTAGAGCCACAGCACACTAGCTACTTTTAGCATCGGCGATCGGCGATTTGGCGACTGCAACGATGCTGCATCGCGTTTTAGCGACTTCCTGCGTTCGATCGCGGTATCGGAAACGCGCGTTTTAGCGACTGCTCAGATGCCAAGTCGCTGCTACCGGCATCCGAAATAGTGCGGAGAGTAGCGTTCAGCTGCTGTGTCGCGCTTCTAAAAAGCGACTCGATCGCCGCGTTTGGCGTTTTTAAGTGTGCGGTGTGGAGCGTTCGGTCGCCGTATTTAGCTTCTAAAAAGCGACTAGTTGCCGATCGCCGATGCTAAAAGTAGCTAGTCTGCGGTGGCCCTTAGCGACTTCCTGCGTTCGATCGCGGTATCGGAAACGCGCGTTTTAGCGACTGCTCAGATGCCAAATCGATGCTACCGGCATCCGAATGTGTGCGGAGAGTAGCGTTCAGCTGCTGTGTCGCGCTTCTAAAAAGCGACTCAATCTCCGAGTTTGGCGTTTTTAAGTGTGTGGTGTAGAGCGTTCGGTCGCCGTATTTAGCTTCTAAAAAGCGACTAGTTGCCGATCGCCGATGCTAAAAGTAGCTAGTGGGCTGTGGCCCTTATATCTTATATGAATGGAATAATAACAATAAAGTGTCATAAACATAATATGAATGAGAAGTTATTTAATACTAGTTATCGTCCGCGACTCCGCCCGCGTCTATGTCGGTTATTGCGGTAAAAAGTAACCTATGTCCTTTTTCAGTCTTTAGGGTATCTAGGTACAAAATTTAATTGAACTCGATCCTGTGGGTTTTAAGTTTATCACGAACAGAAAGACAGACGTGGCTGACGAATTTATTTTATAATATGTAGTGATTATGTTCGCCTCACCAAAATTAAATTAAGTATAAAATGAATAGAAACTTCCACATAATGGAATAAAATCCTTACTGCTGTACTTGGTTAGGGAAAGTTTTATCCACCGAACTACAAAAAGTGTAAATTAAAGGCATTTAATCCTGTTGGTGCATCGTGGGGCGCAATTTCCAACTTTTACTAGCTCTAAGCATCCACGACGCTTTATAGAAAATCTATACTAATTAAAGTTGAATACATTTATATTCTGAAATGTTTTACCAGAAGTTTTGTGCCCGGTTTTTATCTTTTCTAGAAGTTTTATGGCTGAAACATTTCCGGAAAGGCTTTTACTAATTGTCGTATAATTGTTGGAATTTCAGAGTACTCCAGACTTAAGTGTGGTTTTAGAGGACATTACCGCTACCAGTATTGCAATTTCCTTGTGTAGTAAAAGTAACTCTATCTGTCTGTCTGTCTGTTACGCTTTCACGCCTAAACCACTGAACCGATTTTGATGAAATTTGGTATGAAGATAGAACTGAAATTGGGAAAGGACATAGGATACTTTATGTCGCGAAAATAAAGGTAGAAGGGTTTGAAATAGGGGACGAAAGTTTGTGTCGAAGTTCCTTATTATCAAACATAAAATCATGTAAGATTGTTTAATCTACCCTTACCGTGTTGCTCGATATAAACGAATTCCACGCGGGCGAAGCCGCAGGCGGAAAGCTAGTTTATTCATAAGATAAAGTATAATAACTGTTTTTAGACTTTTCGACATATACTCATGTTTTTACTGTAAACGGGATTTATTCGCGATAATATTAAAAAGATTACGATAACTTCTATTTTCCCGACGTTTCGAACAGGTTATACAGCTCGTGGTCACGGGTAGACGATGTGAGCTTAGCGTCACCTTCGTGATGTTCAGTGACATTACGTACTAATATTATAAACGTGAAAATTTTCGTGTATGCATGTATGTTTGTTGCTATTAAAATTTCACGCAACAACTACCTAACGGATGTGGATGAAGAATAACACATAGGCTACTTTTTACTGCAATAATTGAGACATACATGGGCAGAGCCGCGGGCTAAAGCCAGTTCCGTATATTATATGGGGTCGGCTTACAAAACATAATGTAACTAAACGTGCGAATAATATATTTTGTTCATTTATTACCGTGATGACAATTATTTGTAAATGACATAATTTTATCTCATTTGGATCTTATAAATAATTTTAACAAAAAGGAACCGACTTCGGAAGTCGGTTCCTTTTTTTTCGAAAACTATTCCGAGTACCCAAATCACGACAATATTGTGCCTATGATATTTGAGTTCTCTCGATTTCCTTACTATCCCATCATCAGATCCCGATATGGTGACGATGTGACCACTTGTAAGCTACGCCTATTCCAATGCAATAAGAATTTGTGAAATCGCTTCATAAACGACGAAATTATCGCTGAACATACATAAAAAAAGAGATTCCGATGAA
Source organism: Phragmatobia fuliginosa (assembly GCA_932526445.1). Classification (NCBI taxonomy): domain Eukaryota; kingdom Metazoa; phylum Arthropoda; class Insecta; order Lepidoptera; family Erebidae; genus Phragmatobia; species Phragmatobia fuliginosa. The sequence goes on along the minus strand of OW052057.1, from coordinate 59,468,123 downwards.
TTGAGAACCTCCTCCATTTTTTTGAAGTCGGTTAATGACATAATTTTATCTCATTTGGATCTTATAATTATGTAAGTATATTTTAGTTTCGTGAATATATTTTCTACCTAATAAAAGTAAAAGTTTCCCTAAAAGGTAGAAACGTGACAGTTTAATCGATAGCATGGTGCCGTCTGGGACATTTTCTTGGTACGTGACTACTCAGAATATTATTTGGCGTTGAACTGGCAACAGTAAATAAATATGAATGATCTATTTCGTGACATTTGAATATAATCGTGTGATAATGAAAATGATGGTTGGCAAAATTAGTTTGATAGTTTTTTTCATCTCAAATAGGATAATCAGTGGTGAATTAAACATCCACACTTGATGGTTAAACATTTTGTATAACACTCAAATTAAATGCATGGCAATCGTTATTGGGAAGTCAGTGCCCTCAAATATACTGACAACTAGTTCAACCTTCGAATTTCAGTTCTCCTTTAGGGTTGCGGAGGTCCGATGCCAGTCGCTCCGTGGAAAAACTGATATTCAGGTAAAACCGGTTGAACTAGTAGCCGACCCCAGATAATATTAGTAATAAGGCTAGGAAGAAGAACCTCTCAGGTAAGGAAATTACTTCACAGAGTTAATAGTGAGAAAATAATGCTTGTGCATATTATTTTTTGTAGGCGGAAATCAACCCACGACCTCTGGTTTATTAGTTACAATCGACAATTGTTCACCACTAGATCCACAGACCCGTCAAGGAAGAAAAGTCAGGTAATCATGTGATCAGTACATTCTCAGTTTCTATTCATTAAGAAAAAGTAGATCCTATACCAACTCGTTAAACCGAATCGTTAAATCGAAAACCAAAACCTCTTTTTAGATCCTATTTTTAGATTTTATGTTTGAAATGTGAATTAGTCGGGAGTGTTCTTTTCGATCCAAGATGGCCGCCGCCACAAAATGGCGGAATACTCGTTTTTTTAAAATAACTACCTGAAATGTTTTGAATAGTATAATAATGTACACTATACTGAAAGTATACGTGCGGTTTTTCTTTTTAAATTTTAATTATTATTTTTTCTAAAGTAAGGCTTAGTCCATCATAGAGCAAGAGCCCAGAGCCGCCAGACCTACGTCATTAGTGCAAAGCTGAAATTTTCAGGATTATTAGTACAATGTCTTGTTAAGATGTATGTGTACCCATTAGCTTGAAAGCGGGGCCGTTTCTGAGATAGCGCGAAGTACAGATAGATAAAAATATTACTTACCTACGTTAAAGGTGCAAAGCTAGTATTTACATATTTTTTCAAGAATATTATTTAAAATTAAAATTCATTACTGCCAGACACTTTCCGTGGGCCATTACTTCTGCCAGACGTCTTGAAAGTTGTGAAAAAATTAGGTTAACTACGTTATAGTAGCAAACCTAAATTTTATACATATTATCTAAGGTACTATTTTAAGACCCTTTGTATGACCAATCCAAAAAGCGTGTAAAAACCATTTAATATTTTACAATTATATTCTTGAAATAATACCAAAGATGATATACCTCAGCTTCCTAATTACTACAAATATATGTCTGGGGGGGTGATAGGCCCTTCGGCCGCATACAAAGGGTCTTAAAATAGTACCTTAGATAATGGTATAAAATTTAGGTTTGCTACTATAACGTATTTTACCTAATTTTTTCACAACTTTCAAGACGTCTGGCAGAAGTAATGGCCCACGGAAAGTGTCTGGCAGTAATGAATTTTAATTTTAAATAATATTCTTGAAAAAATATGTAAATACTAGCTTTGTACCTTTAACGTAGGTAAGTAAGATTTTTATCCATCTGTACTTCGCGCTATCTCAGAAACGGCCCCGCTTTCAAGCTAATGGGTACACATACATCTTAACAAGACATTGTACTAATAATCCTGAAAATTTCAGCTTTGCACTAATGACGTAGGTCTGGCGGCTCTGGGCTCTTGGTCCATCAGTATTGTCAAGGATGTTGAAGAACTCTGGTAGTGATTAGTGATTAATTGTCAAACTAACTCATCTTTGAAAGAAGAAAAATCAATTTATACAAAAGTTAAATAAAATACCTACCGTGTATCAATGTAAATGTTGTGTATACCGTGTATGTTGTTCATGCTTAGTAACATAAGGTTTGAGAGTGATAAAAACAAACTGTGTTCCAGAGAGAGTTTGATGATAAATTGTAGAACCTTCATAACATGTAACAGATGTTCTAGAAATAACACGATGATTAGTCAGCATACAAATACGAGCATTATTACATTTAAAACAAAGAAAAATATGCAGTAATTTAAAAATAAAGACACATGAATACATATAAAAGATGCAGTATTATTTTTGAACAGTTCAACTTTTTTTTTCTTTCATCTAATACACAACGTCATCTAGTCCCAAACTAAGCAGATCTTGTAGTATGGGTAATAAATAACTGATATAAATACATAAACATACTTTTTTTTGTAAATTCATACTTATTATACATAGAAAAACACCGTAACAAATATTTGTGGATCACACAAATGTTTGGTCTGACTTGGGAATCGAACCCGAGACCTCTTGATCAGCAGCCGCATACGCCAACCACTAGACCAATAAGGCAATCATAGATAGATACAACGGTATTGTCACTAAAATGTAATAGACTGTATCATATTATATTTATACTATCCTATAGTATATCTATATTATTATACTATAGTACTATCAGTATAGTACTGTAGTACAGTATATATGTTGACTGCACGGTTGGCATAGTGGTTTAAATGATCGCCACACCGCTTCCTACTTCGCCAAGAGTCGTGGGTTCAAATCCTATGTGTGAAAACAATTAGTGTGATTCACAAATTATTGTTCGTAGTCTGGGTGTTCTTTGTGTCCGTTTCATGTATGTTTGTAAAGTCCCCCGTGACACAGGATTTATACTCCCAATGCAGGTGTTGATTTTTTTTTAAAAGACGTGTGGTTTTAAAAATCTAAGATAAAACAAATGTCAATTGGAGATTGAACACATCTGCATTACGCAATCTCTAATTGATGGACTAATAATTATACAATCTCTATTCGATGGAATAATTATTATACAATCTCTATCAGATGGAATAAGTATTTATCTTCTCCTCAAAAATGTCTTCTTAACCCACGCAGCTCTCACGTCACCCGCAAATGAATCTGAATATAACCGTGTGTCTAGTGGGAAATTTTCATTTTTCCAACATTAGCATGTACGTACGTGGCGGGAATCTTTAAGTAATCGTTATCGGCCCTCTGCGACGAGAAACCCTCATCTTATAAGCCAGTTTATGACTAACTTCAGATCCAAATACGATATGTACAATACTGAAGCAAATCGCAAATGGTTTCAACTCAATGATATTTGCTAAAAAAAATAGTAATAATTTTACATTAAAATCACGCTTTATATATTAAAATTATTTTCTACTTTTAGTTTAAAATCGTGTTTGTATAGTTTTTTAAAACTATATTTAGAAAAAATAACAAAAAAGACAAAATTTTTTTTTTTACTTATTTAAATTAGCGTATTGTCATAGGTCCTCGATAAATATACAATGTTTGAACAAAATATGGCCGTTTCAAGTGGGTTAAAATCGCACCCAAAGGAGTCGATTATAAACAAAGAAACATACAGGTGAAGCTAATAAAAAGCGTGTAAGAACTAGTAATCTGCGTTTTACTTAAAAATTGCAACTTTAAAGTCTTATCCATTTTGAGAAAAGCATAAAAAAAATCGCTGTCAATGCTTGGTTTGCAAGGGACATAATATTCTCATTTATATTTTCAGAAGAATGCTATAAATTGAGATGGAAAATGTGTTGCCCCACCAGTTTATGTACAATACGACGAATCGAATGAGTAGCTAACGGCTAATAAAGTTCTTTTGTTGTCGCCTAGTGCGTCATTACATGTTTGAATTCGCACACAAAGCTTTTCCGTAATGGGGTGTTTGGGATAGTGTGGGTCCAAGGCTTACTGAACATATATCAATATTTCCACAAGTTTATTTTCGGTTACAAACGTATGTTGTTTATCTACGTTTCCTAATCTATAAGAAGGTAGCAATAACATTACTCCCTGAATATAATTAAAATGAGCAAATGTTATTATTAAAACAGGACTTTCATAATCATCATCATCATCATCTTCCTACCCTCTTCCCAAATTTATTTGGGGTCGGTGCAATGAATTTTCTTCTTCCATTCTTCTCTATTACTCGTCATTTCACTGTTTATTCTTTTTTTTGGCCATATTCTCTTTCACGCAGTCCATCCATTTCTTCTTTGGTCGCCCTCTAGTGCTATATCCGTCAACTTTTATACTTAAAACTTTCTTCACTACCTTTTGCTCCTCTCTACGCATCACATGTCCATACCAGGATAATCTCTTACTTCTCAACTTTTCATCTAATGGTGCTACTTTCAGGCTTCCTCTACTAAACTCATTCTTCACCTTGTCCATTCTGGTCACACCACACATGCATCTCAACATTCGCATTTCAGCCACATGTAGGCGTCTCTCATCCGTTTTCCATGCAGGACGGCAGGTCGGATGATCGTTTTATATATTTGTCCCTTTAACGTTAAAGGGAACTTAGGGTCGCAAATAGTTCCCGTTACCTGCCGCCACTTCAACCATCGTGCATTGATTCGATGCTGTACGGACCTATCTATTTCGCCATTATTTTGTATCAAGGAACCAAGATACCTGAAATTATTAGAAAATCAAGTAGTATATAAAAAACTAGAAATACTCTCTTTAATGTATTTTACAAGTTTTAAAGTAGGATTTAACTGAAATATTAAACAAGGTAATGCGGAAAGTCAATTTGCTGTGTTGCCAAGTTGCAGCAAAACTATACAATTAATTGAGAAATTCAATTGTAAACGCAGAAGTAAATTAGTATTTTTGTTTATTGTTGGACATTCAATTATGGTACTTCTTCAAATCTTATTATATATATGACATTCTATTTTTACTGTTGCTAGAATGTTACGACAGAAAAACGTAGTGACATAAGCTGATAAGCGTACCTTAACTACTTGGCATATTTCCATAATTTTTAGCTGCTGAATATTCAGTCCAAAGTAGGTATTTTACCATAATTTTCACCTGCACTGTTAGACTCTGGCACTATCTGGTACAATATTATGCAACTACCCATTTTGTACAATTACAACCTGTCCTGGTAAACACACATATATCTTAGAGGTTTATCTGCCTTGTTGGTCTAGTGGTTAGCGTATGCGGCTGCTGATCAAGAGATCTCGAGTTCGATTCCCGGGTCGGACTAAATATTTGTGTGATCCACAAATATTTGTTTAGGAGTCTGGGTGTTTTCTATGTATAATATTTATGTATTTTTATATCAGTTGTTTAGTACCTATAATACAAGCTCAGCTTAGTTTAGGCCTAGATGACGTTGTGTGTAAATGTCTGAAATATTTATTTATTATTTATACATAAAATACGAAGCATGTAGGTTTCAATGAATAAATATCAATTTCGCGTAATAATTGTAGTCATGTTTGTTTTGAATTTGTGATTGTACAACATTTCAGTAAAGTATTATAAAAAAAATCAATTCAATTCATGTTGTGCGTAATGCGGTATTCCATAGTCTGTAAATTAAGAAAACGGGACGGGTGTAGTAAGAAAGCAAACCCCCCATGAAAACAGCTTTTACTAATCCTTCTAGTAAGTGTAGTAGTGCAGGCCAAAACCACCTTTCTAAGAAGACCTATATCCAAGAGCCTGTTAAAAGCTGTTGATGATGATATAACTAAACACGTTTCGATTATTTAATTTCTCTAAGTTCAACTAGGAAACTACTAAGCATATGAAAAGCCTGAGAAATAAATATTTAAATATTTTCCGGACATCTTACACACAACGCCATCTCGTCCCAAATTGAGCAGAGCTTGAGGGTTCTAGACAACTGATATAAATACATAAACATACTTTTTTTGTAAATACATACATATTATTATGCATAGAAAACACCCAGACTCCGAAACAAAGATTTGTGGATCACACAAATGTTTGGTCCGACCCGGGAATCGAACCCAAGACTTCTTGATACGCTAACCACTAGACCAACAACTAATTCCTTAAAGTCTTTTGCCAAAGCCCTTATTGCGTTTAATTTAGTGTTTAATATTAATTGCCCCAAATTTCAAGTGTCCATTCCTCACATAGAATGCGGGACCATTAGCCCACTTAATGTTAGACCTCCATTTTAATTAGGTATAAAGCTATTTATGACCTTCTTTAGCTAAGGGTGAATGTGCTGAGCGTGATGTCATTTATACGTCAACGTGTGAAGCATAGTTTTACACTACGCACTATGTACAAAGCATCTCTGCTCTTTCTACCTATACAATCTATACAAAGGAATAAAAATGGAGTGTCTGTTTGTAATATTAAAATAACCGCTTTTTACTAATAGCTTAAGTATGTATACGCGGTACATATAACCGATAAATTATAACACTAGTAACCTACTAATAGGTTTACACTTTAATCTTTTATAAATTAAGCACATCTCTTGCGATACATTGAATTGAAATTACAGATAAGAAAATCAAACAAATCCGCGGGGAATGCTTTTCGCACCATACCCTTCGTGAGGTAAACGAAGGGCTTGGTGGGACTCCCGGAGGAACCGGTCTACCCACTAAGTGCATCAAGTTTCGTGGCTTTAAATCCCATGTGGGACAACACTTCGTGTGATTCGCAAATTGTAGTTCTAAGTCTGGATGTTCTTTGTGTCCGTTTCATGTATATTTCTATATATATTCCAGTATGTATATTCCTAATGCGGGAGTTGTCTTTAAAAAAAAAGAAAATCCAACATTTTGGTAACAAGTTACTTTTTATGCCGAAGTAAAGTAGCTCAAATAAAAGATTTACGAGTCCTTAAACAATAATGTAATATTCATACTAGTATTTCAGTACAAGCAGGCTTGGATCCCTTCCACTGCAATTATTATGTAGATTATGTATCGTAATAGGAATTTTTATGAGCTCAGGCTCAGGTGTTTTGTGATAGCTGTTTGGTTTTATTGGTTGCATTTTTTAAATTTGAAATAATATTGGAATTTGTCAGTGGTAAGGCGAAAAGTTTGTGAAAATCTCTTGAAAGTATAATAAATATATATTTTTAACATCTGACACACAACGCCATCTAGTCCTGTTATAACTCTGTCCATAAGAAAACCTTTTATAGCAGGTGATGTCATTTTTTTTACGCAGGGAATGCTTTTCTGATATGCTTGGTGACGTTAAAGAAGGTCCGTGTGGGACTCCCGGGCAACCGGTCTACCATCTAAACCCTGCGGCGGCCGACCTCCGCAGTCGGGAGGAATAGCAGAAACGCATCAGCGATTTCTAGTGTCCCCCCTGCCAATGTCACATGTTCAGCTTTAACTATAAAATGGAATTCTTAAAAGGGTAATTTGGAAATAAAAATATAATAAAAGATGAATATTACAAAGAAAAAAATCTGTGATTACCAATTTACTATTACTGAAAAATATTCTTTAAGAAAAAAGACAGAAATTACTATTTTTCCTTCACTTGCTGCAAGTTACATCACAAAATATAACACGAACTTAACTTACACAAATTGAACGCTAAAGTTAAGTCTAAGATGCAAAATAGAATTTCATTACAAGCACCAACTTGGACCCGCGCTTAAATTAGTTTAAATGGTAACTTTAGACTTGATTTTGTACATAACAAGTAACCTTGGACTTTAACAACTTGATCTAAAGAACTATGCGAAAAATAATTAAATACAGATATTTTGACACCGAATTTAGAACAGTGCTTAAGTTAAATTCTTTTGCCTGACTGCTAAGAAAGGAGTATGTTATTCGCGCCTATCAAATCAAATCAAATCAAATCAAACCATTTTTATTTCAAATACACCAATACAACGGCACTTTTGAACCGTCAAGTAGTCAGTAGTCAGTCGTGAAGCTAATCGTCTGTTCCAATTCGTAGATCCTATGGAGAAGAACAGACAAGAAACTCCATGGACACTCTTTTCCAGCATAGACTGTCTGAATATCTTGTATGAATGTAATTTTATTTATTACATACTAGCTTCCACCCATGGCTTCGCCCGCGTGTATCTCAGTTATTGCAAAAAAAGCAGCCTGTGTTATTCTGATATACTATATATGCTATATTACTGTAAAGTTTTATCCAAATCCGTTCAGTGGTTTTTGCGTGAAAGAGCAACAAACACACAAACATACATATTCACAAAGTGTTTATAATAATATTAGTAGGATTAAGGTACGCGTCCATTGGCCCGCACCGGACGCACCGCACGCACGGCACGCAACGGATCGAACGCTTTGCGATTTGCCTTGCTCATAAATGCTGGCGATCGGTGCGGGCGGCGCGGATAGTGGACGCAGCACTATGTGAAATCATATAAATCAAAATAATCCGTTGCGTGCCGTGCGTGCCGTTAGTCCGGCGCGGGTCAATGGACGCGCACCTTTAGGATCTTCCAAACCACTACACGACTAATTTACAATTTCGTTATAAAAACAATTATTTTAGGCAGTCGGTATTCTATAGATTAAGCCCAGCAGTGGGATGTTATGGGTTGTTGATGATGATGATTGATATATTAAATTTTTTGCTATTCTTAACAAAGGCTTAATAGCAGATCAAGATATTCTTCTCAATAATTTATTGTATGTAGTAGAGCCACGCTGATTTCAGCACGAATGTGCCGACTCGACCGGGGCAGTACTACCCTCACACAGAAGACCATCCTAATAAAGACAGCATTCTTGCTGTCGTATTTCGTCGGTGAGTGCGAGACTGGAGCCCCAATCATTCTGCATCATTCTCCTGGCTACTATGCTACCTGGCTACCTTCACAATGGTGGCCCCTTACTATATTACACTTACAAATATTCTTCACAAACCATTAACCAAATCAATGACAACAAATCTATAGTATACTAGCTGATGCCCGCGGCTCCGCTCGCGTCCTAGGGGTTTGAAAAATAGATGTTGGCCGATTCTCAGACCTACTGAATATGCATATAAAGTTTCATAAAGATCGGTCGAGCCGTTTCGGAGGAGTATGGCAACGAAAACTGTGACACGAGAATTTTATATATTAGACAAGCTGATGCCCGCGGCTCCGCTCGCGTTTTAGAGGTGTGAAAAATAGATGTTGGCCGATTCTCAGACCTACTGAATATGCATATAAAGTTTCATAAAGATCGGTCGAGCCGTTTCGGAGGAGTATGGCAACGAAAACTGTGACACGAGAATTTAATATAGTAGATTTGAACATACTTTATCCCGGTGCCACTAATATCCGTTTCTATAGGATATCCGGCAGGTGGGAAGGCTTAACCGCGATAGGGTAAAAAATCTCGTAATATTCGTATTAGGGTGAAAAGAGTAATGTATAGTGGCATGTTATTGAAAAAGATTTGGCTAAGGGGTTGATGTCGGGGAAATGGGTTTTATCACAATCTCGTTAATGCTAGGAAAGCTTATCGTTCTGAAAATTAATCCTTGCATTCTGTTTTTAACCGACTTCAAAAACAAGGAGGAGGTTCTCAATTCGTCGGTTTTTTTTTTATGTATGTTATCCGATAATTTCGTCGTTTATGAACAGATTTCAAAAATTCTTTCTGCATTGAAATGGGCGTAGCTTACAGGTGGTCCTATCGTCATCATATCGGGATCTGATGATGGGATCCCAAGGAAATCGAGGGAACTCCTCAATTAACATAGGCACAATAGTCGCGATTTGGGTACTCGGAATAGTTTTTCTGTGAAGTCGGTTCCTTTATGTTAAAATTATTGTAATAATGCATATTTAACTCTTATTGCTTCAGTATCAGAAAATTCCGAAAAAATTCTGATCACACAATGGTAATCCTTTATTTTTTTGTTAAGTAATCTTTTTCAAGTCTACCAAATGTCTCTCATAAGTTCCTTTAGCTGAGTGGCCTAAGGTGATTGGAAACAACCACCGACGAAAAGCAACGACGACGCGGTCAGACCTAGATGGGTAACCGATTGTTGCACGATTTGTTAAGAGCGTTTCTGTGATTAATTTAGTTACGTTAAGCAGTAGGTCTCGGTTCTTATCATAAGATGGAGGCCTTCAGGCGGTTTAAAAACATCCAGAATCAAGATTACGTAGCCACAACTTGTCTTGCCAGTCCTCAACCCGTATTCGGCCAGCGTGGGGACTTATGGCCTTAATCCTCTTCTGAGAGGAGACCCAGCAGTGGGACTCATGTGTTGTTGAGAGAGAGAGAGAGTAAATATCACTACTCTGCTTGCTGAAAGGTATCAGTAGAATCCAATAGAAGGGTCGCCATCCTCAATATAAGTGCAGTCATTTCTCGAGTTCACGAGTTCAGCTGCATGAATGAATTGGTCATTTACACACTATGCTATGATCCCTAGGTTATTTAATATACTAAAAAAATAATTAACTGAGTTCAGTAGTTAAAAACCAGTAAATAATATCTTCTAGAATCAGCATCATATGGATTAAATAAATATCTACAAACAAATTTAAAATAGGCCCTTGATAGAAGAGTCTGACGCGTACGTATTTCTCTTACAAATATATATTTTGAAAGGTTACGAAAATGTGTCAGTGTTAATTCGAAATAGCTTGATCTCAGCTGAGAAAGCACTTCAGTCGAGAGTTGACTTGGAGACTTTGGAGTGCCTTTGAAACCTCCCTTGAATTTTATTATTCACGGTCATGTTCAAAGAGAGAATTAAAAATTCTTGACTATTCAAGTTTCAAAGTTTTATGAAGTCTATCTCAAGCTGTATTATTTCTAATCAACCTTATCATTTTCAAAACGTTTTAGTCCTAGTTATAACAGAATACTATCTATCGTAATTTCGGATAAACGTTTCAAGCACCCTTGAACCGTTTCACAAAATTAAACAGTTAATCTTAGATTTAGTTGTAAAATCATATTTAAGAACGAATTTTGTTTTTATGGATTCATTGCAAACTAGTCACGGTTTACGTATGTATGCGTATACCGTCGATTAAGTTTTTAGTTTTAGGCACTAATTTTTTGCTGTCTTAAAATAATAATTTGACTGTTATAAAACGACTTTCTGATGGAGAATTCTTTTCGATAAAACTTTTTAACTAAGGCAGTTCCATCCCAGTAACTAAATAGGGTACACGTATCGAAGTTATTTATTTTTAATTTACAATAAACTGCATACTAAACGCTTCAAACTTTATCTTCATTTAGAAAAAATACGAGTCATACGTCTGAGTAGGTATTAATTGTATCCATTTCATGAATATTTGTAAAGTTCCCTTCATTCAATTCAGTATTCTTATTACTGAGGTTATCTTTACAAAAAACACTTGCAAGATTTTTTGAACAGCTGGTTTCCGTAATTTTATTTGCTCATCATAAACAAACTTACTTTTTAATGCCTTGTTGGTCTAGTTTGGGACTAGATGATGTTGTGTGTAAGTTGTCCGAAATATTAAAAAAACTTGCTTACACGTCGGCAACAAAGAACAAATACTCAAACAGCAATGATAAATTACAGAAAGCAAGTAAAAACGGTGCTTTCAAAAATAAATATATGTCGCATCAGGGGTGGCCGAGATGCGAAACATCGGGTCTTCATCATGATCCGACATAGTTTTTGATAAATGTGGGCACTGACTTGGATACTCGAACGAAAGATAATTTAAATCACAACAATAACTTTATTTTACTAACGGTTTTTACAATATGGAAACAAACACGTGCGTTGGTACTGAGCGTATGCCAAGACTGTCCGAGGTAGAATGACCACCGCCATCTCTTCCCGCCAGTCATCGCTGCATCCCCTCTACCGACGATCGTGTCCAAGCGGGAGGGCGCCACTTGCGTTTCCGTTGACGATTTATTAATTCACTGAAATAATTCTTAGATGGCGCTGTCCGTCGCACCATAGTATCAATCCACGACATTTCCGGTAACGATTTATTAGTTCACGATCAATCCACGACACGGCCATCTCTGACTAGCACCCGTCCTCGGGTGTAGCACCTGTGGACAAAATATACTCAGAGTAAACTGGCTCGGCTATCCTGCCAATAGAACTAAAGGTAGCAGTTTCTGATTGGTACTTAGTTTCTCCTAAATCTAGGTACAATCATTAATTTTCATGACTTAAAATAATTAAGTTTACATAAACAGTGCTCCCTGCACTATATCATTCATTGCAATAGATCCGACCAACAAGTCCAAATGACCAAACAAGGTAATTCTAACAGTTCTGTTATCCTTTACCATAATTCATAAGCAATGCATACTCAACTCCTGAATCTTTCACTATCATCGCACCAACGATTTGTTACGGATCTGCCGCCACATATGCTCCACACATGAGGGGCTCCGCGCACCAACACGGACAAGAATCGCCCCAACGACTCTCAAAGATCTCACGCAACATCTGCTCCAACACATGAAACGCTCCGTGTACCAACACGGACAAGAATCGCACCAACGACTCTCAGAGATCTCACGCAACATGTGCTCCAACACATGAAACGTTCCGTGCACCAACACAGACAGAAATCGCACCAGCGATTCCGTGTAGATTTCGAGTATGAGTATACAAGCCATTCTTACAACTGTGACATCTAGTTCTCGAGGAACTTGGTGATCGGGGATCTTTCTCACACGATCATGGGTACCCCCCCCCCATGATTATTTGTACGTTCGCTTAGAGTCAAGCGCCTTTTGGTAAGTATCTGTCCCCCTACATGAATAATCTTAAATGGACCTGGAATGTTTGATTCCTTTCCTCGTTTTCAATCAAAACACAATCATTGATCGCTAGCTTAGAAACCTGAGCCGTACTTTGATCAAATCGATTTTTATCATAATTGGCATTTTTCTCATTATTCTGTGTCGCTTGCTCTCTAATCTCATCTAAATTAACGTCACTCACATCATCATCAGCGGTCACTAAACCAAGTGGCCGTGCTTCTTTAAGAGCGGTCACGACTAGTCTCGTAATTTGTAGGGTACTTTTCACACTACCATGACCGATACCTGTCAAACTGACAGTGTTATTTACCCGCTTTCCACTAAGCTTTGACGCAACAAAATCTTTGATGAGAGAGCATTCGGCACCAGAATCGTAATAAAATGAATATGACCCACCAGTGATCATCAGCGTACCGCTGGGATTGCGTTGTTCGCCGCTGCTACAGGCACTGCTTCGCAACTGCTTGCGCCTCCTGCTGCGCCAGCTCCTCCACTGTTGCCACGTAGACATTTCGTTGCGAAATGTACGGCGTTGCCGCGTCGCAGTTGTGACATTTCACCGTTGCCGACTGAAACTTCGTTTGATTTATTCCAACACGGCCATCCTACGGGACACACGTCTCTGTGTGTTACTCTGAAACAAAATTCAATAAGCAGTATCATATAGCTCTGTCTCTCATGACATCAAATCAAGACAATTTTAGAACCCTTAACATCAACAAACCAATGATTTTCTTATCAAATAATAGCAAAAACAATAATCGATACACTCAAAACACAACTGACTTGATTATCACGTTGTCTCTCTCACTAGAGACATCAATCGTACTGGGCAAACCAAAATACTTAAGCTCTACATGTGATTATTTTGCTATACCATAGCACAGTAACCTCCAGTTACTCATTTTTGTGCGAACCCCACATGGGAACGCCGAGTCTTCCCAGGACTCCACCCGACAACCTCTGATACGGTCCAACCATCATGCAAACTTAAGTTTAACACTCCTCAAAATCACAACTACTTTGTTCTACATCGATCTCGTCAGTTATGTTCTGGTAGTCCGGCATCTGTTTTTTTTTTTTGCAACTTGTCATGAGCGTATTTAAAGGTACGATTACAGTTACGGGCCTTTAATAGATAGCTGTCACTATGACAACCCGTGTCATCCGTGATGAGACACCCTAGAGTGATACAGCACCCAGAACACCACCCAAGTTTGCTTACCTGATAATTATCATTTAGCTCATGTTCCGAAATAAACAAAGAGAACACTGAAGTAATTTACCCAGTTTCGTGCTAGAATCCGAAGCATATACTTTGAAGGAATGAAAGGAAAATGACCTTAAATTTTTTTTTTTTTTTTTTTACTCATGGGTGCAAGCGTGCATTCAAGCGCCCACAGACAAGGGTCTGTCTCTAAGTGTTAAATAGCTTCAGACTCAACACCAATAAAAATAAAGGACTTCCATCACCCGCCATATACTGCTACACGACAGAGGCCAAAAGTTTGCTTGTCGTTTTCACGCATACATATCATAGACCTTAAGGATTGCTAACTATGAATGTGTGACAAATAAAAACTTTTTCCTGAGAGCAAAGCTGTAAAAACAGATCCATACTCTCGTATGTGCTCTCTCAAAGGCCTAAATACAGTAGCAACACTGGCGTCACTCACTTCTCTCGAAGAAGGTTGAGCACGTATCCAGCGTTCATTTTGCTACACGGAGAACAGAACAAAGGTTTTACTTCCCTCAGACAGTGAGTAGCCGCAGGTTGCGCCTCGCGCACAGTACGAGCCGGCCGTATGCTGCATGTCACGCAGACGACGCGCACACCGCAGGTCCACATCTCACGGAGCGGCGTGCAGACAGCAAGTCCGTACCTCAGCAGGCGGCGAGTAGACCGGAGATCCGCGCTGGCCAGGCACCAGGCAGTGGCAGACAGCAGATCACAGCACGCGCTCAGCTCGCGTAGACAGCGAGAAGATGCTGTGATAGGCATTAGGCTGCTTACGATTACCGTCACTAGTCTGCAATAGAACGACAATATGATGACTAATCTCTGTCACGGCGGCCAGTCTCAACGGAGACAAGCCACTTACTCAGAAGACACCGTAGTACACAAGTGTGTGTAAACACTCAAACACTGAGGAAGGAATGATTAAAAATAACCAGCAATAGATCACTTGTCAAGCTTTCAATAATGTCTTTACAAACTCGCTCGTCATCCCGTGTAGTTAAAATTTAAGGCCATTAAACTTAACACATAAATTGCCAACCAGGCACAGAAATTGTCCGATGACTAACAGGACTTAATATTCTTGCACCGACTAGTGCTTAAACCTTATAAAAGCTCGGCCTAACCTGACTCTTATAAATTGTCTCACAAACAACACACTGCTGTCTAGCAAACTTAACACTTTAGAAGTTCATTGAAAACCTGGCACTTAAGGGTTTTTAAAACTTTCCATAATGTCCTAATAACTTTAGCAATAGCATGAAAGAACTCGCGCTACCAAGATCGATAGACAACACAGTCTTTACCGGTGTCAATACTTTGCATTTCGATAAACATGACCAGTAGTACTGCGGTTTACATGTTCGTTGTGGTATACACATTGTATCTTGTTAAAATCTTACCTCTATTTTCCGTCCCCATAAATAAAAATAATTCAACTAATCACACAGCGTGGTGGGTGTTTTATCTTTTGCATACTTAATGCGTTAGTACTACTTTGTTTGATATTACGTAAATCGATTAAAAAGTTACTTTACTTTTAACTAAAAGGTTAGCATTGCATTAGACAGACACTATAATTACCACTGCTATTAATTCATCACCCGTTCGGTAAACAATGCGTGATCATAATAAGGAAAGCCTAGTTTATTATGCACAGGTGGGGTAGTTATAAAAATTCGTTTTCATCACGTCAAAAAAAAAAAATATTCACAATATAAAACTATGATAGAAACAGTGCATGAATTTAGTCTTAAAATTCAATCAACTACGATTACTATTAACCCCTTTGTTAAGCCACAGCTTTACACCAGCCTTAGGCAATTTCTTGCACGCGTTATCGATCGTTTTATCGCTTTAAATTGCGCAAACGATTTACTTTCGTACACAACACACAAAAATTACGTAAAAATAAACCAAAACTTGATATGAAAATATGATTCGATCTTACCAGTGTAGTGTTAATTACAACTCACAAGCTTTTTCGGTAACCTCACATATTCCCGTATCGGTACCGGTGAACTGCATTGCACCTGTTTCACATAGCACTCTCTGGCGATCCCGTACAAAGCACGGATGCAGATTCCATCGCTTGGCACAATGTTTACTAGCTGGAAAGAAAGCGTTATACACACGAACACACTGAAACATAGCGTGAAGTACCCGCATTATTTTTTTATTTTATTTTTTAATGTACCACACGTATAACAACATTCCTGAAAACTAAAACGATTTAAATTCGTTTTTTTAACTGTTACTAAAAACCAGATATGGGCTACATGTCAATTTATGATTTCTATATACCGGCATCTTTAATTAACTTTCCATTTTATTTTTCTTGTTGTTGCCGTTAGTTATTTTTGACCAAAACTTTATCGATTTGAATGAACTGATTTTTTTTAAAAAGACAACTCCCGCATTAGGAATACAAATTCCTGTGTCGCGGGGGACCCCACAAACACACATGAAACGCACACAAAGAACACTCAAAATACTTTAAATAATTTAGATAGCGAACAGCCTTGAACACATGGTAATCCCAACTTCTGATGTCGCATCAGGGGTGGCCGAGATGCGAAACATCGGGTCTTCATCATGATCCGACATAGTTTTTGATAAATGCTGGCACTGACTTGGATACTCGAACGAAAGATAATTTAAATCACAACAATAACTTTATTTTACTAACGGTTTTTACAATATGGAAACAAACACGTGCGTTGGTACTGAGCGTATGCCAAGACTGTCAGAGGTAGAATGACCACCGCCATCTCTTCCCGCCAGTCATCGCTGCATCCCCTCTACCGACGATCGTGTCCAAGCGGGAGGGCGCCACTTGCGTTTCCGTTGACGATTTATTAATTCACTGAAATAATTCTTAGATGGCGCTGTCCGTCGCACCATAGTATCAATCCACGACATTTCCGGTAACGATTTATTAGTTCACGATCAATCCACGACATATATATATTAGGTGAAAGCTAAAGATCCATTGAGCGCCTAGCATATTTCGCACCGGACGTTTCATTCAATATATCACCGCTCTCAAAGAACTTTATAGCCTTGCATTCCGTTGAAACATTTCTTTACTGTAGGTATCTATTGTCTTGATCATACAACATATGAAAATAAAAAATAATAGAATTTTTTTTTTAAACATCTTACACACAACGCCATCTAGTTCCAAACTTAGCAGAGCTTGTATAATGGGTACTAGGCAACTGATATAAATATATAAACATACTTTTTTTTTGTAAATACATACATATTATACATAGAAAACACCCAGACTCCGAAACAAACATTTGGTGCCACCCGGGAGTAGAACCCGAGACCTCTTGTTCAGCAGTCGCATTCGCTAACCACCAGACCAACGAGGCAGTCAATATTATATCGTCCTTAGGTATGTTTAGGAAGCAATCCTTAATATTTTCAAAAAATATAAAAAATGTTAACGAACTCACTGTGGGATTTAAGTAGTATATTAATATACTATGCGGGGATTTTGTGTTAGAACTCCGATCAAATCAAATATAATATAGTTATCACATTGATTGATTTTTATATATTCATAAAATTAGGTACCTCTAGGTTCTCCTATTGAAATAATACTGACTGCCTTGTTGGTCTAGCAGTTAGCGTATGCGGCTGCTGATCAAGAGGTCTCGGGTTCGATTCCCGGGTCAGACCAGAATGTTTGTGTGATCCGCAAATATTTGTTACGGAGTCTGGGTGTTTTCCATGTATAACATGTATGTATTTACAAAAAAAAAATGTTTATGTATTTATATCAGTTGTCTAGTACCCATAATACAAGCTCTGCTTAGTTTGAGACTATGGTATGTAAGATGTACGAGAAAAAAAATACACAATTTTGATGTTGATCTGAAACCTACAACGTCTATTGATCTTGTTGTATAAAGATACTATTACATTCTTCTTCTTTCTTTCTTCTCCTCTAAAATCTAAGATAAAGTATACATTAGCTTTGTTGTAACACTCATTTAAAAACAAAATTATTTTTTATAAAGAATTTTTAATTCTCTCTTTGAATATGTCCGTGAATAATTCAAGTGAGGTTTCAAAGGCACTCCAAAGTCTCCAAGTCAACTCTCGACTGAAGTGCTTTCTCAGTTAAGATCAGCCTATTTCGAATTAACACTGACACATTTTCGTAACCTTTCAAAATATATATTTGTGAGAGAAATACGGACAAGTACGCGTCAGACTCTTCTATCAAGGGCCTGGTTTAAATTTGTTTGTAGGTATTTATTTAATTCGTATGATGTTGATTCTTGAAGATATTATTTACTGGTTTTTAATTACTGAACTCCGTTGATTATTCTTTTAATATATGAAATAACCATGCCATAATATGTCAATGTTTCGTAATGACACGAGCAAGTAGGTTAACTAGGGATCATAGCATCATCACCGCGACTGCCTTATTGGTATGCGGCTGCTGATCAAGAGGTCTCGGGTTCTATTCTCGGGTTGGTTTAAATGTTTGTGAGATCCTGTTTATATTAGATGGTGTTTTCTATGTATAAAATGTTTATTTATATCTCCTGTAGATCTGTCCATCCAAAGCTTTCCTGGAAGAGATTGCTTTTAGCAATGATGCCGCCCATTGTACATGTCTACTTGTAATATGTTTAAAAAACAACAATGTAATTGGTGTTCAATAATGTATACTCTATTTTATTCTATTCTATTCTAATATGTTTGTATTTACGAAAAAAAAAAGTTTATGTATTTATGTCAATTGTCTAGTACCCATAATACATTCGCTGCTTAGTTTAGGATTAGATGACGTTGTGTGTAAGACGGCCGAAATATTTATTTATTTATAGATAAGATAACCTAAGCATACAATATGCGATAGATGTCTGTCACTTAATAGGCAATTAAATTAAGCGTATTTAAATTAAGTAATAATATAAAAACAAGACCGCCAACGTTATGAATTACATTTGGGAACCATTACTCTCAGCGGCGTTTATCTGAACAAGTGTCAACTTGCTGACAATTTATGTACAATAATTTACATAAGTTAATGTCTGGTTATAGCGGTGGTATATTGATGTAGTTTATTAGTGTATTTTTGTGATCGATGGTACCGGCAATTATTGAAGTATAGTAGACATCTATAAATCCTTGATAATAATTTTTTTTTTGGCTGCACGTTTGGTCTAGTGGCTTAAGTGGTCGCCACACCGCTTCCTACTGCGCCAAGTGTCGTAGGTTCAAATCCCACGTAGGGTAACACTTTGTTACTGTTCTGAGTCTGGGTGTTCCTAGTGTCCGTTTCATGTATGTTTTTAAAGTCCCCCGCGACACATTTATATTCCTAATGCGGGAGTTGTCCTTAAAAAAGAATGAGAAAAAGAATCATTTTTTTTTAGATTTTTTTCCTAATTAGATTAAAGTTGACCGGGGCAGTTCTACCCTCACACAAAATAATGATAGTATTCATGCCGTCGCATGTCTTTGGTGTGTGTGAGACCGGAGGCCCAAAAATGCAAAAGCATCTCACTAATCCGCCATAGCGTGGGTCACCATACTATATTGACTGTACTCACAGTGAGGATGCTTGTAGTAAGCAAGTCCTGGATTCTACAAATGCTTTCTATGAGGCAAAGTAGAGTCACTTATATAGGCTTACATATATATAAAAAAATCGTTGAAGTATTTACCAACAGACTTCCACAATCCAAGTACCATCGAAATTCTGTAAATTACTGTTTGTTTGGCGGTGATTCACGCCCGTGCCTCGGAGAGCACGTAAAGCCGTCGGTCCCGGTTGTCATGAACATCTATGGAAATCGTTATTGGGAAGTCAGTGCCCTCAAATATACTGACAACTAGTTCAATCTTCGAATTTCCGTTCTCCCTTAGGGTTGCGAAGGTCCGATGCCAGTCGCTCCGTGGAAAACTGAAATTCAGGTAAAACCGGTTGAACTAGTAACCGACCCCAAATAAACTTGGGAATAATGGCTAGAAGGATGACTGTTGTCGAACTTTTTTGTGCTTGAACTACCTGTAACGATTGGTAAAGTGTGAATATGACAACCAAGACCAATGGTTTAAAGTACCACAGAATGGTTATCTTCGAGGAATGGAGGGACAATATATAAAAATATTATCACCTTTATAGACTTACTTGGATATG
Organism: Phragmatobia fuliginosa; assembly: GCA_932526445.1. Classification (NCBI taxonomy): domain Eukaryota; kingdom Metazoa; phylum Arthropoda; class Insecta; order Lepidoptera; family Erebidae; genus Phragmatobia; species Phragmatobia fuliginosa. The sequence goes on along the minus strand of OW052057.1, from coordinate 59,447,875 downwards.
ATTGCTTAACTTTGTAATTTTTTAACCTGCGATATCCACTGAGCCACGAACCCCTCACTTCAGTCTTCATTGTTATAAGCAATTTAAGACTATTACCACAAACTGAACACTATTCAGATAAATCAATTCTAATCAATGGAAACAACATCAAGCAAAATAAGTTCCTGGAATCTGGTGTGCTTTTATCCTAAACTATTACTGAATCACGGCTTCCAGGAAAACAAAATCCATTTCAAAGGCGTATCTATAGACAGAGTATGTTTAGTGAAGATATTTAGAAACAGAATGATCTTGTAAATTGACTTACTTTTGTTTAGTAACTACAAACAATCAAAGACAACCTTCTGTCAAGATTAATTAAAAATACGCAAATGAAACCATCAAATATTATTGTCACAAAATTGAAAATAACTAACATTCTTTAGGCAGTATGTCCTTAAAAAAACAGCTATACTATGGCAATGCCTTGGCCTTTCAGGATAAAAATTCATGTAGACAATTACGAACCAGACAGATGAGACAGTATTCAAGATTTACAACTTCTTGTCTTTTCAAGTTTCAAAGTTTTATGAAGTCTATCCCAAGCTGTATTATGTCCAATCAACCTTATCATTTTCAAAAGGTTTTAGTCCTAGTTATAAGAGAATATTATCTAAGCCTATCGTTATTTCGGATAAAGGCTTCAAGCATCCTTGAACCGTTTCACAAAATTAAACACTCTCACAAAATCATCCGTGTGGTGACGGATTAACAATACCAAGTGTACAAAGTACACCCATATTCATTCCATGGGTGTCATAAGAGGCGACTGAAGGAACAAAATAAGCAGCTAACATCACTGCCAAGAGAAGGAAAACTTGAAACAAACCCTTTACCAACCCGTCTGGCCAGCGTGGTATCGTAGGCTAAAACCTCCTTTCAAAGGAGAGGCCTATGTCCAGCAGTGGACTGTTAAAAGCTGTTGATGATGATGATGAAACACAGTTAGTGTAGTTATAAAATCATGTTTAAGAACGAATTAATTTTGTTTTTATGGATTCATTAGAAATCGCTCAAAGTTATGTATACCGACGATTGAGTTTTTTGGGGTCTTAAAACAATAATATTCCTGTTTTCAAAATAAATAAAGTTAGGATAAATTATTATGAATTACAATAACGAATTTCTAAGAAATCGGAAGCTGCTCCCGCCTGAGTAGCTAAATAGAGACCTGTTTAGAAGTTTTTTCTTTTTTATTTACAAAAAAACATATTAAACGCTTCAAACTTTATCTTTATTTAGTAAAAAATACGAGTCATGTTTTAATCAAGTTAAAAAACTCATTAATCTACATTGAAGCTAACTTTAAATTCCAGGTTGTAATTCCAATCACACGGCCCGACAGTGTCGGCCCAATTTCCCAACACACGGCTCAGATCTTGATTATCTGAGACTGTATATAATTCCGTGAAATTTGTTAGTTTAGGATCTGTAGCATTATGTTGTTCAAGCTGAACTCCCATTTATTGTGAATGGTACATCGTAGTTGGATATAACTTGGGTTAATGTCTTTATGGATGTTGGATTATAGGGTCTTAGATTGATGACCTGTTCTGACTTTGTCAATGAATATCCTAAAATAGTTATACAGATACAAATTTATTTCTGTGATTTAAATATTGATTTATTTGGCAAAATATTAAAAAATTAATGTTAATTCTAAATTCTTAGTTATTTTTTTAAACCTAATTAATGACATTTCTTCAAATAAAGCTTTTCTTTAACAGTTTTTTCTTTAAAAGAAAAAAATAATTGAGTAATGATTATATTACAGGAGTGGTCAATATACTTAGTATGTTACGTAAGGGAGGGTATATAATAAGCATTCAAGCAATTCAACATTCATCCGAATAGATGCAAAACAGCTACCTAATAAACATTAGGAAAGGCAATTCTTGGCGTTTTTTAGGGGAGACCTTCATTGAACAAGTCTTCTAGCCAGAGCGTACTGGAAATTCCTTTTTAAAGCGTTGCCTATGTTCAACAGTAACCTATACCCAGGTCGGACAAATGTTTATATGATCAACAAATATTCGTTTCGGAGTTTGGGTGTTTTCAATGTATAATATGTATGTATTTACAAAAAAGTATGTTCACATATTTATATCAGTTGTCTAATATGGGTACTATTACAAGCTCTGCTTAGTTTGGGATTAGATAACATTGTGTGTAAGATGTTCCTTCCTGTTGTTATTAAAAGACACACTGACGCTGATGAGTATTGGTGTAAAAAGGAAATAGCGATATTAATGGGCTGAATGAAAACAGCGCTTCTTTGTCATGCAATATTTTTAAATGTAGTATTATATATAACAAGACTGTGTTAGCTACCGGTATATTATTATTATTATCTTTGATGCTGTAACGTCCTTTCCGACAGTACAAAATTAGATGAGATAATTAAAGAGTCGCCTTTGTACTGACAACACAGTAGCCTTTGATATTTGAGGACCTTGTTTGTGTTTCACTACTACCAATTTTTGCGAATTATAAAGTTTCACGATGTAGCAATATCTTTAATTATAATAATATATCTAGTAGAAGATGGAATAAAATTCAATACAAAACCTAATAAACAAGTGATTACAGCCGTTAGTACACAAATTAAGAGACAACAGTACATTGCGACCGGCCTATGATTTAGTAGACTACTGCTGGACATAGGCTACTCATTATTCAAGAGGCAATCACATACACACACACACACACACACACCATCACACACACACACACACACACACACACAGACGCACACGAAGCCTAAAAAAAAAACTATTTAATTTCACACGTAATTATGCCTGCTTTTGTGAATAATAACTAAAATAACATATTAACGTAAATATAATTTATTTGTACTGGACAAGTAATGATGAATACAAGAAGGTCCTCAATAACTTAGAATCACTGAAAGGCTGGTATCTATTTCGTCATTCTAAAAAAAATGGTTCAAATGTTTCCCCGTTTATCACTGTCATTTTTCTGTATAATTGAAACTGAGACCCACCGATCCGGTAACACAATGCTGTAATAATTACACACAGACAACGACTGGTTCGCATTCGAATGACTGACGTCACTAACAGAAATTAAAATGGCCGTGCATATGTCTGTTTCATTTGTGTATTTTCAAAAACATGACTATTGCAGTTAAATTAAAAAGTGATATACTTATTTATAACATCAAATGCTATCTTTTTAAATTAATCTCTAAGTCCATTTGTTAGGGCTCATCTCAGAAACGGCTTGACATATTTTCACGGGACTTTCACTGGCAGATAGGTTATAATATAAGGAGTAACATAGGCTACTTTTTTTTTAACTAGCTTCGCCTGGCGGTGTCACCGCGGTAATTGTTGTGGAGGTTAGCTTAACTTGGCTGCCTTGTTGGTCTAGTGATAAGCGTATGCGGATGCTGATCAAGAGGTCGATTCCCGGGTCGGACTAAGTGTTTGTGTGGTCCAAAAATATTTGTTTCGGAGTCTGGGTGTTTTCTATGTATACCATGTATGTATTTACAAAAAAAAGTATGTTTATGTATTCATATCGGTTGTCTAGTATCAATAATACAAGCTCTGCTTAGTTTGGGACTAGAGACAATGTGTGTAAGATGTCCGAAAATATTTTTTTTATTTTAGCTGGTATGAGATAAGACGTAAGGATGTATTGTGCTCTATTATTGTCAACTAGCTGTTAGACTCATGTATATAAACCAAAACATACGAGTATTATGTCATTGCTTCAAAATCGTCCTCAATTATATGATAGGATATTCATTGAACATTAAACACCAAATTCCGTAGTTCCCAAGAGGCAACACACTATGTAAACCACCAATGAATAACTAGTTACAACAAACTGACGAGAAATGCTTAACTAGTTTGAATGTTGTTAGTAGAATTAACATTTAAAGTTTGTTGTTAGACATATTTGTTGAAATAATCTTAAGAAATAAATAAATAAATAAGTAAATATTTCCGACATCTTACACACAACATCATCTAGTCCCAAAATAACCAGAGCTTGTATTATGGGTACTAAACAACTGATATAAATACATAAACATACTGTTTTTTTTGCAAATACATACATATTATACATAGAAAAGCGTCGCCAGTCATCGGTCATCTCACAACTTCTATTTATTGTTTAATTATTTTTTGGACACTACCTGTGTAAATATCACCATCGTTACATTGTCCTCACATTTAATAAAATGCCTTAAACAATGTTGGAAAAGTGTCCATGGAGTTCTTGTCTGTTCTTCTCAATAGGATCTACGAATTGGAACAGACAATTAGCTTCACGACTGACTACTGACTGACTTCTTGACGTTTTAAAAGTGCCGTTGCATGGTTTATTTGAAATAAAAAGGTTTGATTTAATTTGGTTTGAAAAAACACCCGAACTCGGAAATAAATATTTGTGAATCACACAAACATTTGGTCCAACCCGGACATCTAACCCGAGACCTCTAAATCAACAGCCGCATACGCACAAAAGTGGTAAAGCCACATTGATGTTATCATGAATGGACCGTCTCTACCGGGGCGTGTATTAACCTCAGTGTGAGTGTAAGACTACAAGCCCAACGATGCAGAAGGATTTCATTATGCCGCCGTAGTGTGGGTCACTATGCAGCATTGTCTATACTCACAATGAGGTTGGTGACCCCTACTCTTCGATTCTACTCATACTTTCGAGACCAGAGTCGCTTTGGTAGGGTTAAAAAAAACTGGACGTAAAGTAAGCCGCCGTTTCGGGTACCCGCCGAAGAACCATTTGCACTCAAGAAATTAATTCCTAGTACCCCTCGCACCACCTACGGCTGGTAGATAAATAAATAAATAATAAATAAATGATTCGGACATTTTACACACAACGCTATCTAGTCCCCAAACTAAGCAGAGCTTGTATTATGGGTAACTAGATAACTGATATAAATACTTAAACATACTTTTTTTTGTAAATACATACATAATATACATAGAAAACACCCAAACTGCGAAACAAATATTTGCGGATCACACAAACATTTGTTCCGACCCGGGAATCGAACCCGAGACCTCTTGATTAGCAGTCGCATGCGCTAACCCCTAGACCAACGAGGCAGTCAGATGGCACCGTCCTTTGTGCGATTTTCGATGTCCCCGAGTATACGGTTGAGCCGTCATTCCGTCCTGCTAAAGGTGACAGATGGCCTCACCTGCCACTCTTAGGCTTGTGCTGAGAAAGAATGGAAATCGTTTTGCGAACTCCGGCACCTGAGTCGTCTGTTGGACCTGGTCTTGGACCTGAAGGACCAGGAGAAGTGGCTTTATGAGTCGATCTATCTATCTATTCCTGAATGCTATCCTACTAATAGCGAGTAGCCGAGGATCGAACTAAGTGGCGTGCAATTGGAGAGGCCTATGTCCAGCAGTGAACTGCGATAGGCTGATGATGATGATGATGATCCTACTAATATTTTAAACGCAAAAGTTTGTGAGTATGTATGTTTGTTGCTCTTTCATGCAAAAACTACTGAATGGTTTTTTTATTCAAACTTCACAATAATATAGCTTACATATCTTAATAACACATAGGCTTCTATTTACCGCGACAACCTACACGAGGGCGGAGCCGCGAGCAAAAGTTAGTACGCCATATTCTGCATTTATCTAATGTTTAAAACGACAGATACGGCGTGTGTAAAGAAAACACAATTCACGTTGTAACCTTCTCAAATTATTGCTTTTCTAAGTATGCTTTATAAGAACTGTCTAGGTGATTACTCTAGGGATATGCCGACGTATTCCGCTTCTAATCGTGCAGCGGTACAATTTGTTACTTAACTTCAGACTCCTAACTAACCAACCTTCAATTTCATCTCAATGAAACTGGTTGGTTTATAAAGTAAGCCATTATATTTTGGACTAACAGTTATGTTGGAAATTATAAATATTAGGGATTTTAACAATTTATAAGTATTTTAAACCTTTGAAGAATTAATTTTATGAAGCGTCCAGAGATTACGTTGGCGATGATATTATTTTCAAGAACTTGAGTTCAAAAATACTTAATTCTTAATTATTGTTGGCTAATACAACGTTAAATAAATGATTGTTATCATTCAAACCCACAAAAAAGTTAAATTATTATAGATATTGTAAAATGACATCTTCCAAGTACATAATTACATTCAATAACACATTTATTTTAATTGTCTAAAATATGTTCTCTTTAGCTAGTAACTCTCAAAACCACATTAAATGCAACCACTAGAGTAAAGTTAATTACAGGAAAATGCAATCATTAAATTTTTAACATAATGAATGCATAGTCACGTCAATGTTCTTTCTCAAAAACGTTCTGACTATCAATTAAAAAAACTTTCATTTTCAACGATATGTACTTTAGAATATTAAATTGTCGAATGGCATAGGTATGGAGTATTGAGTTTAATGCCACAGTCATCAACCAACAATATTTGCGATATTTTACAGGATACAAAAATGCTGTTTATAACAAATGCGAAAAAACAAATTTAGCGACATCTAACACATTAATGGCTAAGAATTAGTTAGGTAATTAAAGTACAACTAGTAAAAAAGCGCCATTGAGTAAAATAATTAAAAAAATGTTGACTCTTTCTCATAGGCTGCAAATTGTCATTCAAAATGCACAATCTTAATCTTTTGGCAGTCAAAACCTCTTGTCATTTTTCTGTCCTTTTATTACTTATGTTGAAGTTGCTACTCTCGATGTTCTTTAGAAGGGAGATTTTTTTTAATTTTGTTTGAGTTTTCATTATTATGTTAGTAGCCGAATATGCATTTGATTCCCTTTTACTATTCATAATTTTATTTACAGACCTACCCATATCCGTATTACAGGAAATCCACTTACCTGAAACAAAAATAATATTTCATTAAATATTATAACAATTATATTTTATTTATCAAAGCATTTTTTTTTAACTTTCTAAAGGATTGTCCGATTTATAGCAATAGGCTCCTATTTGCGCAAGTGGGACAAAAATTAAAGTACAAATGCAGGCAAAATTTGGGCGTTGTAATCAAATAAAAATCGGCCAAGTGCGTGTCAGGCCACGCATAGGAAAGGGTTCCTCAGTCACCCATAATGGTACGTGGATTAGAAATCGTATCCAATGGATAATTGTTATGTTTACGTATTAATGCGTTGATTTTGTATGACTTTTCCAAGTAAGCGCATTGTAAAAGTTAAGCCTCTATAACTCCTGAACTGACAAAGTCATCTAATTTGTTATAGTTTTCATTTAAAGTTCATTATATGGACCACTATCACAAATTTTTCGGCGGGCGGGACGGCCTGTTTTTACAAAAAAGTGGCCTTTAAAGTGGAATTTCTCTCAAACGGATACCTAAATCAAAAAATCGTCTTAACAATCCCTTAATGTTTTTAAAATACCTATATAATCATACCCTACATGATGGGGTAGCCATGAGAAAAAAAAATCCCCACTTTACGTGTAGGGGAGGTACCCTAAATAAAAATATATTTCATAATTTTATTGTAGCACTTTGTCGACGTAATTACAATACATATTCATGCAAAGTTTCATCTTTCTAGCACTTACTGTTTGGACGATAAGTCGAGGACGGACGGACGGACGGAAGGACAGACGGACATGACATATCTATAAGGGTTCGAAGTCATAAACTTCGGAACCCTAAAAAGTTGTAGATCTTTTAATTACCTACAACTTTGCCATTTAACTTTTTTCCTTGTAGTTTTGCCGGAAATCGAGATAAACCGTTTTTTACCCTTTGTTGTATATATTTAGCCATCCAATCTGACTCTACCCTGCCTGATAGAAAGCATGAGCAGAATCCAAGAGTCGGGGCTATCACACTTGCTGCGAATGCGGACAATAATGTATGGCGGCCCACACTATGGCGGCTTAGTGAGATGCTTTTTTACGCCCCGAAAACCTCCCCCCCCTACCCCTTCCCGACCTCAGATCGCCCGTAAATTATTTTTCCTTTCATTTTTATAATATTCTCCTCCTTTTCCAATAGGTTTCATCCTACTATAATTTTATTTGTTTTCAAAAATTATCTACTCTGGTCTACTGGTCTATATGTCATTTACAAACTATCATTATGGTTGCCATGCAAGTGTTATTCCTAGCAACCTGTGAAGTTTTGACAGGAGGTAAACAGTGATACATTTTGACATCTTCGATTTATGTATTTTTATAATCACCTAGCTTTGTTCTTTGTATCTCGATTATTGCAGTAAAAAGTAGTCTATGTCCTTTCCCAAGTTCAGTTCTATCATCATACCGAATTTCATCAAAATCGGTACAGTGGTTTAGGCGTGAAAGCGTAACAGACAGACAGACAGAGGTACTTTCGCATTTATAATATTAAGTAGGGATTAAAAAAAAACTACTCACTAGATCTCGTTCAAACCAATTTTCGTTGGTAGTTTGCATGATAATGTACAACATATATTTCTTTTAATTTTATCACTCTCTTATTTTAGAAGTTAGAGGGGGGGGGGACACACATTTTTCCACTTTGGAAGTGTCTCTCGCGCAAACTATTCAGTTTAGAAAAAAATGATATTAGAAACCTCAACATCATTTTTGAACACCTATCCATAGATACCCCACACGTTTAGGTTTAATGAAAAAAAAATTTTTGAGTTTCAGTTCCAAGTATGGAGACCCCCAAAATGTATTGTTTTTTTTTCTTTTTTTATGTAAAAATCTTAATGCGGTTCACAGAATACATCGACTGACCAAATTTCAACAGTATAGCTCTTATAGTTTCGGAAATAATTGGCTGTGACATACGGACGGACAGACAGACAGACAGACAGACAGACAGACAGACTTGACGAATCTATAAGGGTTCCGTTTTTTGCCATTTGGCTACGGAACCCTAAAAACTACACAATTACGCTACTAAACTAAAAAGTAGAAAATAATTTTAATGTGAAAAGCGTGGGGCGACGTTGTTGAAATATTTTCAGAAAGCACCCCACTACTACTACTACTACTTTTTAGTTTAAAAGCGTGTTTGTTTAGTTTTTTTTAAGCTAAAAAAGACTAATTTGTTAAAACATTTTTTTTTCAAATTAGTGTATTGTCATCGGTCCTCGATAAATCTACAAAGTTTGAATGAAATCTGGCCGTTTAAAGTGGGTCAAAATCGCACCCAAAGGAGTCAGTTTGACTGCACGGTTGGCCCAGTGGCTTAAGCGGTCGCCACGCCGCTTCCTACTGCGCCAAGTGTCGTGGGTTCAAATCCCACGTAGGATAACACTTTGTGTGATTCACAATTTGTTGTTCTGAGTCTGGGTGTTTTGTGTCCGTTTCATGTATGTTTGTAAAGTCCCCCGCGACACAGGAATTTATATTCCTAATGCGGGAGTTGTCTTTTAAAAAAAAAAAAAAAAAAAAAGAAAAAAAAAAAAAAAGTTACAAACAAACATACAGGTGAAGCTAATATAAAGCGTGTAAAAAAGGAGAAAGAGAAAATATCATACAATATATTAGAACTTATTTCCTTATTCATTCTAAGTTTCCTAGTAACGGTTATATGTACGTGGAAAATGAAAATCAACACCTCAACCGCAAAGCCCTAAATCCCACAACACTACAACACAAACAAGATCCTGAAACTCAAACAATTTCACATTGCAACCTTAATCAATGTACAAGAACTAGATAACTATATTGTTATCTCTCACTCGCATACCGCAAGTCTTTAATTACAGCCTTCTTCAGATTGATAACTTAGTTTGTTTTATATAGAGAACTCGAAATTCAAGTTGACTGACTCTCGATGCAAAATCCAATCTGGGATATAATAGACTACAGGCCCATGTCAAAAATGGATGGGTCATATGAACCACCAGGTGACGTATATGGGAGGATATAAGAGCATAAAATAATAAGATTTAGCACTATGCCGTCACTTGTAAGCTGTCCAACTGAGTGCTGGTGAGAATTCAAAAGTGCAGGTAGAGTGAGTACATTTTGGTCATACATTTTTGTACGGCATTTTTACCATCGATAGATCCATGAAAAATAATAAGAAAGCGCACAGTGCCGTAAAAAAATGGTGGTCCACAAAGTCGGTATTTTTTGTTGATTTTCTTACAATTTTCAGGGTAAATTATGTCATTTCATTCTGTACGGCATCAGTTTCATACTGTTTCAATACAGCTTCTAATCCATTATTCCGCAACGCCGTACAAAAATCATGCAACAAGGGGAAAAAATCGAGGGTTGCAACCCCCTCTTTTTCAGTGGTCCGGGGGGTGATATGACACAACATAAAATTAATTTATTTTGAAAGTATTTTATGCATAGATAATATTTTTTTACATGCCGTACATTTTCGTTGGTCCAAAGGTTTGTAGGAAAAAAAACTCAAGGAAAAATCCAAATCCATAAAGGTGTTAAATCACACGATCTTGGTGGCCAACTGATCGGTCCATTTCTCGAAATTAAACAAATACCGTCGACCTTGTTACCAATAAGCTTTGGATGGATTTTAAATGACGGTCGGTACGATTTCGACTGGTTCCACGGCGAGGAATGCCCCCAAAAAGTCAGTGACATAACGGAACCGGATGAGGAATCAGGGGAAGAAATCGATGACGTCATAGGTAAATAAATAAATCTTTACATCTTTAATCTGTACGTACGACTTTGATTTTGTCAAAAACTTATTCATGTTTCAGAAAATGATAGAGAAGATAATTCGGACGTCGATGAAGACGTTGATTCCGATAACAACTCAGCAGCAAATTCTGATACTGAATAATTTAAATAAAAACCTTATTTTGTATTATCATTTTTAAATATACCTATCGATTTTTTCAAAAAAATAGTTGTCTTATTTATTCACATTATTACAATTAAACAAATCAATTATATACATGTATCAATAATCATCAACAACCCATAACGTCCCACTGCTGGGCTCAGGTCTCCTCTCAAGAGAGGGTTAAGGCCATACGTCCGTATCAATAATGTTTGGAGTATATATTAAACCAAAAAGTATACAAAACTGTTGATACTGGGATTTACAGTTTCAATTCTTGGATATTATATAATATACACACCCTTTCACTTAGGTTAGATTTTATCATAATATCAATTGTTCTCTTCAAAAATATGTTAATACCGTACAGTATCAGATGGCCATAAAGTACTACATCCTTAAAATGGTAGCGTCATTTTCATCAGCTTAAAGATATGGTCTGCATTAAAATGTACGGCATCATTTTTTCCTAATTTATTTATCTTAATACTATTTAAAACAAGGGTAAAATGTAGAAAATTGATATATTTTATTAATCTATGAATAGTTAAAGTTTTTCAATAATTTAATAAAATGCCAGTTTTTGTAGTTCTCTATATTTTTTTAGAACAGTTTTTTTTGAACGGCATTACTATATAACAATTGTATTTTACAATATCATGTTAAAAAAAAAGTTGCCGTACAGAGTCAAATGATTTTACAGCTTTATAAATCAAGTATACCATGAAATTAAGATAATTATAAATATACATTCAAATGAACAAGAATTTTTTGACGGCATTATTTTTAATACTACTTTTGAGTGCTAGATAATGTTTTGGAACCAAAGCCGTACTTTTTCAAATCACCCCCCGGACCACGGAAAGAGAGGGGGTTGTAACCTTCGATCTTTTCCCCTTGTCGCATGATTTTTGTACGGCATTGCAGAATAATGGATTAGAAGCTGTATTGAAACAGTATGAAACTGATGCCGTACAGAATGAAATGACCAAATTTACCCTGAAAATTGTAAGAAAATCAACAAAAAATACCGACTTTGTGGACCACCATTTTTTTACGGCACTGTGCGCTTTCTTATTATTTTTCATGGATCTATCGATGGTAAAAATGCCGTACAAAAATATATGACCAAAATGTACTCACTCTACCTGCACTTTTGAATTCTCACCAGCACTCAGTTGGACAGCTTACAAGTGACGGCATAGTGCTAAATCTTATTATTTTATGCTCTTATATCGTCCCATATACGTCACCTGGTGGTTCATATGACCCATCCATTTTTGACATGGGCCTGTAGTCTATAATACTTATTGGCATAAACTAAAAATACATCCTACTTTTGTTATGTTTTCACGCAAAAACTTCGAAGCCGATTATCATGAAACTTTGTACACATATTCTTGTAGATTAGAAGTAGAAGATCAGAAGTAACTTAAGATGCTTTTTATGAAAAAAAATACCGTTTTTTTTTTACCGCGATAACTGAAATAGACTCGGGCAGAGCCGCGGACGAAAGCTAGTGAATGAATAAATAAACAAATATTTCGGACATCTGACACACGGCATCATCTAGTCCCAAACTAAGCACAGCTTCTATTATGGTTACTAGACAACTGATTTAAATACATAAACATAGTTTTTTTTTGGAAATACATACATATTACACATAGAAAACACTCGAACTCCGAAACAAATATTTGCAGATAGACACGGGAATCGAACCCGAGACCGCTTGATCAGCAGCCGCATACGATAATTACTAGACCAACAAGGCAGTCATCATACATACATTATCACATAAAATAACTATTTGCACTGTAATTTATGTGATACTTGCTGCGCCCCGCGGTGTTACTCGAGTATATCATTATGGTTGCTATGCAAGTGTATTATGCACAGCAACCTGTGAAGTTTTGACACGAGATAAACAGTGATACATTTTGACATCTACGATTTATGTATTTTTATAATCACCTAGTTTTCGTCTTATATCTCGATTATTGCAGTAAAAAGTAGCCTATGTGTTATTCTGATATTTAAGCTTTATAACTGTCAAGTTTCATCCAAATCCGTTATGTAGTTTTGCGTGAAAGAGGAACAAACATACATACACACATACATAGATACTCACAAACTTTCGCGTTTATAATATTAGTAGGATATAACATAATCATAACTTTATATATAACTTTATATAGGTATATATCGTCTGTTCGTGAATTTGTAGTTAAACTTCTAAACGGCTGGACCGGTTTGATGAAATTTTTTGTTCAAATTCTGGGATTTCAAAATTGGACCTTGCCGGGTCATCTAGTTATATTTACAACATAATTTTGGTCTGTTCTGATATTATCAGGCTATTCGGGCTGATTGTTTCTGTTCCAACTGTGCGCAAACAATTAAAACTACTCCAGTTTCTATTGTATTTAAGTTTATATATATTGAGAGTTTAATAAATTCTACTAACGCCGTCAGACGACGGATAATACGTGACTTTTAGAAAACAGCGTTCTTTCTATAGAGTTGTCAACATTATTTCATAAATCCTGCGATAGTCGTGCATTCGTATTTAGTACGATCTCATGACTATATCAATACTTAGCCCTAAAATATTTTAATAAGTGAACTACTGAAGATTACAGTAAAATCTAATAAAAGATTGCTGCTATGTTTATGGGAATTAATGCAACTTAGGGTATGGAAGATTAGCTGAACTAGACGTGTACAAAACTAAATATGTATCATATTATATTGTCCCCGTAGTTGGAAAATTAAATAATTTTGATTTTGTCCTGAGTTGTTTTGGTTCTGAGATAAACGCAATTTAGTGTTATAAGAAAGAATTTTTAAGTTGAGGTAAAATTCAACAACTCATGTTATTTCCATTATTAAACATTCAACTTATCATTGACCAGAGTTATTGATTTATTTACTGAGTTATTTATTTTTCCTTAAAAAAATAGTGTTAGTCTGAAGATATTTATTATTCCATCTGTCCGATAAAAATGGCTATATTTTTGGAACGGAATACGACACGAAAATGCCTCATCATCATCAACAGCCTTTAACAGTCCACTGCTGGACATAGGCCTCTCCTTTGAAAGGAGGTTTTGGCCTACTATACCACGCTGGCCAGACGGGTTGGTAAAGGGTTTGTTTCAAGTTTTCCTTCTCTTGGCAGTGATGTTAGCTGCTTATTTTGTTCCTTTAGTCGCCTCTTATGACACCCGTGGAATGAATAAGGGTGGTGACACTTTGTATTCTTAATCCGTCACCACACGGACGAAAATGCCTGTAAGGCTCAAATATGCAGCATGTTTCAGGTGTTTTGAAAATAGGGAAAAGTCAATTTCGCCAAAAACGGACTTATTTAATTTTCCACCTACGGGGACGATATAATTATATAAAGCAAATTGAATGCTTAATATAAGTAGTAAATACGAGTGTTAGATGTGAATTAAAATACCCCTTTCATAAGGATTTAGAAAGCCCGACTCTAACTGCACTATTCGGAGTCATTCATCAGTATCAAGCAATGGCATTCGAATGATTTATGTGTTCAAGTCGCGAGCACTATGAAATATCGCAAACAGTTGGATATACATCAAATATTACTTATAGTTGTAAGTTAACTCTGCCTTGTTGGTCTTGTGGTTAGCGTATGCGACTGCTAATCAAGAGGTCTCGGCTTCAAATCCCGGGTCGGGCCAAAAAGTGTTTTTGGGATTTTCTTAGGAAATTCCTAATAGCACTCCGATGTTTGGAAGTTTGGCGGTGGTTCACGTTTGGCCCGTGTCTCGGAGAGCACGTAAAGCCGTCGGTACCGGTTGTCATGAACATCTATGGAAATCGTTATTGGGAAGTCAGTACCCTCAAATATAATGAAAACTAGTTCAATCTTCGAATTTCAGTTCTCCCTTAGGGTTGCGGAGGTCCGATGCCAGTCGCTCCGTGGAAAAACTAAAATTCAGGTAAAACCGGCTGAACTAGTAGCCGACACCAAATAAACTTGGGAATAAGGCTCGGAAGATGATGATACTATTAATATAGATATAAACATAGACTGAACACATTGAATACACTTTAAAACACTTGTAGCCGACCTCAAATAAACTTGGGAATAGTGGCTAGGAGGATGAGTTGTAAGCTAAGTAAATGTATTTTTTTTTTGTTTTTTATTTTATTTTAGAAAGACATAGACATAGAATTTGACACGACTTCAGTGTAATGCCCTTTTGCTATAGAAGAATAAACGAGCAAAAACCAAAGTTTCTGAGATACCTCAGTGCGGCAATTACCTCAATTTTCCCGCAGGCAAGATATCTTTTGTTCTTCGCACACAATGATCCCTTTTGTCTTTCCCTCGTTACCTCACAAGACACGACTTGACTCAAATTACTAACACCTCGACACCTCATACATTACTTTGAAAAACTTTTCTTTCAAAATCAAGTCATGTTCAAATTCAGTATGTCTTATTATTCAGTATGGTTTGTAGCAAGGTGGTGTGTCAGAATCACAGATCATAGAAACAGGAGATTAGCTTTGTACACAAATTTATTCGTGTTCAGATGTCTCCGCGTTTCTCCCACTTACTTCACTAACACAAAACCGAAAATTGTAAGCACGGCACACACGCTTGTATTTCTCCCGCACACAAAGAAACTTACAAAGACACCAATAAACCCACTAATATAACACATGCGAAAAAAGGGCGGCGCTTCTATCTGTAGCTACGGATTCCGAATAAACACACATGTGCAAGTTCTGCAACTAGTGATGTGAAGTGATAATCATAGAAAAATATCGAATGAAATTCAGTTGGCTGTATTATCTGCTTTTACTCCTAAAGATTTTATTGAGTGTGAAAAGAAAACTAAACAAGAGTTTCCCTCGAATATAGTCTATACAAGCGATGTTTTATCTTAATTGGAATATTGACTAATTAACTACCAAAAAACTGGATATCATCTTCTCGAATCTAGACTAGAACATAGGTAAAACTGCAAGAATTTTATTTTTAAGGATTTTATTGACCAGTAAAATGTAAATATTTTTTTAAAACTTGCCGCTTAGACAGTTTAGGTGTTGCGTTCTTAGTTAAGTAGTGTAATCTTACGGTTGCATATTTTTCCATTACGGCTTTTATTAGTATTATTAAATGGTTATTCATTGGCGATTGATCGTATTGATGAAAATTTATTGGGACGAGCATAATGTGCTATTTTTGTTGGGAACCAGCTTGGACCCCTTCCTGTCGCATTTATCCACATTTCTTTAATTTTTGGATCCTACGGATAGCTAAAATTTTGAAATAAAATCAAGGTATAAATTATGCATGAGTACCATAATAAATTAAAAATTAAACTTTATCTACACTCTCTTTACGTTTACACAATTATAATTTATTTATATTTTTAATAATCATTCGTACTTAATAGGATCGTATAAAATATCGACTATCATAAACATCACATCACATCTCTAACACAAAAGCCGGCAGCGGCCGCTTCCCGAAACTATCGTGTGAGTGAGAGTATCAATAAAACACTTTTCCATTGCGCAATTAGACCAGCCGATTCATTGATCGATTTGTACTAAGCAAGCAATGGTTTTAGTTTCTAATGAAAAGGATTATCTTCGTATTTCATCATGTTTCTAAAATGTTTTAATGAATTCAGTATGAAAGACTATAATATTATAGTACTTAGATATGAAATGAGATGCCATCTTTCTTTTAATTCACAACACAGCTGTTATTTTTGCAAACAAGCAGTGAACAACGCGGCATTATGTCAAAAATCAGGAGCAGTGAAGACGTCGCAAGTTGACATTCGACTAATGTCCGAAAATGGCATCAAGCCGCTTTGAGGCCAGATGCGTTCGCAAGCGTCACGCCTCAATTGCATATCTCCCTTTATTTCTATGATCTGTGGTCAGAATCAACCCGTTTGGCTGTAGTTGTATGCTAAGTAAAAACTTATTTTCTAAGGAGAGCATGCTAAGCCATCGATCTTGGTGGTCATGAACATCTATTGCAACTGTTATTATGAAGAGAGCAATCTATAAAGGAAAATTTCCCGATGCTATCAGCATCCGATTTGTGTAGAATTATTAGAACATAAAAAAAATCGTACATCTTACACACATCATCCAGTCCCAAACTAAGCAGAGCTTGTATTATGGGTACTAAACAACTGATATAAATACATAAAAATATATTTTTTTTTGTAAATACATACATATTATACATAGAAAACACCCAGACTCCGAAACAAATATTTGTGGATCACATAAATATTTATTCTGACCCGGGAATCGAACCCGAGATCTCTTGATCAGCAGCCGCATACGCTAATCACCAGACCAACAAGGCAGTCAATTATAAGAAAAATGAGAACCAAATATAGCAGTAGATTACTTAATTATCATAATGATTAAGAAGATATATGTATTACTGATAAATTTTACGGAGCCAGAGAATCATATGAACTCATTTTTCTATTAATATCCGTAAGACTAACCAAATTTATGATCATAATCTTGAGGCGGGTTTTTACAGGTGCCTCAGGCGAGCTTGCGAACCAGTGTTTATAAAATTAAATTGGATTTACTGAGTTCACATAATTTTGTTTCATAATTAATTACGGGTCTATTTTAATAAGAACAACAAATATTGCCAAATTCCAAATTTCGTATTTAATTTAATAAAATAAAGGGGCTGTTGGGAAGTTGTTGAATAGTATTATCTTAATCAAATAAATTTTATTAAAATTCTTATTGGCTACCTATTAAACAAAACGAAAAAATATACACTGATCAGTTAAGTATGACAGTTTTAAAAAGATTGATCGACTAAATTTTGTACTATAAATCAACAAGCCGAACTTACTATTGCGCGATTGAGGATTAGTACTTTAGTGTTTTTAGGGTTCTGAAGTATATGACTCGGAACCCTTAGACATTCGTCATGACCGTCTGTCCGTCCGTGACGGTAAGTGCTATAAAGATGAAACTTTGCGTGAGTATGTATTTTAATTACGTCGACAAAGTGCTACAATAAAATTATGAAAAATATTTTTATTTGGGGTACCTCCTATATATAACACGACTTTACTATGCCTGATGGAAAGCATTAGCAGAATCCAAGAGAAAGTGAAAAAGATGATCCTTTAGCGAAGCTTGAACATGTATCGCACTAGGCCGCCATACCATGTCGCCATACTGCCTACATTCGCAGTGAGTGAGTGAGTGACCCTCAACATGGCGGGTTAGTGAGATGCTTTTTCACGCCCCACTTAAAGGAACACATGAGCTGGCAGCACATAGAATAACACCTCAAGCCGAAAATATATCAAATTTAAGAACAAACTCACATCTGTAAAAATATAACTCATAACTTTATCATTGGTAAATATAATAAAGTCTCAATTGTAAATGTTGATATCACGGAACTTAATACTGCAAATAAAGTTCATTTATTACTAGGTCAGTAATATGTTTTGCTAATATAAATATGTCAGAATAAATTAAAGCTACTAAATAGGTAGATAGTAAACGTTGACAAGTGATTGTAAGCAATCACAGAGGGTAAGTAATAAAGATGGGTGACCTTTTGTGGCATGATATTTATAATCATTTCTTTGATTCGGAGGTCACGTTGGGAGGTCTCGGCCATCGTGGGGACGATGACCTTAACCCTTATCCTGAGAAGAGATTCGAGCCCAGCAGTGGGACGTTATTGAATGTAGACGAAGCATTGACTGAAATCATCATTATCAACAGTCCACTTCTATGCTTGAAAAGGAGGTTTTGGCCTACTTTACCCCTATGACCAGATGGATTGGTATAGGAATTGTTTCAAGTTTTCCTTCTCATTGCAGTGATGGTATCTTGCGTAATTATTGACCTTTACGATACCCACTGGAGGATAGGGGTGGTGAGCCTATGTATTCTTAATCCGTCACCACACGGACAAGACAAATGTACAACTCAGGAATGTCCTGCACATAGTTCTTATAAAAAAATCGATCTCTAGCAAATACCTGAGTTTTTAAAAAAGAATCAAATTATTTTACATACGCCAAGATATATTCAATCTTTTACATGAAATTAAATCTTACAAATTCTCATATACGAATATTTTACATAACTGAAATTCCATACTTTCTACCAACCCACGTTATGAATAAACCCAAAATTGCAAACTTTACCTTTTCCAGTAGGCGTAGTACTTGATGAAAACATCAGACCAGACTTCTCTTTTTACTTAAATTTCATTCATCACACATCTTAATTAACTGGAAGATATTAATATTTTAAACATCATTCAGGAATTCTGCTTAACATTCCGAGCCTATTCAGGATGTCGTAATTTATCTGCGTCTGAAGTTATATGAAAAAGGTTTCTGTATAATATATGTATATACCTGGTACCCTTTTTTGCCTTATCTGTAGAAAGGGTTCCCTGATATCAGCAATTCATAATTTAGTTAATAGAAGACCGTGAAATATTACTGTTTAATTATGAGCGAAGTTATTCTCGTTTTGTTATTAGTGGACTTCACGTTACGAGTTTAGTTTTAAATCAAAGACGTCGATAATACAAATTGGGATAATTTTGAAATTATATTTATATCTTAATTCAAATTTGTTTAGAAAAATCTAATATATTTTTAAATCTATATGGTACTAACTTTCAACTGCCTACTGCCTCGTTGGTCTAGTGGTTAGCGTATGCGGTTGCTAATCAAGAGGCCTCGGGTACCAATCCCGGGTCGAGCCAAAAAGTGTTTTTGGGTTTTTCTTAGGAAATTCCTAACAGCAGTCCGAAGTTTGGAAGTTTGGCGGTGATTTACGCCCGTGCCTTGGAGAGCACGTAAAGCCGTCGGTCCCGGTTGTCATGAACTTCTATGGCAATCGTTACTGACAACTAGTTCAATCTTCGAACTTCAGTTCACCCTAAGGCAGAACGAGGCAGTTTGAATGCTTATGTTTACCAGTGTAAAACACCACTGGTGTAGTGGCTAGTTAGCGCTACAACATTATTTTCCTGAAGTTTTATTTTCAGTTTACGTAATGCTATGCTCAATTTTAATTCAATAACTGTATAAATTCAATTTTGCACCGGAGTTATGTGTGTTAATTAAACTTTAAAAATAACAGGCATCTACTCCACAGGAAAATAAATATTTTCAGTAGTATTTCATCTATTCTCAAATTACCTACCTTGACTGCACGGATGGCCTAGTGGTTTAAACGGCCACCACGCCACTTTCTACTGCGCCAAGTACCGTGGGTTCAAATTTTACATGTAAGGACACTTTGTGTGATTCTCAAATTGTTGTTCAGAGTTGGTATGTTCTTTATTATTCTATACACAACAAAAAATCGGTTGTCTGTAAAGTCGGTTTACTGACGATAGTTGAACGTGACAACATAACTATTTATATCTGTGGTGACATTGTCGCTCGTTCCGCGCTCTCGCTTGCACTTCAAGCCTTAAATGGAAGGCCTCAGAGCGAGGTAACGCCGCATAAGTCATGATTTTTCGTGCGTGCAGCCAGCTCCATCGAATTATAAGACGCTGTCACGTCAAAAACTTCATAACCAAATTTTGATTAGAGTTATCTCTGTAGACACCGGTTTTAAATATCTGTGGATATCGGTTAGCGACGATATTATCACATAGTTGAAATTACATATATTTTTTCTAATTTAATACAAAAACCTTTAGTCGAGTAGCATTTGTTTTTTATAAATATTTTTTTATAAATAAATAGATTTTTTTTTTTTAATATTTTGGACATCTTACACACAACATCATCTAGTCCCAAAGTAAGCAGAGCTTGTGTTATGGGTACTAAACAACTGATATAAATACATAAACATACTTTTTTTTTTGTAAATACATACATATTATTAATAGGAAAACACCCAGACTCCGAAACAAATATTTGTGGATCACACAAATATTTGGTCTGACCCGGGAATCGAACCCGAGACCTCTTGATCAGCAGCCGCATACGCTAACCACCAGACCAACAAGGCAGTCAAAGTTGTTGTTGTTACTGAGTAGTGAGTAGGTAGTGAGTACACTGAACATGTTTGAGGTCATCGTTAAAATGAAACAGTAAAAAAATATTTTATAAACGAGCGTATTTAATTGCAGCCATCTTTAACAGAGAAACTAACAAGAAGATTAAGTAGTTTTGCCAACCTTATTGACAGTTAATTTTAGGCAATATAAAAGTACAATGATTTCGTTCTGATTTACTAACACCTATAAACTATTTTCGAGAGCTGAATTACTAATGGTTTTGTTCATTGTTTTCTTTCTAAATAAATAATTAGTTTCCAAATTATCTTGGAAGAGTCAAAATCAAACTACTTATTTGCTAAAATATACAGATTGTAAATAAATAAATAAATATTTTGAACATATGACACACAACATCATCTAGTCCCAAGCTAAGCAGAGCTTGTATTATGGGCACTAGACAACTGATGTAAAAAAATAAACATACTTTTTTTCTGTAAATACATACATATTATACATATAACCTCAATATATACTCAATATAACCTCATTATAATAACTACAGTTGCAAAAAATATTATCTACTTGCTTAGATAATATTTTTTGCAACTGTAGTTATTATAATGAGGTTATATTGAGTGATTTAACATCCGATCACTGTGGACAGAAAGTCACTTTTCCTATTCATACAGTGGCTAAAGTAAATAAGATCACCTATAGGCCAATGAGTACAGCTCGCCTAAACAAATTTAATGAAAATGTTTCTGTCCGTATCACCAATATAGATTTTAGTCAGGATGATCCGAACTACCTTTACGCGTCTTTGTTTAACATGATCAAATCGGAATTTAATAACATATTCACAACTAAGACTTTTTATAAAAATATAAAAATTAGCTTTTGTGATTGGGCAACTACTGGCATACAAATAAGTAGAGCTAAGTTGTATGAATTGTATGGCATGAAACAATATAATTTTGACCATAAGTTTGTTCAATATGTTAAAAATTATTCCAAAGTATTTAAAAAGACTTGCGCTGCTGCCAAGTCTTTATATTTAAGTAAAAATATTAAACAAGCAGAGAATAAAATTAAAGCCACTTGGAACATGATTAATGCTGAATCTGGGCGGGTCAAGCCACGTGAACATAATTTTGAATTAATTATTGGTGATATAACTGTAACTGACAATTTAGACCTGGCGCAAACATTTAATAATTTCTTTGCTGATATACCTAAAAATGCAACCAGCTCCCTAAGATCATGTCCGGTTGATGCTCAATCACTTATGAGAAGCAGTGTGAAAGAGTGTACTGTACCATTCAGTTTTAATTTTATAAACCCCACTGACATAATAAAAATATTTAAGTCAATTAATTGCAAAAAGACAGCAGATTTATGGGGTATTTCTGTTCAATTAATTAATAGCATTATTATTAAGATAGCACCACATTTAGCAACAATATTTAATCGATGTGTTGATACCGGTGTGTATCCTGATTTGATGAAACACAGTAAAGTAATTCCTTTGTTTAAAGCCGGTTCAAAAAGCGACCCTAGTAATTTTAGACCTATTTCTATTTTACCAGCTATTAGTAAAATCTTTGAAAAAGTCATACTAATGCAATTAGAAACACATTTTAATTCTAATAATCTACTGCATAGTGAACAATATGGATTCACAAAGGGTCGCTCAACAGTAGACGCAGGCTCTAAACTACTTAAACATATATATAGTGCCTGGGAAAACTCGCAGGACGCCATTGGTGTTTTCTGCGATCTCTTAGAAGCATTTGATTGTGTGATGCATAGTACACTTCTGCTGAAACTTAGGCATTATGGCATAACAGGTACAGCGCTTAATCTTGTTGCTTCTTATCTTAGTGAGCGAATACAGTATGTTGATATTAATGGAATAAGGTCCTCCGGATCACCAGTGAGTATGGGCGTGCCACAAGGCTCAATTCTGGGTCCTTTTTTATTTTTGGTGTATATAAACGATTTGCCATTTTTTACTAGTAAGTTATGCGATATTGTTCTATTTGCTGATGACACTTCTCTTATATTCAAAACCAATCGCAAAAACGATTACTCTGACGAAGTAAATAGGTCCCTCGCATTAGTCCTTGACTGGTTTACATCAAATAACTTGCTTTTGAATTCTAAAAAAACCAAATGTATTAAGTTTAGTTTGTCAAATGTAAGGAATATCAGTACAAATCTAGTTTTAAACAATGAAGTTATTAATTTTGTTGATTCAACGGTTTTTTTGGGAATTACTTTAGATAGTAAGTTACAGTGGGGCGCCCAAATATCGTGTCTCGCAGGGAAACTCAGTTCTGCAGCGTATGCTGTCAGCAAAGTCAGACAGCTTACGGATGTGGAAACAGCAAGGCTAGTATATTTCGGTTATTTCCACAGCGTCATGTCGTATGGCATTCTTCTATGGGGCAAGGCAGCTGATATTCAAACAATTTTCATTCTCCAAAAACGTGCAGTGCGTGCGATTTACAAACTAGGTGCACGAGTTTCCCTTAGAGAAAAGTTTAAAGAGATAGGCATTATGACAGTTGCATCACAATATATATTTGCAAACATTAAGTTTATAAAACAAAATATGCATTTATATCACAGGAATAGTGACGTTCACTCGGTGAACACGAGACATAAGCATAAATTAGTAGGTCAATATCATAGGCTACATAAAACGCATAATTCATTTATGGGTATTTCCGTGCGATTTTTTAATAGGTTACCAGCTAGTGTTATGAGTCTATCAGTGGAAAAGTTTAAAAATGTAGTCAAAACTTATCTTATACGTAAAGGTTATTATAAAGTTGACGAATTTTTAAATGATAAAGAAAAATGGATTTGACTACTTACTCCTTATCATTTTATTCTACTCATGTGAATGTTGTTATCACATTGTTTAAGAACATGATTTTACTTTTGTAAGTAAAGATTCTACGTGACTAATAAAGGCCATTCTTCTCTTCCTTTTGATCTTATAATTAATATTTTATATTTAATCTTTCGTTACCAGTAATTTGGCCAATATTTGAGCACATATAGTTTTTACCTTTGTTGTAAGTAGATGCTCCTACTATGTTGTACCCACTGAGGCTGTTGTTTTTTTTTTTTAAATTAGCATAAGTTCTAATTTTTAATCACTATAATTTGCATCAGTCCTCTAACATGGTGTATAGTATATTAGTGGCAGCACCTTACCCCCATATCAGGTTTATAAACATTAAAACTATGTAAACATTGGCGATTTGAAAGGAGTGGCCGCGAGTTTTTATTGCCATGTTCTTTTCTCCGGCTCTACCTATTGTTTGCGAACATGGCATAAATGTACATGTAGAATCTTGACCTGTCACAAGAGATGTATTGCATCCTAAGTGAATAAAGAATTTTGAATTTGAATTTGAATTTGAATTGAATTTGAAAAACATAGAAAACACCCAGACTCTGAAACAAATATTTGTGAAACACACAAATAATATTTGGTCCAACCCGGGAATAGTACCCGAGACCTCTTGATCAGCAGCCAAATACGCTAACCACTAGCCCAACTAGGCAATTATTTTTATTTTCAAGAATAAGAATATAACATTTTGTCTGAAGCTTGAAAAACTTACACGTATAGGAGATATCATAAAGAAATATATGACGCTTAATGTAACAAACAAATTGAATAAATTTTGATCGATATTCCATCACACACGTCAGCGAACTACCCAAAAGCATAGTTTGGTGTCTATATTATCAAATAACATTATCTAACACTCGGTGGCTCTTACCCTTCATTCACGTAAGTGAGAAAAGATGTAAATCTTTTCTCAAAACATAGACCTTAAATTCTTGTTGTAAGTGTGTATGTCACTGAACTTCTCTCAAACGACTGGACCGATTTTGATGAAATTTTTTGTGTGTCTTCAAGGGGATCTGGGAATGGTTTAGATTCGCAATTGGACCCGGTAGGTGGCGCTGCAATCAAGTTCTGGAATTTTAAAGTTGGGCGGTACGAAGTTCGCTGGGTCAACTAGTAATATATAAAATCCTTATTACTAACTTAGTAACAGTATGAAATCGAATAGTATGACGAAAAGTATGGCTATATATATTTAATATATACTGCGTCGTAAAATCTAAGATTAAGTTTCCTTGAATGTCGAATGTAATGTACATTATTATGCTAAATGTATGTATGTAGAACGATATCGCTTCAGGCCACTTCACCGTTTAATGTGATAAGCTTTCGCTGAAGCGTTACAATCAAATATTTATTGAGCTCATAACATTAGCAATTTAATTTTACAGTATCTTCTTACGAAGTCATATTACTAGAGAAACATTTAAATCGGTCTAGAACAATAAAACTACAAAATAATTTTAACTAGTAGGCCAATACGTCCTTTTCAAGGAGAGGCCTATGTCCAGCAGTGGACTGTTAAAGGCTTGTGATGATGAATTTTAACTATCTACTGATTGCCTTTAATTTTAAATAAAAAATAGCGGTGATTCACGCCCGTGCCTCGGAGAGCACGTAAAGCCGTCGGTCCTGATTGTCATGAAAATCTATGGCAATCGTTATTGGAAAGTCAGTGCCCTCAATATACTGACAACTAGTTCAATCTTCGAATTTCAGTTCTCCCTTAGGGTTGCGGAAGTCCGATGCCAGTCGCTCCATGGAAAAACTGATATTCAGGTAAAACTGGTTGAACTAGTAGCCGACCCCAAATAAACTTGGGAATAATGGCTAGAAGGATGAGGTGCAACTGTATTTTGATCAGAAAAACAGAATCTCTCTCTAATACTTTAGAATTTTCAAGAAAATAAAAACAACGCAGTTTTTTCTACAATATAAACAATATTTTGAAGTGTAAGCGCCTCATGCATGAATAAGTATGTTACTTAAGTAATGAAGCTTGAAGATAAAACATCAGCTTGTTATCTAGCCAAAATATTTAAGAAAATCGAGATGCTTATGATTTTATTCTCGCAACGAGAGAAGGTTATTGTCCTATAACTTTGGAATATTGGAATATCCCTGGTAGACTGCTGACGGCTGCTAGAGAAGTATTTGCATTTATTAAATGATCACGTTATTTATTTATTCAAGCGTTTTAAAGTGTATTCAATGTGTTCAGTCTATGTTTATATCTATTTTAATAGTATCATCATCTTCCGAACCTTATTCCCAAGTTTATTTGGGGTCGGCTACTAATTCAACCGGTTTGACCTGAATTTCAGTTTTTCCACGGAGCGACTGGCATCGGACCCTAAGGGAGAACTGAAATTCGAAGATTGAACTAGTTGTCAGTATATTTGAGGGCACTGACTTCCCAATAACGATTGCCATTGGTGTCCATGACAACCGGGACCGACGGCTTTACGTGCTCTTCGAGCCACGAGCGTGAATCACCTCGTAACTTCCAAACTCCGGGCTGCTATTAGGAATTTCCTAAGAAAAACCCAAAAACACTTTCTATTATAATAATAGTATAAAGGTCAATAATTTGTTTGCTTAGTCGAATAAGCCGATTTAAGAAAAAGTTGATCCTGGTTGAAAATATTATAATTTCGATTAGCATTCATCGAAATATAAATACCGATAGGAGCTAAGTATGAATGGAAGATGTAGTAAATGGAGTAGTAGTGTGGATAAAGGAGAGTAAATAATTTATATTCGGTCTCGGGTTCGATTGTCGGGTCATACCAACTATTTGTGTGCTCCACAAATATTAGTTTCGGAGTCTGGGTGTTTTTCTATGTATAATATGTATGTATTTACAATAAAAAAAGTATGTTTAAGATATAAATACATATCAGTGGTTTAGTGCCCAAAATACAAGCTCTGCTTAGTTTGGGACTGAATGACGTTGTGTGTAAGATGTCCGAAATATTTATTTATTTAGAAACGCGGACAAAATCGCGTAAATCAACAACTATTTTGTTTCACTAATTGAACAGAAACTTATTGCAGCCCCATGTAAAATAGCCTAACAAAAACCTTTTTTCATTAAATTTACCATCGACGTTTTGTAAATCTAGTTTACCCGAACCTTTCAAAGGGTTTACTTGGCTTCCAAGAAGAGGGCATTTCGTTAAGCCCAGGATTTACATACAAGTCGTCATCTACTCGGGTTTGTGTAAAGGTTTGAGTCGTAGGGTTAATGTTGTTACATGTAGCGAACCCTGCCGTATTTGCGGTTCTAATTTGAATAACATCTTGTTAGATAATGAGGTGTTACAAGTTTTTGTTATCTCTGAATACAAATAACCATATTGACTTTTAACATTAATGAAAACATTTTTAGAATTTACATAATATTATGTGTTGTTTTTATTTTGGTTCAGTTGTCCAGCAGGACTTATTGACAGACAATAAAATTATTATAAATGATACGTTAACTTCTATTTTACTAGTGACCTAAGGTATGACCCATTTGAAAAGTCGAAAAATAGAAGTAGTGTTACCTTATAAATAGTTTTATCGCAAATAAGTCCCATTGTACCACAAAATCTATGTAATAAATCCACGTAAAATAAATGTTTGTATATATAACGTAATTTTTAATTAAAACAAGAGTATTTTTAAAAGTTATCTACAGTTTTGGTTATCAGAACAGTTCAAATCAAATCAAATCAAACCATTTTATTTCAAATAAACCATACAACGGCACTTTTGAAACGTCAAGTAGTCAATCAGTAGTCAGTCGTGAAGCTATTTGTCTGTTCCAATTCGTAGATCGTATGGAGAAGAACAGACAAGAAACTCCATGGACACTCTTTTCCAACCAATTGTTTTTACAATTTTTGGTTACATTACATCTAACAAATCTGCAATTTAATAAGCACCTATCTTATTGGAATTTAAGTATAACTATTGATGTAAACTTAGTAACGAATTGTAAAAGTGAAACAATGGCTTTCTTTTAAAACGTTTTCCGTTTTATTCATTTAACATTATGGCTACCTATTCCAAGATATTCAAATGGAATGGTCTCAATTTCCAATAAATAAAGAGCGGGCCTAAAACTTTGGCCTAACTTTGACCTTGGTATTTGATCGCGTTATACACATTTGTGAGTCAAAGAAACGGTATGTTAAGAATAAAATCTACTTTTAAAATGTAACTTGTAACTTTTATGTACAACTCAAGTGGAATTTCTGTTCTTTCTTTCAAACTCATCTTGGACGACCAATAGAATTTAAACTATTTTCATCATACGTTTTTCAATTTTAGTATTATTTTTTCTCGTTTTCTTTTAGTATGAGCAACAGACTTGGATTGTTGGATGCTTACAGAATTATGCATTTTTATTTACAAGCATTGCAGCATTGGCTGAATTTATTCTTTTTGCAATTTCTTTTCTTCGTTTCTTTCTATAGAATAGAAAATGATAAACGTTTTGCAACTTGGCTAGGAGGGCTGTTCTGTTTTAACTGCGGCAAAGCAAAGGAGAGTTATGATTTTGAAACGCTATGTATGTATGTTCATAGTTCTTGAACTACTTATTAGAATTGGACAAATGAGATATCGTTAGAAACGTCTTGATTGTACAGAAAAGAACAAAAAGCCGTAGTCACGCGTTGTTAAAGTGTTAGGGTAATTTTCTATCTAACGTATGACTGTGACTTTCCTAACTAGAATACGAGGCACACGCCTTTTAAGTTTTATCGTTTGAAGAAAAAACACAACTAGAACCATAATGAACTTTTTATTGTTTCTCAAAGTATTCACCACGTAGCTTAAGAAGGTACTGCACAAAATTGTGGGATTTGACGTATTTTCAAATGAGTAGTACTGTGCGCTGCATTAATAAAATACATCGAAAGTATTTGTATAGTTTAGGTCGATCCTTGCACAAGATCTATGTAATGTTGGAATTTGAAACAGATACATATGAAATTAAAAAACGATACATATATGTTGTGTGTCAGATGAAATCTTAAAAACATTTTTCTTCGAAAAGATAGTAGATTTTACGTCTAGAACAATAATTTTCATATGACAATATTTGTATTTATATCGTGCAGGGTGTCCGCGTTGTTAAATTTAATTTAAAAGTATAAATCAAATTTGACTGCACGGTTGGCCTAGTGGCTTAAGCGGTCGCCACACCGCTTCCTACTAAGCCAAGTGTCGTGGATTCAAATCCCACGTAGGATAACACTTTGTGTGATTCACAATTTGTTGTTCTGAGTCTGGGTGTTATTTGTGTCCGTTTCATGTATGTTTGTAAAGCCCCCCGCGACACAGGAATTTATATTCCTAATGCGGGAGTTGTCTTTAAAAAAAAAAAAAAAAAAAAAAAAAAAAAAAAAAAAAAAAAAAAAAAAAAAAAAAAAAAAAAAAAAATATTAAGACTTTTCAATTTTTAACACAAACGCCTGATGCACATTGCACATTGCGCAGAAAGCAACATTGCTCTAATTAAATTACTAGGTCTGAAACTTCAAAGCAGAATGGATCTAATTACTAATAATAATGAGATCGATTTTGTTTTGAAGTTTTTTTTAGACTTATGTCAGTATTGTATTGTGTAACATGTCTATATGTCATTAGTTATACTTACTGGCATATAAGAAAATTGGAAAAAAAATCAAATTTCGAGTCGAATCTGTACAGAGTAGTGCGAACGCAGAGCAACAAATGTACGAAACACAATACAAACGTACAAACGCAAATAGGTAAATATCTCAAACAAGGTATGTTTAATGTAACTGTTATAATTTTATTGTAAATTCAATGTTCCGTTCACAATTATTCGTCAGTTGCTAATCAATCAATACAAGTAATCAAGTAATCAAGACGGTAGAAAACTTCAAAACGTAAATATTTACCTTTGATTATAAACATGTATTTAATCAAAGGCCTATGTTTTTCAGGTTAAATGTAATCTTATGATCAAGAAAGAACTTATAGTAGAAAAGGAGGAGGAGGAGGAAAAAAACATGAAAAAGGGGCTTTTTAAGATGTGGACCCCTTGTAAAAATCTTCTGAATACTAAAGGTGATTTGAGTCACATTAAATCCATTCAGCATGGGAAAAAACGTGAACCGATAGCTCATAATACTCTAAGTAATGTATTAAAAGAACAAGAAGGATTTGATTGTAATATTTTCAAATGTGGCTTATCTGTCGATCCAGAATTACCGTTTCTAGCTGAAAGCCCTGATGGTTTGTACAAAGATAATATAATTATTGAGGTGAAATTTGGAAAGGGGACTAAAGTGGAAACTTTGTTTTTAATAAAAATCATGGCTGGTCCTACCAGGCTCAGGGCCAACTCCATGTGACTAAGAAAAACATTTACATTTTCGCAGTTTGGACTAGTAAAGACATTAAAGTTGAAAAGGTATTGAGAGATGACCAATTTTAAAAAAAAATATTGAAGAAAAATAAGAAAACTTAATTATTTATTACCCAAAATTATAGATTCAAGACTGGACAGAAAAATGGAAATTAAGGAACCTGATTATATATTGAAAGCTCTCTAAAAAAAACAGGTCAAAAATAAACGAAAAATAACAATATAACTATACTATGGTACTATTGGTACTATGGTACTATTGGGTATACCCAAACATCGTAAATCTAACTATTATACCTGTATGTTTTTTATTTCTGATTTGCTTACTCTTTTCCAGATATCAATCATTGTGAATGAGGTTATATAATATATATATATACAGGCTATTTAATATATAATCCTGGAGCACTTAGTAGAACAGCTATCTGGCGTACAAAAAAAAATACCCAAAAAAAAAAATTAATGCGAATTATTGAAAATTAATGAAATTTGTTGCGTTTCCTCACAGACACTTTAATTAGAATTGCAGTAACTAGTATGAGTACCTATTGTACTTTTTTGAAAGAAAAATATCAACTAAAAATTTTAACATGAATTTTGATAAAAAAAAGACAAAGTTTGAGAGCCTTTGTAAAAAAAATGTATAAAACCTAAAGGGCCAACTATTTTAAAAAAATGCGCAGTTAATGAAGTCTACAAAATGGTATAATGCATAATTTTATTTAACGCAAATATGCAGTGATTGTTATTTAGATGCAAAAAGAGCAAATTCGAATGAATAAATCTTGTTTTAAATTATAATAATAAAAAGCTTTAAGATGTAGAAAAATTCATCTTTATTTTATAAGAGGTGTTCGAATTGTCTGCCACCAACTGAGATAAAAGTTCGACATCTTCTGATAAATGCTCTTTTAAGAAGTCGTGCGTAGCGCCGTTCAGTTAAATTAGCAGCCTCCTGGCTGCGAACACGACTGCGTAATTCCTCCAAACTTGAAATGGGCCTAAAGTGCATCCGTTCTTTTAGCAGCCCCTGTAAAAAAATCTAGTGGATTTAAGTTCGGGGATCGTGGAGGCCACAAAATAGGAGCCAAACGACCCATCTATATATTTGGATATGTGAGATTTAAATAGGCACGGACATTTGCAGCACGTAGCCAGTGGGATTGCCTCACCTCCTCAGGTACCTTTTCTATTAAATTTGGCAGATCATTTTGTAAAAAATGTAAATAACTTTGGGCAGATAAGTATCCAGACAGTTCAAATGGACCAATTATTTTTTCGTTGAAAATACCAGTCCAATAATTTGTTTTGAACTGGTATTGCGATTTTTCTTCTCGCATTAGATGCGGGTTCGAGAGTTGCCAGCTGCGCAGATTATGCACGTTGAAATATCCATCTCCTTTAAGAGTGGGCTCATCTCTCCATAGAATGTTGTCAAAGAATTGTAGATCTTGTTCTATTTTTGCAAGCATTTGTCGACAAAAAAACAATCTTGCGTTGTAATCTCTCGGCTGAAGAGCTTGAACCCATGGTAGGGATGAATTTTTTTTTTCAGTACACCGTGTACCGTCGTCTTTGTCTTCTTCTGAATTTCGTCAAGCACAGTGTCTTGTATACTGATATTTGCTATTCTCCAAGTGCTCATACCACCTATGCATTCTACCTTCCGAATAACATCTGTACACTCTTATGAATACGCGGTAATCTGGATGACGCGCTGTAGGGTATCTTTCCCTATAAAGGAATGCATCAGCACTTGCGCTACTTCTACATTCACCATAAATAAAGTGCATGTTTGCGATACCGAACAAGTCAAGCGACGCACCAAATACTTGCCATTGCTATGTGCCATGGCGCGAGAGAGATAAGGTACAATGTAATAATAATATACTCTTCTCTCGCTCGCTTACACTGTACTTTATTACTGAATTTATTCACCTATCTCTGTCTCGTAATTAACAAAAAATTACTTCGGCCACACTCAGGTAGTAAATAGCGAAATAACATTATCACGTCACCGTCCTTTACTACACTAAAAAGGAAGCTTTAATTTTCTCTCTTTGGATAAAATTATGTATTATACCTTTTTTTTTTAATATACTTGCTGCTTAGTTTTTCATACATTGTTTTTTCACAAAAATCTCATATTCTGTCATAATTTATTTTGATCAAATTTCATGTTAATTTTTTTTTTCCAAAAAAGTATAATAGGCACTTATGAGTGCCTATTTACTATTTACTGCATTTCTAATAAGATTGTTTGTGAGGAGTAAGATAACTTCAAAATTTGGGCAACTATTGGATTTTTTTTGGGTTTTTTTTTTGTACGCCGGATAGCTATACCTACTACTAAGTGCTTTAGGATTACCCATTCTTCCTGGGACACCCTGTATAGATGATAAATAATAAATAAATAAATAAATATTTTTTGGACATCTTATATACAACATTATCTAGTCCCAAAGTAAGCAGAGCTTGTGTTATGGGTACTAAACAACTGATATAAATATATATACATACTTTTTTTTTTTTGTAAATACATACATATTATACATAGAAAAACACCCAGACTCCGAAACAAATATTTGTGGATCACACAAATATTTGGTCTGACCCGGGAATCGAACCCGAGATGATATATTTATATTGACAGGAGCTGGATGTGAGAAGCCCAAAATCGATCAGAGTGGTGTGCAATGGGAGAGGCCTATGTCCAGCAGTGGACTTCGATAGGGTGATTATGAAAATGAATAGATTCTAGAAATTATTACTTTTGAACAAAACTTCCATAAATAGCGATAAATACTCTGTGTGGAGCCTACTCTGTACAATTATTTTACATATCTTAGATAAAATGTTTCACGTAGGAAGCGGCAACGGTGCTGCCTAGCGGCGCTGCCGCGCAACTCTGCTCGTAAATACCTAAACTCGATGCTTTTTGTTCGCGCAGCACACTCATAATACACTTTTCCATTTGCTCAAACCAGTTTTTTTTAAAAGACAGCTACCGCATTAGGAATATGAATTCCTGTGTCGCCGGGGACTTTACAAACATACATGGAACGGACACAAAGAACTCACAGACTCAGAACAACAATTTGTGAATCACACAAAGTGTTATCCCACGTGGGATTCGAGCCCACGACACTTGGCGCAGTAGAGAGCGGCGTGGCGACCGCTTAAAACTTTTTTTTTTCTTTTTTTTTTTTAATATGTGAAAAATCGGGGTTTACGGCGGCGTGGTGTGTCGGACTTGAACCGACTAAAAAACACACAGTGTGCCCTCTCCGCGCTTCTCCGTTTAGGAGAGGGAGAAGTCCAGGGTGGGATCTCCTTCTGAACTTCTCCAGCGCCTGCCCGCTCCTGATGCGGGCACCGACCGCTTAAACCACTAGGCCAACCGTGCAGTCGATAGTTATTATAACATTTATTCCGCAACTTGTACCTTCTAGTTTAAGCTACCGTTTTATTTTATTATTCTGGTACAATAAAGAGATATATTATTATTATTATTATTCTAATCATGCTTATCATCAAGCAGAATAGTCATGGTGGGTTTAAATATACTATTTATTAAGTAACTTATTTATTATTCAGACTGATTTATATTATAGTAAATAATTGATGTACGTGTCCGTGTGGTGACGGATTAAGAATACAAAGTGTCACCACCGCTATTCATTCCATGGGTGTCGTAAGAGGCGACTAAAGGAACAAAGTAAGCAGCTAACATCACTGCCAAGAGAAGGAAAACTTGAAACAAACCCTTTACCAACCGGTCTGGCCAGCGTGGTATAGTAGGCCAATACCTCCTTTCAAAGGAGAGGCCTATGACCAGCAGTGGACTGTTAAAGGCTGTTGATGAAATAATTGATAAACAAATATTTTTTTTGGACGAATTACACACAACATCATCTAGTCCCAAACTAAGCAGAGCTTGTGCTACGGGTACTAGACATCTGATATAAATACATAAACATAGTTTTAATACATAAACATATTACACATAGAAAACACCCAAACTCCGAAATAAATATTTGCAGATCGTACAAACATTTGGTCCGACCTGGGAATCGAACCCGAAACCTCTTAATCAGCAGCCTCATACTCTAACAGTCTCTAACAGTCAAGTAAATCGATCATCAATTATGGTCTATGTCAATTAGTTTACGTGAAATTAATGCAATTAACACTATTGTATTACACGCACACTATCGATGCGGTGCTGACTAATTGATCAGCTATGTGCTTATTGCTGCCAACTAACACCGCAACTCAATTAACTAACTGTATTGAGGTACACACTCATTTGTCACTTGATAGATAAATGGATCCTATTTATTGGAGATTCACCTGAATCCATCTAGAGTAGTTCAAAAACGAATTTATTGAAAAAAAAAAATGACAAAGAAGATCGAGCAAATTTATTGAAAATATGAAGAGACACAACACACACACAGCTGAATTACTACATTTTCATTTCTACGATACATGAATAGGTTTTGCTTGTGGTTTTGTTTATCAAATCAAATCAAATCAAACCATTTTAGTTCAAGTAAACCATACAACGGCACTTTTGAAACGTAAAGTAGTCAGTTAGTAGTCAGTCGTGAAGCTAATCGTCTGTTCTAATTCGTAGATCCTATGGAGAAGAACAGACAAGAAACTCCATGGACACTCTTTATATTATTAAAGTTTATATTCAATGTTTATTCGCGTAAAAGATACTCTAAGTAGTTTATGCCACGAAAAAGTAAAATAAAACCACTATCCTCTAGCTAAATTAAACGAAAATAATAATATATACATAGTAAACAATTATAATCTGCCTCGCTGATCTAATGGTTGGTGTAGAGGACAGCCGATTAAGAGGTCTTGGATTTGATTCCCAGCTCGGATTGTTGTTAGGGATTTTCTTAAAAACAAATTCTTATTAGCAGCCCACAGTAGGGAATGTTGCAGTTTTGCATACCCGCGCTCCGCCAAGCACATTACGCCGTCGATTTCGGTTATCATGAACATCTATAGAAATCGTTATTGGGATATCAGTGCTCTGAAATATACTGACAACTACTGTGTTGCGAAGGTTTGATTATGTGCAACAGTCGCTCCGTGGAAAAACTAATATTTAGATATAACCAGTTTTACTAATAGCTAACTTCAAATAATCTTGAGAATAATGAAGGAAATTTAATTACGATGAGTCAATTAAAATTAGCTAAAATTGACTTGAGTCTCCAACCTATAACAAGTGAAACGTTAGACCATAATGGTTATATTAAACACTCGTTAATGCCTATTATATTCCCCAAGGATCAGAGATAAGCTATATACAGGGCTATTATCATTAGCGGACGATGAGGAAGCTATAATAGAAAGTGCAATATATCGCCTTGCCGATTTAATAAGCGTAGATTGAAAAATTAAATATGTTTTGTTCAGTTTCTTGCTGTCTGACTACCATCTTTATCATCATCATCAACAGCCTTCAACAGTCCACTGCTGGACATAGGCCTCTCCTTGAAAAGGAGATATTGGCCTACTATACCACACTGGCCAGACGGGTTGGTATAGGGTTGGGTTCAAGTTTTCCTTCTCTTTGCATTGATGTTGTCTTGCGTAGTTTATCCCTTAGTCGCCTTTTACGACACCCGCGCGGGATGAATATGGGTGGTGACACTCTGTATTCTTAATCCGTCACCACACGCACTCAGTTTACTACCCATCCTTATACAGAAGGTTTTATTATTATGGAAATATTTGGTAAGTTATTTAATATTCAATTTAATTTCTTCTGTTTAGAATTACATCGTTTGCGGGTCAGTTTAGCTATCTGTGTTTACTAAATGTATTTACTAAATGTATATACACCGAGTCTAATAGTAGAACATGATGGTTTATTGATTGGTTGATTGATATGTAAGGTAAAGGCTCTTGTGAAGAGTCATCTCGAACATAATGCGGCTATCTGGAGTCCTAGTGAAACGAAGTACTCGACAATGATTGAACGAATACCGAATAAATATATCCGGTTCATATATTTAAAGCTGTATGCAGTATACCCAGGGTATACATTGCTGTATCCGTCCTTCTTTATTCTCGGCATGGTAGGTTATTATAAGTTACAATTTAGGTGCGAAGCATCACTAGTGAATTACATATTCAAGGTGTTACGTGGCTAAACACAAAATCCACCGATTTTATTCCAGATAAACTTTTGTGTTTCACGTAATCACGTGGGGCGACGACGGAGACCGCAGCTACTGGTTGTCCCCCGGGTTCGCACCGGCTTCTGCAGATGGCGCCGCTCTCACGTCCTTTACGAGCGCTCAATGCGGCAGCTGATGTTGTTGACATATTTATTTGTTCACTGTGCGAATTCACCAGAGTCATTTTCAACAGTTAATTTCAACATCATCATCAACAGTCTTTAACAGTTCACTGCTGGACATAGGCCTCTCCTTTTTTTGGCCTACTATACCATGCTGTCCAGACGGGTTGGTATAGGGTTGGTTTCAAATTTTCCTTCTCTTTGAATCAATGTTGTCTTGCGTAGTTTATCCCTTAGTCTCCTTTTACGACACCCGCGGGATGAATAGGGGTGGTGACTCTCTGTATTCTTAATACGTCACCATACGGACAGTTAATTTGATTAAAACAAATTGTCAACGTATACCGCATGCTAGACGTAAGTATGTTATAAATAAATGTATATACTAAATGCTATCTACATGTTTCTATGCTATATGTTGTGGATAAAATAGGTGAACAACTTTCATTAATCTTAATTTACTACCCAATATTGATTACGTCAAATTATTGGCCGATAGCCAAATTAGCCATTTGTGTCATGTCTAAACTAAATAATGGCTCCAAGGGCCATCTTCAGAACTTTATTATTATTTAGGTTAATTAAATAATAATGCGTAACTATGAAGATCTTGAGGAAATGCTAAGAATTGTTGATTGAATATGTCACCTAATTAAATGACATTAAGACCACAGCACACTAGCTACTTTTAGCATCGGCGATCGGCGATTTTGCGACTACATCGATGCTGCATCACGTTTAAGTGACTATCTGCATTTGATCGCGGTATCGGAAACGCGCGTATTAGCGACTGCTCAGATGCCTGAATCGCGTCGGCTGCAGTGTTGTCTGTAATTTTCCGACGCCAAATCGATGCTACGGGCATCTGAACGTGTGCGGAGAGTAGCGTTCAGCTGCTGTGTCGCGCTTCTTAAAAACGACTCAATCTCCGCGTTTGGCATTTTTAAGTGTGCGGTATGGAGCGTTCAGTCGCTGTATTTAGCTTCTAAAAAGCGACTAGTTGCCGATCGTCGATGCTAAAAGTAGCTAGTGTGCTGTGGCCCTTATTTGATCAGAACCTAGACGCGAACCCTCTTTGGTATGACGAGTCAAAGAAGAATACTACACTATCATCTACATTTCTTTAATTCTGTTTAAATGTTAAATAAGATCTACTTCTAATATTTACTAATAAGCGTCCCGTATTCAGATCAACATATGGCTATTGTGACTTGAATATCATTATTCAGAACCAATCGACTATCGGCTAGCAGCTGTTGAATGTTTGCACACTGGCATACATGGGTATTGTATAGTTTCAATAACAGCATATGTAAATAAACAAGTATTATTGGCAGCAAATGATGAAGTAAAATTTATAAAAAGCCAATTTTGTTGCTTTTTATCCTTTAGACCTTAATTGGCATCTGTTTGTCATCAACTTAAAATTATCCATTTACGAGAAGGTATGTCTGTCTGTCTAAATGCGGATTATATGGACTCACTATGGTCAGGTACTGATTGTGTGGTGACAAATTAAGAATATGGAGAGTACAGACCTATTTGCTCCATGTCTGTAGTTAGGCGACTAAGACAGCAAACTACGAAAGACAACATCACTGCCAAGAGAAGGAAATCTGAATCAAACCCTGTACCAACTCGTCTGGTTAAAGAGGTATAGTAGGCCAGGAACTCCTTCCTAAGGAGACCTCTAGGTCCAGCAGTGACCTGTTAAAGATGAAGTTGATAGTCAGGTACTGAGAAACCTCGAATGACCCAAAAGACTTGTCTGATAGCACATAGACAGCTTTATTTGAACCTGTGATCTTTTAAATTTAAACTTACAAAGGTCCCTGCAATTTCCACATTGAATAGTGGTTAGAGATGATGTCGACGGAACTCCTAGAGCTTTCCAACTGTTTCAATTACTGTTAGTTAAATAAATAATGTCTCGTCATCATCATCATCATCAACAACCCTTAACGTCCCACTGCTGGGCTCAGGTCTCCTCTCAAGAGAGGGTTAAGGCCATACGTCCCCACGCTGGCCGAGTGCGGGTTGGGGATAGGCAAGACACGTTGTGGCTACGTAATCTTGCTGTTGGATGTTTTTAAGCCGCCCGAAGGCCTCCAACCAAGCTTCACGACTGCTGTCTTATGACAACAACCGGGACCGACTGCTTAACGTGACCTCCGAATCACGGAAACACTCATTATATAAAATGCCACAAACGGTCACCCATCTAGGTCCGACCGCGCCGTCGTTGCTTACCCTTGGTGATCGTTTCCAATCACCTAAGGCCACTCGGCTATGAGCGCTTCTATTTATTATGTCTCGTCATAATCATCAGTAAAGTCATTACTTTACTGATGATTAATTATTATTAATTACTTTACTCAGATCTCATTTCAGGAGAGGGTTAAGGCTATACGTCCCCACAAGCGCTGGCCGAGTGTGGGTCGTGGACTAGCAAGACAACGTTGCGACTACGTAATCTTGCCGTTAAATGTTTCTAAATCACCCGAAGATATTCAACTAAGCTTCACGACTGCTTAACGTGACCTCTAAATCGAGGAGATGCTCATGTTATCATAACAATAACGGTCATTCATCACTATACACACTGGCCAGATAAGGTGGAATAAGAAATTTATTTCAAATTGTCCTTCTCTTTACAGTGCTGTTAGCTTGCGAAATTTGTTTCTTTAGTCGACTCTTATAATATCCAGGGGATAAATAGCAAAACTTAGTTTAGTCAATCAGTCAATATTTTTTAATTAAATATGGATACTATGATTTACAGACTGATCGTATCTTTTATGATTCCTTTAACCAAGATGAGTATTCGGTTCTCATCTAGGGTTCGAAGTTCGAACCCAAAACCATAAAATTAACGCTTTTTGCACCTGATACTTTAACCATTAACAATCCTGACACAAACACTACGAAGGCTACATAATATATTACACTGCGTTCATTGTAATCACACACAGTGCAATTAATCATACCATAACAGACGTAATTACAACTAAGTAATTGAATTATAGAGGTCAGTTTCCCCTGACACTTGAGGTGGTGCTTAATTAACGAATAACTGTTGATATCAGAACTTCACTATCAATCCATTTACTGTTCCGACTCTGAGTATGCTAGTAAGTAGAAAAATACCACTAACACGTGAAACACAACCCTCCTCAATTGAACATACTGTTAATATAAAGGCGGTATTACACGGATCAACCAAATTGACAGCAATTCCATTGAAAAGCTTTGAACATTGCACGCATTTCTTATTTACACACAAAACATTCAACAAGTCATTCAATGTTCATTTGCCTAGCGATGTGGCATCAAATCGTTTGTGCAGGTGTTCCACTAATTAGTGACTATTTAATAAATGAGTTAAATAATGAAAAAAAATTGACACAGTACTCGTGAATATGAATAACTTTTTTAATGAGACCAACTTTCCTACTCGAAAATAATATATTTTGATGGAGTAGGTTTGTAGTTATGTATCTTTAATGAAACAGCAATTTTTTTCGAATAGGTAAGTTGATTTCATACAAAAAGTTGTTCATATTCACGAGTACTGGTCCGCTTCCTTCGCGTTGCCGTTCGCGTTTTTATTGATTCGAGTCAATATTGATTCCATTGCATTGAAAGTTAATAATTCATCTAAACTTTCCATAATATTGGACAATCAAATTGAAATGTGTTTAGATGTGTCAATGCCATTGAAGCAATGGAATTGAAGGCAAAATGAAACCGAAATTGATCCGTGTAATATCGCCATAAGAAGAGCTCTGATTTTATTGACGAAGAAGTGAAGTGAAAACTAAAGGTTTTGTGTTTCTCGCTTATCAACATCTTGTAAAAATAATTTTAAAAACTAATGAGTCTCCTAATGAAATATTAAAACAACAATACAATTAACGGGTACTTAAGAATCCTGTTCAACTCTTGGTGCCTGAAAGTGTATTCATAGATTTATCTGAAATGTGAACATGACCTACGACAACGTCTCAGAATCCTGGCACGGCGCCAACATGATGACACTGTATTATCCGCTTTTGGGTTGTAAGACACTCTAATAAACTTGATCTCTGTAGTCTAGTCGCCTAAATTGTGTATGTCTGTTTAGAATTTTAAGTATTTCTTAGAAACAAGAATAAATATTTACTGAAATGGTAAATCATTTCTTTTAAGAATTTTGAAAAGTTTCTGTTCAACAGAGATTGTTCATGTTGAGCAGTTTACTCAGCAACAGTATTAAAAATCGGTTGTCTGTAAGTGTAAAGTCGGTTTACTGACGATAGTTGAACGTGATAAGAAAATACTGAATGTGCCTCTCGCTTAAACCTTAAATGAAACGCCCCAGAGCGAGGTAACGCCGCATGAGTCATGTTTTTTTGTGCGGTCAACCGGCTCCATCGAATTATAGGACGTTGTCATGTCAAAATTATGTTATACAAATGTTTACGTGAGTGCGGTACTGGGAAAATAATAGTTTTAATCGAGATGGGTGATTTATGTTAGTAATAATAATAAATAGTAAATATTTCGGACATCTCACAATATCATCTAGTCCCAAACTAAAGCAGAGCTTGTATTATGGGTACTAAACAACTGATATAAATACATAAACATTTTTTTTTGTAAATACATACATATTATACACTAGCCGTGCCCCGCGGTTTTACCCGCGTTTTTCTCGTTTCCGTGAAAAAAAAAGGTTTTCGATTTTAGTGTTAAAAACTAGCAATTTTATTACGGATAAAATAGCCTATAGCCTTCCTCGATAAATGGACTACCCAACACGGAAAGAATCATTCAAGTCAGACCAGTAGTTCCAGAGATTAGCGCGTTCAAACAAACAAACAAACAAACTCTGCAGCTTTATAATATTATTAGTATATTAGTATAGATAGAAAACACCCAGACTCCGAATAAAATATTTGGTCTGATCCGGGAATCGAACCCGAGACCTCTAGATCAGCAGCCGCATACGCTAACCACTAGATCAACAAGACAGTCATTAAATTAAAGGCATCATTTAACGAAGCCTCTGTTATTGCGGTGGTTTTATCTTTTTATGTTCTTAACATTAATTGTATTAGTGAATTCAATAGTACAGACAATCTTAAAATACAATACTTAAATGACAATATAAACTTAAAATACTTAAAACATTCATAGACCAAGTTGGTGATTACATATTCATTCATTATTCAAATAAATGAATACATTCGTTTTTATAATAGATATTACTGAATCCGTTGTAATTAATAATTAAGATTATAATAATAAAGTAAAAAAGCTGTAAATAAAAACTACATAATAGATCAATAATTATATATATCTTATATAATTGTATATATATCATAATAGATCAATAGTTGGCATTTTTTAGTTTTATCATTCTCTTATTTTAGAAGTTACAGGGGGTTACACACATTTTACCAATTTGGAAGTGCCTCTCACGCAAACTATTAAGTTTAGAAAATTAGATTATTGATTCGACAAATCAAAACTATAAATTACCGAATCCATACCCAGGAGCAATTAAATAAGCTTGGCACCCTGAAGACACTCTTGACGTACATCTTCACAAAAACCAAGTTGAAGTTGAAGGACATCTTTAAATTAGGATGACCAGTTATTACTTTTGCAGAGTAATATTATTCTTACACGGACGATTAATTTTAATTGATCACATTATTGCGTTATATAGGTATGAAACAAACTAAGTCAGCACTAAACTATACAAAACACTAAACTACTGTGTCAATGAAACTATTTAGTGAATTAACATTATTAGTTGAACGGAATTAAGCCCGATCGTGGTAAGCTATAAATTGTTACTCAAAATATTTCATGTTTTGATTTCTCAAGTTATTACTAAGTAAGGTTAATTGGAAAAGTTTATAATGCTTTGTATTGAGTAGCCCAAAGGATTAAGAATGAGTTTAAATTGAGCTTATTATAACTTTTTCTTAGTTTACAACATGGGTTGGATGATATTGCTTTCTGAAAATAAAATTTCTCTTCATGTGTGGATGAATCTGGTGGTTACCTTTATTACCTCTAATAAAATCAAATACTATATTTTTACAGTCTTTTTTTTTAGTTTTTAGCTTATAAATAATATGTTGAACAACGTTAATAGCACTCAAATACAATTAATAAAATAAAAACATGCCAGAGAGGTTTCTCAATAATAAAATAGCAAAGCTGTACTTACTAAACAAAACAACCACAAACAATAAACCGGATATCACAGAAACAAAATATAATACAAAACATAAATATATGCCACTAGCAGTTAAAAAGCGACGGAATAATACTCATAATAATTTTGTCAACTCGCTTACAGAAGTAAATTTAACGAAGACATAATATTGCTTTACAAAAATCGACAACTGTCTCGCAGAGCGATAATTTCTAACATACACCACTCTACTACACTACTTAATGAACCAACCTGACGGTAGGTCGCATTAAGTTTACATTTACCAAGAATAGCAAAGATTAAAGATATTAATAGTACAGAATACATAATAGTACCAGCACAGAAGACTCACTCCGAAAAGTAAATTAAAGTTATAGATACCCTCGGTGTCAAAAGATGAAGTTCAATTCAGATCGCACAGCGCCGAATCACTACGATTATATTTACCTACAATTGCGTCTCTTTCTATCGTGTAACTCTGAACTGTTCTGACGATGTCTGTTCGACCGGCGTGTCTGACCCGGCAGGCAGCCGGCCGACTATACCTAAACTGCGGAGTGACACCCCCCTGTTAATAGTACATAATAATAAATCCATAATCGATCCCACAGTGCCTAAAAACGAAAGTTTTTAATCAGTGCGTCCTACCGGTCATGACATACGGAGCTGAGACGTGGACACTTACGGTGCGATTGGTCCACAAGCTCAAAGTTGCTCAGCGTGCTATGGAAAGAGCCATGCTCGGCGTTTCTCTGAGGGATCGTATCAGAAATGAAGTTAACCGTCAGAGAACTAAAGTCATCGACATAGCCCACCAGATTAGCAAGCTGTAGTGGCAGTGGGTTTGCCATATTAGCCGCAGAACTGATGACCGTTGGGGTAGAAGAGTTCTGGAGTGGAGACCACGTCTCGGCAAACGTAGTGTAGGACGCCCACAGGCCAGGTGGAGTGACGATTTGCGCAAGATGGCTGGCAGGAGCTGGATGCGAGAAGCCCCAAAATCGATGAAAGTGGTGTGCAATGGGAGAGGCCTATGTCCAGCAGTGAACTGAGATAGGCTGATGATGATGAATAATAAAGTGTTTATTTCAGTTCATACAATGAAATCAAAACTTTGAAAACAAAACAAAAACACTTGAATACAGATAAAGCCAACTAAATTCGTTATAGAACTTCAATGATCTCTTTCAGGTCCTTAGAGACGATTTATGCTGATGGTTAGACTGTATATTTTTGGACATCAACATCATCGAATCCCAAATTAGCTTGTGCTATGGGTACTAGACAACTTATATTATATATAAAAGACATACTTTTTTTTTGTAAATACCTACATATTAAGCATAGAAAACACCCAAACTCTTAAACAAATATTTGCATATCATACAAACATTTCGGTCGGGTTGGACACCCGGGAATCAAACCCGAGACCTCGTGATCAGCAGCCGTGTACGCTAACCACTCGACCAACAAGGCATTTAAATTTAAAGTATGTGTTAATAGTTTACGGTTCTTACACTCAAAGACCGATTGATGTTAACATATGGTATTAAA
Source organism: Phragmatobia fuliginosa (assembly GCA_932526445.1). Taxonomy (NCBI): domain Eukaryota; kingdom Metazoa; phylum Arthropoda; class Insecta; order Lepidoptera; family Erebidae; genus Phragmatobia; species Phragmatobia fuliginosa. Next base: position 59,403,576 of record OW052057.1, on the reverse strand, counting down.
AATGGTATGGCACCTTACTTCAAAACGTTTCTGTATAGCCGCAATTGAAAGACACATCATAAATAATTCGGACATCTTACACACAACGCCATCTAGTCCCAAACTAAGTAGAGCTTGTCAAATTTCAAATTCAAATTCAAAATTCTTTATTCACTTAGGATGCAATACATCTCTTGTGACAGTTCAAGATTCTACATGTACATTTTCATTGTACATGTAGAATCCATGTTCGCAAACAATAGGTAGAGCCGGAGAAAAGAACATGGCAATAAAAACTCGCGGCCACTCCTTTCAAATCGCCAATGTTTACATAGTTTTAATGTTTATAAACCTGATATGGGGGTAAGGTGCTGCCGCTAATATATTATACACCATGTTAGAGGACTGATGCAAATTATAGTAATTAAAAATTAGAACTTATGCTAATTTCAAGAAAAAAAAAAACAACAGCCTCAGTGGGTACAACATAGTAGGAGCATCTACTTACAACAAAGGTAAAAACTATATGTGCTCAAATATTGGCCAAATTACTGGTAACGAAAGATTAAATATAAAATATTAATTATAAGATCAAAAGAAAGAGAAGAATGGCCTTTATTAGTCACGTAGAATCTTTACTTACAAAAGAAAAATCATGTTCTTAAACAATGTGTTAACAACATTCACATGAGTAGAATACTTGATAAGGAGCAAGTAGTCAAATACATTTTTCTTTATCATTTAAAAATTCGTCAACTGTATAATAACCTTTACGTATAAGATAATAGACTACAGGCCCATGTCAAAAATGGATGGGTCATATGAACCACCAGGTGACGTATATGGGACGATATAAGAGCATAAAATAATAAGATTTAGCACTATGCCGTCACTTGTAAGCTGTCCAACTGAGTGCTGGTGAGAATTCAAAAGTGCAGGTAGAGTGAGTACATTTTGGTCATATATTTTTGTACGGCATTTTTACCATCGATAGATCCATGAAAAATAATAAGAAAGCGCACAGTGCCGTAAAAAAATGGTGGTCCACAAAGTCGGTATTTTTTGTTGATTTTCTTACAATTTTCAGGGTAAATTTGGTCATTTCATTCTGTACGGCATCAGTTTCATACTGTTTCAATACAGCTTCTAATCCATTATTCTGCAATGCCGTACAAAAATCATGCGACAAGGGGAAAAGATCGAAGGTTACAACCCCCTCTCTTTCCGTGGTCCGGGGGGTGATTTGAAAAAGTACGGCTTTGGTTCCAAAACATTATCTAGCACTCAAAAGTAGTATTAAAAATAATGCCGTCAAAAAATTCTTGTTCATTTGAATGTATATTTATAATTATCTTAATTTCATGGTATACTTGATTTATAAAGCTGTAAAATCATTTGACTCTGTACGGCAACTTTTTTTTTAACATGATATTGTAAAATACAATTGTTATATAGTAATGCCGTTCAAAAAAAACTGTTCTAAAAAAATATAGAGAACTACAAAAACTGGCATTTTATTAAATTATTGAAAAACTTTAACTATTCATAGATTAATAAAATATATCAATTTTCTACATTTTACCCTTGTTTTAAATAGTATTAAGATAAATAAATTAGGAAAAAATGATGCCGTACATTTTAATGCAGACCATATCTTTAAGCTGATGAAAATGACGCTACCATTTTAAGGATGTAGTACTTTATGGCCATCTGATACTGTACGGTATTAACATATTTTTGAAGAGAACAATTGATATTATGATAAAATCTAACCTAAGTGAAAGGGTGTGTATATTATATAATATCCAAGAATTGAAACTGTAAATCCCAGTATCAACAGTTTTGTATACTTTTTGGTTTAATATATACTCCAAACATTATTGATACGGACGTATGGCCTTAACCCTCTCTTGAGAGGAGACCTGAGCCCAGCAGTGGGACGTTATGGGTTGTTGATGATTATTGATACATGTATATAATTGATTTGTTTAATTGTAATAATGTGAATAAATAAGACAACTATTTTTTTGAAAAAATCGATAGGTATATTTAAAAATGATAATACAAAATAAGGTTTTTATTTAAATTATTCAGTATCAGAATTTGCTGCTGAGTTGTTATCGGAATCAACGTCTTCATCGACGTCCGAATTATCTTCTCTATCATTTTCTGAAACATGAATAAGTTTTTGACAAAATCAAAGTCGTACGTACAGATTAAAGATGTAAAGATTTATTTATTTACCTATGACGTCATCGATTTCTTCCCCTGATTCCTCATCCGGTTCCGTTATGTCACTGACTTTTTGGGGGCATTCCTCGCCGTGGAACCAGTCGAAATCGTACCGACCGTCATTTAAAATCCATCCAAAGCTTATTGGTAACAAGGTCGACGGTATTTGTTTAATTTCGAGAAATGGACCGATCAGTTGGCCACCAAGATCGTGTGATTTAACACCTTTATGGATTTGGATTTTTCCTTGAGTTTTTTTTCCTACAAACCTTTGGACCAACGAAAATGTACGGCATGTAAAAAAATATTATCTATGCATAAAATACTTTCAAAATAAATTAATTTTATGTTGTGTCATATCACCCCCCGGACCACTGAAAAAGAGGGGGTTGCAACCCTCGATTTTTTCCCCTTGTTGCATGATTTTTGTACGGCGTTGCGGAATAATGGATTAGAAGCTGTATTGAAACAGTATGAAACTGATGCCGTACAGAATGAAATGACATAATTTACCCTGAAAATTGTAAGAAAATCAACAAAAAATACCGACTTTGTGGACCACCATTTTTTTACGGCACTGTGCGCTTTCTTATTATTTTTCATGGATCTATCGATGGTAAAAATGCCGTACAAAAATGTATGACCAAAATGTACTCACTCTACCTGCACTTTTGAATTCTCACCAGCACTCAGTTGGACAGCTTACAAGTGACGGCATAGTGCTAAATCTTATTATTTTATGCTCTTATATCCTCCCATATACGTCACCTGGTGGTTCATATGACCCATCCATTTTTGACATGGGCCTGTAGTCTATAAGTTTTGACTACATTTTTAAACTTTTCCACTGATAGACTCATAACACTAGCTGGTAACCTATTAAAAAATCGCACGGAAAGACCCATAAATGAATTATGCGTTTTATGTAGCCTATGATATTGACCTACTAATTTATGCTTATGTCTCGTGTTCACCGAGTGAACGTCACTATTCCTGTGATATAAATGCATATTTTGTTTTATAAACATAATGTTTGCAAATATATATTGTGATGCAACTGTCATAATGCCTATCTCTTTAAACTTTTCTCTAAGGGAAACTCGTGCACCTAGTTTGTAAATCGCACGCACTGCACGTTTTTGGAGAATGAAAATTGTTTGAATATCAGCTGCCTTGCCCCATAGCAGAATGCCATACGACATGACGCTGTGGAAATAACCGAAATATACTAGCCTTGCTGTTTCCACATCCGTAAGCTGTCTGACTTTGCTGACAGCATACGCTGCAGAACTGAGTTTCCCTGCGAGACACGATATTTGGGCGCCCCACTGTAACTTACTATCTAAAGTAATTCCCAAAAAAACCGTTGAATCAACAAAATTTATAACTTCATTGTTTAAAACTAGATTTGTACTGATATTCCTTACATTTGGCAAACTAAACTTAATACATTTGGTTTTTTTTAGAATTCAAAAGCAAGTTATTTGATGTAAACCAGTCAAGGACTAATGCGAGGGACCTATTTACTTCGTCAGAGTAATCGTTTTTGCGATTGGTTTTGAATATAAAAGAAGTGTCATCAGCAAATAGAACAATATCGCATAACTTACTAGTAAAAAATGGCAAATCGTTTATATACACCAAAAATAAAAAAGGACCCAGAATTGAGCCTTGTGGCACGCACTTGTATTATGGTTACTAGATAACTGATATAAATACTTAAAGACACTTCTTTTTTTTTGTAAATATTAAACATTGAACACCCAAATATTTGCAGATCATACAAACATTTGGTTCGATCCGGGAATCGAACTCGAGACCTTCGAGTATAGCAGTAGCATACACTACCACTGCACCATCGAGGCAGTCATATCACATAATATATAATAGAATAGAATATACTTTATTGCACACCAAATACAGTTTTTACAGTTGAAAGTTTTTTACTAGATATGTACAATGGGCGGCCTTATTGCTAAAAGCAATCTCTTCCAGGTAGTATATATTAACAAGAAAGTCAAATAGTTATTGTTGCAGTAACTCTCTAATTATTTTGCGCTATTTTTCAGTTTTATTGGTGACATTAATAATAAATAATTATAAACTCTTTTGATGACTATTTAGAATAAATATCATTGAAACCAATAGACTTAAAGTAAAGACAATTTTTTCAATTAATCGTAAAAAAAATGAAATGCTGTTTCATTCTTCATTAATAGACCAAAAATTTTGTGTGACTGAAATTACGTAATGTGATTTTAGCTATAAAATCATTTAAGCTAGTACTTACCCAGCAAGACTTGATTCTTTAACCGTCCTCTGCAATATTAGGCTTCTAAAATTGGAGTCCCTTCTAGCTTCAAATCCCGTACTTCAAATCAAAATATTGAAATAAATCAGTGCAATAGTTCATTATCCATTATACCTGATTGTTTATTTATATTCATATGATTATTTAGTTTGAATAGCCATATATATTGGGCCTCTGTATAAAAGAATGGATTGAATTCAATCGTCTTTCAGTAGCTGTAGGACTGCTTTAGTCATGGAGTCTGCGACTGGTAAGATTTTATTTAAGATTATTATTTTTAAAGTTAGACGTTTCATTAAGAAAGCCTGGTAAATAGTCGAGTAGGTTCACAATTTACGAAAATAGGCAATCTTTGCTAGGTAAGTGTAAAGTGCCTTGGAAAGCATGTTGCCATTCAAACATTTTGACTGCCTTGTTGGTCTAGTGGTTAGCGTATGTGGCTGCAGATCAGAAGGTCTCGGGTTCGATTCCCGGGTCGGACCAAATACTATTTGTGTGATTCACAAATATTTGTTTCGGAGTCTGGGTGTTTCCTATGTATAATATGTATGTATTTACAAAAAAAAAAGTATGTTTATGTATTTATATCAGTTGTTTAGTACCCATAACACAAGTTCTGCTTATCTTGGGACTAGATGATGTTGTGTGTCAGATGTCCAAAATATAAAAAAAAAATTTTTTTAACCGTCAATGATAGTTAGAGCGCTAGAAAATATTCGGATAACAGTTTTTCTACAGAATAGTAGGTACCCCTTTTTTTCCTGGATGCCACCAGTTAATGGCTATGTCGGACTCGAACCGACTAAAACCGCACGCCATTTCAGGTACTATAAGCCGAGGAACCAGGTGTACCCTCGATAGGAAGTCCCTATGTGATATGTTCAGCGATAATTTCGTCGCTTATGAACCGATTTCAAAAATTCTTACAGGTGGTCCCATAGTCACCATATCGGGATCTGTTGATGGGATCCCAAGGAAATCGAGGGAACTCCTCAAATATCATAGGCACAATTGTCGCGCTTTGGGTACTCGGAATAGTTTTTCATTGAATATTGAAGTCGGTTCCCTTTTTGTTAAAATTATTTATTGTTTTGTGTTCATTGGCAAATATTTTGTTTAGATCAGGTAACTGTACATTGATTAAATGAAAGGTAAATTGCGGTTTACGATTTAAGACGTATTAAAAAAAAACTACTCACTAGATCTCTTTCAAACCAATTTTCGTTGAAAGTTTGCATGGTAATGTATAACAAATATTTTTTTTAGTTTTATCATTCTCTTATTTTAGAAGTAACAGGGGGGGGACACATTTTACCACTTTGGAAGTGTCTCTCGCGCAAACTATTCAGTTTAGAAAAAAATGTAATTAGAAACCTCAATATCATTTTTGAAGACCTATCCATAGATAACTCACACGTATGGGTTTGATGAAAAAAATATATTTGAGTTTCAGTTCTAAGTATGGGGACCACCCAAAATTTATTGTTTCTTCCCTATTTTTGTGTGAAAATCTTAATGCGGTTCACAGAATACATCTACTTACCAAGTTTCAACAGTATAGGTCTTATACTTTCGGAAAAAGTGGCTGTGACATACGGAAGGACACACACACAGACTTGACGAATCTTTAAGGGTTCCGTTTTTAGCCATTTGGCTACGGAACCCTAAAAAGTAATTTAAAATTAATGCACAAAGGGCGGCCTTATTACTAAAAGCAATCTTTTCCAAGCAACCTTAGTATGGAATAAAAAGATTCGGGGACTGTCTCTCGGTTTTGGTAATTGACGGTGCGATAAGATTTGTACAATTTGAAATTACCAATAAATATATTTCATACACGTACATATACTTACACAAATACATATACACAACATATATAAATACTAATATACGCCAATGTGAATACACATGTACATATAAATAAATAACTATTTAGTTCGTGATCGTTCGTAAATGAAATTCAGTAAATTAATTTCAGTTATAGACTTAGGTATAGTCGGACATAAAATTATTTCAGAAAAAGGCCCGAGGGAAGAGAGGTCTTATTTTTTTTAGTAAACATGAGATTTTATAGTGTTAATATTGTAGCACATATAAAAGTAGTGAGTCGTGTACTAGACTTAATAAGTCGTAAAATAGAACAACTTAGTGTTGTCCGGAAAAAGGTCCCCGTGATATTCTTCCAAGTATAAATCCTGGTTAATATAACTTATACAACGACCGTATTTACTTTTGTGGTTTTATGAATACTAGGTTGATGAGAGGGTTTTGGTTTTTATTGATAGTCTTAAATATGAGATCAAAGTATTACCCAATACATAATCTAACCAAAATTTAAGTAATTTTAAGTCTTTAAAAAAGTGACAACACAAAAATAGTTCAAATATCAGCTTCGAAAAATAAACGTATGTTATATTTTCATTTGTATTGTATTTCAATTAATGTTTTGATTGCTTCGAATGCGCAGTGGTAGCATATGTGACTGTTTTTAGGGTTCCACCCCATCGTGTGGAGTATCATTAAATAGGTCATTTAAAAACAAGACAGAGTTTCTAAGACAATTTTTGATTTAGGTGCCTGTTTGCGGGATATTCCACTTTAAAAGGCACTTTTTTTGTAAAAACGGGGCGTCCCATCCCCTCTAAAAGCTAAACGGCTGTCTCAAAAAATCTGGATAAATTCGTGATTGTGGTCCATATGATGTACTTTGAAGGAAAACTATAACGGATTAGATGACTTTATCATTTCAGGAGTTATGGACGCTTAACTTTTAAAATGCGCTCACTTGGAAAAGGTCATACAAAATTAACAATTATCTATTGGATATGATTTTTGAATCAACGTACCATTATGGGTGACTAATGAACCCTTTCCTGTTCGTGGCCTGACACGCACTTGTTTATTATAACTTTATTACACATCACTTTACAGTACAAAACACAAGTGTTGTGCTTGTGTCAACAAACAATTCCCGGGTTGGACCAAATGTTTGTGTAAACCACATAGGTTTATTTGTTTTGGTGTTTTCTATATATAACATGTAAATTATTCACTTATTTCAGCATCATCTTTAATTTTGTCACTCATGGTCAGTTTGTCCCAATCAGCGAGCTGGTGCGACTGCCCAAATACATACAACCCTGTGTGTTCAGTAGATGGAGCCACTTTCCGTAATACATGCGAGTTAGTATTTTCTGAATTTAATCTTGTTTCTTTTTTAATTACGGTAAGATTATTTAAATACGATTTAACTGTGCACCTTACGCTTTCATACAAAATTTATTATTCCAAATCTTAATCTTATCTTAATCTTAATCTTAATATATATAAATCTCGTGTCACAATGTTTGTCCTCAATGGACTTCTAAACCACTTAACCGATTATAATAAAATTCGCACACCATGTGCAGTTCGATCTAACTTGAGAGATAGGATAGTTTAAATCTCAAATTATAGTCGCAATTTTAATTTATTGCTAATTATTGTCTGTTATTATTTGACAGTCAAATTCGGGCGGTACGAAGTTCGCCGGATCAGCTAGTAATATATATAAATCTCGTGTCACAATGTTTGTCCTCAATGGACTTCTAAACCACTTAACCGATTATAATAAAATTCGCACACCATGTGCAGTTCGATCTAACTTGAGAGATAGGATAGTTTAAATCTCAAATTATAGTCGCAATTTTAATTTATTGCTAATTATTGTCTGTTATTATTTGACAGTCACAATTAATATTCTAAGGCGGTACGAAGTTCGCCTGGTCAGCTAGTATTAAATAAAATGTTAAAAATATAAAATGTTTAAAGTTGCAGGCGGCCGCTAGTTTGATATATATTTTTAACCGACTTCAAAAAAAAGGAGGAGGTTCTCAATTCATCGGAATCTTTTTTTTTTTTTTTATGTATGTTCAGCGAAAAATTCGTCGTTTATGAACCGATTTCAAAAATTCTTTTTGCATTGGAAAAAGCGAAGCTTCCAGGTAGTCCCATCGTCACCATATGGGGATCTGATGATGGGATTCCAAGGAAATCCAGGGAACTCTTCAAATATCATAGGCACAATTGTCGCGATTTGGGTACTCGGATTAGTTTTTCATTGAAGTCGGTTCCTTTTTGTTAAAATTATATGTTTTATGATATAAACTTTTTATGCAAACTGTACCGCCAGCTGTTACGTCACAGCGTGAGGTGCACGGTTGAGTCGTACGTGTAGCACTCATGATATCCATCAGACATAGTAGTCATTTTGACAGGCCTAAATCTAAAAGAGAACATGCTCGACCGGGTCTATATAATTGAAGATCATCATCATCATCATCATCAACAGCCTTTAACAGTCCACTGCTGGACATAGTACTCTCCTTTGAAAGGAGGTTTTGGCCTACTATACCACGCTGGCCAGACGGGTTGGTAAAGGGTTTGTTTCAAGTTTTCCTTCTCTTGGCAGTGATATTAGCTACTTATTTTGTTTCTTTAGTCGCCTCTTACGACACCCATGGAATGAATCCCTATTCACTTGTAGTGACACTTGTATTCTAAATCCGTCACGAACAACCGAACCAATGTAAATGAAATGAAATGAAATGAAATGAAATGAAATGAAATGAAATTATTTATTTGTAGTTAAGTACCAACGTAAATAATAACATTAAAAAAAACCATTGCGTGTTGGGTAATTTAAATAAAGTTATGAAACCTTATCTGTTAATTCTAGGTTGTTCTGTGAAGGTAAAGTATTAGCTTACGATGGTGAATGTGGTGATGGTATTGTGTACAATCCTGCTGACCAGTGCACCTGCCCTACAGTGTACGACCCTATATGCGGTAAAGATGGAGAAACATACATCAACGCTTGCTTGTAAGTTTCCATTTAATTTAGTTGTACAGTATCAAGAGGTCACGGGTTCAAATCCCGGGTCGGCCCAAAAAGTGTTTTTGGGTTTTTCTTAGGAAATTCCTAATAGCAGCCCGGAGTTTGGAAGTTTGGGGGTGAAGCACGTAAAGCCGTTGGTCCCGGTTGTCATGAATATCTATGGCAATCGTTATTGGGAAGTCAGTGCCCTCAAATTTACTGACAACTAGTTCAACCTACGAATTTCAGTTCTCCCTCAGGGTCCGATGCCAGTCGCTCCGTGGAAAAACTGATATTCAGGTAAAACCGGTTGAACTAGTAGCCGACCCCAAATAATATTGGGAATAAGGCTAGGAAGAAGAGTCTTTGACAATAGAAGCTTAGTAATTTTGCCGCTTAAAATTCAAATTACAAATGGTCGAATTTAAACCACTTGGCGAACACTAGTTTTCATAAATGTACAAAGTAAGGTTTGAAAGTTGTCCTGGAATCGCATTGTTTCAGTGCATCGTGTTCAGGTGTGAAGTTAGATTACCAGGGAGAGTGCAGTGAGGTGACAACTAGGAAGAAGCACTGCCAATGTCCGAATGTGTACCGACCCGTGTGTGGTGTCAACAGAATCACCTACACCAATACTTGTTAGTAAGTAAAAAAGTACATTAATAATTCATGCGGAGAAACAAAAGAGTTTTTTTGCACAGAAGTTTTTGGGTAAAAGAGTAAAGGACTTCCAAAAGACATAGATGGAATAGATTAATAGCATTTCAGAAGGTCAGAAGAATAATTAACCAACAGCATACTTGTATATTGATTGATATGGCGAAGTAGTTTAAACGGTCGCCACGTTACGTCCTACAGCGCTAAGTATTGTGGATTCAAATTCCACAAAGGTGACTTAAAAAACTGTTTCTAAGTCTGAGTGATTGGCCATTTCAAGAATACATGTAAAGTACTCTATAATACGAAGTTTGGGTGTAATCTATCTATCTATATATATAAAAATGAATTGCTGTTAGTTAGTCTCGCTAAAACTCGAGAACGGCTACACCGAGTTGGCTAATTTTGGTATTGAATTATTTGTAGAAGTCCAGAGAAGGATGGTGAATATATAAAAATTACTTGCCTTTTTTATTAATTAAGGATTCCCTTTGTTTGATTTTAGTTTATTTTATACATAAGTATAGGTCTTCTAGTTATTGATTGAGGCAGTACGAAGTCTGCCGGGTCAGCTAGTCTTCTATAAAAGCTGATTTTAGTAGATTTTTATTTTATTTGTGAAGTCCAGAAGTTTATTGTTAAAAACTGTGAATGTGATGTAATGTGCCTGATGCTAAATTTGTAATAGAACCAGAGAAAACAATAATTTTGTTAAGTGACGAAACAGAGGAAATTGCGTGGCTTAGCATAAAATATATACATAATAATGATAAACGTCTTCTTGCTAAATATGAACATTTTTCTTACTTCTAAAACTTATTTTTTAGTTTAGCGTGCGATGGCGCTCAAATAGATTACAACGGAGCGTGCAACATCACCGATGCCAGTCAAATACTTAGCCAATGTTCTTGTTCTAACAATTACGACCCAGCGTGCGGTGTTGACGGAAATACTTATACTAATGTGTGTTCGTGAGTACTTACTATTACTTACATAACTATTAATTACACTTCCTGCAAATAGTAGCTATATATTATTTGTATGTATTTATGCGATGATGTAACGTGGCATATAAAACACAAGTATGTAGAGGAACGGGTGTCGTGTCCCTCTATCACAAAGGATAATTTGAGTGATTTAATGTATTTATTTCTAGAGCCGCGTGCGCAGGCGTGCAAGTGGAGTACATGGGAGAGTGCAAATCTGCAAAATATAACGATAGATGTTACTGTTCAACTATTTATCAACCCGTTTGTGGCCAGGACGGTGTGACCTATGAAAATAATTGTATGTGAGTATCTTTAAGGGTTAACAAAATCAATAATCTTCACTAAAAAAGAGGAAGTAGTGCGGAATGGTAACACGGGACCGAGATAACCAGAGATCTCACTCAGGTCGGGGTCATCTGCCCGAGGTGAGTTGGGGTTTCAGGGCTTTTCTTTTTTGGCTACACCTGGTTCCCCAACTAACTAATACCTTCGCCATCAGCTACTAATAATCTAATAATACTACTACGTCTGTGCAGTTTTTAGTCGGTTCAAGTCTGACATAACTAACTGTTGGTATCCAAAGGAAAATCCCTTTTTTTTTGCTTTTTATTCTTTTTGTGCGTAAAAATGAAATGAATGATAATAGGTTCTTCGCTATCGCTATATTAAACACCCTCATACCCGGCTGATCTCAAACTAGGTAAAGTAAAAGACTTATAAACATCTGTTCTAACATTATATTGCTAAAGAGTTCGTTTATATATGTTTTGTTTCAGATTGACGTGTCTAAGAGTCCAGTTGAAGTACGAAGGTGCTTGCTTTTAGTACAAAATCGTACCACTTATTCCCTCAGTTTGTATTTTGAAATGTTATTTAGTGTTTTAGACAATGCAAGTTATTAAAAAAGGATTGGATCATTTAGTACGTTTTATTTTAAAGTCAAATGAATATTTTTGGTGTATCTCCGTCCCGGGGCCTCCCGTAGATGAATCAAGGTTACTGATACTGCCGGAAAATTGTTTCACTTAAGTGGCAGAGGGTGGGGGCACATTGCTCGCGGAAATAATGATCAATATTTCTGTGATTACTGGTCATTATTTCGGAAAATGCAACATTGTGCGAGTGACAGAGGACTGGCAAGAAGTCGTAGTTTTATTAAGCCGATTGAAGTCCTCCAACTAAGTTTAACGTTATCATATGATAACAACCGAGATCAATTGCCTAACGTGATCTGCGAATCATGAAAACGCTCATGATATTACCACAAACAGTCATCCATTTGACAGCATCGTCTTTGCTTACCATTGGTAATTGTTTGCAATTATCTAGCACAACTTAGCTATGAACGCTTCAAGTCATATAATGTTTAGTATTTGAATGAAACTCTCATGTATATTCATTCTCGAGACAACATTTTATTTGTCACATCATCTTCCGAGCCTTTATACCCAAGTTTATTTGGGGTCGGCTTCTAGTGCAACCGGTTTTACCTATATTTCAGTTTTCCACGGAGCGACTGGCATCGGACCTCCGCAACCTTTAGGGAGAACTGAAATTCGAAGATTGAACTAGTTGTCAGTATATTTGAGGGCACTGACTTCCTAATAACGATTGCCATAGATGTTCATGACAACCGGGACCGACGGCTTAACGTGTTCTCCGAGGCACGGGCGTGAATCACCGCCAAACTTCCAAACTCCGGGCTGCTATTAGGAATTTCCTAAGAAAAACCTAAAAACACTTTTTGGCCCGACTCGGGATTTGAACCCGAGACCTCTTGATTAGCAGTCGCATACGCTAACCACTAGACCAACGTTAAAAATATTCTATCCATTTTCTCCACAGCGTGCACAGTTGCACAATATGTTTGAAACACATTCACGTACACTATATAAGTTTGTATGCATTGCATCTAGAACTTGTAAAATTCAGGGTCTGGATTCGATCTACGGATCTTCAAAACGTGCTTCAGATAAAAAGCACCCGTGATATGTAGATTTCATTCTTTCACCGACATTATCGGAACTTATTTGAATAAAATGTATAGAATTCCATACCGTTTGAGGTTTGGAGATATCGGTGGTATTTTTTATTTTATTACTACCTAGATAAAAGGGTTACGTGACTATTGTAAAGGTTGTTACTATCTTCACGGGGTATTCAAGTAAGGGTATTTAGGTAGGCTATCATTTGTGAATGACGTGTGGGTAGTTACTCTTTTTATCTACACAAATAAATAAAATTGGAGTGTCTGTATGTAACATCAAATGAACTTTGCGATGGACTTTACAAACATACAATAAACGAACATAAAGCCCACCCAGAATCAGAATAACAATTTGCGGATCACACAAACGTTATATTCACCGTAGAAAGTGGTGTGGCGACCGTTTAATAGTGTCAACCTATCGCCGTCCACTGCTGGACGAAGGTCTCCCCCAAGGAACGCCAACCATCCCGGTCTTGGGCAGTCCGCATCTATCCGCCGCCAGCCACCTTCCTCAAATCATCGGTCCACCGTGCCGCAGGGCGCCTTACACCTACGTTTGCCTAATCGCGCTCTCCACTCTAGCACATTTCGGCTCCAGCGTCCATCAGTACGTCTGGAGACATGTCCGGCCCACTTCCACTTCAGCGTGCTAATTTTCATTGCGATGTCGGTAACTCTAGTTCTCTATCGAATAATCTCGTAACGTATTTTATCGGACAGAGAGACACCCAGCATCGCACGCTGAGCTACTTTAAATTTATGGACCAGTCCGATAGTGAGTGTCCACGTCTAGGCTCCGTATGTCATTACGGGTAGGACGCACTGGTTGTAGACTTTGGTCTTAAGTGATTGAGGTATTGACCGTTTAAACCACTAGGCAAACCGTGCAGTCACAGGCATACAAACTTAACAAATATACAGATATAAGGAGGAGGAGCATTTTTTCATAGATTGTTTTTGTAAAACATTAGCAGTGCATGCAATGGATGTTCTCAAGATAATTATATCCCCATTTTAGCAACATTTTTTATTGATATTCCGCTCCTTTTGGGCTATCTTATACTTAATGATTTTTTTACCAGTACCGCCTTGCAAGCTTATTACACTACCTCTGGCTACCTCTTTTTGCCAGACAGTGTTAAACTCAAAATGACATAAATTCACCCACATGTTAAAAATTGCAGAGACTTGGTTGGTTTACCTCAGACTTTTGTTTTTACGGAAATTCTTTTCGCACCATACCTTCTGTAGGAAAGACGAAGGGCATTTGTTAGGACTCCCTGCAGACCCCGCCGCGGCTTACAGTCGGGAGAAACTACAGGATCGCATCAGCGACTTCTGGAGTCCCCCTTGCCGTATCCCATAATTGAGGTACATCCCAGGGAAAAATACATCACCCTTCGGGCAGGACGATGTTACGCCTCTTACTGCTGTATAAAGTAAAAGGCGGAACACCTGCTTAGTGAAAAGTGTTTGAAAATTTGTTTAAAATTGACTTTCTATGAGGCCACGGTATCAACCCAGTCAGCCCTAGTATTTTCAGTTCAGTATCACATAGCAACATAATTTTAAAAAGCTATTCACCAGCAATCGCGTGACCTCTTACACATTACATATCAGTATTTTTACATTGGCAACTCTAAATATGTTTCAAGGTACTGTAATCATAAAATTAATAGTTCAGTTTAAGGCCCATTGGCACGAAATATTTTTTGGTTTATATAGTTAGTGTTACAGTTCACGAGGCTTTAATAATATTATGATTGGAAGCGTGTATATTAGATTAGAATATTTTGTTTTCAAACAATATTACACGACTAGCAAAATCAATAAGTAGTAAGTAGTGGTACTTATTAAGTAAAAATACGTTCGTTATATTGTAGTTTGTATATTTATGCTGTTAATTAGTTGTTTTGTTCGTCTTCGAATTTCAGTTCTCCCTTAGGGTTGCGAAGGTCCGATGCCAGTCGCTCTGTGGAAAAACTGAAAATCAGGTAAAACCGGTTGAACTAGTAGCCGACCCCAAATAAATTTGGGAACAAAGGCTAGGAAGATGTAAATTGATACTGTTAATTTTAAATTTATATTTATACTGTCTGTTTCTATGTTACGCTTTCAAGGCTAAAAGGCTTTATCAATTAAATTTCTAATACAAATTTACATTTTCAAATCTTACAAGCCAAAAACAATTTGTTCTCAAGAAATATGTATTATATTTTTCTTGGCAAGATATAAAACTAAATTTTGGTTTGTCTGCTATGTTTAAGCAAAAAAAGTTTTTATCTATATTTCTTAGCTGTGACGCTAGCAAATGCAAACCTACAACAGGCTTACGCCAAGTGGGTTGATTCGTTATCGACTACTGTTGGTGTTTGTGTAGTGCATGTGAGGAATCGTCGAACTATGGAACATGTGTCGATTACAACGGACTTTTGCAGTGAGATTTAAGAATTTCTATGTACTCCTATTTCTTTTAGTGAAGTGTGTAATGATTATTATTAACATTATTATATCTTGAAGAAGAACATAGGCTACTCTTCACCGTGACAAACGCGGGCGGAGCCTCGAGCAATATCCGATGGATGGATGTTTTGAAATTCCAATTAGTAAAAAAATAACATAGTTATGACTATACGTTGTTTGTTAAAAATAACCTATGAAATTGCCGTTTTGTATGCAATAAGTGGAAGTACTTATTTTTTCAAACTTTTTTATTTCTGTTATTCGAAGTAATCACCCATGCATGCCTCTCTTGAATTGAATTTTTACCCACTAAAAAGTTGTCTAAATTTTGGAAAAGTAATAGTCGGTAGGTGCAAGGTCTGGTGAGTATTGCGGATGAGGGAGAGCTTCCAACCCCAGCTCTTGCAGCTTGGAGACTGTCTGTTGCGCAGTATGGGGTCGCGCGTTGTCGTGAAGAACAGTGGCGATGACCGATTGACTAAAGCTGGTTGCAGATCTGCAAGCTTCTCCATCATTCTCTCCAGTTCTTTACAGTACACATCTGCATTGATGCTCACGACTTTTTGTAAAAAGCTGTAGTGAATCACACCCGCACTAGACTACCAAACAGTGACCATCACCTGTTTAGTGGTCATTTTTGGTTTAGGGCATTGCTTTGGTGCTGAACCAGGGTCTAACCAACTTGCTGAGCGCTTTCGATTGTCGAACAGAATCCATTTTTCGTCACACGTAACAATTTTTAGTTTTAGACAACTTTTCAGTGGGTAAAAAATTCAATTATCGAGAGGCATTACAAAATGCCTTTGAAGAGTTTGTTGCCTCCCGTCCAGCTGATTCTTACAAGTAGGGCAACAATAAACTGCCAATGCGTTGGCAAAGATGCGTCGATTGCATGGGTGATTACTTCGAATAAATGAAATAAAAAAGTTTGAAAAAATAAGTACTTTCACTTATTGCATACAAAACGGCAATTTCATAGGTAAAGACCTATTATTATTAGCACACTTAATTAAGTAACATTTATAAAATAACTTGAGAATCAAAACAGGAACGCTACATTTTTAAGTATGTTTACCTTGACGTTAATCTAAAACCAGCTTTTACATTATTTATTAAGCCGCAATTACTAAAACATAACTTTTTACGTCACAATCGATGGCGATCTCACAAAATAAAGACATGTCACAGGCAAAATGGCCCAGATTTTTGGTAAAACTAGAACACATTGTCTACAAAGATATCGAAGTTGAGAAGAAAAATGGTCGGGGTGCTCGTTAGAAGCTGTCACCGAATACCTCAGAGTCGTTTCTTATAGATGTCGCAGTATAGAAATTACTTTTAGATATTTATTATAGGTACTTTTATTCTTGACTCAACCTCTCTTGGCGTAAATGTAAAATAAAACTTGTTAACATGTGTATGTAGTTGAAATTCTTATAAAATATTGGAAAATTTTGATGTCATTTTGGGTTTGAGAAACTGAAACCCAAAAATGACATCAATTTTTTTTATTTTTTTTTTGAGATTTGTTAATGACAACGGTGTTTTTTTTTTTTTTTTATTATAGTGAATGCCTGGATGGTGTTAAACTCTATGGATGATGCTAATAAAAATAATATTAACAGAACCAGGTCACTTTAGAAATTAAGTTTCGTTTAGAATGTTTATATCTTAATACTTGACTGCCTTGTTGGTCTAGTGGTTAGCGTATGCGGCTGCTGATCAAGAGGTCTCGGGTTCGATTCCCGGGTCGGACTAAATATTTGTGTGATTTACAAATATATGTTTCGGAGTCTGGGTGTTTTCTATGCAAAATATGTATGTATGTATTTACAAAAAAAAAGTATGTTTATATATTTATATCAGTTGTTTAGTACCCATAATACAAGCTCTATTTAGTTTGGGACTAGATGATTTTGTGTGTAAGATGTCCAAAATATTTATTATTATTTACTTACAAATAGTTTGATATGGTCACCACCACGAAGATTTTAGGTTCTGACCGAAATCTATAACAATTAGAAAAACAATAAAAATTTACAAAAATTAAAAATAAACAATGGACCTTGTCTAAATAGTTATCCTATAAATACAGGTTTAATGAAAGGGGTAGCATTTCAAGTGCTGACTTTCAATTTAATGTTACTCCACCCGGATAAAACAATTGATCTTTTAACGGATGAAACACGAATAAACCCTTGTCCCTTTCAATAGGGGAAGTAAGTTTATAATTTAATCAAAGATAATGGCACTTTATAATACTTACCAAATTAAATTTAAATTCCGTCTGACAATTTATCAGAGTCGTATTCTGGAGATGAGAACATTAATAAAAAAATTGATGGTTCATTTATCTTATTTTATTTTTATCTTTTAAGCAACAATTTTTATTGTGATATTTAAACATAAAGAAGTGTAATTGACTAGTTAGATGATACTATTAATACATTTAATTGTTTGTTTCGCATCAATTTAAAACAATAAAACCATAAATTATTTGTTTGTATGTATGAGTTTACAAAAAAATATATATTTATGTATTTATATCAGTTGTCTAGTGCCCATAATACAAGCTCTGCTTAGTTTAGGACTATAATGATGTTGTGTCTGCTTTGCTTAAACTGTTAAAGTTTCGTAAAAATCATGTACAACACAATTGTTCCCCTTCAAAAATTCTAAAAAAAAGTCCACGTCAGAATATGACTATCTCTAAGGGTTGGTTCACTATAACCACTATAATCACAATTTTTATGTGTAACAAATTTGATTTCGCGGTATAACATTACGATACGGGCAATAAAATACACAGAGGGGTTGCGTGGGTCAGCTCATAATAAATAAAGTAACTGAAACGTAATTGGAGTAAAAACAGTCATTTTTAACGTGAAATGTTTATTCTGACGCTGCACTATGAGCGAGTAGGTTGTAATAAAACAAAAGCGGCTAAGTGCGAGTGCATGAAGGGTTCCGTATCAGCAAGTAACATCATATAAAAGTTCTTGTTGTTCGTTGTAACTTGGATCGATGTTTTTTGTGTATTAAAAAAAAATTACTTACTCTCGTTCAAACCAATTTTCGTTGGTAGTTTATATGGTAATGTACAACATATATTTTTTTTAGTTTTATCACTCTCTTATTTTAGAAGTTACAGGGGGGGGGGACACACATTTTTCCACTTTGGAAGTGTCTCTCGCTCAAACTATTCAGTTTAGAAAAAAATTATATTAGAAACCCTCAACATCATTTTTAAATACCTATCCACAGATACCCCACACGTATGGGTTCGATGAAAAGTTTTTTTTTGAGTTTCAGTTCTAAGTATGTGGGGACCCCCAAAATGTATTGTTCTTTTTCTATTTTTATGTGAAAATCTATCTTCGGTTCACAGATTACATCTACTCACCAAGTTTCAAAATTATAGCTCTTATGGTTTCCGAAAAAACTGGCTGTGACATACGGACGGACAGACAGACAGACATGACGAATCTATAAGGGTTCCGTTTTTTGCAATTTGGCTACGGAACCCTAAAAAACCGACTACTGCACTGCTGGCTTTTGTTTCCTTTTTCAACCCACTCCATTATGTTCGGTAATTGAAAATGAAACAATAGAATTTATGTTCTTCTTTTGTGATAATATATCACAAATGAGTTTTTGTTGTTTTAATTGCGATCACTAGCCACGTTTAAGTAATTAATAATTTCATAGTAGAGCCACTGGATGAAAAGTTAAGAAGTAATAGGTTATCTTGGTATGGACATGTTATGAGGAGGGATGAGGAAAATGTGGCAAAGAAAATGTTGGGTATAGAAAATGAAGGGTACATGGCAAGAGAAAGACCAAAGAAAAGGTAGATGGATTGTGTGAAAGAAGATATGAATAGGAAGGGAGTTAACAGTGAAATGACGAGTAATAGAGTAGAATGGAAGGATAAAACATACTGCGCCGACCCCAAATAAAATTGGGATAAGGGCAGGCAGATGATGACTAGCCACGTTTAAGTAATTTTTAAATTCGTTACTTTACATTGCTTGAGAGTAGATAGTTAACATTACTTGGGGGAGACGTTACTTAGGGTCACCGCACACTAGCTACTTTTAGCATCGGCGATCGGCAACTAGTTTTTAGAAGCCAAATACGGCAACCGATCGCTCCACACCGCACACTTAAAAACGCTAAGCGCGGCGATCGAGTCGCTTTTTAGAAGCGCGACACAGCAGCTGAACGCTACTCTAAGCACACATTCGGATGCCGGTAGCAGCGACTTGGCATCTGAGCAGTCGCTAAAACGCGCGTTTCCGATACCGCGATCGAACGCAGGAAGTCGCTAAAACGCGATGCAGCATCGATGCAGTCGCCAAATCGCCGATCGCCGATGCTAAAAGTAGCTAGTGTGGCCCTTAACTATGTTCAGCAGTGTTTTTAACAACCCAGTCCTACTGCTGAGCTCGGGCTCCTCTCAGGAGAAGGTTAAGGCCATACGTCCTAATGGTCGAGTACGGGTTAAAAACTGTCAAGACACTTGTGGCTACGTATCTATTACCGTTGGATTTTTTAAACCTTCTAAAGCCCTCCAACTAAGTTTCATGACTGTTATCTTGATGATAACAAACGGGACCGAATCCTTAACGTAATCTCCGCTTCACGAAATACATGATGCCACAAACGGTCCTCCATTTAGGTACTGACCATGCAGTCATTGTTTACCTTCGGTGATAGTTTCCATATTATCTAAAGAAACTTGGTTATGATCGCCTCAGTAGTAATAGGTTGATTTGATGCAAAATTTGTTTAAGAGAAAAATAGAGTGAAAGATTTTCTCCAGAGCTTATATCTACCACTTACCTCATGTTTATGATCCTTCTTCATGGAGCCTCCATGGCCCCCACCACTGCTTTGTACTGTATTCATCTCGATCAACACATAACACTACTACAAGTATAAACCCACTAATTTCAAAATGGACAAGTTCTCTACTTGAGGCACTGTTTTAAGTCATGTTATTCACAGCACAGTTATATTAACATTTCACTTTTATTTCGTTTTTTGTTTGAATTAAAGCCATTTTAATTGTAACTGAAAAATTGAGTTGATTTAGTTTAAAAAAAATAATAGCTTTAAAATTTTACCAAACCATAAAATATCTGTAATAATCGTTACCTATATGGAACTAAAAAGACCAACAGTCTTTCTACATAATTTTAACAAAAATAAATAAATATTTTGGACATCTTACACACAACATCATCTAGTCCCAAGATAAGCAGAGCTTGTGTTATGGGTACTAGACAACTGGTATAAATACATAAACATACTTTGTTTTTAAATACATACTTAATATACATAGAAAACACACAGACTTCGAAACAAATATTTGTGAATCACACAAATAATATTTGGTCTGACCCGGGAATCGAACCCGAGACCTCTTGATATGTAGCCGCATACACCACTAGACCAACGAGGCAGTTAAAGGAAACCTATTCCGAGTACCCAAATCGCGACAATTGTGCCTATGATATTTAAGGGGTGCCCTTGATTTCCTTGGGATCCCATCATCAGATCCCGATATGGTGACGATGAGACCACCTGTAAGCTACGCCCATTCCAATGCAGAAAAAAATTTTGCTATCGGCTTTTAAACGACGAAATTATCGCTGAGCATACATAAAAAAAAGATTCCGACGAATTGAGTTCCTCCTCCTTTTTTTTTGAAGTCGGTTAAAAATAGAATTATTGCATGTTAACCAAGTTTGGTTAGAAAGGTTCTGAGAAAAGAAAAACTTTAAACTATTCATAATTGGAATTGGATGTTGTCAATTCGGAGTGTAATCTGGTGATCTTTACGTACTGAACTTCTTTAATACATCCGCAATAGCAATATTCTTTGTCTTTCTTTTAGCTTCCTCCTTGCTTATTGAGTTGACAGCAATGCGCTTGCCTCTTGATATGTAATTGAGAGTAAGTAATAAAAAAAAATGTTTTTCTATGTGCTGCAATATTGGTAAAAATTCTTCCTTCTGTTGCTATTTCAATATTTGATGAAAATTTTTATAATTTCTTTGGCCTTACTAAAATACATGTACTTAATACAAAGAAAGAAACTCAAAAATAAAAATAAAGTGTTGTGACTGTTTCCTATCAATCTACTTCAGTTTGATATGTCTTTTATATTGAATCTAATATAATAGGAACCCTAATAGCCAGCTTGGTTATTGTTTTCAGATATAACATACTTTCATGCTCCATATTAGGTGAAAAATAGTTTTCTGCACTTATTATAAGGATGAACGAATAACATCTGAAAATACATTTTAGCATCGCGAATGATAAAAACCATTATCAGACATATGGTTCTTGGAAAATAAAAGAACTGCAATATATTACCTTCACAAGTAAAATACAATACGTCCTGTAAATTGTGACCCAATTCGGTAGCTGTCTTTTATAGAAATACAAACGTGAGAATCGGTAGGGATGGGTGGCATCGCTTAGGCCCTGACAGATTTGCATAAACCAATTTGCGGTCAGTCACGCGAGCTCCTCCTAATGCCATAGACATAGAAAATATTACAGAGCAACTTTGTGTACACCATAAATATGGTTTTATTGAAATTGTGTAAAATATGTTTGTGAATTCATTGTGGCAAGATACAAGAATAGTAAAATATTCTTTTCAGTTAGTTTACAATGATACATCTAGGAAGGCTGAATGTCTCAAAAAGTTATGAATCAAAATGTAAATTCTGATTTTATTTTCTTACACACAACATTATCTAGTCCCAAATTAAGCAGAGCTTGTGTTATGGGAACTAAACAACTGATATAAATATATAAACATACTTTTTTTTCTAAATACATACAAATTTTACATAGAAAACACCCAGACTCCGAATCAAATATAAGTGGATCAAACAAATATTTGGTCCAACCCGGGAATCGAACCTGAGACCTCTTGATTAGCATCTGCATATGCTAACCACTAGACCAACAAGGCAGTCAATTTGATTTTAAAAATCTTCACTGAATGACTACACAATATTTTTATTCCAGTCCGATAAAGTCAGAGATAAACACAACTATAGAAACTTTTAACGTGAGAGAATCACCATAACGCCCCACTGCTGGGGTCGGATCTCGTCTCAGGAGATAGTTAAGGCCATACGTCCCTAAGCCAGCCGAGTGCGGTTAGGGAACTGTACATTGGTTATCGCAGGAAAAAGTAGCCTATGTCTCGGGCTCTTGACTATCTGTGCATCGAATGTCATTTAAATCATCTTCCTAGCCTTTATTCCCAAGTTTATTTGGGGTCGGCTACTAGTTCAACCGGTTTTACCTGAATTTCAGTTTTTCCACTGAGTGACTGGCATCGGACCTCCGCAACCTTAAGGGAGAACTGAAATTTGAAGATTGAACTAGTTGTCAGTATATTTGAGGGCACTGACTTCCCAATAACGATTGCCATAGATGTTCATGACAACCGGGACCGACGGCTTTACGTGCTCTCCGAGGCACGGGCGTGAATCACCGCCAAACTTCCAACTCCGGGCTGCTATTAGGAATTTCCTAACAAACTCCCAAAAACACTTTTTAACCCGACCCGGGATTTGAACCCGAGACCTCTTGATTAGCAGTCGAATACGCTAACCACTAGACCAACGAGGCAGTCATTTAAATGAAAGGCAAAAATCAATTTCCGATTCCTAACAATCTTAGGAACTAGCTAAGGAGAAAAACAAAGAAGGCAAATAGATAGATAGATAACTCTTTATTTCAACACCTTATCACAAATTTTTAATAGAAAATAAAAAAAAGTAATTTAAAATTAACGTACAAAGGGCGGCCTTATTGCTAAAAGCAATCTCTTCCAAGCAACCTTCCTCCTAGATTAGATAAGTATTCAGTACTTAAAATAAACGGAATGATTAATGAATGTTTAAACACAAATATACCCACGATATAAAAACAACAATGTCGTATTCGTTCACACAGAAACACAGATAAGTACCCGTAAAACCCAAAGACATCGCCGTATTTTTTAACAAATTGTTTTTGTAAACAAAACCATTAAAGGTTTTCTAAATTCAGGAAAAGGAAGCCCCAACAACGGTAACGGATCTATTAGAATAAATCCTTGTGGAATCGTGCACAGCACGGCAAACTGTACTGTAATGTAATTGATTTAACGAGAAACGTGTAGTATGAATATACAACACGATGGAGCATGACACGAACATAAGTTACACGTTTTTTTTTTTTAAATATCCAGATTTACTTGACTACGGCGAAGCTAAAAGGAAGTGTAATAATCTGATACATAGATAAGATAAATGAATGAGTTGACAATTGATTCCTAGTAATAGTCTGAGTGACATAAGAAATATAATTCGTATCAAAAGGTTTACATAGTCGGGTTTTTTTTTTTTTTCTTGTAAATGACGCAATAGGGGAGGCACTGACCACCGACACTTACGACGCAGGGGTCTTAATTGCATTGTTGAAAACTGTCTCTTTTCCGTTATTGAAAACGGCTTTCTGAACTCAAACAGTAGATGAGTGCAGATCTAGATAGACTGTGATTGAGAATTCTAAATGTGTATTCTTTCCAAGAACAGATACGAAGGTAATCTTCTTTTATTTGTGACACGGTTTTAACTTCCAGACAAACAGAAACTAAAATAGTTAATACACCTGTCACAAAAACCAAACCATATATTAACGATGTATCCCAAAATACGACTATTAAATAGGTATAGTTACCCTTGAAGAAACTAAATATTAATAGTAATGTTACTGAGAAATTGCTGTACGCCATAAAACGCGAGCTATGAATAAATTTGTAGCTAATATCAGTATTTTATATTCACTGTAATAGGGAAAACGTATGCAGACATGTGGTAGTGTAGTTTCAATCAATCAACAATCCATAACGTCTTAACACTGTGCTCGGGTATCCTCTGATGAGAGGATTAAGGCCATACCTCCCCTCACTGTGTTAAAGTATGCCAAAGGGTCTAAGAAGAAGCCAATGTCAACCAATAACTGTTAAAGGTTTTTTTTATACCGCCCATCAATTGATTGGATATTGCTTATATTATTAAGATTGTTAAACAAAACGCCCTAATTTTTACTATTGATTTCACGTCGATCTTTTGGCAAGAATCTTTATCAGTATACTTTAATTCTAAGTTGAATAAAAGTCTAATAGAGTGTCTAATACAGAACTTTCATAAAGAAACAACCAACCCAATTTTAAATAGTAAGAAAATCACACAACAAGTTTACATTCAAGCCAAAATAAATCGTCACACTTAGACAATAAAGTTTAAATTCAAGTTAGAAAACCTAACAGATGTACCTTAATGGAACGAAGTTTAGCCTCATAACTAAACAACCGTTATCACAATATTTTTATAAAACTTCATTTAAAGGGCTCTTGGGAATTGAAGTATTTTATCAGCTACACAAACAATGGTATTGTAGTCTCACCAACATGTAGCAAAATGTATCTAAGCGCCATCTAGTGTAAACATTCTACTATATAAACACAATATCACATAAGATCCTTCATCGCACAATGAAAATTTTTGCGCTGCTTATCTTGGATATATATAGTACATATAATTGTAACAAAAAGGAACCGACCTCAAAGAAAAACTATTCCGAGCGACAATTGTGCCTATGATATTTGAGAAGTACCCTTGATTTCCTTGGGATCCCATCATTACATCCCGATATGGTAACGATGGGACCACCTGTAAGCTACGCCCATTCCAATTCCAAAATATTTTTTGAAATCGGTTCATAAACGACGAAATTATCACTGAACATACATAAAAAAAATCCCGATGAATTGAAAATCTCCTCTTTTTTTAAAATCGGTTATTAAAAAGGTTTATAGTTTATTTAAAAACCTCAAAATTACCTGAACTGATTTGTCTAACATTGATCTTGTAATATTTGTGGAACTTAAACGGTTAGAAATATAAATAATAAATAACGAAAAACGACAGTACTTAACAGTTTATTATTGGTCACATCATCATCATCATCAACAGCCTTCAACAGTCCACTGCTGGACATAGGCCTCTCCTTAGAAAGGAGGTTTTGGCCTACTATACCACGCTGGCCAGACGGGTTGGTATAGGGTTGGTTTCAAGTTTTCCTTCTCTTTGCATTGATGTTGTTTTGCGTAGTTTATCCCTTAGTCGCCTTTTACGACACCCGCGGGATGAATAGGGGTGGTGACACTTTGTATTCTTAATCCGTCACCACACGGTTCTGGTTCAGTAGTTTAGAAAGGCGGACAGACGGACTAATATTAGTAAGGAAGTAAGGATTACAGTTACCATGTTCTTTTTCTAACATATTCGTTTAGACTATTGCAATAATTCATAGCTATAAAGATAACATCGCACACACAATTTTATTGTAAGCTAATAAACAAAGTTAATATTGCAATAAATATAAAATGCAATAAAATGAGTAAGGGCCACCGCAGACTAGCTACTTTTAGCATCGGCGATCGGCAACTAGTCGCTTTTTAGAAGCTAAATACGGCGACCGAACGCTCCACACCGCACACTTAAAAACGCCAAACGCGGAGATTAAGTCGCTTTTTAGAAGCGCGACACAGCAGCTGAACGCTACTCTCCGCACACATTCGGATGCCGGTAGCATCGATTTGGCATCTGAGCAGTCGCTAAAACGCGCGTTTCCGATACCGCGATCGAACGCAGGAAGTCGTTAAAACGCGATGCAGCATCGATGCAGTCGCCAAATCGCCGATCGCCGATGCTAAAAGTAGCTAGTCTGCGGTGGCCCTAAGCGAGTAACTTATCCAGTTTGGTTTGATATGTGGTAGTTGCCAGTAGTAGTATATATTGATTTACCGATTAATATCGGTAATCTATAATATACTGCCGACTGCCGACTAACCGACTGCCTTGTTGGTCTAGTGGTTGGCATATGCGGCTGCTGATCAAGAGGTCTCAGATTTGATTCCTGGGTCAGACCAAATATTCGTTTCGGAGTCTGGGTGTTTTTCTATGTATAATATGTATGTATTTACAAAAAAAAGTATGTTTATGTATTTATCTCAGTTGTTTAGTACCCATAATACAAGCTCTGCTTAGTTTGGGACTAGATGGCGTTGTGTGTAAGATGTCCAAAATATTTATATTATCCCTACTAATATTATAAATGCGAAAGTAACTCTGTCTGTCTGTTACGTTTTCACGCCTGAACCTCTCAACTGATTTTGATGACATTTAATACACAGATAGTCTTGAGTTTGAGGAAGGACATAGGCTACTTTTTACTGCGATAGCCGACATATACGCGGGCCGAGCCGCGGGTGAAAGCTAGTATTAAATCTTTATATATATAATTCTTCTGTGAGTGTGTATGTCACTGAACTTCTCTCAAACGACTGGACCGATTTTGATGAATTTTTTTGTGTGTGTTCAAGGGGATCTGGGAATGGTTTAGATTCGCAATTGGACCCGGTAGGTGGCGCTGCGATCAAGTTATGGAATTTTAAAGTTGGGCGGTACGAAGTTCGCTGGGTCATCTAGTATTATATAGAAATACTAGTTGACCCAGCGAACTTCGTACCGCCCAACTTTAAAATTCCAGAACTTGATCGCAGCGCCACCTACCGGGTCCAATTGCGAATCTAAACCAAGGAGAAAGGCTATAGGCTATTTATCATCACGCTACAACTAAAAGGAGCAGAGTATCAATGTAAAACGTTTCAAAAAACGGGGTATTTCTAGAAACGTTTTCATTTTTAGGCTAATATAAACCGCTTCAGAGGAAATTTTACTGTTTAATTATGTATCTTCTAACGAACTCTTCTTTTTTTTAAAAAAGATTCCTGACTTTTAGACCGGTTTCGAATATAATTTTAACGACAGGCTTTTTTCTTTGCTACGTATTAGGTTTTATAATGGACTTTATTCATGGGAAATAAGCTTAATATTTCCTAAATCACAGATTTGCCGTAAGATAATATTAAAAACTACTGCGAGTGTTTAAATATTTTATTAGGGTTCCGTAGCCAAATGGCAAAAAACGGAACCCTTATAGATTCGTCATGTCTGTCTGTCTGTCCGTCCGCATGTCACAGCCACTTTTTTTCGAAACTATAAGAACTATACTTTTGAAACTTGGTAAGTAGATGTATTCTGTGAATCGCATTAATATTTTTACACAAAAATAGAAAAAAAGCAATCAATTTTGGGGGTGCCACATACTTAGAACTGAAACAAATTTATTTTTTCATTAAACCCATACGTATCTATGGACCGGTCTTTTAAAATGGTATTGAGGTTTCTAATATCATTTTTTTCTAAACTCAATAGTTTGCGCGAAAGATACTTCTTCGAAAGTGGTGAAACAAAAAAAATATAAAACAAAAAAAAATATGATGTACATTACCATGCAAACTTCCGCAGCAAATTGGTTTGAACGAGATATAGTAAGTAGTTTTTAAATACGTCATGAATCGTAAACCACAATTTACCTTTCATTCAATCAATACACTATTATTAAAACATCGATTAAAGTTACAATGAACTACAAGAACTTTTATATGATGTTACTTGCTGCTACGGAACCCTTCATGGGCAAGTCCGACTCGCACTTGGCCGTTTTTTTTCTTAGAAATTGTCTTAGTTATAAGTTACTAGTTTTTGCCCGCGGTTCCGCCCGCGTGTAAGTCGGTTATTACAGTAAAATGTAGCCTATGTACTTTCCCAAGATTCCGTCTATATTTATGCCAAAATTCATCAAAATCGGTTCAGCGATTTAGGCGTGAAAACGTAACACAGAGACAGACAGACAGCATTTATAATATAAGAAGGGATTTATAGACCGTATATATGATTAATTTACTGTTTTATCTGTTGCAATTTTAAAATACAACAAAAACTAAATATTGTAAAAAAAATATATTGTATTATACAAAAACTATTTCATTTTACAAAACATATACGTCAGAGTAAGTATAACAGCACTAAAATAATTACTTTAGAGTATACTACATATAAAGGGTTCCCGGAAGAAATCGCATTCTGCGATAAGGCCACCCATTTTGCCACTGTTTTTTTTTTACAGAGTACAATAAGGAGCGCCTATTCATCCATGTATCAGATACACAATGTGTACAAGCAGGACCGTATTGCTAAAAGTAATTTCTTACAGACACCATTTGGATGGACATTTGAATGCATTCACTCCTTTAAATTGAAGAATTAAATCACTCCTAATATTATAAATTTGAATGTAAGTTTGTTTATTACGCTTTCACGCGAAAACTACTCAACCGATCATCATGAAACTTTGTACACATACTTTTCGAGGTATTAGAAGTAACATGGGATACTTTTTATTTAATAAAAAAACATTTTTTTTACCGCGATAACTGAAGTAGACGCGGGCAGAGCCGCGTAGTAAATAAATAATAAATAAATATTTAGGACATCTTGCACACAACATCATTAGTCCCAAACTAAGCAGAGCTTGTATTATGGGTACTAAACAACTGATATAAATACATAAACATACTTTGTTGTTTTGTAAATACACACATATTATACATAGAAAACACCCAGACTCCAAAACAAATATTTGTGGATCACACAAATATTAAGTCCGACGCGGGAATCGAACACGAAACTTCTTGATCAGCAGCAGTAAGACGCGGGAATCGAACACGAAACTTCTTGATCAGCAGCCGCATACGCTACACTAGACCTACAAGGCACTCAATTAAAATATAGCACACAATTATTGTGCCATCAAGCCGGCAATCTATCTTAGTAAAACAGCCGTTTGTTAATGTGACGGAAACACGATTTGATTGACACGAAGATTGAACGAAACAAATTGAAGATACATCAGAAACATTATATTATTCTTGCTTCATTATTGAGTCTGTCAGTTTTATGTGTAGTTCATCGATTATTTTGATATATTGATTAATATCTTCTCATATATTTTGAACACTTTTCACATTGTAGGATGAGGTCTATGTGTAAATAAGAAATTAAGTTTTATTGCGGTAATGTATTCAAAAATGACTTCTGATTAAAGATTTCAACACCTGTTTATTGTCATTAACTTTTTGACTTTCTTAGTGTGAGTGTAACATTACAAAATCTATTGAATATTTTCTTTTCCTAGCTATCTCACGGATGTATTCGATGAAATGAGTATAAAAAATATAGTTTTAAAACTAAACAAACAAGCTTTTAAATTAAAAAGTAGATAATAATCTTAATGTAACAAAGCGTGGGGTGCTTTCTGAAAATATTTCAATAATATCGCTCCACGCTTAAAACTATTTTTTTTTCTAGACTAAAACGACTAGTTTGTTTAAACATTTCTTTTTTCAAATTAGTGTATTGTCATCGGTCCTCGATAAATCTACAAAGTTTGAAAGAAAATCTGGCCGTTTAAAGTGGGTCAAAATCGCACCCAAAGGAGTCGGTTATAAACATTCAAACAAACATACAGTTGAAGCTAATAAAAGGCGTGTAAAAAGATGATCAAGCTTGCCAAAGACTGAATAAAGAAACTTCTAAAATATTGCCATTCATAAATATTCTCGTAATTAGTAAAATTTGGCTCTTCACAACTAAACTGTCAAATTATTCTTACTTTAAAAGACAAGACTTTAAGAATACCTAAACACAATATCCTTGTAAACAACAAACCGTATTTTATAGACGTCGAGCTTTCGAAGCTTATAGTTCCCGAGTTGTAGCGTTCGCTTTGAATTTTAAGTCAATTTGAAGGTACAATTTAAACAAGACTGGAGCTTTTATCTAAATACTGTCTGTGCGACCAAAAGCTGCGCTTTGTATAAAGATTTAGAGGTTAAGAGGTAAGGGGTTAGCGAATTTCTACGTGATAATGGGTATTATAGTACGGGATATATGCGAGGGGACAAAGGAATTCTTGCTTAAACTGTGTACTGTTGGGTAAATATTTCAAGTCCAAGTTATTTAGCAGGTTGATTTGAATTGTCCTTTTGTGTTTGTAAAGCTTCTGAGGCTAGAGACCGTAGAGCTTAAGACCTGCCCCCAAGTCAAGTTGCAGAGGTTTTTCGTTATCTATTTGTTTCCGCTACTGCGGAACGTGTGTATCCGAAACGTCAAACGTCAAAGTGACATCGACGTTGACGTTTTGCGTAGACTTCAACTTATACTGAGTACGTAATGAATCGCCGGCGCGCGCGCTAACAAAAACGGAGTGTGTAAAGTGTATAAAAAAAAAAAAATTCTTTAGTACCGATAAAGAGCGAACACTGATTTCTACCTCCACTTAATATATCATTCAACGGTAATTCTGTATGCAGTACAAAGCTAAATTGATCAAAGGGCGATGGTAATAACTTCACTAACAAGTCAATTAAGTATTTAAAAAAAAATGTTTTAAAAACTAAGCAAACACGCTTTTAAACTAAAAAGAAGAAAATAATTTTAATGTAACAAAGCGTGGGGTGACTATTGAAATATTTTCAGAAAGCACCCCACGCTTTGTTACATTAAAATTATTTTCTACTTTTAGTTTAAAAGCGTGTTTCTTTAGTTTTTTAAAACTATATTTTTTTTCCAGACTATAAAAGTCTAATTTGTTTTTTTTAGTTTTTTTCTTAAATTAGTGTATTGTCATCGGTCCTCGATAAATCTACAAAGTATGAACGAAATCTGGCCATTTAAAGTGGGTCAAAATCGCACCCAAAGGAGTCGGTTACAAACATGTGAAGCTAATAAAAATCGTGTGAGATATACATATATTTTTTAAAGTTTTTAGTGTACGAATTATAAACACAGTCACAGTTGTTCTTTATTCACGAACATCAACAGTCAGAATTTATTTCCTCGAGTTTTAGTCCGCCTCATACAGACGTATCCGAAAGCTACATAGTTCGTTAGTGTTTCAGATACGGCAGTTTGACAAAGCGACGAGTGGTAACTCTAGTGTTTTTTTCAACTTTGTACCTATTTTTGTAAGCTTTTTATTCAATATTTATTTATTTATTACAATTACAATAATACACTCTAATACATCTAAAGATCATGCTGAATAATTTAGCAAGTATTTATATATTATTACACCAGAAATGTTCTGCTGGTACTTAAAATAGGAAATACCTGAGCTATAAGTACCAGCGATCTTTAGGAAAAGCTTACAAATATACATACCTGGAACTATAAAGGTATATTAAATTAAGAACACCATACCAAATACATTTCTAGTAACAGTGAATCCTTGCAACAGAATGAATGTTATGTGTGTGTTTGTGTGTGTGTGTGTTTGTGTATTATGTTTGTATGTAGTATAATAAGTGGATATTTAAGGATAGTGGATGAATTATAGTTTCTGTGTCGTCATATGTCAGTTCATAAAGCTATTAAGTAACTACGATTTTGCAGTCATTTTTCGTCCTATTACCTATCAAAATAATCATATTTATTTGTCATAAATTGTCTTATGTATTACGATTACGACGGACGTTATACAAGTACTTAAAGTTGAAAGAGTAGAGAAGAAGACAATAATTATTATTAATAAATATTTTGGATACCTGACACACAAGATCATCTCAAGTTAGCGCCTATTGCGATAACTACTACGGATTCCTAACTTCGATTAAGTAGTTTGTGCATTGAAGTACTTACATAAGCTCTGTAATACAAAGTTATACCTATTAACTTGTCGCTGTTATACGGGTCCGTTTTATTAATTTGTTAGTTGTATAGTTCTTCATTTTAAGTCATTAACTGTTTATTGATATAGGTCAGTAGGTAATACAGAAAATTTCAGTAGGACTATAGTTAGTCCCAAACTATGCAGAGATTGTATAAGGGTATGCAAACATTTGGTCCACCCCAGGAATCGAAGCTGAGACCAAAAGCACAGCATTATGCTACCACAGTTCACCTTTTTTTATTTTTTCTTTTTTTTTCTCCGTGCGGAAATCCTTCCGGATGCCACACAATGTTCGACTCGAGTCGACCAAAACCGCACGCCTTCGCGGGCACTAGAAGTCTGGGAACTAGGTGCGCCTGGATAAAAAAGTCCTACTGAAATTTTCTGTATTACCTACTGACCTATATCAATAAACAGTTAATGACTTAAAATGAATAACTATACAACTAACAAATTAATAAAACGGACCCGTATAACAGCGACAAGTTAATAGGTATAACTTTGTATTACAGAGCTTATGTAAGTACTTCAATGCACAAACTACTTAATCGAAGTTAGGAATCCGTAGTAGTTATCGCAATAGGCGCTAACTTGAGCGGTGAGAGTTAGCCGATCATATTTAGCGACGCGACTGTGAATGTTTGATCAAAGAAAACTTCTGCCGACAAGTTATATTGCTGAGGATATCCCATTAGATGTTAGTTCGAGTTCCGATATATATTGTACAAACTTCATTTAAAATTACTGTTGGAACTTTATGTGATCAGATTTTCGTTCAAGCTGTTCTCCATGGTTCTTTCCTTTCCTACCTTTTTTTTTACGAGGGGAATGCTTTTCGCACCATAATCTTCGTGAGGTATGTGGAGGAACGGGGGTCGTGTTCCTCTAACACAAAGGGAGGATCCTCCGACCAGGCAAGGTGATCATGCCTGGTGGGCCACTGCCCAACATCAACTGTTGGTGACTGAGACTGAGACTAGTTGGTCGAATGCCTCGTTGGTCTAGTGGTTAGCGTCAAAAGGTCTTGGGTTCGATTCCCGGGTCGGACCAAATATTATTTGTGTGATTCACAAATATTTGTTTCGGAGTCTGGGTGTTTTCTATGTATCATATGTATGTACATATTTACAAAAAAAAGTATGTTTATGTATATATATCAGTTGTCTAGTACCCATAACACAAGCTCTGCTTAGTTTGGGACTAGATGACGTTGTGTGTAAGATGTCCGAAATATTTATTTATTTAATTCGATTGAAACACCTACTGCCATTTGAGGTTGTCAATGTATCACTGAAGATATAGAGGCTGCTTTCGATACCCATAATCCGTTTAGCTAATATTACGTGAAAGAGTAACAAGCCCCAATTTCACAAACTTTCGCACATATCATAATAGAAGAAGATACATGAAATCAAACTCCGAAATCACACTCTTATCCACACTCATTATTCAATAGATTTTTCATGTTATTACTTTTTCCTTAATACTTGTCCCTCAGAATTATAAAATTTAATACCGCTTACCAGAAAACAATAGCGGATTAAAGTATGTAGTTCATATCGCTCCGGGTAGAATGCTCGTTATATGAAATATTATTACCGTAACTCATAACCGTACGATGAAAAGGCGGCTTTGGCTTATAAAATAGTTATAAGGTACTTTGTCATCTGCTTTCTTTAAACTAAAGGATTATTATAACAACCTGCAATATGAATAGTGGTTTTGACGATATTGTAAATTTTATTTGTTAATGTTGAGATGCTTTAGAGCCCCAATTTTTAAAGACACTGACTCTAAATTTGTTACTGCGGGCCTTTTTTTTGAGCTGGAAGCTAGGGACTGTCCCTAGTTTTTTATTTATTTCTTCTTCTATTTGAAGAATCGGAGCTTTAAAATATTTTCTGTCTTAATTACTTTTAATATATTATTCTGATTAACTTAACTTTAACTAGTAGCGTTTGCAACTGATGTGCTTAAGGCCATATTAGCCGCAGAACTGATGACCGTTAGGGCAGAAGAGTTCGGGAGTGGAGACCGCGTTTCGGCAAACGTAGGACGCCCACAGGCCAGGTAGAGTGTCGATTTGCGCAAGATGGCTGGCAGGAGCTGGATGGAAACCCAAAATAGATTAAAGTGGTGTGCAATGGGAGAGGCCTATGTCCAGTAGTGGACTGAGATGGGCTGATGATGATGTGCTTAAGATTCCTGTGTCGATCCAAATTTTTGTTTGATCTGTAAATATTCGTTCGGGAATTTGCGTGTTTTCTATGCATAGTATGAGTGTAAATGCATTTAAAAATACATGTGTATATTTTATATAATTTGTGTAGTACTCATAGCACAATCTAATGCCATCTACTCCCAAACTAAGCAGTAGTTTGTGACTAGATGGCGTTCTGTGACAGATGTCTGAAACATTATTATAACTTTACATTTTGTATTATATATTAATATGTACTATAATATATTACTGATTATTTATTTTTGAATATAATTTAAATAAAATAGTAAGTGTATTTCACAATATATAATTTTCAAAACTCAATACAAATTAAAAAAGATAAGACATGATTTACTTATAACTTTTATTATTTATAAAACGGTCGCATAAACTCGAAATTTTTACTAATAGCACAGAATATAATAATAGTACCAGTACAGAAGACTCACTCCGAAAAGTAAATTAAAGAAATATGGACCCTTGGTGTCATTACATTAAGTTCAATTCAGATTACACAGCGCCGAAGCACCTACGACTTTATTTACCTACAATGCTAATAGTGCGGTTTACCCATTAACAATAAACCAAACAATAATTGAAAACGGGTAATATTTATACTTCTTACGTGTCTACATAAGCAATACTAGTAAAGTTATAAATACTAAGTCACCCTAGAGATCGTGACCAGCATTGTATAGTGGAAAGATTTAGCCTTTGTATTAGAGCTAAGCAAAATTTGAAATAGTAAGTAAAATCTATTATAGGAGTATTTTTAAATGCCTCGTTAGCGTATGGGACTGCTAATCAACAGATCTCGGGTTCAAATCTAGGGTCGGGCCAAAGAAGTGTTGTTAGGTTACAGTCCGGAATCTGGGAGTTTGGCGGTGATTCACGCCTATGCCTCGGAGAGCACGTTAAGCCATCGGTCCCGGTTGTCATGAACATCTATAGCAATCGTTATTGGGAAGTCAGTGCCCTCAAATATACTGATAAATTAGTTCAATCTTCGAATTTCAGTTCTCCCTTAGGGCTGAGGAGGTGCGATGCCTGGACATAGGCTTCAACAAATGCATGACACTTGGTTCAATCCTCGGCTTCTCGCATCCAACTCCTGCCAGCCGTCTAACGCATATCATCACTCCACCTATCCGGTGGACAACGGACGGCCAACCCAAGCGTTTTCCAATCTATAAAATATAGCTCAGAATACGTTCATGAAATGAAAAGGGATTGATAGAGCTATCCAAAGATATGTTTGGTTCTAAATTATGTAAATACCGACAAAGATTGTCGGTTACATTGGCGACCCGCGTCAACCCTAGGGGATGTAGCGGATTAGTGATGGCCCGGTTATATCACATTTTTTGTAACATATGAATAAAAGGATCTTTATTAAAGTCCATTAAATATTTTTATATTTATACAAGAGATAAATTTGTGTTTTAAAGAAAATCTAAATTAATATGGGACGCGTCAGGATGGGATGGGATTAGAAAAAATAAGCGGCCAAGTGCGAGTCGGAGCCGCCCATGACGGGTTCCGTAGCAGCAAGTAACATCATTTAAAAGTTCTTGTAGTTCGTTGTAACTTGATCGTTGTTTTAGAAAGTTATGAAATACCAAATTAGGAGAGTATTAACTCCCAGATATATCCTTGAGTCTTTGGAAAAAATACATCAGCCGTCGATTCCATTTCGGATATTTTTTGTCGTTCATCGCGATTGGGACCATGGTATGTCCCTATTGAATCTTCGGGAAATGCGTTACCGATAATAGAACTGTTAATTTACTGAGTTTTGGTGTTTGAGATTTGATGAAAATGATGATTGGATATAATAATAAGTCATAGATTTGAACTACACTAGTAGCATTGACAAAAAAAATAACTGTAGGAAAAGCATAGAGGAAACTGAAACATAAAAAGTGGTTTTGTAAAATATTGACTAATTAATTCTACTTAAATAATAATTATAATGACTTTATTGTACATCAGATAAAATTCTTACATTTAGGACTTAAAGCTAGCTACATCTGTAGGTACAAGGTGGCCTTATCGCTCGTAAGCAATCTCTTACAGGCAACCATGGGACGGAGTATAAACATTGGAGAAAGTATAGGGTAGTGTCTGGTGTGTTAAAAGTAGATAAACGAAGAAAAGATAAATAAAAGAAGTGAAAAAATATCAATATAGTAATACATAGTGTGTATTATTTATGACTGCCTTGTTACCGTATGCGGCTGCTGATCAAGAGGTCTCGGGTTAGATTTCCGGGTCGGACAAAATATTTGTGTGACCCACAAATATTTGTTTCGGAGTCTGGGCGTTTTCTATGTATAATAAGTATGTATTTACAAAAAAAAATTATGTTTATGTATTTAATCTGACATTGAACTGTTATTGATCTTAACAAAATGGAGGTAATTTTGAATTAAATATATTTATATTCCATTAGGTATTATAATAGATGATCATTCATCTCAATGATTTATTATGGTTTACAATGTGGCCTTAGGAATGACAAATTTATTATGGGTATTATTCAGGATTTCACCATCCATTTTTTAAGATTACCTCTGTTTATGTAGCGACAGTTATAGATGCAGAAATTAGATTTTGATTGCCTTGTTGGTCTAGTGGTTAGCCTATGCGGCTGCTAATCAAGAGGTCTCGGGTTCGATTCCCGGGTTGGACCAAATATTTGTTTTGTAGTTTGGGTGTTATATTTAATATATTATTTACTTATTTTAAGCCACTATACTCACATTCACAATTAAAATTTCTATATCACTATCACTTTCAAATACAAAATAAACTAAATGAGGGAGTGCAGCATCAGTCCCAAGCAAATTTACTATTTTAATAATCTAAATCTGTATAGTGAGCTTTTTCACATAATGTGGGTTTTAATAAAGACTTATTGACTTTATTTATTATTATAAATGTATCAAAAGCAAGACGGGCACAACCTACTAAGATAAAAATACGATATTTTTATATCAGAACATATTTTAACGATAAATGATATGTTTTGATTAAAATAATTAAAAAAAGTTCCGTGTGGTGACGGGTTAAGAATACAAAGTGTCACCACCCCTATTAATTCCATGGGTGTCGTAAGAGGCGACTAAAGGAACAAAATAAGCAGCTAACATCACTGCCAAGAGAAGGAAAACTTGAAACAAACCCTTTACCAACCCGTCTGGCCAGCGTGGTATAGTAGGCCAAAACCTCCTTTCTAAGGAGAGGCCTATGTCCAGCAGTGGACTGTTAAAGGCTGTTGATGATGATGATGATGATTAAAATAATTACACATTCGTTTTCTAGTATATAAAACACCCATTAAGTATGCAAAGAAAATTAAGGGCAGGTAAATATGTGTGCGTGAGGGCGGATTGCTTCGAACAGTTTCTTAACACAATTTACGTCACTGTATGACGTTTAACTAACAAATCACGGTTGATTTTTCAAATACATTGAATACTAGATGTTCGTTACATAAATATTATACATTGTCCATTCGTTTATTGTCGTTTTGATAGGTCACGCCTATAAATTACAGGTATTTTTTTTCGTAATAATGTACTACAGTAATGTCTTACTTTATAGACGGGTAGGGAAGTGGGCAGTGTGCATAGCTAAAAACAACATATAAAAAAGTTCTTGAAATGTGATAAATTGATATAACGATTAAAATAATCTATCATATTATTATGATCAAAAATAATTGACTTCATGTAAGGAATTTTTCTGTAAATTTATTAAACTAAAAAGGAAATTAAAATAGTATGACTTCAAGATTGAGTATTTGCAAGGAATTAAGTCGAAATTTTGGAATTTAAGTTCGAACTTAGATTAAAGAGTAATAACTCTGTGCATTAATAAGATAATAATAATTTATTTTTGGACCACTGACTTAAAATATAACTATGCACGTGTTAGTAAAATTTAACTTTGAAACGGGTGATTATTAACGTTTAAATCCAGAGTTATGAGAAAATACATTAGAAAAACCACATTATACTTACTAAACCGACCTTCAAGTGACTGTGTTAGGAAGTTTTCTTTGTTCTGGGCTAATTATAAATCATAATACTGCACATTTTATTTATTTACAACACTGACTAAGAATATTATATCATTATATCGATTGATATTGATTTCAAATCGAATCGGTGACGTGTGAGGGCGTCACTAATTTCGTAATTTGCTGAACTGTCAAAAAGATAATAAAGGAATGGACAGCGTATAGTTGTCATACTTGAAAGAGTTGCCAGTAAATTGTAACATTTTCTGGATAATTAAATGGGAAATGAATTTTGTGTCAGCAAAAATAAAAATAAATTTAAACTGTCGATGCATTTTTTTCATATTTATTTAAGCCTTCCTGATTGACAAAGCAGTAAATCTAAATTAATTTTGCATTTCTAGATCGAAACAACATAAAAGTTGCACTAGAAATATTAAGACTTTATACTATAGTAAAGAATTTAAAGTTATTTAGTTTTGTATACTCCATATAGACTGCACGGTTGGCCTAGTGGCTTAAGTGGTCGCCACGCCGCTTCCTACTACGCCAAGTGTCGTGGGTTCAAATCCCACGTAGGAAACCCTTTGTGTGATTCACAATTTGTTGTTCTGAGTCTGGGTGTTCTTTGTGTCCGTTTCATGTATGTTTTTAAAGTCCCCCGAGACACAGGAATTTATATTCCTAATGCGGGAGTTGTATAAAAAAAAATTATAAAGAAAAATTAAAAAAAAAAAGTTATATAAGTATTCGTTTCCTGTACACTTGTGAATTTTATATCGACCCAGCTTGTGCCCATATCGACGCCAAGATTTTCCTCAGAGCGACCCTCAGGGCGTACTGAATTCGAAGGTTGAATTTATGTAGTCGATATATTTTAGGGTACTGACTTCTCAATGACGATTGCCATAAATGTTCAAGACACAGTACTCTCCGAGACATGCGTTATGTCTACTACCCAAGTATATCTAATTATAATTGAGGTACACGATGTATTTAGTCCAAAAATACTAGATAGAGCACAGTAATTAAACGGTTAAAAGTAAGTAAGTTTAATTGCTGAGACGTGTGACGTTAAGCTTGAACTAATTAAAATAATAATGTAAAAACGTCAACGTCAACGTAAGCGATGAGCCGTTTGAAATTTTTGACGCTTGTATGAAATATTCTTTATGTTAATACTAGCTTTTGTATTTCCTTTGTATCTCGATTATTGCAATAAAAAGTAGCCTATGTCCTTTCTCAAGTTCAGTTCTATCTTCATACCAAATTTCATCAAAATCGGTTTAGTGGTTTATGCGTGAAAGCGTAACAGACAGACAGACAGACAGAGTTACTTTCGCATTTATAATATTAGTAGGGATAGTAGGGATTGTAAATAAAGATAGGATTTACATATTCTAAACTAAAATATAGCCGGTTCCAAAAATAACGGGTCAGTCACATAAACCAATAACGGGTCAGTCACATAAACCCGAATATCTCCCGAACTACGTATGCCATCCTAATGAAACGAAGACTGTTCAATTGAGAATTTAATTATACAGATAAAAAATAAAATAAAACTTAGTTACACCCACAATATTAATCTTAAATTAAAAAAAAAACTAAAGTAGTCATATTTTTCTTA
Organism: Phragmatobia fuliginosa; assembly: GCA_932526445.1. Classification (NCBI taxonomy): domain Eukaryota; kingdom Metazoa; phylum Arthropoda; class Insecta; order Lepidoptera; family Erebidae; genus Phragmatobia; species Phragmatobia fuliginosa. The sequence continues at coordinate 59,363,503 of OW052057.1, read as the reverse complement.
GGATTACATTTTTTTTATGATTGTTTTTTTTGCTGTTTTTCATCACTTTCTTCATTTAATACTTTGTATTGCCTCCACGTGATGAAGCCTCCAGTGATGAAAAACAGCAAAAAAACAATCATAAAAAAAATGTAATCTTAAGAAAAATATGACTACTTTAGTTTTTTTTTAATTTAAGATTAATATTGTGGGTGTAACTAAGTTTTATTTTATTTTTTATCTGTATAATTAAATTCTCAATTGAACAGTCTTCGTTTCATTAGGATGGCATACGTAGTTCGGGAGATATTCGGGTTTATGTGACTGACCCGTTATTTTTGGAACCAAGTGTAGTTGACCTGGCGAACTTCGTACCGCCTTAGAATATTAATTCTTATTAAAGAATTGTGTTTAGTTATTAACTGATAGTGACAAATCGACAGCAGCGTTACCTAACGGGTCCCGGCCGGGTCCGCCACAATCGCTTTGTTCTTCTGTAATATCTTCAAAATTAATTTAAATTACAAACTGTTCAGGGCTGTATTAATCTATACTAAATGCACAATGAATTTAAGGTACTTAATTGGATAAGGATTAATACTGTATTGCTTAAAAATCGCTTTGTAAATAAACCATTATTTCTCGTAAAAAGTAAGAAAAAAAAAGATTATTGTGGGCTATCCCTAAGAGATAGACATATACCATCACACACTTTTTTGTAGACCTTTTTAAGATGTACAATAATGTAGAAGATTATTTTGATCTAACTCGTAGGGAACAGCCAGCGTTTGCAATGTAAGCGTATAAAATAAAATTATCAATGTTTCTCTACTATAATATGCATGTATTTAAACCTTTCTCTTGAATCATGATCAATCTATTAAAGAATGTATTGAATCAATCTATTAAAGAAAACGACATCAAAATCCGTTGCGTAGTTTTAAAGATCTAAGCATTATTAAGGACAGACAGAGAGCGGAAGCAACTTTGTTTTATACTATGTAGTGATATATTTCTACATAAATATTTGTGTAAGTGAAGTTCAACTGATGTACTATATCTTATAGATCTTTTAACAAAAGATTCGAAAGGATTCTATGCAAGAACAACAAAGTCCTATTCCATGTTTATTCAGACTCGCACTTAGCTGGCTTCATCTCATTTGTACACAGAGTGCTCCAACATATTTAGGCAACTATGACAATTGAACAACTTTTACGGATTCATTCACATATTGAGTGGAACTTCGAGAACTTTCGATATAACTAGATGTGTATTATTTCTATGATTAGAGAGGCGGGAACTTGTTTCTGGATAAATCTATTACAAACTCGAAGTATTACTCCTTTTGCAAATAGAAAATCAACAACAACTCATAGCGTCGCACTGCTGGGTATAGGTCTCAGTCAGTGCTCTTCGAGACTCGAGTCTCGTCCCGTGGAGATTCTCTACCCGGTCATTCTCGAGTGGGCAAGGTGGCAGCACGGGACTGTTTCCTTCCAACTGACGTAGGTCCTTTCCGGGCACGGTTGCGGGCAGGCGTCGTAATAACAACAGTACTTGGACTTCTCCCATCTGGGGTGCAGAGGTATGGTTTTAGTCAGTCCGATTCCGACACTCCGACACGAGTGACGACCTATGTGGGCTTACGCTCGTTAAAAAACAGTACTTATACTGCGATAGTTGTTTCATCAACTAACTTCCCAGTTTATATGTATGTATATCTCAGACTGGCTTTACCCCTTAGTTACAAGCGAACCGTTGAGGTTTTTTTTGTTGGTAGCTTTAGGCAGAAGGACAGTCACAAAGAAAAACCTTTTGTGACTTTGTACATTGTATCAACCCGAAATAAAACTGTAGGTAAGTAAAAGGTTGACCTTTAAATCTATGTACCGAATGTGAATAAAAGGAGTGACGTGAGAGTTAACATGGATAAGATAGAGATAGAAATTTTACAAAATCTTGGCCGCCTGCACTATATTTTGGTCTCTGTCGTCCTAAAATTGATTTTAAAGTCTATTCCTAAAAGCTTAAAAAAATATTTAAAAAAACAAAAACCTATTTTCTTTCTGAGAGCTTTCAAATATTCAAATCAAAATTTTACTAAAATAATAATAAATACATATTGATTACTTGATACCGTATTTTTAGAGTTCCGCTCTGTAATGCAAAAGAAGAACCTTATGTAAATTTGTCATCTTTCTGTCTTAAAGTTTGTGCAGTATAGGAAAGATGAAAAGTATATGGGAATCAAGCTATAGCATAGACTTCTGAAGCTTCTGACCTTCAAGTAAAAAAAAAATAACACAAAAATAATTTTCTTTAATAAAAAATGTATACTACATAACTAAAAATATATATACCGAAATATATGACTCTAGCATTCTCCTGCGGCTTTGCCCGCGTATGTTTCGGTTATCGCGATAAAATGCCTATGCCCTTCGTTAGACTGTAGCCTATCTGTGTGCCAAATTTCATTGAAATTGTTAAAATTACTATTGGTAGTAGTAGTAACAGTAAAACTTACTGTGAAAGTCGCACAGACAGACAGAGTTAATTTACCATTTATAATCATCACCTACAGTAAGGATGTATCATCACCTACAATGATTTTTTGGAACTATAAAAAATTAAGTTACTCTTCCAACTTTTTTATACAAAAATTTGTACAGAACCCATGGTTCTCATTTTAGGCTCGTAGTGGTTCGGGTTTTATTGTTTCAATAAAAAAATTGATTTATTCTAGCGGTCCGAGTGTGATAAATTTTAGATAAACAGAAAAACTTGGACAGTTATTGGGAACGAAATTTGTAGATTTGAATTTTGGATGAACATGAAATTGAATTATTTAAAAAGGACAGGAATGTGAGAAAGCATATATGTGACTAGCTAAAGCTTTGGTTTCCTAGGATATCGGTGCCGTCATATAGCGACCGTAATAGAACGGTGAAGACCGTCACTAGAACTTTGTCTATGTAAACAAAATGGCGCGGTTTCCTAGAGAGCGGTAACTGACACCGTAACGTCAAAAAGCGGTGCCGCCGTTTGCATGACAGCCGAGATGGTTTCGTGAACGTTTAATTGATAGCAGTGAAGCATTTGTATTCAGTCTTTATGTTTTTTTTAACCGGAACGACGTACAAAATGAGTTCCTCTTGGAGCACCTCTTCAATGCTCAGTAAACGATGACGTACTAAAATCTCAAATGCACCTTCTGTACCACGAGATTTGAAAATAAATTGTCTTCCGCCATACGACTACTTTCCTCTTCTGATGATAGTTCATCCTCCTCGTAAATTACTAAAGTAAAATCAAGGTTCTCCATTTTCTCTCCTGGATACTTTTCGTTTGACGTTGGTTTAATAAAAAATACGGTGACGGTGTGTTAATACGGCTACACCACATCACTTAACTAACGATGACTGCCTTGTTGATCTAGTGTTTAGCGTATGCGGCTGCTGATCAAGAGGTCTCGGGTTCAATTCTCGGGTCAGACCAAATATTTGCGTGATCCACAAATATTTATTTCGGAGTCTGGGTGTTTTTCCATGTATAATATGTATGTGTTTACAAAAAAAAAGTATGTTTATGTATTTATATCAGTTGTTTAGTACCCATTACAGAAGCTCTGCTTATTTTGGGACTAGATGACTTTGTGTGTAAGATGTCCAAAAATTTACCAAAACAGATGTTAACGGTGATTGTAGTCGTAAACTTTTATCAACATCCACGAGTACTAAAATAAAGTGGACTAGTTTAAAATAGAAGTGGTCTAAGTTAATCCTCATATCATCAGCTTTCTGCCATTGAAAGACCCATCAAAATCAATAAAGGCAACTAAAATAATACTTTTTGGTTTGGACATCTGACACAACATCATCTAGTCCCGAATCAAGCAGAGCTTGTACTTGACAACTGATTTCAATACAAATGTACTTTTTTTGTAAATACAAACATATAATACACTAGTTGACCCAGCGAACTTCGTACCGCCCAACTTTAAAATTCCAGAACTTGATCGCAGCGCCACCTACCGGGTCCAATTGCGAATCTAAACCATTCCCAGATCCACTTGAACACACACAAAAAATTTCATCAAAATCGGTCCAGTCGTTTGAGAGAAGTTCAGTGACATACACACTTACACAAGAATTATATATATAAAGATAGTAGGTAAACACCCAAACTCCGAGACGTATGTTTGCAAGACATATTTTTATCAGACTCGGAAATCGTACCCGAGATCACTTGATCAGATCATACGATAACCACAAGGTAGTCATGAGACATCACATGCATTTAGTGAAAAACTGTTTACTTGAAATTTCAATCAAACTCTTTAATATTATTTATTTCTATTTATATATAGATTGTGGTCTTTAAGGCGTAAAAGATCAAAACAGCATCATTTATCTGATAATGAGGAAAACGTTTATATAAGTAGTCATTATCACTATAACAACGACTAATTATGGAACTATGGCTATATCACCTAAAAGTATGGGCCGATATTTAAACTTTCCAACAAAAAAACCAAACGCATTCTTATCACATCATGTGTGTTTAAATTATTAATAAATAATTAAAATATCTACTGAAAGCATAATTTCGTTTTCAATCAGAACATTAATTATATCTAAATTGGATGTAATTGTTTATTATATACCGATACGATTGCTTTCATTAACAGCGGCGTAAAAGGGGCTATTGGATTCCACTGAGTTTTATGTAATAAGTAATAAATGAATATTTCGGACATCTGACACACAACATCATCTAGTCCCAAACTAAGCAGAGCTTGTATTAGGGGTTCTAGACAACTGATATAAATACATAAACATACTTCTTTTTTTTAAATACATAGTACTTACATAAATAGTAATTAATCATACATAGATGATTATGTATGTATTCACAAAGCCAAGCCAATGAAACAAGAGAATAAAGAAATAATATAGAATAGAAAACGATAAACGCTTGTAGCTTGGCTAGGGTGGGCTGAACAGATTTCATTATATGAGGTTTTTATAGATTTGTAATAAATATGTCTTGGCAAATTTTTCTCACAAAATATGACTTAAATTTGTCACTAGTTTAGTAAACATCTTAGGAATCAATATAAAATTAATTAAATTTAATTATTGCCTAAATAGAAACTGCTTAGGTAATTAGTGTTGGTTGGTGACAACACCATTTTTTTGTGGAAACCCACCGGGGCGTGCAGCGGGTGATGTGTTGGAATCGGTCTTACTAAAACTACTCAAGTGAAATAGGAGGAATTTGTAAGCTCTTGATTCCTAAGTTCATTAGCCTTGCATTGGCAATTCTGACACATTGATTCGGTTGATCGTTTAAATTATGACGAATTGACATTAAAATTTTAAGACGATCTTAAACACCTATTACATAACAAATTCTACTATAACACTTATAAAATAAAATAGATCCAAAAGAAAACCAGTATTATCACAACAATTTAGATCAGTCTGAACGATTAATGAGAAGCTAATAATTGTAACCCTCGTTAAGTGTTAAAAGTTATTACTTGAAATAAAATTAATGATATTAATTAAGCTGATATAATATTAAGAAGGTCATTTAATTAATTCTGTAAATTAATATGCACAGGAGTTGGATGCGAGAGGCCAAGGATAGGAGCAAAGAGCGTGCGATTGAAGATGTCTATTAACAGTGGACTAATTATTCTGTTGCCTTGTTGGTCTAGTGTTTGGGGTTTGCGATTACTGATCAAGAGGTCTCGGGTTCGATTAACGATTTGTATGACGTGCAAATATTTGTTTCGGAGTTTGGGTGTTTTCGATGTTTAATATGTATGTGTATCTGATGTCCTGAATCCATAGTACAAGCTCTGCTTAGTTTGAGACTAGATGACGTGTGTTAGATGTCCAAAATATTTATCTTTGTACTATATCCTCCTAGCCTTTATTCCCAAGTTTATTTGGGGTCGGCTACTAGTTAAACCGGTTATACCTGAATTACAGTTTTTCCACGGAGCGACTGGCATCGGACCTCCGCAACCCTTAGGGAGAACTGAAATTCTAAGATTGAACTAGTTGTCAGTATATTTGAGAGCACTGACTTCCCAATAACTTGCGTGAATCACCGACAAACTTCCAAACTCCGGGCATTTCCTAAGAATTTCCTAAGAAAATCCCAAAAACACTTTTTGGCCCGTACCGAGATTTGAACCCGAGACCTCTTGATTAGCAGTCGCATATGCTAACCACTAGACCAACGAGGCAGTTTATACTATATAATATGTTAAATGTGGTTCGCCATACTGATTGAATTTGCAGTGAGTATGGCGACCCCCACTTGTGGACTTTACTCATGCTTTCCATCAGTCATAGCAAAGTCACCTTGGCAGGCGTTATATATAGAAAAATCGGCCAAGTGCGTGTCAGGCCACGCACAGGAAAGGGTTCCTCAGTCACCTATAATGGTATGTGGATTTAAAATCGTATCCAATAGATCATTGTTATGTTTACGTATTAATACGTTAATTTTGTATGACGTTTTCCAAGTGAGCGCATTTTACCATATAAGCCTTTATAACTCCTGAACTAAGAAAGTCATCTAATCGGTTATAGTTTCCTTCAAAGTTCATTATATGGACCACCATCACGATTTTTTTCAGATTTTTTGAGCCAGCCGTTTAGCTTTTAGAGGGGGGGGGGATGCCCTGTTTTTACAAAAAAGTGCCCTTTAAAGTGAAATATCTCGCAAACGGATACCTAAATCAAAAAATCGTCTAGGAAACCCTTTATTGTTTTTAAAAGACCTATCTAATGATACCGCACACGATGGGGTAGCCTCGAGAAAAAAAAAATCATCCCCACTTTACGTGTAGGGGAGGTACCCCAAATAAAATTATTTTTCATAATTTTATTGTAGCACTTTGTCGACGTAATTACAACACGTATTCTTGCAAAGTTTCATCTTTCTAGCACTTACCGTTTGGACGGTAAGTCGAGGACGGACGGACGGACGGACGGACGGACAGACGGACATGACGAATCTATAAGGGTTCCGAGTTATGAACTGCGGAACCCTAAAATAAGACAGAGAAGCCAACGAGAACTAATTTTATATACCCTTAGCTAATATAGGAATAAGCAAACGCGAGTGGAGCCGCGGGCATCAGCTCCTTTATCATATTGAATTCTAAGTTTGTTGACAACATTCTTTTTATTAACTACATTAGCCTTTTATTTGCCAGTCTTTTTCATATGAATTATTAATAAAACTTCTATTTCATTTAAGTAATTTCTATCTCTTGCAAAATGTTAGCTTTTTAAGCAGAATTCAAATTCAATTTATTAAGGTTCTCATGTTAGTGCTTTAAGTAATTTATGGGTTTATAAAACGATGCCCAAAATGTAACCTGTAATGTTTTGTGAATTATATACCACAGGTAGATAATTCTATTTATCTGCCTTTTGTTTGACTGCCTCGCAGTGGATAGCGTATGCGACTGCTAATCACGAGGTCTCGGGTTCAAATCCCGGGTCGGGCCAAAAAGTGTTTTTCGGTTTTCCTTAGGAAATTCCTAATAGCAGCCCGGAGTTTGGAAGTTTGACGGTGATTCACGCCCATGACTCGGAGAGCACGTACAGCCGTCGGTCACGGTTGTCATGAACATCTATGGCAATTGTTATTGGGAAGTTAGAGCCCTCAAATTTACTGACAACTAGTTCAACGTTCGAATTACAGTTCTCCCTTAGGGTTGCGGAGGTCCGATGCCAGTCGCTTCATGGAAATACTGATATTCAGGTAAAACCGGTTGAACTAGGCGCCGACCCCAAATAATATTGGGAATAAGGCTAGGAAGAAAAGAAAGAAGCTATAAGTAACCACTGAGTCCATAATTTTCAATGTCTTTTATTATATAGAATATTATTTACGATTTACCGAAATATTTACACTCAAGAGTACATCGTTACCAGTATTTATTTAAATAAGAATAACTAAATAAAAATGCACATTTATTAATTATTTAAAAATATTACGGTCGTAATCGACAACCTTTTATCAAGAATTTTTTGTTCATATTAAAGTCTTCGAATAGTTAGTAAAATTGAAAAACAATTTGATTAAAACCAGTGTAATTAATTAATTATGTAATTTAAACCAGTTTCATTAATCTGTTTTGTTAGAAAGTTACTAAGAAAATGTATGCGCTAAAGATACCCTAACGATAACGATATCTGATAACAGAAAATCACATCACAGAAAACAAAAACTTAACAACGTACGCAAATACCTATATTCAGGCAGTATTTGTGTTTTTATATATTTGTTTTCCTATCTGTTCTTTAAAATTATAATCTTATATCCATTATTTAAATGGCAACTATATTTAATTATTTGAGAAATTACTTTTACAGATTACTTATAAAAAATAATAATCTTAACGATGCATCACATGAGACCATAGAGGTTGTTCATCCATAAAGCAACAGAAGGAGGAATGATAGTGTTTGAACTTATATATTTTTTAAATTCTTTGAAAACGTAGAAAAACTTTATCATAAATTATATGTTACCTTTAGGCCTCACTTATTATTGGTAAATCACACTACACCAACACACTTTTTTGTATAAATTTATTCACAATTTTTTAAAATTCAACAACAAGGAAGTAAATTTAAATAGCAACACTAAATGCAAAAATTACGTATTTATATTAATGTACTTATTATTAAATTCGTTACACTATCACTTAGATAAGAATTCAAACACGAACATTAAGACAAGGAAATTGAAACTCTATTTGCAATAAGAAAAGCTTAAAATTGAATGTGAAGCGTCTGACACCTGTAGCTTTATATAAAAATTTGATAATAATTTTTTAAGTTTATTTTAAGTTTTGATTTAAGATGATGTTATTTATAGATGTGTGTGAGTTTTGAAGGTTTTTGAAGGGTAGGATTTTAGAGTGAGCGGGTGGTGCGAGCGGCCTCGGTGGCGTCGCATTCGGTACTGGCGCCCGGCAATACTGCGGACGCCTAGGGTTGGCCGAACTGATCGTTGGATTTTGTCCGGGTTTGTGCGGTACACCAAATATGGATTTTAAAGATATTCTATCCTTTAAAGGGGCTAATTAACGATGAAAACACTTTATCCAGTAAATAACTTGGTGTAAATTAATATTCGTACACAATATAAAGTGAAATTGCTTCTGTTGACTGATTGCTTAGATTTTTTAAATCATTCAACGGATTTTTCAGCAATAGATAGAGTGGTTTAGAAGGAAGTTTTATATGTGTAATACATGTATACCATAGCAGAAAAAATCCGACAATTTCAAACACTTACATAGATGTAGCCGGGCCAGATCACTGAATATAAATAATAATAAAAATACTGTCTTGTTAGTCTGGTGGTTAGCATATGCGACTGCTGATCAAGAGGTCTCAGGTTCGATTCCCGGGTCAGACCAAATATTTGTGTGATCCACAAATATTTGTTTCGGAGTCTGGGTGTTTTTCTATGTATAATGTGTATGTATTTAGAAAAAATAAAGTATGTTTATGTATTTATATTAGTTGTTTAGTACCCATAATACAAGCTCTGCTTATGTTGGGACTAGATAATGTTGTGTGTTACATGTCCAAAATGTTCATTTTATATATTTATATTTTAAGCTGTTTAGGATTAAAAATGGTTTGTATTAATGTAAGATATTTCTTGCGGCTCCGGCCACGTAAATTTATTTAAAAGCCTAGCCACCTTCTTCAAGGTCCAATTTATCACTTAACCGAAATTTATCAAAATCGATTAAACGGCTTAGGGCCACAGCACACTAGCTACTTTTAGCATCGGCGATTTTGCGACTGCATCGATGCTGCATCACGTTTTAGCGACTTTCTGCGTTCGAACGCGGTATCGGAAACGCGCATTTTAGCGACTTCTCAGATGCCTGGATCGCGTCGGCTGTAGTTTATTCTATAATATTCCGACACCAAATCGATGCTACCGGCATCCGAATGTGTGCGGAGAGTAGCGTTTAGTTGCTGTGTCGCGCTTCTAAAAGCGACTCAATTTCCACGTTTGGCGTTTTGAAGTGTGCGGTGTGGAGCGTTCGGTCGACGTATTTAGCTTCTAAAAAGCATCTAGCTGCCGATAGTTGATGTTAAAGTATTTAGTGTGCTGTGACCCTTAACTATGAAAATATTACAGACAGAGAGTTACATTCAAATCGTACATTACTACGTCTATGTCGGTTAACGTGGTAAAAAGTATCCTATCACCTTTATTAAGCTCTAGACGATACGTGTTCAAATCGGTTTCGGAGTTTAAGCGTGTAAGTGCAGAAGAGAGACAGATAGACCGACAGTTGCTTTCTGAGCTATAACTAGCTGAGCCCCGCGGTCCTACCCGCGTTTTTGTTGTAACCGCGAGAAACGCCGCGGTGTGAAGCTAGTCTAAAAAAGTAGCCTTAGTTACTCCTTATATCATCAGCTATCTGCCAGTGGAATCCCGTCGAAATCGGTTTAGTCGTTCCAAAGATAATCCAAAAAAAACAGACCTAGACAAAAATTAAAAAAAAAAATGGCATATCTACTGTGTATACATATGCATTAAAAAAGCGGTTATTTTAATCGCTCTAATTTTTTTTTTTTTTTTTTTTTTTTTTTTTTTTTTTTTTTTTTTTTTTTTTATTTTTTTATATTAGCTGCCAAAATGACTCTGCCCTGCCTGATGGAAAGCATGAACAGAATCCAGAAGTGAAGGCCACCATCCTCACTGCCACAACGGACAGTGCAGTACGGTGACCCACACTATGGCGGCCTAGTAAGATGCTTTTTCACGCCCCGCTTGAAGGACCCGGGGTCATAGAAGGGAGGAAACACATGCGCTGGTAGAGAGTTCCAGGTTTTAACTGCTCGGCACAGAAAGGAAGAGCCGAACCGTTTAGTTCGAGAGCGTATGTCAACCACTCTGAAGTGGTGGCTTCCGAGGCCAGCACGTGTTGTCCTGTATAGGAAAGGGGAAGGGGGGACCAGTTGGAACAACTCTTCAGAGCACTCTCCACGATGTAAGCGATAGAGGACTGCCATGGAGGCGACATTTCTTCGCAGCTGCAGGGGCTCAAGGGACTCGGTGACTTCGTTACTGTCGATAATGCGGATTGCTCGCCGCTGCAACCGATCGAGAGCGTCAAACAAATACTGGGCGGATCCATCGCAAAGATGAGAGCAGTACTCCACGCACGAACGAACCTGGGTCTTGTAAAGAAGACACAGATGCTCGGGCGCGAAGAAACGTCTCACCCTATTCAGTACGCCCAACTTTCGCGATGCCGCCTTAATGACGCTCTCAATGTATTCACGCAGGTTGAGATCATGACAGATATCCACCCCCAGGATACTGAGCCTATCCTGCAGTGGCAGTTCAGAGCTCTGAAAAGTAGGGAGGGGAAGAAAGGGAGACTTCTTGGTAGAGATCGCGCATACCTGTGTTTTCTTGGCGTTGAACTCGACCAGATTCTCATTTCCCCATTGAGAGATGCGGCCGAGAACCCGGTCAAGCTCAGCGACAAGCTCCCGCCGTTTTTCCTCAATGTCTGCTAGCTTGGCTGTAGGGTGTCCAAAATATCGCCCATGAACTGTGCTATCGTCTGCATAGCAATGTATGTTGCCAAGGGCTAACATATCATTGACATGCAGAAGAAACAGTGTGGGCGACAGGACGGAGCCCTGAGGTACACCAGCGTTTACCTGTCTAAAATCAGAGGCCGCGCCGTCGCAAAGGACCCTAATGCGGCGTTGGTGCAGGAAGGCGGCGACCCAGTCGCAGAGTTTGCGGGGCAGGCCGAATGTGGGAAGTTTGGAGAGAAGCGACCGGTGCCAGACCCTATCAAATGCCTTGGCCATGTCGAGGCTGATTGCCAATGACTCGCCATGCCTATCAATAGCCTCACCCCAAAGGTGTGTTACATACGCTAAAAGATCACCCGTAGATCGGTTCGGCCTAAATCCATATTGCCGATCATTTAGTAGGGAGTGATCTTCTAGGTATTTGACCAATTGTCTGTTGATGATCCGTTCGAGCACCTTGCAGAGAATGGAAGTGATGGCTATTGGTCGGTAATTGGCCGGATCGGAGCGCTCGCCTTTTTTGGGGACAGGCTGAATTTTATTTGTTTGTATAGATATGAGTAAGGATTCATCATCATCATTCATCAACAGTCTTTAACAGCCCACTGCTGGACATAGGCCTCTCCTTATAAAGGAAGTTTTGGCCTACTATACCACGCTGGCCAGACGGGTTGGTATACGGTTGGTTTCAAGTTTTCCTTCTCTTTGCATTGATGTTGTCTTGCTTAGTTTATCTCTTAGCCGCCTTTTACGAGACTGTATTCTTAATCCGTCACCATACGGACAAGTAAGGATTAGTAATGATGCAAATATTATACATAGATTGGAATATAACAGCGTTAGAGAGCTCATAAGACTTATTCCCACGAAGTCGTGGAATTATTTCCAATTCTTGGAATTGTGATAAATAATACTCTTGTCTACAGATAATACGTTGTCCTTTGTTGTCAATTTATTTCTTTGACAATATTTTTTTTCTTTATTTTTGGACATGTAACACACAACATCATCTAATCCCGAACTAAGCAGAGCTTATATTATGTGTACTAAACAACTGATATAAATACATAGTCATACTTTTTTTGTAAATACATATATATATTAAGACACTCTAACTCTGAAATAAATATTTGCGTTTTACACAAAAATTTGGCCTAACCCGGGTATCGAACCCGATACCTCAAGCACAGTAGTCGCATACGCTATCATTGGGCCACCGAGACATACATTAATCGTATAGACATTAGAATGAAATCGATTTTCTAATTTGGTTCGGTTCATAAATAAAATTAGATTAGATTAAAATAGATTAAAAAATTGAATTGTAACCAAATCGACCAAAATGAAGAGGTCCTTTTTGGGAGTCGATCAAGTAATAAAAATAACCCGACCTTGCAAAATTCTAAACAAAACACGCAAGTAATGTTCCTTCTCTTCGTATGGTTATACAAACTTGTGTATCTCAAGTTAGAAATAAGTGTGAACAAAAACTTCATCGTAGATACGACGTAGAACGTAGAACATAAGCTACGGCGTAGCATAATATTCGTAGAGCGCTATAATACTAAAAGCGTTCTTGAAAAAATATAATACAGTTGTCACTACTGTCATTTTAGAACTTACGTGGTACGTGTTAGGTGTGACTTTTTATTATATGATAAAACTGACGCGCAAAGAATAAAAATATAATTTATTTCGGCGGTTTCGTAGCTATCTCACACAGAGATCCAGCTACATTTCTTAAGAACTGTATATCACCATCTTCATCTTCCTAGCCTAAGATTATTTGGGGTAGGCTACCAGTTCAACCACTTTTACCTGAATTTCAGTTTTTCCACGGAGCGACTGGCATCGAATCTCCACAACCCTGAGGAAGAACTGAAATTCGGAAGCTGAACTAGTTAGTACTTTCCAATAATGGTTCCACGATAACCGGGACCGACCCAGAATGGGGAGGATAAGTGGAATTTCTCTACCTCTCTCAATTGGTGAAAATAAAAATAAAATTATTGACAGCTACTCTGTAAAGCAAAAAAATACAAGCCGCGCAAGGTATTACAATCAACATTACAGAAATAATTAAGTTACGAATGATAATTACTTGTGTCGAGGTGTTTGTTCCGATCCGAACGTCAGGACCGATTTATATGAAATTTTGTGTGCATATCGGGTAGATCTGAGAATCGGCCAACTTCTATTTAATACCTCTAAGACGCGAGTGGAGTCGTGGGCATCAGCTACCATTATTATTTAGACACGAAACCACCTAATAAATACAACACAAAGTGACCTTTAAAAAGTTATTATTAAAGTTAAAATTAAGTTTTATAATAATCTCCAACTCGTGCCAGTATATGTGTCAGAAACATTATTAAAGAACTTCGTAAGTTATTTTAAATTTATAAAATAGCCCAAAACCGAAACTTCTCAACGTCTTGAAGTATTTATTAGTCAAATCAGACGGCAGTTCACCTAACTCCAGTCTATCCGATACGCCCTATTTACCCCACAAACCTAAAATATGTAAATAACTCAATTTATGTTTTTATTGAGCTCTGAACACCTGACCTTTGTGCCCAATGAGTGGAACAATCTAGACGGCTTCTGGTAAGAAATTTATACCAGACTTTTTTATTTATTTTCAAACCAGACGAATCTCTAATACTGCCTCGTTGGTCTGATCAAGAGGTCTCTGGTTCAAATCTTGGGTGGGGAGAAAAGTGTTGTTGGGTTTTTCTTACTGCAAATTCTTAATAATAAGTCTGGAAATTTGGCTGTGATTCACACCCGAGCCTTGAAGAGCCCGTTAATCTTAAATTCCACCTTCGAATTTCATATCTCCCTCAGGGTTGCTGTGGTCCGAAGCCAGTCACTCCGTGGAAAAACTGAAATTCAGGTGAAACCGGTTGAACTAGTAGCCGACCCCAAACAATCTTAGGAATAAAGGCTAGGAAGATGATGATATTGACCAATATCTACTACACGCCTATCATTTTAACCAGGATCAACAGCATAGACGCACGATTACACCGAGTAATTACTCGGGCAGTCTCAAGAAAAATGAAACTGACTTTGAACTCGCAAAGAAATTAATCAGAAAGAGAATATTTAATATCTACCACATTGGCTAGCAATAATTTATGAAAAAAAATATTCTGTGAAATAAAAATTATTCGGACAAAATATTTCAGACATCTTACATACCACATTATCTAGTCCCAAACTAAGCAGAGCTTGTATTATGGGTAATAAACAACTGATATAAATACATAAACATACTTTTTTTTTGTAAATACATACATATTATACATAGAAAAAACTGATTTTTCCAAAGACATTAAATAGTTCTGGTAAAATTGATTAGCTTCCCTACTTCTTATGTTTCTGATGAAGGCTATGCTCAGACATAAATAGGCTAATCCAGCCGTTTTAATAGCAGAGTCTCACAAACCAGGTATCATCAATTCCTTGGTTTCCTTCACCGAGTGATGACGTCACTAGAATCTGAATCCTTCTAATACTGAAGGAAAGATGAGACTGATTCTTTAAAACCCTGGAAATGTAATTGTGACTCATAAGCTGTTTATGATCAAGTGTTCTGTCGTTACAAAACATGTGATAGCCTAGCCCAAAACTTTTGTAAGAAATTCTAACAATTACAGGCTAAAAGTACCGACCGGATATAGCATCTACTTTATAATTCGATTGACAAAAACTACAATAACGAACGATGCTCCGGGCGTGAACTGGTAATTTATACATTGAAAAAGCTGCTTTTTATCATTTACAAAGGCTGGCTTAAAATAGTTATTAATTTTCTCTAAAGCTCCCGTGGGTATGATAGCAAAAATTAAATGAAATTTACTTAACACTTGACCGATGAGGCTGAGAAAATAACTTTACTATCACATAATACCTGAAGGTACTTGTAGATCTTGTTGTTCTAGAGGTTAATATATGCGATGGTCTAGTGTTTGAACCCCTGGTCGGGCTGTTATTAGGTTTATCGTAAACCAAACTCTTCATAGCAGTCCAGAGTATTGAGAATAGTGGGGTTACACTCCTCTGATTCAGAAAGCAAGTTAAGACGCCGTTCCTAATTGCCATGAACATCTATGGCAATCATTATCGTACAGTAGCCTCAAATATTCTACGAACTAGTTCAACCTTCGAATTCAGTTTGCCGTCAGGGTTGCGAAGGTCCGATGCCAGCCGCTACGTGAAAAAACTGATATTCAGATACATCTGATTGTACCCACTGGTAGCATACAATGGTCCACCTGAAGGACTAAGTGCGGAAACCGACCTACATAACATAGAACATAGAACTCTCAAGCCTCTCTCAAACCGTGTCTCTCTCAAACCGCTTTTTTTTTTTCTATATCTTCTATTAAATTTGTGTTTATGATGTAATACTCATATAGCCTTCATCGATAAATTCAAAATCGACAATTTCATTACAATTTTTTTTGTTCATATTCTTCGTTTATTCAATTTAATCAGTCTGAATCTAGCACTTTTCACAAAACATCTTATCAGTTTTGTAACATTCGCATTGATGTTATCATATGCAGAGGCCTATGTCCAGTAGTGGTCTGCGATAGGTAGAACCAGCTGAACCCCGGGTAACATTGCGGGGTGAATCTAGTAAAAAGTACTTTATATTGCTCCCTAAATCATCAGCTACCTGCTAGTAAAAGTTAAAATCGATGCAGCCGTGCCTAACATTCCCCGAGTTTTTTTTTTACTTTCGCGTTCCATGATAATTAATATTATTTTTACGGGAATTAGAATAAGAGAAGTAGAGAAGTAGAATGGGAAGTAGAAGCCTGTGACCACGGCCGGTGCAACCTGGTCGAAACGTCAGGCAAATCAGAGGTATCATTCATCATCATTAACAGCCTATAACAGTCCACTGCTGGACATAGGCCTCTCCTTTGAAAGGAGGTTTTGGCCTACTATACCACGCTGGCTAGACGGGTTGGTAAAGGGTTTGTTTCAAGTTTTCAATCAGAGGTATGTAATACCCTAAATAAGTGATCGCGTTAATTCCCGTAAAAATAATATTAGTTCCTCGATTGTTTTTTTGATGACAGTGCCATATTTACTTTCACATACATTTAGTCATCATCATCATCCTCAACAACCTTCAACAGTCCTGCTGGACATAGTCCTCTCCTTAGAAAGGAGGTTTTAGCGTTCTACATTTAGTAATAATCTATTTTTTTGTAGGTACAAACTGAGACTTTAATTAATTTGTATACATAGATAGATAATCTAATATATAAAATTCTCGTGTCACAGTTTTCGTTGCCATACTCCTCCCAAACTGCTTGACCGATTTTGATGAAATTTTTTGTGCTTATCCGGTATCTATGAGAATCGGCCAACATCTATTTTTCATCCCCCTAAATGTTAATTATTATTATTATTATTTATACAGTCCTCAATTTTCACCCTTCTACGATCAACCCCTATTTTGTTTGGGGCGGTACGAAGTTCGCCGGGTCAGCTAGTAATATATGTATATGAAATTCTCGTGTTGCGGTGTTTGTAGTTAAACTCCTCTAAAACGGCTTGACTGATTCTCTCGAAATATTGTGTGCATATCGGGTAGTTCTGGGAATCGGCCAACATCTATTTTTCATACCCCTAGGACGCGAGCGGAGCCGCGGGCACCAGCTAGTAATATATACTTTTGCACCTGAGACCGTGTCCAATACAGCTTAGAACCTTGACCTCCACTCTGTTGTAAGTGGTACACAGAAATACCAGGATCATCATTTACACAGTGGCATACAAACGCTTTTAGCAAGCTCTGTTATATCATTTCGCTAAGCACTCCTTGTAGGGCCACAAAACCAGCAGCTTTCAGTCCTGTTCATACTATGGATCTACTTGAATTCCGGTTTAAAGTTAGTTTAACTTGATGTTTTAGCATTCAACTGGAAATAATTACAGACCATCTAATTAAGCACTTCCTTGCGTTTGTTTGTGTTAGATTTTTAAAACTAAAATAAGGCTATCTGCAATACACTTTATATAATATTTATATTTATGTAAAACACTAATATTACCCTACTATAACACAAAGTGCTTCACTGAACTGGGGTTTTGACAGTTTATGTACGTTTTTAAATTCCATCATAACGCCTAAAATAAAGAACCAATTTCAATGAATGTGGTGTCAATAGATATAAAATAATGGTTCGGATTACGAGTACATAGGCTAGGTATATAAATTATTTCTAAAGTTTTTCCGTAGTCGGGTTATCCTTAACTTTCTTTCTTACCAAAGACTTCTGAAAATAGAAGACTACGTTTTCTAATCTGACCTCAGGATGGAGAAACAGTCCACAGAAAAAAGTAGAAAGATTTAAATAATTTGGTATTATGACAATCGTATGTCAATACGTTTATGAGAATTCGGTGTATGTAAAAAACATGTTCATTTTTTCACAAAGTTCGGCGACATTCTTGATATCAACACTACAAATAAGAATGATCTCGTATTACCAGCGACTAGATTACAAAAAGTAAGCAAGTATTTTCGATGTCAGTGTGTGTTCGATTCAAAACTATGGTCTATATACAGTCTGACACAAAAATATAGTACTTTCTTTTAAAGGCCAACCCAAACTCTATACAATACACGCAGATTTTACTGCCCAGTTGATGTTCTTAAAAAACTTAAAAATAAAGACACCTCTATGATTTGTTTCGTCACTTCTTCCCAGAGTGAGTTTTAGGAAATGCCGACGCCTTCTGGCAGTAAAGTCCGACGTGTTTAAATTTACTTACAGAAATAAATATCATTTATCATTATCACAAAATAGGTTGTGTAATTTTTTTTTCAAATAGTATGAGGAATAATTTTTCGAGGATATCAAACCATTATTCTACCTAAACCAACTATTGGTCAACTTCAAATGAAAATCCTCCTAAAATTTGACACTGACCTTTTCTGTAACAGCCTGTATATTAAAGGTGTCATATTTCAGAAATAATCAACTACATTCTCGCTGGTTTCGTGGCTTTAGTCTAAAGGTCAAGGCTCTAAAGTGTTGTTGGAATAAATATCAATACCTTTCTGTTGAGTTTTTACTTGAACGTAAAACAGAAATAAAAATCTGAAAAAAACTTTTGTTTGAGATAATACAGCAATGGAATGCAAGTGCATTCCATTGCTGTTTACTGTAATATGTTATAATATGGCTTGCTCTGTGTAGGTTGTGTTTGGATTGTTATTGCTTAGAATTGTGTACCGTGATATCATTAAGAACCCATAACGTCCGACGGCTGGTCTCCACTCAGGATTGTGTTAAGGCGATAAATCCCCAACCTGTGCGAGTGCAGGTTAAGGACTGACAAGACATCGTTGTGTCTCCGTAATCTAGCCGTTGGATATACTATTGGTGTACATTTGTGACATAAGTTGCAATCACAGAAAGGTAGATAAAGTGAAATCATGGTAGTAGAACCACGTAGATTTCAGCACTATTGGGCCGGCTTGACCAGGATGATACTACGCTTTCACAGAAGAATAACTTTTATGACCAGTATTCGTGCTGCCGTGTTTCGCTGCAATACCAGAGACACAATAATGCAGTAACATTTTAGTAGGGCACCATACTATTAGTTACCATGCTGCATTTTCAGCATTCATTAGGATATCTGTGATTAAAATAGTACATTGTTCACCGAGGGAGGAAAGGAACCGATTACTAGCGAGGGAGCAGTTTGTGGCCCGAAGGCGCAGCGTAGGGCCACAATACTCCCGAGGTAGGAATGGGACTTTCACCCGAGTGCTACACAGTGCTTTATACTACACCTGTGAGGAACATTTAAAGTATTTATAAAATAAAATCAAAACGTAAGACACCATGTAAGACAATTTAGCTTAGAATTTGGCATAATATTTATAAATATTTCGCGCTTCTTTTGTTTTTTTTTTATTCTTCACAAAAGGATGTCAGTGGCACGGAGATTCCATATTTAAATTATATGAAAACTCTTTGGGCAGGCACGCGCCATAGATTAGATAACACATGAGAAATCAAAATTCATACAACTTTCTCTCCCGCTAAAACACGTTAGAAATGGATTTTCATACATTTTTTCCTCCCGCTTATTTAGGTCAAGGAAAAGACTAACCTTCTCTTTTCATTTTCAGGGAATAATGAATACTGTTCCGATCAGGTGTAGTATAATAGTACATTGTTCACCGAGGGAGGAAAGGGACCGATTACTAGCGAGGGAGCAGTTTGTGGCCCGAAGGCGCAGCCTAGGGCCACAATACTCCTGAGCTAGGAATAGAACTTTCACCCGAGTGCTACACAGTGCTTTATACTACATCTGTGAGGAACATTTAAAGTATTTTTAAAATAAAATCAAAACGTAAGACACCATGTAAGACACAATTTAGCTAAGAATTTGACCAATTTCGCGCTTCTTTTGTTTTTTTTTATTCTTCACAAAAGGATGTCAGTGGCACGGAGATTCCATATTAAAATTATATGAAAACTCCTTGGGCAGGCGCGCGCCATAGTTAAGATAACACATGAGAAATGAAAATTCATACAACTTTCTCTCCCGATAAAACACTTTAGAAATGGATTTTCATACATTTTTTCCTCCCGCTTATTCAGGTCAAGGAAAAGACTAACGTTCTTTTTTCATTTTCAGGGAATATTGACTACTGTTCCGATCAGGTGTAGTATAAATAATATTTACAACTCAGTAAAAAGTGATCATCATCATTATATCAGCTGAAGGATGTCTACTGCTAGTATACTTTAAGTTCCGTTCTGCTTGTTCAAAAAATTTTCCAGATAAACTTGGCTAATAAAAGCCAAAATCAATATTTATGACCGCAAACACATCGTAATCATAGATTGATTGACCTTTAGTCCAACTACCAATATTTCATTGCTATTTCTATTTCGGAAAATGAAACGTTATGATACATTTATTTCTCAAACATAAATACAGGTCAGACTGAAACAGTGGTTCTGCGTGATGGTAGTGTTGTGTAAAATTGTCAGTTTTTGACAAAGGGGAGCGCAATTAAGGTTCTCGATGGGTGAGGTGATGCAGCAAAATAAACGACCGAAAATATTGGGACAAACACTTTCATACACGAAGTGTTTAATATGATGGATATCAAGGTTCTCTAAATTGTGATTTTAGATTGAATTTCATTAATCGACATAGTGGCTTCAGCGGTAGCTTCACTGTGTGTTGAGTGTTGGGTATTTTGACCTTAAACCCTACCAATATACACTGATCGTAATCCACAAAATTATTATTCTGTTACGAGTCTGAATTGAAAATATGCATGATATGAAGTTTGTCTTTAAAAAGGTAATTAATAACTAAAAGACAAAAACACATACAGATACAAACCTCAGAAGGGGGTAGATAGAATCGTATTGGCCACTCGTATTTTGCTGACTATGATTTTAATCCACTTACGTTAAAAGGGGCAAGCCTATTACGGTAACCGGACACTTAAGGGATTGAATCGGAAAAAGGAGAAGGAAAGACAAAAGGTATGTATATGGATGGGTTAAGACATAAATATAGGAACTTATACTTGAAACTAGAGTTATCTCTCACCTGAAAATAAGGTTAAGGACCCCTATATAAACATTGAAATAACAGACAATTAAAACTACTACGGTAAAATATTGCCTATAAAATATTATATAATTACAATGGAATCCAGCCACATATTAAAATACATTATTTTGCATTGTAATGTAAAATTGGAGGCTAGTAACAAGGTATTCGAGTTTCATTCAATTGGTTAACCGTTAAGGGCCACAGCACACAAGCTACTTTTATTTTGATTTGATTTTGCGATTTTGCGACTGCATCGATGCTGCATCGCGTTTTAGCGACTTCCTGCGTTCGATCGCGGTATCAAAATCGCGCGTCATCATTCGCAACTTTCTGCGTTCGAACACGGTATCGGAAACGTGCGTTTTAGCGACTGCTCAAATGCCTAGATCGCGTCGGCTGTAGTGTTGTCTTTATCGCCGAATCAATAGTACCGGCATTGGCATCCGAATGTATGCGGAGAGTAGCTATCAGCTGCTGTGTCGCGCTTCTAAAAAGCGACTCAATCTCCGCATTTGGCGTTTTTTGAGTGTGCGGTGTGGAGCGTATGGTCGCCGTATTTAGCTTCTAAAAAGCGACTAGTTGCCGATCGTGGATGCTAAAAGTAGCTAGTGTGCTGTGGCCCTTATACGAAATTGTGTAGTGAGGTTTCAAATAAATGTTTTGATTATTCTGGTGTACAGGTATTCCCCCGTATATATTTTCATTAAGTTCAATTATTAACGTATCTGTAAAATGGAATTATTCATATGATCAATTACATCAGCAGCCTTTCATAGTCAATTTCATTTATTAAGTTTAATTCATTAATTAAATAAAGTGTGATAGCACACCTTTATTTGTTAATTTGATTTACTTATATCTTTAAAGTTAAGATTAATAAATAAAATATCTATCCCAAACTAAGCAGAGCTTGTATTATGGGTACTAAACAACTGATATAAATACATAAACATATTTTTTTTTTTTAAATACATACATATTATACATAGAAAACGCCCAGACCCCAAAACTTTGTGGATCACACAAATGTTTAGTCCGACCCGGGAATCGAACCCAAGACCTCTTGATCAGCATTCACATACGTTTAACCACTAGACTAACAAGGCAGTCAGTAAGAAAATTTAGTAATCTTTGTTCATTTATTGTTTGGCCCAGACTCATGCTAAAAAGTTTCATTAGGAAATACTACAGTTTATTATTAATAATAAATATTAATGAAATCTATTCATTTCAAAAGAAAGATACAAATCTATTTGGCCATGTACTTAACATTTAGTCCACACTAAGATTTTTTATTAAGAAGTTGCATAATGAATCTTATAATCATCTTTCATCAAGAATTAAATGAGTAAAGATAAGCGTAGGGTTAAGACATTATTGAATTTTATTTTACTTTAATATTAACCATCACTGATTTTAGGGTTCCGTAGCCAAAGATTCATCATGTCTGTCTGTCCGTCCGTATGTCACAGCCACCTTTTTCCGAAACCATAAGAACTATACTTTTGAAACTTGGTAAGTAGATGTAATTTGTGAACCGCATTAAGATTTTCACATAAAAATAGAAAAAAAAAACACATTTTAGACGTCCCCATACTTGGAACTGAAACCCAAAAACAATTTTTTTCATCCAACCCATACATGTGGGGTATCAGTGAATAGGTGTTGAAAAATGATGTCGAGGTTTCAAATATCATTTTTTGATAAACTGAATAGTTTGCGCGAGAGACACTTCCAAAGTGGAAAAATGTGTGTCCCCACCCCCCCCTGTAACTTCTAAAATAAGAGAGTGATAAAACTATAAAAAATATATGTTGTATATTACCATGCAAACTACCAACAAAAAAATTGGTTTGAACGAGATCTAGGAAGTAGTTTTTTTGTAATACGTCATAAATCGTAAACCGCAATTTACCTTTCATTCAATCAATATACTATTATAAAAACATCGATCAAAGTTAGAACGAACTACAAGAACTTTTATATGATGTTACTTGCTGATACGGAACCCTTCATGGGCGAGTACGACTCGCACTAGGCCGCCTTTTTATTAAATCCATTTAAATTCCAGTGCTTTACGAACTAAGCTAAATATATTCAAAGCAGTTTTATACGCTTCTAGAGCTCCAAACTAAAATAAAATATTTGCCGCTCAAAGAAAATAGACATGTGTCGGCAGTTTAAAAGCAAAACCGAGACTCCGTTAGCGTTTGATAGCGGTACAGGCCGACACTTAAAAAAATAGATGTACATTGACCATTTTTAATGTGTTGGACTGTGCCGTCTGGACAAAAAGTTCTAATTCACTCAATGTATGTAATGCTCTCTTGTACAATATTGTCAGACCAATGTAACTTGGTACTATATTCAAACTGTTTATAATTATAAATATGTGTATGGTATGGTAGGTAACACTTTAAATTTCCATATTTGGTATAAACGTGTTCTTCAGTGGAGACTGCGTCTCGGCAAACCTAGTGTAGGATGTCTACAGGCCAGGTGGAGTGATTATTTGCGCAAGACGGCTGGCAGCTGATCCAACTAAGTGGTGTGCAGTTCGAGTGCCCTATTTCCAGCAGTGGACTGCGATAGGCTGTAAATAATGATGATGGAGCAGTTATAGTGACATACAAATGTATGTACAGATATATGTTTATTCACAATAGGTACGACTCATGTTACTTAATGGAAAGTGAATGTTTGATCTGCTCACTACTATTTTAATTATTTTTAGGATTCCGTGCCGTGGACCGTGTGAACCGCATTAAGAAATTTCACACAAAAATAGAAAAAAAAAACAACACATACTTGGAACTGAAACTCAAAATTTTTTTTTCATCAAACCCATACGTGTGAGGTAACTTTTTTGGGACTACTGTCGTCCCAACTTCATTTCAGGTCAAAATTTGGCGGGCTTCCACGCGGACAGTGCCACCCAAGCGGTAAATTTGGCGTTCTGACACTCGGATAGCGCCACTTAAGCGGTTAAATCTATGGATAGGTCTTTAAAAATGATATTGAGATTTCTAAAGTAAACTAAGCGAGTGATAAAATTAAAATAAATATATGATATACATTACTATACAAACTTCCACCGAAACTTGATAGTAAACCGCAATTTTCCTTTCTTTCAATCAATACACTATTATTAAAACATCGACCAAAGTTGTAACGATTTACAACTTTTGTATGATGTTACTTACTGCTACGGAACCCTTCATGGGCGAATCCGACTCGCACTTAGCCGATTTTTTGTTAAAGGTTCTCAATAAGTGATATTTATTGTTAATTTATTTCTTTACAGTATCAGTATATATTTATACAGTATCAGTCATAGGGAGAGGGTGAACTCTTAAACTCAGAACGCACTTAGGAGTTTCAAAATCACTAAAAACGAGTTTCAATTGCGCTTTTCTTTCAATTCAACTGCACTGGCCTAGTGGTTTAAGCAGTTGCCACGCCACTCTTTGCTGCGCCAAGTGTCGTGGGTTCAAATCCCACATGGGCAACACTTTCTGTGATCTAGAAATTGTTGTTCTCAGTCTGGGTCTTAGTCGTATCATTTATTTATAAAAAAATACAAATCTTCTTGACAGTGTATTTTTATATCATCATATCTTATTCATAATAAAAACCAAGGTCAAATTTATTTTGCAGGGTGAAAAAACTACTTACAAGTAACTTGTCGCTTTAAATGAAAATTGGACAAATAAATTTAGACTGGCAAATAAAACTGAAGAAGTTCCATTTAAGATTCCCAGAACTAGAAATGTTTTACAAAATGAAAAGATTTTTAAAAGTCAATGACACTTTGAACGTCAGCAAATAAAGATAACTAGCTGTACCCCGCGGTTTTAATAATAATAAATATTTCGGACATTTTACACACAACGTCATCTAGTCCCAAACTAAGCAGAGCTTGTATTATGGGTACTAAACAACTGATATAAATACATAAACATACTTTTTTTTTGTAAATACATATTATACATAGAAAACACCCAGACTTCAAAACAAATATTTGTGGATCACACAAATATTTGGTCCAACTCGGGAATCGAACTTGGTTGTATCTTTACAACAATACCACCGGTAACACAGATCAAAAATAAAGGTAGCCTGAAGTTATACGGCTAGTTCATGAACGTCGAAATCAGTCTAACCGTCCTAGAAATAAGTCAAATAGAGAGACAGACAGGCAACCAGGCGCAGGCAAAAATTTCATCCATACGTTATTGACATACCCAAAAGTCGAATTAAACGGTTTGACAGCTCGGTTTTGGTGAGAGTCGCCAAAATTTGGAACGACCTGTCTGGGTCTATTTTTACTGATAAGTTGAACTCTGGAGTCTTTAAGAGTAGAGTGAACAGGTTTCTTTTGGATGGGTGTGTACCATCTTCGTTTTGATCTACACTTCCCATCAGGTGAGATGAAAGACAAACGCCTATTCCATTACAACAATAAAAAAAGCGGCCAAGTGCGAGTCGGACTCGCCCATGAAGGGTTCCGTAACAGCAAGGAACATCATATAAAAGTTCTTGAAGTTCGTTGTAACTTTCATCGATGTTTTTATACTAGTGTTTTGATTGGATGAAAGGTAAATTGCGTGTTACGGTTTATGACGTATTAAAAAAAACTACTCACTAGATCTCGTTCAAACCAATTTTCGTTGGTAGTTTGCATGGTAATGTACAACATATATTTTTTTTAGTTTTATAACTCTCTTACTTTAGAAGTTAGAGGGGGGGGGGACACTAATTTTTCCACTTTGGAAGTGTCTCTCGCGCAAACTATTCAGTTTAGCAAAAAATGATATTAGAAACCTCAACATCATTTTTGAACACCTATCCATAGATACACGTATAGGTTTGATGAAAAAAAAATTTTTGAGTTTCAGTTCCAAGCATGGGGACCCCCAAAATGTATTGTTTTTTTTTCTATTTTTATGTAAAAATCTTAATGCGGTTCACAGAATACATCGACTGACCAAATTTCAACAGTATAGCTCTTATAGTTTCGGAAATAATTGACTGTGACATACGGACGGACAGACAGACAGACAGACTTGACGAATCTATAAGGGTTCCGTTTTTTGCCATTTGGCTACGGAACCCTAAAAAAAGACAAAATTCATATGTATTTAGTAAAAAACTGATAATATAAAATTACAGACTGACACTCCAATTTTATTTATATATATAAATAAAACCGCCTAATAGTAAAGATGAGGTGAGCTTTGACGATGACGTAATAAATATTACGTCATCGGTCCATTAGGACATTCCTTGAACACTATTTAGAGCATTTAGAGATGGTCGATTAGTATGCTCTGTGGTTTGAATTGACAAAACATTCTCCATTTTAATTAAAAAGCCCTCAATTTCAATAGAAAATAAAAGATCTTTATGTATAAGTAAAGATTCAATACATATTGGCCGATATTCTTCACAACATCATCTATACCTACGCAAACTAAGCAACTGATATAAATACATTATATACCTACTTTTTTTGTAAATACATACACATAACACATAGAAAACACCCATACCTCGGCACAAATATTTGTGGATCTTACGAACATTTGGTTCGACGCGAAAATCGAACCCAAGACCTCTGGATCAGCAGCATGCAACCACTGGACGAAAAAGACAGTCAAATCATATAAATCAAGAGAATAAAGATGACGGCAACTGTTGAAAGACGACACGAACAATCTTGACTCGTGGGGCCGATGGCGACGTCAATCAATCGTTTGATGACATAGCGCTGCAAAATGTTTACTATCATACCAGATGACTCGGAGTTCCGCCATGTTGGCCTAGTTCTACTACGCCATCGCAATGCAATAATTAAATGATAAGTCTAGACATTTTTGGGTTAATCAAGGAGAGAAAATAAAACATGAACTTATGTTGAGAGTATATTTGCAAGAAGGAGGGGTGACGGTAGCTTAACAGTCATTTATATACAAGTTGTCAGGTAAAATCGGTTGAACTAGTAGCCGACCCCAAATAATATTAGGAATAATACTAGGAAGAAGATTTATTTTATAAATAGAAATACTAATTACTTACAAATTACACATATTAACTTAACTTTATATTTTAATTACTATTTACACTTATAACTTAAACAGTAGTGCTGATGCGAAACTTTCTCCACAATGAATGTTTGCTTATGTTTGCCAATAGTCTGTTCGATATGTTGGAGCACACTTGTTTATTTTGGCAAAACGAGGCGCTCCGTGTTCAACAGTCGGTAGATCTGTTGGGTAACTGGTTGGGCTACAGGTATTGAACAGTTGGTTAATAGTGTGAACATATTGTCACAGTATAAATTTACCTACTTGTGCAATATAGAACCAATTCACACCCAAGCCAAAATCGAGATAAGGGCCCTATCTATAAGGAGACAAGGATAATTATGTCGATTCGAATGCCTCGTTGGTCTGGTGCTTAGCGTATGCGACTGCTGAACAAGAGGTCTTGGGTTCGATTCCCGGGTCGGAACAAATGTTTGTGTGATCCGCAAATATTTGTTGCGGAGTTAGGGTGGTGTTCTATGTATATTAAGTATGTATTTACAAAAAAAAAAGTATGTTTATGTATTTATATCAGTTGTCTAAAACCCATAATACAAGCTCTGCTTGGTTTGGGAACTATTTAGATGGTGTTGTGTGTAAGAGGTATGAAATATTTATTTATATTTGGAATGTGTATTGATAGTGATTTGTTGCTTAATTAGATCCAAATTATGAAGGATGAGTAAAGCAATATCAAGTCTCAGATATCATGACTTCCTTTTTTCATGTAATCGGGTAAGCAAGCAAAGCCATCACCTAATACTAAGTGATGTCCTAACATACGAGTATGAACATCTCTCAAAAGATATAAATAAGTTGCCACTCTTTGAACCCTTACCTTTAGAAACAATAATTTTCTCTTTTCAATAAAGTTATTCGCTATATTAAAGAAAAACACATGCAGAGAACCGGTGTCCAAAAACTTTTAAGTTATTCAAACTCAACAATATTTTATTCATTTAGGTTATAAAGTAATAAAGTTAGAAATTACATTTACATTCTGTCCAAGATTTTGAATTAAGATTTGAATAAGCGAAATAAAAAGTTACGCCTTTATTCTTCAGTCATCATAAATGTCTGAATTTTCTATTCAGATATTATTTTGAAGAAGTTAAAGTTTGAAACCGCGTGGGACTGCTCGTTTTATTGAACACTAGATGCGCTCCGCGGTATTACCCGCATATATCATTATGGTTGCTATGCAAGTGTGTTATGCATAGCAACCTGTCAAGTTTTGACAGGAGATAAACATTGATAAATCATATCATCTACGATTTATGTATTTTTATATATTTAATCACTTAGCTTTCGCTCGTTAATCTCGATTATTGCAGTAAAAAGTAGCATGTGTTATTCTGATATATAAGTTATTTATATGTAAAGTTTAATCCAAATCCGTTGAGAAGTCTTTGCGTGAAAGAGCAACAAACATACATACACACATACATAATCACAAACTTTCGCGTTTATAATATTAGTAGGATATTTCTTACTAGCTACTACTTTCCGCGTGGTGACGGATTAAGAGTACAGAGTGTCACCACCCCCTATTCATCCCGCGGGTGTCGTAAAAGGCGACTAAGGGATAAACTACGCAAGACAACATCAATGCAAAGAGAAGGAAAACTTGAAACCAACCCTATACTTATCCGTCTGGCCAGCGTGGTATAGTAGGCCAAAACCTCCTTTCTAAGGAGAGGCCTATGTCCAGCAGTGGACTGTTGAAGGCTGTTGATGATGATGATTACTTACTAGCTGAGTCCCACAGTGTTACCTGCAGTTATTGTTGTCAATCTCGAGGAGTGAAGCTAGTGTTATATAAGTCCCCAACCCAAACTCAGCCAGCATGGGAATGTATTAGCTGACTCGAAGACATAGCCGTCTCCTGAGAGTAGACCCCAGCCCAGCATTACGACATGATGGATTGTTGATGATGATAATCTAAACTTCTGTATCCATACTTAACATTAAAAATTCAAAAGTCTGTCTGTCTGTTACGCTTCAGGGTTTAATATACAGAAAAAAATGCAACGGACACAAAGAACACCCAGACTCAAAACAATAATTCTTGAACTCGAAGTCAGGTCTAATTTAGGATTCGAACTAACAATACTTGGCGCAGTAAGGCCAACCGTACATTGGTATAAAAATATCATCTTTCTAGCCATTATTCCCAAGTTTATTTGGGGTCGGCTACTAGTTCAACCGATTTTACCTGAATATCAGTTTTTCAACGGAGCGATTGGCATCGGAACTCCGCAACCCTAAGGGAGAACTGAAATTCGGAGATTGAACTAGTTGTCAATATATTTGAGGGCACTAACTTCCCAATAACGATTGCCATAGATTTTCAGTGGTATAAAAATATAAATTAGAAAATTCTTTTATACAACAAAGTTATGAATACAACGGTATTTTCAAGCCAAACCACATTACTTATACTAAGTTAAATTACTGACGTATATCTCATGTTCAAAGCATATTCAAGTTTTTTATTTTCAAGGTAGCAATTGCCTGAAATTAGGTCAAGTACATATCTTGGGCAGTTTAATTGAATTGTGTAAAGAAAATATAATTAAAAATATTCAAGTACAAAGTTACAAATATAGTCCGTAGCGACTTATTGGCTAGCGATTCACAGTGTAAACTTTTAACTTTTAGCGGATGCCACACGTTGGTGACTATGTCGGACTCGAACCGAATAAAACCGCACGCCGTCTCGGGTACTATGAGTCGGAGAACCAGGTATACATTCGAAAGGAAGTCCCTGGAACCGAACGATAACACGTTAACAGAGAACGATAACATATTATATTCATCTTTAAATATCTATACTACTAGCGGTAGTATACTTATTAGTGTATAATTATTTTTATTATAAATATATTAATATATGAAATATAAAAAAGGTATAACTTCAAATAAAAGTTAAATTTGTGAGTTTGTAAGGTTTTAATGGGCATTCTTTGGATCTACTGAATCGGTTATGAAATTTCTAACACCATTTCAGAACTACATTATTTATAAGTATCCTAGCCTATATAGTGTATGGCCTTAACCCTCTCCTGTGCGGAGACCTGAGCCCGATAGTGGGACATTATGGGTTTATTGGTTTATTGACTGCCTTGTTGGTCTAGTGGTCAGCGTATGCGGCTACTGATCAAGAGGTCTCGGGTTCGATTCCCCGAGTCGGACTAAATATTTGTGTGATCCACAAATGTTTGTTTCGGAGTTTGGGTGTTTTTATATAATACTAGCTTTCACCCGCGGCTACGCCCGCGTCTATGTCGGTTATCGCGTTAAAAAGTAGCCCATGCCCTCTCTCAAGTTTAGACTATGGCTGGGTAAATAATTTAATTTTAAATGGTGCAGTGGTTATTAGGTTTATCGCGATCAGACAGACTGACGCGGCGGAGGACTTTATTTAATAGCTAGCTGCGCCCCGCGGGTTCACCCGCGTGATTATAGAAAATTGTGAGAATAATTATTAGAATGTATCTATTTTATTTCTTCATAATTTTTTCAATGTTTCGTATTATTCTTCTATTCAGGACTGAGACAAATCCAACAAATTAAAATCATGAGTTGTCCAGTTACGTGTTAAAACAACTGTTTTATACAATATGTAATCTATGTAAATGAACCAAATGTAAATGAATTTTGGTATACATATTTATGATGAAAACGCTACTGTATCTTTAATTTGTAAGGATAATTTGGTTTGTTTAGTTAGATTTAGCTATTGTAATATACTCCTATAAACTATGTTAAAAGATTTATTTTGTTCTGCATAAACATGCAATTTTTTCGATTTAGAAACGCGTGAGCAAGCAACGTAGAGTTGGCCGTGAAAAAACATGGTGTGCCCAAATGTATGCCCGCTACCTTTAAGGTTTGACCCTGCGATTTGTTGATAGTCATGAAACTGCAGACGTTTAAAGTTAAATGGCAAATTATTGGGAATGATTGGAATACGCGGTATAAGAACATTGTCTCACTTGCATTCTCCAGTCAAGATTGTAGCCTTCACAATATGCCTACCTAGTTCAGTATAACACATAGGCTACTTTTTACTTCAATAGTCAATATAAACGGGCTAAAGCTAGGTTATTATAAAAATATACTAAATCGTAGATGTCAAAATGTATCACTGTTTATCTCCTGTCAAAAGTTCACAGGTTGCTAGGCATAACACACTTGCATAACAACCATAATGATGATTTGTAAATGGCTAATTTAAAAATATAAAAGTGCATTAGTAGAAGATATCTTCCACAAATTTGAAAGGTTGGATGAAATCAACGATGATCTATGTTTGAATGAAGTACTGACACTTATTAAGGATAAAATCATTAATTTCCGGGAAGAAATTGACCGACTTTGTATGCATTCACCGCAGTATCGAGGGGAGCTGTCGACTGATTTGATCAAAGAACTAAGCTACGATACCGCTTTATAAGATGCTCAGATACGCGAAACTGAACCACACCTGCTACCCGAGCAAAAAGAAATACATAAAAAAATATTACAACGCATTGAGCTTGGTGAAGGCGGCCTTTTCTTTCTCGATGCCCCGGGGGGTACAGGCAAAACATTTTTGCTTTGCTTCTAGCAAAAATTCGTCAAGATCGCAATGTTGCATTAGCAGTGGCGTCCTCCGGGATCGCTGCTACATTACTGAGTGGTGGACGGACTGTACACTCGGTTTCTAAATTACCTCTTAATCTGGCGAGTGAAGAAATCCCAACGTGCATCATTAGTAAGAGCAGTGCCCGCGGCGCTCTGTTGCAGCAATGTAAACTGATTGTATGGGACGAATGCACAATGTCACACAAACGTGCCATCGAAGCGCTTGACCACTATCTACAAGACATTTAAAGCAATTGGAGATTGATGGGAGGTGTGGTTGTGTTATTGGCAGGAGATTTCAGACAGACTTTACCTGTTATCGAAAGAGCTACCGCAGCAGACAAGATTAATGCATGTTTGAAAGCATCATATCTGTGGACTAAGGTTGAAAAGCTTCATCTTACCACTAACATGTGAGTCCAGATATTCAGCGATGTCGATTCAGGAGTATATGCACAAAAACTCCTAGACATTGGTGAAGGCCGCCTACACGCCGACCAAGAAGGTATGGTACTTTTCACAAACCAATTTTGCCATGTCGTGGAGTCGGAAGCCGATCAGCTCATTGATCAAGTTTTTCCGAAATTGCAGCAACATATTCTTGACGAAAAGTGGCTATATGATAGAACTATACTGGCACCAAGAAATGAGACTGTTGCAAAAATAAATAAATAAATTTTGGACCAAATAACCGGCGAAATGTCAGTATATAATTCCATCGACACAGCCATGTCATCCGACGACACTACGAGCTGCCCAGTAGAGTTTTTAAACTTTTTGGAGCTATCTGGGGTGCCATCACATAAGCTGGAATTAAAAGTAGGTGTACCCGTTTTGTTAATGCTAAACTTGGATGCGCCAAGATTATGCAACGGTACCCGGTTGCGAGTCACTGAACTAGGTAGGCATATTGTGAAGGCTACAATCTTAACTGGAGAATGCAAGGGAGACAATGTTCTTATACCGCGTATTCCAATCATTCCCAATAATTTGCCATTTAACTTTAAACGTCTGCAGTTTCATGACTATCAACAAATCGCAGGGTCAAACCTTAAAGGTAGCGGGCATACATTTGGGCACACCATGTTTTTTCACGGCCAACTCTACGTTGCTTGCTCACGCGTTTCTAAATCGAAAAAATTGCATGTTTATGCAGAACAAAATAAATCTTTTAACATAGTTTATAGGAGTATATTACAATAGCTAAATCTAACTAAACAAACCAAATTATCCTTACAAATTAAAGATACAGTAGCGTTTTCATCATAAATATGTATACCAAAATTCATTTACATTTGGTTCATTTACATAGATTACATATTGTATAAAACAGTTGTTTTAACACGTAACTGGACAACTCATGATTTTAATTTGTTGGATTTGTCTCAGTCCTGAATAGAAGAATAATACGAAACATTGAAAAAATTATGAAGAAATAAAATAGATACATTCTAATAATTATTCTCACAATTTTCTATAATCACGCGGGTGAACCCGCGGGGCGCAGTTAGCTATTAAATAAAGTCCTCCGCCGCGTCAGTCTGTCTGATCGCGATAAACCTAATAACCACTGCACCAATTAAAATTAAATTATTTACCCAGCCATAGTCTAAACTTGAGAGAGGGCATGGGCTACTTTTTAACGCGATAACCGACATAGACGCGGGCGTAGCCGCGGGTGAAAGCTAGTAAGCTATATTACTGTAAAGTTTCATCCAAATCCGTTGAGTAGTTTTTGCGTGAAAGAGCAACAAACATACACACATACACACATACTCACAAACTTTCACGTTTATAATATTAGTAGGATGTATGTATTTGCGAAAAAAAAAGTATGTTTATGTATTAATATCAGTTATCTAGTACCCATAATACAAGCTCTGCTTAGTTTGGGACTAGATGGCGTTGTTTGTAAGATGTCCGAAAATATAAAAAAAAAAAATAAACTTAAAATAATTAATTAATTATATTTACATACATATTAACCCTAAAAATGATTACTGAGATGTTGCGATGCGATGAAGGTTAGCACCATATTAACATGTTTACAATACATAAAACTGTACTTTTAACTTAGTTAACAATTCAGTTTAGATTCAAATTAAAGTTCTAAAAAGTCGTAAAAAACAAAAAAAAATTGTTATAACGGTACATAAATAAAACGATTTACTGAAAGTCAAATCCGCGGCCATATTGTTTTGCCCAAAGCGATACGGAGTAAAACTCATTTTATTTAACTTTCATCAAAGAAAAGTTACAATCAAATATTTATATTTAAAATTATAAATTTGTTTCTAATTATTTTTATATTATTACTGTTATCGTGTAAAGAGCTTGTGGCCAGGGCTGTCTTTAACTATGCGGGGGGCTCTAGGCACACAAGAGTTTACGGGCCCCAAAGTATTGTGTGTCTATATTTACCACTAAATTACTATTTTTTGTAAAAAAAAACTATGTGCCTACAATATCTTTCAAGACTATATGTGTGACAGAAACAAAATTGGGGGGCCCCTGACAATGGTGGGCCCTGGGCACAGGGCCTGCGTGCCCTTATGGTAGAAACAGTAATGATTGTTGCATAGAAGTAGTCAAGTAGGTTAGAATATTACGAAGTTTAGCTAGCCTGTGGTCAGGACTTCACATTGAGACTCCTCCATTTCTAGAGAACATAATTCTTATGCATCGCAAGAGTAAAAACTACGTGCTCGTTTCTTGTTTGTTCTCCGTAGTATATTGGTCTGAGACCAAGATCATACTTTTAGCAACATCAATAGATGTTATGTTGAAATTTAAGAAGTGACTCCATAGAAAAAAAATAAACAATAACATTAACCGTACTATAGATGATTTTGAGTGCAAACACCATCTATGTGTCTCAATCATGATATTATTTCATTTAATTACTTATTTTTTGTCAGATTATCTAAATAAGTTTAATAATGTGTCTACATAAAGCCTTATGTGATTCCAATCTCCCCTCAGTTCACTTCAAGGAAAAACCTTGTTATAAAGCCGATATTACACGGATCAGTTTCGGTTCAATAAATCAAATCAAATCAAATCAAATCAAATCAAATCAAATTTTGATTTGATTTGATTTGATTTGATTTGATCTTTCAAAAGTGCCATTGTATGGTTTATTTCAAATAAAATGGTTTGCCATTTTATTTGAAATAAACCATACAACGGCACTTTTGAAACGTCAAGTAGTCAGTCAGTAGTCAGTCGTGAAGCTAATCGTCTGTTCCAATTCGTAGATCCTATGGAGAAGAACAGACAAGAAACTCCATGGACACTCTTTTCCAACATTGTTTTTACAATTTTTGGTTTCATTGTTTAAGGCATTTTATTAAATGTGAGGACAATGTAACGATGCTGGTAACTGATGATGTAGTGTCCAAAAACAATTAAACAATAAATAGAAGTTGTGAGATGACCAGCCCCGACTTTTAATTCCATTGCTTCAATGGCATTGTCATATCTAAACACATTTCAATTTGATTGTCCAATATCATTGACAGTTAAGATTTATTATTAACTTTCAATGCAATGGAATCAATATGAAGGTGACCAGTACTCGTGAATACGAACAACTTTTCGTATGAAATCAACTTACCAATTCGTTAAAAAAATGCTGTTTCATTAGGTACATAACTACATACCTGCTCGATCAAAATATATCGAACAGCAGATTTTAGTTTCGAGGAGGAAAGTTGGTCTCACATAAAAAAATGTTCGTATTCATGAGTTCTGTCATCAGTCAATATTTTTTTTACTATTTAACTCATTTATTAAATAGTCACAAATTAGTGAAACACCTGCACGTATGATTTGATGCAACATCGCTAGGCAAATGAACATTGAATGACTTGTTGAATGTTTTGTGTGTAAATAAGAAATGCGTGCAATGTTCAAAGCTTTTCAATGGAATTGCTGTCAATTTGGTTGATCCGTGTAATATCGCCTTAATGAAAAGATTCGTATCAATTGATTGCTTTCATCTAGGTATCTAGTCAACTAGATAAACATTCTAGAGAGTTTATATAAAACCGTATAAACACTTGAAGATGTAGGAATTTCAAAGTATTGGAGGCCTACATTTTTTTTTCGTAACTAGATGAAAACACTTTCAACACTTTCAGAGTTAAGACGTACGTTGATCTAATTCATACTGCTCTAAGGGTGTGAAGCGTGGAAGGTCACCAAGAACATCTCGCATTGGCTCCAAGTCTTCGTCTTTTTTACTAATTCTCGGTATTTGCAGCCCGAAAGAATCTCGAACGAACATCTCATACAGCACTACCGTGAAATGCCAATCGACCTACACGTACTCCGTGGGGATTCCAATCATATCGCCAAACAGGCGCTCGCTTGAATTCCTCAAGGGAAAAGAAAATGTAACCATCTCAAGCAGACGAGACGAAGAACGAGGAAACACGTGTTGCATGATTGAAATTCGAATCTCACCTCTCACATTCTGCTCCATCATCTCTTTGGGGCAAAGGATCATAGTCTAGTCTATCGGCTATATTTTATCACTTCCTTCTAATGTAGAAGAGTGTTAGATACCTTAAGTATGCAAAGGTCTTTTATTTAGAGTATTTTTGTATACTGTATGTAATAGTAGTGCACTGTAATGGAACATTCCATGACAGAAGTCCACAGGTTTAAAACCTATACAGGACAACACGTGTTGGTCTCGGAAGCCACCGCTTCAGAGTGGTTGACATACACTCTCAAACTAAACGGTTCGGCTCTTCCTTTCTGTGCCGAGCAGTTAAAACCTGGAACTCTCTACCAGCGCATGTGTTTCCATCTTTCTATGACCCCAGGTCCTTCAAGCGGGGCGTGAAAAAGTATCTAACTAAGCCGCTATAGTGTGGGTCACTGTGCTGCACTATCCGTTCTGGCAGTGAGGACGGTGGTCGCCACTTCTGGATTATTCTCATGCTTTCCATCAGGCAGAGCAGAGTCATTTTGGCAGTATATATAAAAAAAAAAACTATATACCACCTTATTCTTGGCTCAGATACGACTGATGATCTTATCAACAAATTCAAATTCAAATTCAAAATTATTTATTCACTTAGGATGCAATACATCTCTTGTGACAGGTCAAGATTCTACATGTACATTTATGCCATGTTCGCAAACAATAGGTAGAGCCGGAGAAAAGAACATGGCAATAAAAACTCGCGGCCACTCCTTTCAAATCGCCAATGTTTACATAGTTTTAATGTGTTAATATAATAAACCTGATATGGGGGTAAGGTGCTGCCACTAATATACTATACACCATGTTAGAGGACTGATGCAAATTATAGTGATTAAAAATTAGAACTTATGGTAATTTAAAAAAAAAAAAAAAAACAACAGCCTCAGTGGGTACAACATAGTAGGAGCATCTACTTACAACAAAGGTAAAAACTATATGTGCTCAAATATTGGCCAAATTACTGGTAACAAAAGATTAAATATAAAATATTAATTATAAGATCAAAAGAAAGAGAAGAATGGCCTTTATTAGTCACGTAGAATCTTTACTTACAAAAGTAAAATCATGTTCTTAAACAATGTGATAACAACATTCACATGAGTAGAATAAAATGATAAGGAGCAAGTAGTCAAAACCATTTTTCTTTATCATTTAAAAATTCGTCAACTGTATAATAACCTTTACGTATAAGATAAGTTTTGACTACATTTTTAAACTTTTCCACTGATAGACTCATAACACTAGCTGGTAACCTATTAAAAAATCGCACGGAAAGACCCATAAATGAATTATGCGTTTTATGTAGCCTATGATATTGACCTACTAATTTATGCTTATGTCTCGTGTTCACCGAGTGAACGTCACTATTCCTGTGATATAAATGCATATTTTGTTTTATAAACATAATGTTTGCAAATATATATTGTGATGCAACTGTCATAATGCCTATCTCTTTAAACTTTTCTCTAAGGGAAACTCGTGCACCTAGTTTGTAAATCGCACGCACTGCACGTTTTTGGAGAATGAAAATTGTTTGAATATCAGCTGCCTTGCCCCATAGCAGAATGCCATACGACATGACGCTGTGGAAATAACCGAAATATACTAGCCTTGCTGTTTCCACATCCGTAAGCTGCCTGACTTTGCTGACAGCATACGCTGCAGAACTGAGTTTCCCTGCGAGACACGATATTTGGGCGCCCCACTGTAACTTACTATCTAAAGTAATTCCCAAAAAAACCGTTGAATCAACAAAATTAATAACTTCATTGTTTAAAACTAAATTTGTACTCTTATTCCTTACATTTGGCAAACTAAACTTAATACATTTGGTTTTTTTAGAATTCAAAAGCAAGTTATTTGATGTAAACCAGTCAAGGACTAATGCGAGGGACCTATTTACTTCGTCAGAGTAATCGTTTTTGCGATTGGTTTTGAATATAAGAGAAGTGTCATCAGCAAATAGAACAATATCGCATAACTTACTAGTAAAAAATGGCAAATCGTTTATATACACCAAAAATAAAAAGGGACCCAGAATTGAGCCTTGTGGCACGCCCATACTCACTGGTGATCCGGAGGACCTTATTCCATTAATATCAACATACTGTATTCGCTCACTAAGATAAGAAGCAACAAGATTAAGCGCTGTACCTGTTATGCCATAATGCCTAAGTTTCAGCAGAAGTGTACTATGCATCACACAATCAAATGCTTTTGAGAGATCGCAGAAAACACCAATGGCGTCCTGCGAGTTTTCCCAGGCACTATATATATGTTTAAGTAGTTTAGAGCCTGCGTCTACTGTTGAGCGACCCTTTGTGAATCCATATTGTTCACTATGCAGTAGATTATTAGAATTAAAATGTGTTTCTAATTGCATTAGTATGGCTTTTTCAAAGATTTTACTAATAGCTGGTAAAATAGAAATAGGTCTAAAATTACTAGGGTCGCTTTTTGAACCGGCTTTAAACAAAGGAATTACTTTACTGTGTTTCATCAAATCAGGAAACACACCGGTATCAACACATCGATTAAATATTGTTGCTAAATGTGGTGCTATCTTAATAATAATGCCATTAATTAATTTAACAGAAATACCCCATAAATCTGCTGTCTTTTTGCAATTAATTGACTTAAATATTTTTATTATGTCAGTGGGGTTTATAAAATTAAAACTGAATGGTACAGTACACTCTTTCACACTGCCTCTCATAAGTGATTGAGCATCAACCGGACATGATCTTAGGGAGCTGGTTGCATTTTTAGGTATATCAGCAAAGAAATTATTAAATGTTTGCGCCAGGTCTAAATTGTCAGTTACAGTTTTATCACCAATACTTAATTCAAAATCATGTTCACGTGGCTTGACCCGCCCAGATTCAGCATTAATCATGTTCCAAGTGGCTTTAATTTTATTCTCTGCTTGTTTAATATTTTTACTTAAATATAAAGACTTGGCAGCAGCGCAAGTCTTTTTAAATACTTTGGAATAGTTTTTAACATATTGAACAAACTTATGGTCAAAATTATATTGTTTCATGCCATACAATTCATACAACTTAGCTCTACTTATTTGTATGCCAGTAGTTGCCCAATCACAAAAGCTAATTTTTATATTTTTATAAAAAGTCTTAGTTGTGAATATTTTATTAAATTCCGATTTGATCATGTTAAACAAAGACGCGTAAAGGTAGTTCGGATCATCCTGACTAAAATCTATATTGGTGATACGGACAGAAACATTTTCATTAAATTTGTTTAGGCGAGCTGTACTCATTGGCCTACAGGTGATCTTATTTACTTTAGCCACTGTATGAATAGGAAAAGTGACTTTCTGTCCACAGTGATCGGATGTTAAATCACTCAATATAACCTCATTATAATAACTACAGTTGCAAAAAATATTATCTAAGCAAGTAGCAGAATGTGATGTTATCCTTGTGGGTGCACAAAACAAATGTTTTAAATTAAATGATTTAAATAAAGTACATAATCTAATACACATAGGTGACTGTTCTAGTATATTAACGTTGTAATCACCACATACTACTACATGCTTTTTACCATAACTAAGTACTTTAAGTACATCTTCCATTATATTCTCGAATAAATTAAAGTCACTCTGTGGTGGACGGTAAACACAAACAATAATATGCTCCTTTAATTCTACAGATGAGAGTTCTATAGTACGTTCGACAGAACGAGCAACAATATCCTTGCGTTCTTTACTATTTACACTATTAGAAACAAAAATCATAGAGCCACCATGTATAGCTTTCTTCCTGATGAATTTGCTTACCATACTATAATATTCATTATTAAAAATCAGTTCATCGTTTTTTAACCAGTGTTCTGTGACACAGAAAACATCAACAAGGTGGGTCTTTAAAAATAATTCTATTTCCTGAAATTTGCCCGATAAGCCCTGAATATTTTGGTGTACTATGGTTAGACTACCAGTTCGCTTATCCGTTGTCTCATTTACTAGTTTAAACTAGGAGCTACATTATTGATCCTAGCAGAATTGGCACAAAAAAGCGATTGCTTTGATACACTATTTGTATCAGAGTCAGCATATACATTAAAAGATTGCTGTGATACACAATTTGTACCAGAGTCAACGTGTATATTAAATGCTAATAATTTAGCAACCTGTCGCTTATAAATAGAAGACAAATACATAGTATTTTTTGTTAAAATAAAGTTACGAATAAATTTATTCGTGTCGAAAAATAGTATAAACTTACCATACTGGTAAGTCGCGTTGTATAATAACAAATTCAAGCTCTGTATGTGCTTGTTGTGTATATCAGATACAGACTGTGAGTAAGGTAGACCACATATAATAAATTTACAACCTACTTTTTCATTAATGGATATCATAGACTCTGTTAAATTAATTATATCTCTCTTGGTAGCTGAGAAGCTATCACCGAACAATACAATAACCGTTGATTGGTCATCTAAACTAATGCTATTTAATTTACTAATTAAACTACTATACTTTGCTCCTGGTGAACAATAATTTGTGACCTTATAGTTTAAGTGACCTTTAATTAACTTTCCAAAATCTATTCCCAGCTGATCGGAAAGAATTACAACTTGTTTCTCTGTAACAGTATTATCTAAAGATTGTGAAATATTTAACAATCCGCCATCACAATCAGACTCACTGTGAGTACTGTTATGCAAATTTGATGTATTTGTGAGTGTATTCACAATGTTTGTGGGTGTAACAGACTGTGGTAGCGAGCAATTGTAGCAAAGATTGTTTTTGATAAGAGAAGTTAATTGATCTGTATTCTCTCTTGCTACTTTGGCTACTTCCTCATACTTGAGAATGTATTGTTGTGTTTCTGATTCGTGTTCAAGTATGAGTGATGACAGACGTGAGTGTAAGTTGGTAATTTGAGCATTGAGCTCCTGAGTGTGTTGGTCATACATCAATCTGCTGGCAACTAATTGTTTGTGACAGGTATCTAACTGTGACTGTAGTTTTTCTTGTAGATTTAATGACTCAGATTGACTCTTCGACAAAGTTGTAAGCTTTCCTAACCGACTACACTTAACCTTTAGATTCTTAATTAATCTATTTAATTTTGAATATTTCCTACGTTTTTTAAGGCTAAATAATTTAAACTTATTTTCACATTTAACACCTAAGAGTTCGCTAAAGAGATTTTGTGTTGCTTGACTGTTTGTTGCCTGTATTGTTTCTTCTAAAGAAGTAATGGTCATTTGAGCTTCTTGTAGTTCGTGTTCCAATTCTGCCATACGGCTCAGAGACCTTGTATAGATGTAATTGCAGTCACCAAAACTTTCCACTTCTGCTGCGAGACGATCACGCTGGTCTTTGATATCCAAAGTTTGAACGTGCAGGTCTGTCAATTGATTTTTCAAGTCACGTACTATCTCATTGTTCCTTACAATCTCCTCTTCATAATCGGAGCGCTCGGTCAATAGCTGCATGTTGTCTTCTTTACATTTTTTCAACTCAAGCAACGCTAATTTCAGCTTGTTTTCCATGTCCCTTACTGTTGCCTTACGTGTCATGATGTGCATACTCATGGTCACAGCTGAAGATTTTACCACTAGACTCCTGTAATACAATAAAGAAAGGTAAGTACAAGACAGAAAAAAGTTTGAACTATAAAAATGAGAAGGAGGTAGGTAGAAATTATTTAAGATTATAAACTAAATACAAAGGGAAATTGAAATACTAATGAATTCAACTGTAGAATATAAGCAAGATGTTAAATTGTTAAAAATATATTATAGACTAAAAACAACAAAAAAGTTGAGGATTCACAATACTAGTGGATTAATAAAATTCCTGAGTAGAAGTATGTATTTCAATACTTACTGAACTATTGAAGACTTACATACAAAGTTTTATTTCTAAATGGTAAAAATAAGGTGTTAGTTACCTATTTGTTTAGTAAGTTTGTGTGTAATCGAATGTGTGAGGCAAATTGTTTTCAGTCTTCAATTCTACTTCCACAATTTGTCAAGCAGAAAGAGATAAAACTGTGCCAATGAGTAAATGAAGAAGCTCATGCACAGATGAGACATGTGTTTATGTGCTTGTGGAGTATTAGTTAGTATCAAATAAGTCAAATACTCCCCAGATTGTAATGATGAACTTTTCAAATTCAAATTCATCCGTTGGCAGCAGGGATGACCGGCAAGTTAGTTTGTTTTTCGGAGATGACTCACTTTACACACAGATTTCAACAATTGACACTTATTATTAGTTATTAATTATCACTAAGAACTATAATAAAGACTTATAACTAATTTAATTACAAATAAAAGTTAATTTTAATTTTAAGATTCACAAATTTACGTCTGACATTTTACACGGTTGCCAGACCAGGCCATTCAATTAGTTCTTTTCCTTTGAATTAAAACTTAGCAAACTACTTATTAGTACACATATAAACGTACTACATCAAGCACATAACTTTAGTGAGTGTGCAAATGAAAGCAGCATGTAAATTTATGCTACAAACTACATACATGACATGCTCTATCACGGAAATACACGTCCAACAAAAAAGATTTCCTTAAACACAACCAAAAAATATACATTTTATGGTAGTTAATGTGACATAACACTACGGCCACACCGTGTCAGTGAAATATAAACACGCTAATATTTGCTCACGGTGACGAACGATAAAATGTTAATTACAAATTTAGTTATATACATTACGTATTCCAAAGATGCGAGTTGTTTGGTAGAGACATTGAAAACGTAATGTAATGTTCAATGTTATTAGACTTCAGAGCCGAAGCAGACTCTGAATGTCATATTAACAGCACAGTGGTTATTCGACGAATGACAAGCTATAAAGCACAAACGCATAACAAGAAAGCTTTGAAATGCAAATGGCTATCAATAGTCAAATACTTTCAGATAAAGTTATGGTAAAATTAATTGAAGTATGAATTATGGCGTCAATTTCAACACCTCATTAATTTTCATGTCGGTTAGAACAGTTAAGAGTTTTCCATGTCCTTCATCGAGAAGCAAAATATTTCAATGTTAAATTTGATTGTAATAAATAAATAATAAATAAATATTTTGGACATCGTACACACAACATCATCTAGTCCCAAAGTGAGCAGAGCTTGTGTTATGGGTACGAGACAACTGATATAAATACATAAACATACTTTTTTTTGTAAATACATACATATTAAACATAGAAAAACACCCAGACTCCGAAACAAATATTTGTGGATCACACAAATATTTGGTCTGACCCGGAAATCGAACCCGAGACCTCTTGATCAGCTAGCCACTAGACCAACAAAGCAGTCAAAATAATTAATTGCAGCGGGTTAATCGTGAAAACGTAACAAAGTTACTTTCGAATGAATGAACATGATTTAATATATTAACGTGTCCTAGAAATAACCTATATTAATACTTGTTACAAAACGACCCAAAAGGGCAACTTCAAAATTTACTTCCAAATCCCAATCAGTTTAAGAAGCGGACCGGTTGGTTTAAAATGTGCGAACGGTGTATTGGTTTTATAGAACACTTTAGAGAAGTGCCACTCTGACGTTTTTCGATTGAACAATTATCTAAAATACGTGTCCATTTAGAATTGGGTTTATTTTTGTTTGTGATAGAACTTTTTGAATAGAAAGAAAAATATTTTCAAACACTTGCAAATCAGATGGACCTGAAATAACATGGTCCGGGTTCTCCTCAGGGCACCTGAGACCGGCCGTCGGGGTATTTTTCTAGTGGAATCACCACATACCTCAGTCCCCGAGGAGCCGGCGATCCGAAGGGATTTTAACACCCCGTCAACA
This sequence comes from Phragmatobia fuliginosa, assembly GCA_932526445.1. NCBI lineage: Eukaryota > Metazoa > Arthropoda > Insecta > Lepidoptera > Erebidae > Phragmatobia > Phragmatobia fuliginosa. The sequence goes on along the minus strand of OW052057.1, from coordinate 59,319,233 downwards.
AAAAAAAAGGTTAAGTTACTGTAACTAACACAATATGGATTCAGAGTTCGAAATAAATAAATTGAAAATATGATTTAGATCTTACTAGCCATTGAAAAACTAATACATAAATAGAAAAGTACAACACTGCCTGAGGGAGGTATTTCACAGACACATAAACATAGTATACTGGCAATTTTCCCTCCTTTCCAAACAGAAATAATCTCAGAGATAAGATTTTTATTTATTTTGTATGTAGAACAAAAACGCTCATCTTCTTTGTTTTCTCAAACAATATAGGCATGTTGTTGCGAAAGAACCAAATTAGATTCTGTTGCTTAATTAAAATAGCGGTATGCTTCTACAGATACGTTCTCCTAAATCCGTACAGTTTGTTCGTGTAGAATTTACGTATTATTCTATAGAAGCGCTTATATAACAAGTAGCAGAGACCCAGCAGTTATTCTTTCGGTCAGAGTGTCGTCAAGATTGGTTCAGTCATTTGAGAGATTAAAAGAAAAAAACTCTAAGGGTTTTAAGGACGATTTTTCTATTTAGATATCCGTTTGCGAGTTCCTTGAGCCCCTGCAGCTGCGAAGAAAATCCTCCTCCAGTGCAATCCTGTATCGCTTACATCATGGAGAGTGTTTTGATGTTCCAACTGGTCCCTCTTCCCCTTTCCTATACAGGTCTCGGAAGCCACCGCTTCAGAGTTGTTGACATATGCGCTCAAACTAAAGGGTTCGATTTTTTTTTCTGTGCCGAGCAGTTAAAACCTGGAACTCTCTACCAGCAAATATGTTACCTTCCTTCTATGACCCCGGGTCCTTAAAGCGGGGCGTGAAAAGCATCTTACTAAGCCGCCATAGTGTGGGTCACCATGCTGCACTGTCCGCTGTGGCAGTGAGGAAGGTGGCCGCAACTTCTAGATTTTGATTATGTTTTCCATCAGGCTGGGCAGAGCCATTTTGGCAGCTAATCTATTAAAAAAACAAGCACATATCGTTTTAAAGGTATTCTCTTTGATTAGTTTTGATTCGTGTAAGATGTTACATGCTGAGGAAACCGTTCAATTTCAGCGCTGATGATACTGAACACGATGTCTGCATTCAATAACAGCAGTGTATATCTACAGACTGTTCATCGATGCCATCCTTGATCTCGTTTTAGTAGCTTACAAATCTAATATAATTTGAATACCTCTATATTTCAGTTGTAGACTTATGTCTTTAATTACATTTCCACACACAAAGCGCCCATAAAAATGAACACACGCAATAAATTACATGAGAGTGTCAACAAATTGTTTACCTTTGTGCTGTAATAATAAGTCTCAAAATAGGTACAACTTAATTTGTTGTTGTGAGTTTGTAATAAAGTCTTTATAATAAATAGAACTGAGATTACTATTACCCAACAACGATGCCTCATCTAAAATTTACTTAAGCTAAGATCGAATGGTCTCTAATTATGTACTAGTATTAAAATCTGCTAATTAAAAAAGCTTTCAGAAGGATAGAGAACCTAACCAACCTCTCCTTACTCCTTCTTCTTCTTCAATAATAACCAGCCTACCAAACCTGGTATTGTATTTTACACAACAGAAATACTTTCTTGATTGTCTCCAACGACGTAATTAGCACTAATCGTCTTAAAAAGTTAACGCCGTCATCTATTTTCTGAGATCCTTCTGTCAGAAGGAAAATAAGGAAAAAAATTGTATATTTTTAAAGTTATAACGAAGCGTGGAAGAATTATGAGCTGTTGTAAGTGACAAATTGTTCCCTCCACCTACAACATAAATACGATCGTTACTTTACTCCGAGCCTATTGATTTGCTTCAAGTTTAATTTTGAAGAAAAACAAATACATGGGTTGAGTGACTTTTGGAGATTTTATTTAAATTCTAATTTGTGTAAGTCACAATCCGTGTGGTGACGGATTAAGAATACAAAGTGTCTCCACCCCTATTCATCTCACGCGGGTGTCGTAAGAGGCGACTAAGGGATAAACTACGCAAGACAACATCAATGCAAAGAGAATGAAAACCTGAAATCAACCCTTTTTTTTTTTTTTTTTTTTTTAACGTGTGGAAATCCCCGCGGACCGTCACCCCGTCGGGGGTTACGGCGGGGTGGTGTGTCGGACTCGAACCGACTAAAACCACACGGTGTGACCCTCTCTGCGCCTTTGTATTGGAAGGAGTCCAGGGAGGGGATTTCCTTCTGGACTCCAACCGGCGCCTGCCCGCACTGTTGCGGGCACCATCTCAAAATTGTTGGCCTCCACTGCGGACGGATGGGAAACCCGTCCCGCCCATCCGCGGCCACTCTCAGGGCGGCATGAGACGCAGGTATGCGCGCCTACGCCGCCCCGGGCGCCGGCGGCGGATCGGGTTTCCCATCCGTCCGCAGTGGAGGCCAACCGCGAGGGGGCGACGTCCGCGTGTGACCGGACGTTGCCTAATTAGAGAGTAAAATTTTGAGATGGTGCCCGCAACAGTGCGGGCAGGCGCCGGTTGGAGTCCAGAAGGAAATCCCCTCCCTGGACTCCTTCCAATACAAAGGCGCAGAGAGGGTCACACCGTGTGGTTTTAGTCGGTTCGAGTCCGACACACCACCCCGCCGTAACCCCCGACGGGGTGACGGTCCGCGGGGATTTCCACACGTTAAAAAAAAAAAAAAAAAAAAAAAAGGGTTGATTTCAGGTTTTCATTCTCTTTGCATTGATGTTGTCTTGCGTAGTTTATCCCTTAGTCGCCTCTTACGACACCCGCGTGAGATGAATAGGGGTGGAGACACTTTGTATTCTTAATCCGTCACCACACGGATTGTGACTTACACAAATTAGAATTTAAATAAAATCTCCAAAAGTCACTCAACCCATGTATTTGTTTTTCTTCAAAATTAAACTTGAAGCAAATCAATAGGCTCGGAGTAAAGTAACGATCGTATTTATGTTGTAGGTGGAGGGAACAATTTGTCACTTACAACAGCTCATAATTCTTCCACGCTTCGTTATAACTTTAAAAATATACAATTTTTTTCCTTATTTTCCTTCTGACAGAAGGATCTCAGAAAATAGATGACGGCGTTAACTTTTTAAGACGATTAGTGCTAATTACGTCGTTGGAGACAATCAAGAAAGTATTTCTGTTGTGTAAAATACAATACCAGGTTTGGTAGGCTGGTTATTATTGAAGAAGAAGAAGGAGTAAGGAGAGGTTGGTTAGGTTCTCTATCCTTCTGAAAGCTTTTTTAATTAGCAGATTTTAATACTAGTACATAATTAGAGACCATTCGATCTTAGCTTAAGTAAATTTTAGATGAGGCATCGTTGTTGGGTAATAGTAATCTCAGTTCTATTTATTATAAAGACTTTATTACAAACTCACAACAACAAATTAAGTTGTACCTATTTTGAGACTTATTATTACAGCACAAAGGTAAACAATTTGTTGACACTCTCATGTAATTTATTGCGTGTGTTCATTTTTATGGGCGCTTTGTGTGTAGAAATGTAATTAAAGACATAAGTCTACAACTGAAATATAGAGGTATTCAAATTATATTAGATTTGTAAGCTACTAAAACGAGATCAAGGATGGCATCGATGAACAGTCTGTAGATATACACTGCTGTTATTGAATGCAGACATCGTGTTCAGTATCATCAGCGCTGAAATTGAACGGTTTCCTCAGCATGTAACATCTTACACGAATCAAAACTAATCAAAGAGAATACCTTTAAAACGATATGTGCTTGTTTTTTTAATAGATTAGCTGCCAAAATGGCTCTGCCCAGCCTGATGGAAAACATAATCAAAATCTAGAAGTTGCGGCCACCTTCCTCACTGCCACAGCGGACAGTGCAGCATGGTGACCCACACTATGGCGGCTTAGTAAGATGCTTTTCACGCCCCGCTTTAAGGACCCGGGGTCATAGAAGGAAGGTAACATATTTGCTGGTAGAGAGTTCCAGGTTTTAACTGCTCGGCACAGAAAAAAAAATCGAACCCTTTAGTTTGAGCGCATATGTCAACAACTCTGAAGCGGTGGCTTCCGAGACCTGTATAGGAAAGGGGAAGAGGGACCAGTTGGAACATCAAAACACTCTCCATGATGTAAGCGATACAGGACTGCACTGGAGGAGGATTTTCTTCGCAGCTGCAGGGGCTCAAGGAACTCGCAAACGGATATCTAAATAGAAAAATCGTCCTTAAAACCCTTAGAGTTTTTTTCTTTTAATCTCTCAAATGACTGAACCAATCTTGACGACACTCTGACCGAAAGAATAACTGCTGGGTCTCTGCTACTTGTTATATAAGCGCTTCTATAGAATAATACGTAAATTCTACACGAACAAACTGTACGGATTTAGGAGAACGTATCTGTAGAAGCATACCGCTATTTTAATTAAGCAACAGAATCTAATTTGGTTCTTTCGCAACAACATGCCTATATTGTTTGAGAAAACAAAGAAGATGAGCGTTTTTGTTCTACATACAAAATAAATAAAAATCTTATCTCTGAGATTATTTCTGTTTGGAAAGGAGGGAAAATTGCCAGTATACTATGTTTATGTGTCTGTGAAATACCTCCCTCAGGCAGTGTTGTACTTTTCTATTTATGTATTAGTTTTTCAATGGCTAGTAAGATCTAAATCATATTTTCAATTTATTTATTTCGAACTCTGAATCCATATTGTGTTAGTTACAGTAACTTAACCTTTTTTTTTGTTGACGGGGTGTTAAAATCCCTTCGGATCGCCGGCTCCTCGGGGACTGAGGTATGTGGTGATTCCACTAGAAAAATACCCCGACGGCCGGTCTCAGGTGCCCTGAGGAGAACCCGGACCATGTTATTTCAGGTCCATCTGATTTGCAAGTGTTTGAAAATATTTTTCTTTCTATTCAAAAAGTTCTATCACAAACAAAAATAAACCCAATTCTAAATGGACACGTATTTTAGATAATTGTTCAATCGAAAAACGTCAGAGTGGCACTTCTCTAAAGTGTTCTATAAAACCAATACACCGTTCGCACATTTTAAACCAACCGGTCCGCTTCCTAAACTGATTGGGATTTGGAAGTAAATTTTGAAGTTGCCCTTTTGGGTCGTTTTGTAACAAGTATTAATATAGGTTATTTCTAGGACACGTTAATATATTAAATCATGTTCATTCATTCGAAAGTAACTTTGTTACGTTTTCACGATTAACCCGCTGCAATTAATTATTTTGACTGCTTTGTTGGTCTAGTGGCTAGCTGATCAAGAGGTCTCGGGTTCGATTTCCGGGTCAGACCAAATATTTGTGTGATCCACAAATATTTGTTTCGGAGTCTGGGTGTTTTTCTATGTTTAATATGTATGTATTTACAAAAAAAAGTATGTTTATGTATTTATATCAGTTGTCTCGTACCCATAACACAAGCTCTGCTCACTTTGGGACTAGATGATGTTGTGTGTACGATGTCCAAAATATTTATTTATTATTTATTTATTACAATCAAATTTAACATTGAAATATTTTGCTTCTCGATGAAGGACATGGAAAACTCTTAACTGTTCTAACCGACATGAAAATTAATGAGGTGTTGAAATTGACGCCATAATTCATACTTCAATTAATTTTACCATAACTTTATCTGAAAGTATTTGACTATTGATAGCCATTTGCATTTCAAAGCTTTCTTGTTATGCGTTTGCGCTTTATAGCTTGTCATTCGTCGAATAACCACTGTGCTGTTAATATGACATTCAGAGTCTGCTTCGGCTCTGAAGTCTAATAACATTGAACATTACATTACGTTTTCAATGTCTCTACCAAACAACTCGCATCTTTGGAATACGTAATGTATATAACTAAATTTGCAATTAACATTTTATCGTTCGTCACCGTGAGCAAATATTAGCGTGTTTATATTTCACTGACACGGTGTGGCCGTAGTGTTATGTCACATTAACTACCATAAAATGTATATTTTTTGGTTGTGTTTAAGGAAATCTTTTTTGTTGGACGTGTATTTCCGTGATAGAGCATGTCATGTATGTAGTTTGTAGCATAAATTTACATGCTGCTTTCATTTGCACACTCACTAAAGTTATGTGCTTGATGTAGTACGTTTATATGTGTACTAATAAGTAGTTTGCTAAGGTTGATAAGATCATCAGTCGTATCTGAGCCAAGAATAAGGTGGTATATAGTTTTTTTTTTTATATATACTGCCAAAATGACTCTGCTCTGCCTGATGGAAAGCATGAGAATAATCCAGAAGTGGCGACCACCGTCCTCACTGCCAGAACGGATAGTGCAGCACAGTGACCCACACTATAGCGGCTTAGTTAGATACTTTTTCACGCCCCGCTTGAAGGACCTGGGGTCATAGAAAGATGGAAACACATGCGCTGGTAGAGAGTTCCAGGTTTTAACTGCTCGGCACAGAAAGGAAGAGCCGAACCGTTTAGTTTGAGAGTGTATGTCAACCACTCTGAAGCGGTGGCTTCCGAGACCAACACGTGTTGTCCTGTATAGGTTTTAAACCTGTGGACTTCTGTCATGGAATGTTCCATTACAGTGCACTACTATTACATACAGTATACAAAAATACTCTAAATAAAAGACCTTTGCATACTTAAGGTATCTAACACTCTTCTACATTAGAAGGAAGTGATAAAATATAGCCGATAGACTAGACTATGATCCTTTGCCCCAAAGAGATGATGGAGCAGAATGTGAGAGGTGAGATTCGAATTTCAATCATGCAACACGTGTTTCCTCGTTCTTCGTCTCGTCTGCTTGAGATGGTTACATTTTCTTTTCCCTTGAGGAATTCAAGCGAGCGCCTGTTTGGCGATATGATTGGAATCCCCACGGAGTACGTGTAGGTCGATTGGCATTTCACGGTAGTGCTGTATGAGATGTTCGTTCGAGATTCTTTCGGGCTGCAAATACCGAGAATTAGTAAAAAAGACGAAGACTTGGAGCCAATGCGAGATGTTCTTGGTGACCTTCCACGCTTCACACCCTTAGAGCAGTATGAATTAGATCAACGTACGTCTTAACTCTGAAAGTGTTGAAAGTGTTTTCATCTAGTTACGAAAAAAAAATGTAGGCCTCCAATACTTTGAAATTCCTACATCTTCAAGTGTTTATACGGTTTTATATAAACTCTCTAGAATGTTTATCTAGTTGACTAGATACCTAGATGAAAGCAATCAATTGATACGAATCTTTTCATTAAGGCGATATTACACGGATCAACCAAATTGACAGCAATTCCATTGAAAAGCTTTGAACATTGCACGCATTTCTTATTTACACACAAAACATTCAACAAGTCATTCAATGTTCATTTGCCTAGCGATGTTGCATCAAATCATACGTGCAGGTGTTTCACTAATTTGTGACTATTTAATAAATGAGTTAAATAGTAAAAAAAATATTGACTGATGACAGAACTCATGAATACGAACATTTTTTTATGTGAGACCAACTTTCCTCCTCGAAACTAAAATCTGCTGTTCGATATATTTTGATCGAGCAGGTATGTAGTTATGTACCTAATGAAACAGCATTTTTTTAACGAATTGGTAAGTTGATTTCATACGAAAAGTTGTTCGTATTCACGAGTACTGGTCACCTTCCTTCGCATATTGATTCCATTGCATTGAAAGTTAATAATAAATCTTAACTGTCAATGATATTGGACAATCAAATTGAAATGTGTTTAGATATGACAATGCCATTGAAGCAATGGAATTAAAAGTCGGGGCTGGTCATCTCACAACTTCTATTTATTGTTTAATTGTTTTTGGACACTACATCATCAGTTACCAGCATCGTTACATTGTCCTCACATTTAATAAAATGCCTTAAACAATGAAACCAAAAATTGTAAAAACAATGTTGGAAAAGAGTGTCCATGGAGTTTCTTGTCTGTTCTTCTCCATAGGATCTACGAATTGGAACAGACGATTAGCTTCACGACTGACTACTGACTGACTACTTGACGTTTCAAAAGTGCCGTTGTATGGTTTATTTCAAATAAAATGGCAAACCATTTTATTTGAAATAAACCATACAATGGCACTTTTGAAAGATCAAATCAAATCAAATCAAATCAAATCAAAATTTGATTTGATTTGATTTGATTTGATTTGATTTGATTTATTGAACCGAAACTGATCCGTGTAATATCGGCTTTATAACAAGGTTTTTCCTTGAAGTGAACTGAGGGGAGATTGGAATCACATAAGGCTTTATGTAGACACATTATTAAACTTATTTAGATAATCTGACAAAAAATAAGTAATTAAATGAAATAATATCATGATTGAGACACATAGATGGTGTTTGCACTCAAAATCATCTATAGTACGGTTAATGTTATTGTTTATTTTTTTTCTATGGAGTCACTTCTTAAATTTCAACATAACATCTATTGATGTTGCTAAAAGTATGATCTTGGTCTCAGACCAATATACTACGGAGAACAAACAAGAAACGAGCACGTAGTTTTTACTCTTGCGATGCATAAGAATTATGTTCTCTAGAAATGGAGGAGTCTCAATGTGAAGTCCTGACCACAGGCTAGCTAAACTTCGTAATATTCTAACCTACTTGACTACTTCTATGCAACAATCATTACTGTTTCTACCATAAGGGCACGCAGGCCCTGTGCCCAGGGCCCACCATTGTCAGGGGCCCCCCAATTTTGTTTCTGTCACACATATAGTCTTGAAAGATATTGTAGGCACATAGTTTTTTTTTACAAAAAATAGTAATTTAGTGGTAAATATAGACACACAATACTTTGGGGCCCGTAAACTCTTGTGTGCCTAGAGCCCCCCGCATAGTTAAAGACAGCCCTGGCCACAAGCTCTTTACACGATAACAGTAATAATATAAAAATAATTAGAAACAAATTTATAATTTTAAATATAAATATTTGATTGTAACTTTTCTTTGATGAAAGTTAAATAAAATGAGTTTTACTCCGTATCGCTTTGGGCAAAACAATATGGCCGCGGATTTGACTTTCAGTAAATCGTTTTATTTATGTACCGTTATAACAATTTTTTTTTGTTTTTTACGACTTTTTAGAACTTTAATTTGAATCTAAACTGAATTGTTAACTAAGTTAAAAGTACAGTTTTATGTATTGTAAACATGTTAATATGGTGCTAACCTTCATCGCATCGCAACATCTCAGTAATCATTTTTAGGGTTAATATGTATGTAAATATAATTAATTAATTATTTTAAGTTTTTTTTTTTTTTTTATATTTTCGGACATCTTACAAACAACGCCATCTAGTCCCAAACTAAGCAGAGCTTGTATTATGGGTACTAGATAACTGATATTAATACATAAACATACTTTTTTTTTCGCAAATACATACATCCTACTAATATTATAAACGTGAAAGTTTGTGAGTATGTGTGTATGTGTGTATGTTTGTTGCTCTTTCACGCAAAAACTACTCAACGGATTTGGATGAAACTTTACAGTAATATAGCTTACTAGCTTTCACCCGCGGCTACGCCCGCGTCTATGTCGGTTATCGCGTTAAAAAGTAGCCCATGCCCTCTCTCAAGTTTAGACTATGGCTGGGTAAATAATTTAATTTTAAATGGTGCAGTGGTTATTAGGTTTATCGCGATCAGACAGACTGACGCGGCGGAGGACTTTATTTAATAGCTAGCTGCGCCCCGCGGGTTCACCCGCGTGATTATAGAAAATTGTGAGAATAATTATTAGAATGTATCTATTTTATTTCTTCATAATTTTTTCAATGTTTCGTATTATTCTTCTATTCAGGACTGAGACAAATCCAACAAATTAAAATCATGAGTTGTCCAGTTACGTGTTAAAACAACTGTTTTATACAATATGTAATCTATGTAAATGAACCAAATGTAAATGAATTTTGGTATACATATTTATGATGAAAACGCTACTGTATCTTTAATTTGTAAGGATAATTTGGTTTGTTTAGTTAGATTTAGCTATTGTAATATACTCCTATAAACTATGTTAAAAGATTTATTTTGTTCTGCATAAACATGCAATTTTTTCGATTTAGAAACGCGTGAGCAAGCAACGTAGAGTTGGCCGTGAAAAAACATGGTGTGCCCAAATGTATGCCCGCTACCTTTAAGGTTTGACCCTGCGATTTGTTGATAGTCATGAAACTGCAGACGTTTAAAGTTAAATGGCAAATTATTGGGAATGATTGGAATACGCGGTATAAGAACATTGTCTCACTTGCATTCTCCAGTCAAGATTGTAGCCTTCACAATATGCCTACCTAGTTCAGTGACTCGCAACCGGGTACCGTTGCATAATCGTCTCATGCGTCTCATGCCGCCCTGAGAGTGGCCGCGGATGGGCGGGACGGGTTTCCCATCCGTCCGCAGTGGAGGCCAACCGCGAGGGGGCGACGTCCGCGTGTGACCGGACGTTGCCTAATTAGAGAGTAAAATTTTCCGATCCGTCCGATTGGATTGCATCCTCCCGGGCCTTCTCCGCCACCTCCTTCTGCAAGATTACGTCATCGCAGAAGGTTGCGACCGCGGTAAAACAACTGTCACTGCCGGCCATCGATCTACCTGAAATCAACCCTATACCAACCCGTCTGGCAAGCATGGTATAGTAGGCCAATACCTCCTTTCCAAGGAGAGGCCTATGTCCAGCAGTGGACTGTTAAAGGCTGTTGATGATGATTGATGAACTGTAAACTCTATGTAATAGACCATTGATCAAAAATGCTATTGGTAAAATCGTTTATCTTTAGCTTTGTCTATTTTTGAGAAAGTCTTTTATTGATTTTTCAAACCCGAAATTGAAGGAACTATATTTCGGTAACCTATGAACATTGCTTTAAAAATTCAACACAATTGACCTCTTGATCAACACAGTAGTAGTCAGGAACGTTACTTGACAAATTAAATTGATCAGTTTTACTTTTATATAAATAAAAACAAAAAAATTGCTTTGTCAAGGTAAGAACTTGTTAATAGTATATCCACATTGCATTAATATAAACCTATCACCAATAGATCTTTAACAAAAAACAAAATAAATGGAAAACCTGATTGAGGTGAGGTTTCCGCTAGTAAAAAGTTCACAGATCAGAATACACAAATTAATTTTAACTTTATTTATAGAGTAGTAAACAGAGATATGTTTTAATTAAACTAAGCTCCGACGGTTTCTGAAAAAAAGGCAAATATAAATAATACATAGAAGAATTGCAAGCAATTCAATTCTTGGTTTGTTGACGGTAACGAACGATCGTAAAGTGACCTCTCCGAATGGTTATTTAAAAGATTTTTGTCGTTAGTCCAACCTTGGCTCACCTCACCCTCAGTGTGTAAAAAGTAACACTCGATCTAGAATTTCATTCGTTGACTGAATTCGTTTCTTCGCATAGTCTTTAGGTATTGTTTAGTAGTGAAATATAAAGAAACTATAAAAAGAAATAGGAATCTTAAATTCTCGTTCGTAAAAATCACAGGTACAGCCCTATTTATTCGATAAATTGAAATACTAATTACCGTGAGAGTTAGGATAGATTTTTGAACTTAATCAGAACGAATCGGAATTAGTTTTGTCATTGATATCGACATAGACTGAAGTAGTTATTACACTAAAACATTCGTGAATACAAAACGTAAGAGAACACAGAACAAGTCTTAATATAAGTGACAATTTATGCAGGCAAACACTTCTAAAAAACTTCATACAGAGTTTTGAAAAAAAGCGAGCAAATAAATGTTATTAATTTTAGGGACATCAATCAGTACATTGTTAGTCAGTGGTAAGAATTTGGATTCGGCCCTTAAATTGCCGAAATGTAGTACCAAAAATGGCTATTTCATTACTGTAGTAATTATATTTTTTAATAAGCTGTGAAACAGGAGAGTTGGAATCTGAGAATGTTTTTTGAAAAGGGGAATGTAGGAGAAAATTGATCTTCTGGATATTTATGAGGGACATTGAATTTAATACAAAGTTTCCACTGCGAATGAGACAAATTCAGTATTTTACAGTGTGGTCGTTAGTTAGATTCTATCTAAAAGCAGCTTTGATATTGTGGGCTATTTATACTTCGTTAAAACCGTGTCGGAACTCGCAATCCTTAATGTATAGATAATTAGATGTTAAATAGTGGAATGTAACAATGTTCCTGAGTTTAGAATGTTAGTTTTGGGATAAAAGGGTTCTGGATGCGAATAATTTTAAACTTTATGATATTAATGCTAATTTTTTTTTTTTCTCTACTATGGTGAAGTTAAAAGAAAGCTTAGTATTTTTGACAGGCTATATATATTTGAATATTTTCACGTAACGCCTGAACCACTATTCCAATATTATTGAATCAGGTATCAATAGATGCATAATAATGACTTTAGGTGACGACTTGCGCGGGATGGCTTGTATCGACTCGTATTTCCGAAACCTACACGTCTCAGTTAAGTTATACAGATTTAGAAAAAGAAATCACCTACTCTTTGGAAATATAATAAATACTCAATAATCACCTATACAGGTAAAAAAAAAATATTACAACCAAACCCATTGTAATCTGTGTGATCGTATCAGGACTATTGACAAAATATATATTTTTTTGTAAAAACGAACAATAATACGTAATGTAGGACGTCTACAGGCCAGGTGGAGTGATGATTTGCGCAAGACGGCTGGTAGCAGCTGGATGCGAGTAGCTGAGGATTGAACTAAGTGGTGTGCAATTGAAAGAAAGAAAGAAAGAACACGTTTATTAGCCACACTCACAAAGGGAACGAGAAAAACAATGTACATTTTAACAACACTAAATAACTAACAAACATACTTAATACAGAACAAACAAAAAAATAAATAAAATATAAGAAAAACATAAAGTAAAATAATCTGTGTGAGGTGACTAAAAGGCCTCAGCTCAGCTTGTGATGCGGTCCTGAGAGTGACCACAGCGCTGATTTTCAGCTGAAGCCCAACATAATACCTCACGGACGAGTGCACAGTTTTTACAATCAGAAGATTTACACAAATCAAATCAAAGCAAACCATTTTTTCAAATAAACCATACAACGGCACTTTTGAAACGTCAAGAGTTAAAAATATTATATAATATATACACAAGAATTAAAAATATACATTAAACACATAAGATTATGAGACTAGCTTTTGCACGCTGCTTCGCTCACGCAGACTTTCATCCCCTGATTCACCACCTCAGGGTTAAGGAATATCGAAAAATTCCTTTCTTAGTGCTTACTCTTAGTACTTACCTTATATAAAGAACCTACATGCAAAGGTTTCTAGCTTCAGCGGTTTGGGCTGTGCGTTGCTCTCTGGATATGTTAGTCAGTCAGTCAGTCAGTCACCTTACTCTTTTATATGTATAGACAGTAAATTTGCATTTACAGATAAAACTATTGCAAGAGGAACACATCTGTTCTAGCATTACAAACACTACAAGGAACTGGTTCTTTGCAATGATAAAAACATCATCCTCACTTTTAACTTAAAAGTTTTAACTTAAATTGGAGAGGCCTATGTCCAGCAATGGACTCCGATAGGCTGATGATGATGATGAACAATAATAGACACTATGAATGTTAGGAAAAGCAACAAGCAATATCTTTTACTCTATACATGAAAATTTACATTTAGATTGCCATGGTACCTACACTTAATTAACTCCGAGAGCACATTCCTGTTCACTACACACTATTTCATGAAACAGTTGGTGCCCTCACACATAAAGTAACAGATTTCGTACTATTTACTAACGTAACATAAGATACAAGAATTAGTACATCATAATAATGCAAGATACGTATCCGGAGGGAATAACCAATCTTTAATTTTCCTTATTACTTTAGCCGCTGTGATTGGTAACGTATTGAAGGTATTACCTTACTATACTTTATGAAAAATACTTACTGTGATCATCATCATCAGCCTTTCGTAGTCCACTGCTGGAGCTAGGCCTTTTTAGGGTTCCGAAGTTTATGACTCGGAACCCATAAGGGTTCCGAGTCATAATCTATAAAGATCTATAAAGATTCGTCATGTCCGTCTGTCCGTCCTCGACTTACCGTCCAAACGGTAACGGTGAATATGTGTTGTAATTAGGTCGACAAAGTGGTATAATTAAATTATGAAAAATATTTTTATTTGGGGTACCTGCCCTATACGTAAAGTGAGGATGTTTTTATTTTCTCAGGGATACCCCATCGTGTAGGGTATCGTCAGATAGGTCTTTTAAAAACAATAAAGGGTTTCTAAGACGATTCTGGGAAAATTCATGATGGTGGTCCATATGATGACTTTAATATTGAGTTTTGGTAATAAGATCATTTCAACAAAATCTCTATTTGTGATGAAAATCTATTAAAGTTTATTTAATTGATGGGATTAGTAACTAAGTATTAGTTAAAATGTAAATCTTAGGCACCTTAACAATTAATCACGGTTCTGTTTTTAATTAGTATCATAAATATCCTTTAAAGTTACCTCCGTGTAACCAAACATTGTTAGGTTTTGTTTGCACATGTAAGCAACCCTTATCTCTCTCTATCTCTTCTCACAGTAATTAGTGATATGATTTTTTATATAAAACTTCTATTTCTTTATCTTTAATTCTCAATATTTCCAGAAACAGAATTTTTTACAATAATTTTGTGGGACAATAAAATTCTCTGTGGTATTTCAGAAGCGATATGAATTTGAAATCTTTCAGGAAAGGACGTATTCCGGAATTGGGAGTCTCCTAGGGCAATGAAATAAGTTGTCGTTTTGATTGCCTCTATAATAATAACAAAATAATATTTCGGACATCTTACACACAACGCCATCTAGTCCCAAACTAAGCAGAGTTTGTACTAGACAACTGATATAAATACATAAATATACTTTTTTTTTGTAAATATATACAAATTATACATGGAAAACACCCAAACTCCAAAACAAATATTTGCGGATCACACAAACAATTTATCCGACCCGGGAATCGAACCCGAGAACTCTTGATCAGTACTCGCATACGCCAACCACTACGTTACTATCTATTAAAATTACATCAAAAAGTTCAACTTAGAACTTAGAAGTTCAACAATAATTTAATAAGACTTCGCATTATTAATATTCATCTTTTTAAAGCCATCAAACTGGCATAAACAAAAGTATAACCTCGATCCACCCCTGAACATACATCCGGTCTACAGGAAATACGTCATTACTGCCGACAATGGCCGCTCTTTCCGCCGTAGTGTTCGCAAGTCATTATGTGCCACCTGCGGGTATAGGTCACTCGAATGACATACATAGGCGCCAAGTTGTGGAGGAATGCGTGCTTAGATAATAAAGGCAGCTTTAAATGAGGTTTTTGATGTCAAGACCTTACAAATTTTTTTTATGTGAGCCCACAAAGGTGAATTTACTCTGCCTTATGGAAAGCTTGAGTAGTGGTTTACACATTGCGAATACAGATAATAATATTAAAAATACGCACTAGAGCTAAACGATTACGTTTTTAGGGTTCCGTAGCCAAATGGCAAAAATCGGAACCCTTATAGATTCGTCAAGTCTGTCTGTCTGTCTGTCCATCCGTATGTCACAGCCAATTATTTCCGAAACTATAAGAGCTATACTGTTGAAATTTGGTCAGTCGATGTATTCTGTGAACCGCATTAAGATTTTTACATAAAAAAAGAAAAAAAACAATACATTTTGGGGGTCTCCATACTTGGAACTGAAACTCAAAAATTTTTTTTTCATCAAACCATAACGTGTGGGGTATCTATGGATAGGTGTTCAAAAATGATGTTGAGGTTTCTAATATCATTTTTTTCTAAACTGAATAGTTTGCGCGAGAGACACTTCCAAAGTGGAAAAATGTGTGTCCCCCCCCCTCTAACTTCTAAAATAAGAGAGTGATAAAACTAAAAAAAAAATATGTTGTACATTAACATGCAAACTACCAACGAAAATTGGTTTGAACGAGATCTAGTGAGTAGTTTTTTTTTAATCCCTACTTAATATTATAAATGCGAAAGTACCTCTGTCTTTCTGTCTGTTACGCTTTCACGCTTAAACCACTGTACTGATTTTGATGAAATTCGGTATGATGATAGAACTGAACTTGGGAAAGGACATAGGCTACTTTTTACTGCAATAATCGAGATACAAAGACCAAAGCTAGGTGATTATAAAAATACATAAATCGAAGATGTCAAAATGTATCACTGTTTACCTCCTGTCAAAACTTCACAGGTTGCTAGGAATAACACACTTGCATGGCAACCATAATGATAGTTTGTAAATGACATATAGACCAGTAGACCAGAGTAGATAATTTTTGAAAACAAATAAAATTATAGTAGGATGAAACCTATTGGAAAAGGAGGAGAATATTATAAAAATGAAAGGAAAAATAATTTACGGGCGATCTGAGGTCGGGAAGGGGAAGGGGGGGGAGGTTTTCGGGTCCTTTAACCGGGGCGTGAAAAAGCATCTCACTAAGCCGCCATAGTGTGGGCCGCCATACATTATTGTCCGCATTCGCAGCAAGTGTGGTAGCCCCGACTCTTGGATTCTGCTCATGCTTTCCATCAGGCAGGGTAGAGTCAGATTGGATGGCTAAATATATACAACAAAGGGTAAAAAACGGTTTATCTCGATTTCCGGCAAAACTACAAGGAAAAAAGTTAAATGGCAAAGTTGTAGGTAATTAAAAGATCTACAACTTTTTAGGGTTCCGAAGTTTATGACTTCGAACCCATAAAGATATGTCATGTCCGTCTGTCCTTCCGTCCGTCCGTCCGTCCTCGACTTATCGTCCAAACAGTAAGTGCTAGAAAGATGAAACTTTGCATGAATATGTATTGTAATTACGTCGACAAAGTGCTACAATAAAATTATGAAATATATTTTTATTTAGGGTACCTCCCCTACCGGGAGTCCAGTGCCAAGGGCGTCATGTCGGAGGACGCTAAACTCAATTTTAATGGCATGGGTAAACAGAAAGATAAATCTACCCAGGAGGGTCCCGGACGCACTGCGTCTGGGGAGTCCCTCCCGGAGCCAAACGGCTCCGGCAGCTCCCATTCGTATTCTGGGGGGAGCAACCAATGCCCAACCCGCCCGTCGCCGAGCGGTAAATCCGGCGACCGACTCAACGCGGAGGACGCGGCAATACTGGCAGTGTTGGATTCCGACACTGCCTCAGAAAACAGCGAAGCTAGTACCCCGATGTTGTCAGCTGTAGAGCGGTACCAACAGGGCACACAAAAACGAAAAAGACGACAGCCCCGTTCAGGAGAGAAATGCTCACTGGAATCGCCCTCCAGTGACGAGGGCAAGATAACAAAAGCCGTCCGTACTAGCCGTCGAGGGGCTCGAGGTGGAGGCCGGCCTCCAAAGACTGGGCAGAGTACTCCAGCAAGACAGACTTGTGGTAAGAGGGCCGAGGGTGAGATCTTGCTTCAGGCCCTCTTTGAAAAGATCGAATCTGACAGGGCAAGTACTACTGGAACGAGCTGCGCTGACTTAAGCGTGGAGGAGCTACGCCGTAAAGGAGGGAACCCAGTGGATCGCATTGAAGAGGCAATCGTTGCAGCCGATTGCTTCCTCCAGGCGTCTCAAGGTCCCGAGTCCCGGGAGCAGGAGCCCCTGTTAGCGGTAGTGCGCAGCATAGTCGAGGCGGGAAGACTCCTCGTGGCCGAGAACAGGGCCCACGAAAAGGAGAAAGCCCGCCTCGAAGCAAAACTCGCCGAAGAAAGAGAGAGAGCGCGGGCTTCCACATGTGTCAACCCTGGTGTCACGATGGCACCATCGTCAACGACACTGGTAACACCGTCCTGTCGGGTGGAACCGGACATAGTCCGTCTAATGGCGGAGATGGAGGAGCGACTGATGAAGCGCATCTCTGCAGTAGAGAGCGCTCATTATCACCCACCTCTGACCCCAGCAAGAACAACGTATGCGGATGCTGCTAGGGCAGGGTCAACAGCCCAACCAACAACCAGGGTTGCCAGACCAGTGCCTAAGGCGCAATGTCAGACGGTCACTAAGGGAAAAGGAAAGGAGGATGGAAAATCAATCCAAACTCTAACCTCAGCCCCCACTGATCCCCAGAACACACAGCAAGAGGGCTGGATACAGGTTGGGGAGAAGAAGAGTCGGAAGGCCGCTAAAAAAGCAGCTAAAAAAGCCAAAAAAGCTGCCGCCGCTGCGATGGGAGCGCCAAGGAGGCTTCGCGCCCCTCGCTCTACGGCCGTCGTTGTCACTCTGACTGAAGAAGCAGCGGAGCGAGGTTTGGGGTACGCAGAGGTCTTGGCGAAAGTCAAGGCCAAAGTTGACCTCAAGGCTCTTGAGATACCGGGCGTCCGATGTAAAAACACCCGGACCGGAGCCCGACTCCTCGAGATCCCCGGCGCTACCAGTGGCCCCAAAGCTGACGCCCTAGCGTCTAAAATTAGGGATGCATTGGACGCGGCTGATGTCCGAGTGTCCAGGCCCGTAAAATGCGCTGAAGTTCGGATTGCTGGCCTGGACGACTCTGTCACGTCAGACGAACTCAGGTCCGCTGTGATGGAGGCCGGAGGCTGCTCCCTAGAGAACGTGAAAGCCGGAGCAATACGCTTTGGCCCCAGCGGACAGGGGGCAGCGGTCGTCAGCTGCCCTATCGCAGTGGCCCAAAAGGTCGCGGATGGACGTACCCTCCTGGTTGGAGGTTTCCTCAGGGCGCAGGCACGGCTCCTGCCTGCCCGGCCGGCAAGGTGCTTCCGGTGTCTGTCGGTGGGGCATGTGGGGGTGAAGTGTACAGCGGAGGTTACTGTAGGTGACTTATGCTTCCGCTGCGGCCAGTCTGGTCATAAGGCGGGAGGCTGCAACGCGCCACTGCGTTGTTTTAGGTGCGTAGCAGAGAACAAACCTGCCGACCACAGGGTCGGTAGTAAGGCCTGCGCCTTGTCAGGGCCTAAGCCGGGAGGCCAGCCTCTTAGCTGCTCCCCGGAGACTGCGGTGGGGGTCGCAAGAGAGCGGCAAGATTCGCGACGGAATGTGGAGATGGAAATCCAATAATGGATTTACATCTCCGCATCCTTCAGGCGAACGTGGGCCACGGTGCTATCGCTCAGGACCTTCTGCTCCAGAGCATGGCACAGTGGTCTATCCACATTGCCGCTGTCGCCGAGCCATACATCCATCGTTTTCTTGGGAATGCCTGGGAGACTGATTTGGATGGCTCGGCGGCACTGGTGCATGGAACCGCCGCCGGCACCCCTCCTTTCGCCGTGGTTGCTAGGGAACGAGGTTGCGTAGCGGCGGTAGTTGGGAATATAGCGGTCGTGGCTGCTTATTTCACGCTGAACCGAGACATAACTGAATATGAGCAATGGCTCGCTCAGTTGGCCGTCGTCGTCGACGCTTGTCGCCCCTACCCGGTTCTTGTGCTCGGGGACTTCAACGCCTGGTCAGAGGCATGGGGTTCTCAGAGCACAAACCCGAGGGGCAGGGCACTAGAGAACTGGGCCGATAGATTTGGCCTAGTTGTCCTAAATCGGGGAGCCGTACCCACGTTTGTGACGGCGAGGGGCAGCTCGATTGTGGACATCTCATTTGCATGCCCCTCGTTGGCGCGTCGTGTTCAGAACTGGCGTGTCGTTGTGGGGGAGGAGACGTGTTCGGATCACCGATACATACGGTTTGATGTCTCCGCTCCCACGGGTGACGCGGTGGCCATATCGGCTCCACCTGAGCAACGTTGGGCGCTCAAGCGTTTGAATCGGGTGCTCCTCCTGGAAGCTGCCATTGTTCAGGCCTGGGCCCCTGTACCTGAAGGGCCTATCGATGTGGACGCCGAGGCAGAATGGTTCCGGGAGGCCATGACCCGCGTCTGCGATGCGGCGATGCCTAGGGTTCAGCCCAATACTGTGAGGCGCCGGGTCTACTGGTGGTCGCCGGAGATCGCTAGGCTGCGACAAGCCTGCGTGACCGCGCGCCGTCAGTGGTCCAGGTTCCGCAGGAGGCGTCGCCGCCTCGAGGATGCGGCAGCCCGAGAGGCGGAGCTGTTAGTGGAATACAGGGTTGCCAAGAGGACCCTTCAGGCAGCGATAAAGCGGGCCAAGATTGAGGCCCGCCGCGAGTTGCTGGAGACACTGGAGCGGGATCCATGGGGACGCCCTTACCGAATGGTTAGGGGCAAGATGCGCCCATGGGCTCCACCACTGACTCGGTGTCTTCAGCCAGAGTTGCTTGAGGAGGTCGTCGGCTCCCTTTTTCCAGGGCGAGTGTTGGTACATACTCCACCACACATGGCTCCGCCTTCAGCGCCTGAAGCGCCTAACGTGAATGACGACGATGTGCCTGAGGTCACAGGGGCAGAACTTGCAGTGGCGGTGGACCGGCTCAAAGCCAAAACCACCGCCCCAGGACCCGATGGCATTCCAGGTCGAGCTTGGGTCCTGGCTTTAGATGACGAGGCTCTTGAGCCCCGACTGAGAGCCTTCTTCAGCGCATGTTTCGAGCAGGGTCAGTTTCCGAAATTGTGGAAGACGGGGAAACTGGTCCTCATCCGTAAGGAGGGGCGCCCGGCGGACACACCATCCGCCTATCGGCCTATAGTCTTGCTTGACGAGGTGTGCAAACTCTTTGAAAGGGTGATTGCATGGCGCCTCGTCAAGCATCTCTTAAGAGTGGGGCCGGATCTGGCGGACAACCAGTACGGTTTTCGTCAAGGGCGCTCCACCGTGGATGCGATCATGCGTGTGAAGGCTCTAGCGGACGAAGCAGTTTCCCGGGGCGAGGTGATGTTGGCGGTGTCTTTGGACATCGCCAACGCATTTAACACCCTGCCCTGGAGTTGCATCAAAGAGGCGCTGGTATACCACCGAGTGCCTCTTTACCTCCGTCGCATAGTCGGGGCGTATTTGTCGGAGAGAGCTGTCATCTACCCCTGTAGGACCGGTCTCGGACGGCGTGAAATGTCGTGCGGTGTTCCGCAGGGGTCGGTCTTAGGGCCGCTCCTGTGGAACATTGGCTACGATTGGGTGCTTCGCGGTGCACTCATTGATGGTGTCGCCGTCACGTGCTATGCGGACGACACGCTAGTGACGGCGTGCGGTGGGACGCACCGTGAGGCAATCGTTAGGGCCACGACCGGGGTTGCCCAAGTCGTGGAACGAATCCAGCGGCTGGGTCTTACGGTGGCTCTACACAAATCGGAGGCCTTATTCTTCCACGGGCCTCGGATGAAGCCACCTGAGGGACTCAGCCTGATAGCAGGAGGCACACGCATCGGCATCGAGCCCTCTATGAGGTATCTGGGACTGGTACTCGACGGCCGATGGGACTTTGGACATCATTTCCAAAGTCTGGTCCCCAAGTTGGTTGGAGTGGCGCGTGCATTAGCACGGTTGCTGCCCAATATGAGGGGGCCCGATGACTCCTGTAGGAGACTCTACGCTGGAGTTGTGCGGTCCATGGCCCTTTATGGGGCCCCAGTATGGGCGGAGGCCCTAAAGGCCAGCAACGCTGCGTTGCTGAGACGACCACAGCGAGTGCTGGCCATTAGGATCATAAGAGGGTACCGCACGATCTCTTTTGAAGCGGCGAGTCTCCTGGCTGGAACTCCACCATGGGATCTGGCTGCGAGAGCCCTTGCGGCACTTTATCAGTGGCGCAAGGAGGCGCGGGAGCTGGGTCAGAGTCCTGAGATTTCAGAAATCGAAGCTCAGAAATCCCAGCTCCACCAGGCCCTCGTGGAAGAGTGGAGGGAACGACTTGGGCAACCGAGCGCTGGGCACGCCGTTATTGCGGCGATAAGACCCCTTATGGAGGATTGGCTCGAGAGGCGTCATGGAACCCTCTCTTACCGGCTGACGCAGGTGATCACTGGAAAAGGTTGTTTCGGTGATCATCTGTGTCTGATCCGCAAAGAGCCAACGCCTGAGTGCCACCACTGCGATGGCTGCAGCGTGGACACGGCGCTTCATACACTGGCAGAGTGTCCGGCGTGGGAGGAGCCGAGGCGAGATCTCGTGGCGGCCATCGGAGTGGGAATTCTCTCGCTCGGTAACATGATTGCGGCCATGATACGGAGCGAGAGTGCGTGGAACTCCGCTGTCTCTTACTGTGAGCAAGTTATGCTTGCAAAGGAGATGGCGGAGCGGGACCGGGAGAGGTTCAGAACCCTCCCGGTCCGCCAGGCCCGGCAACGGGCTAGGTACCGCAGGCGACTCAGGCGCCGGAGATCGCAAAACGATCTCCGTCCTCCATAAGCGCAGGCCTGGGGGTGACAGGTGAGGCCACCTGCCACCCTAGCAGAAGCAGGCCGGGGTGGCAAGTTGATTTCATTCGTTCTCGCATAGTAGGAGGCCATCTGAAAACAAAGATGGCCCGAGGTACGTTGGGGTCCCAGGGTTTTTCCTTTCGAGGGTGCACCTGGTTTCCCGACTTCTAGTGCCCGAGAAGGCGTGCGGTTTTGGTCGGTTCGAGTCCGACATAGCCACAATTATGTGGCATCCGGGGGGATTTCCGCACGGAAAAAAAAAAAAAAAAAAAAAAAAAAAAAAAAAAAAAAAAGGGTACCTCCCCTACACGTAAAGTGGGGATGTTTTTTTTTCTCACGGCTACCCCATCATGTAGGGTATCATTATATAGGTCTTTTAAAAACATTAAGGGGTTGTTAAAACGATTTTTTGATTTAGGTATCCGTTTGCGAGAAATTCCACTTTAAAGGCCACTTTTTTGTAAAAACAGGCCGTCCCGCCCGCCGAAAAATTTGTGATAGTGGTCCATATAATGAACTTTAAATGAAAACTATAACGAATTAGATGACTTTGTTAGTTCAGTAGTTATAGAGCTTTACTTTTACAATGCGCTTACTTGGAAAAGTCATACAAAATCAACGCATTAATACGTAAACATAACAATTATCCATTGGATACGATTTCTAATCCACGTACCATTATGGGTGACTGAGGAACCCTTTCCTGTGCGTGGCCTGACACGCACTTGGCCGATTTTCCTT
Organism: Phragmatobia fuliginosa; assembly: GCA_932526445.1. Taxonomy (NCBI): domain Eukaryota; kingdom Metazoa; phylum Arthropoda; class Insecta; order Lepidoptera; family Erebidae; genus Phragmatobia; species Phragmatobia fuliginosa. The sequence continues at coordinate 59,296,207 of OW052057.1, read as the reverse complement.
CCTGGTAAAATCTGGAACTCACTACCAGCTCATATGCTTCCTTCTCATTATTATCCCGGGTCCTTTAAGCGGGGTGTGTGGGTCGCCATACTGCCAGCGTTCGTAGTGAGTAGGGGGTGTGCCCATACTCTTGAATTCTAGTCATGCTTTCCATCAGGCAGAAAAGAGTTACATTGTAGACTAAATTTATAAAAAGTTTAAACAGTCAGGCAGAGTTTCGAATTTATTACAATATATTAATGCAAATTTTGGAGAAACTACTCACAAATTTAGTCATTTTTGAGGAAACGGGAATCATAGTACTTGTTCAGGTTAATAAGTTTCGCTTATTAATCTATTTTTAATTATTCTGTTTACCCGTTTTAAGATATGGGGCATGATGTTATATTTGTTTTTGTGTTGCATTGTTGGTGAAGAATTATAAGTTTACTTTGGTAGTGTACAGTTTAGTGTTTAAGTGGTCACTCGATAGATGGCGATGTTAGGGTTGACTGAATCGCGCCAACGTTTGATTATTTTTAATACCGAATAAGGAATAATTTTGTAATGAACCCTTGTGAGTCGCAGTTCTGAGATTATACATAATATTTGTTGGGAAACGATAGTAGTATCATTTCTCGCCTACGGAACCCTGAACTTCATTGGGTACTTGTAAAAATAATCTTTAATTTCATATTATTTCACTACCTCTATTACACTACATCACACAAAATGGTTTTTACAGTACCCCTTCAATCAAACGGGTGATCCCCTGGATCAGGAAGTGATAAGGAAGCTGCGGCAATAGATAAGAAGTGATTGACGTTCGTATTACATGGCGAGGGATGTAAGCAACCACGTTTTTGTAGAAGCTTACTTGATACCCGTAGTAAAAAGGTATTAATTTATATATATAGCACACATAACAAAAATAATAATGAAATACAGCTTTCCAGCAGGCATAGTTAAGTCACTTTGAGAGACAATTTTCTCATGTAGATCTAGTTTTATCAACTTTCTCTCTCACACACAACACGTACAAACTCACACACACACACACACACATACACACACGCGTATGCGTACATCAAATACATATTTTATAGTTACACCATATTTTCCCTCACATCCTCTGAGTAGGTCTTTAAATAATTTATTATTGTAACAAGTTGATTTTATGTTCTAGCTGTGAAACTGGAAGGTTGCTGGTACTTATAACACAGGATATAACCTATCATAAGTACTAAGCAGAGCAAAAACATTGTTACATTAAAATTATTTTCTACTTTTTAGTTTAAAAGCGTATTTGTTAAGTCTCCACTAAAAATACTAATTTGTATAAACATTATAGTATAAAAATTAGTGTATTGTCATCGGTCCTCGATAAATCTACAAAGTTTGAAGGAAATCTGGCCGTTTAAAGTGGGTCTAAATCACACCCAAAAGAGTCGGTTACAGGCAAACATACAAGTGAAGCAAATATAAAGCGTGTAAAAACCTGTCAAGTTCTTAGTGTACAACATGTGAGAATAGAAAATTAGATGCTAAAAACTCGAAAAGGTAAGAAATTAAGGTTTCTACGAAAATATATATTTAACTACTGGAAGATAGTATCATCATCATCATCAACAGCCTTTAACAGTCATCTGCTGGACAAAGGCCTCTCGGAGGTTTTGGCTATTATACCACGCTAGCCAGACGGGTTGGTAAAAGTTTGTTTCAAGTTTTCCTTCTCTTGGCTGTGATGTTAGCTGCTTATTTTGTTCCTTTAGTCGCCTCTTACGACACTCATGGAATGAATAGGGGTGGTGACACTTTGTATTGTAGATAGTAGAGAAGATAGTATTAATAAGCTTATATTTATGATGTTGTCTTGACAAATAAATTTGAAATAACCTTACCTGTGTCGTTACTCAATGACGTCATGCGACGCGTGGGCCGTCTTGTTATTATACCGTGTATTCATTACATTACTTGCCAAAACATGTCTGGACTTGAAGCATATTAATATCAAGCAATTTATGCTTTATTTACTTTAAATTGAATTTCCAAAATAAAAGGAAAAAGTATCTACATTTCGGTTTAAGAACATTTTTATTGTTATCAATTTTTTCCCTAAAAGCCTGACAGGGCGAAACGTTACGTGAGACCCTATAACCCTAGCTGATAAAGTTATCCTTGGCGATTAAACTAATACTACTACCCAGTAAGTAACGACAGTGCAGTCAGTACCAAGATGGGTAACCGTTAGTGGCCTGATACCATGAACGTCTTCGTAATTCGGACTTTAAACAGTAAGTACTAGTTGTTATCACAGAATAACAGTTACGAAAGCTTCAGTTGAAGGAGTTCGAGCAACCTAAAAGACATCTGTAGTGTATGTGTCAGTGAGTTATTCATTCACTCGTTCACTGTGAATGAATGAGGTGTCACTAAGTTATTCATTCTCTCGTTCACTATGAATGAATGAGAAGGAAGCATTATGTCATCTCGACAGTATGTGCGGGGACACAGGCAGTTACTGTTAGCGATTATTAGCGACGATAGCGAGTGGACGCGTGCGACTGTGAGCCGACAATATAGAAGGATATATGATTTAATCAACAGCAAGATTATGTATTCCAGTCTGGCTAGTCCCCAACCCACACTCAGCCAACGTGGGGACGTATGGCTTTAATTCTCTCCTGAAAGAAGACCTGCAAAATTGTGTAAAAAATTGTATGATGATGAATCGATTTTCGATTCATTACACTTAAGTTTGTGGCTTTTAAACAAATGTATACAAGTACCGATAGACATGGTAGAATACTACATAAGTAAATGTAAACTAAATCATGCAGGCTGACCGATTCATCAACGCTGAATCTGTGAACCGCTGAATTTGCGAATCTAATATTTTGGTGGCTGATTCTTTTTATGCTATACACAGGTGTGTTTGGAATAGTTTTCTAATTTTTTACCCCAAGGACAGTAAGGTAGTAGATAAGAGAAAATACTGTCAGAAAACTTGTTGTTTTTAAGTTCAAACACAACATGTTGATGATGAAATATAGCATGAACATCATCATCACACACATGTTGACGAAATTGCAGTCCACTATACGTCCTTCTTATCGACTTTGGGATTTTCGTACGAACATACTTATTATGAATGAAATGTATGAAAATGGCTTTATAATTAACTTGATATAACTCTGAGCGAATTCTATTAAAATTATTGTTTACAACGTCTGAAATTTCATCGCGGTGCTTAAATTAATATCGCTTATACATCAACCTTTAGGATCTGCTCCAGTTATTTGAGATGATTCTAAATAATAATATCATGATATTAAACGTTCAGATGCTATAATTTCTGTAATAGAGATGATTCAAGGTTTATGGCTTATTAACTTATATTATATAAATAAAGTCGCACTTACTTAATAGACATAGATAATTGATCTCCACTTACTAAAATCCTGACATACCTCTTTTGCTTCGTCAACATTCATCAATCGCTGCTCATTTGCTTCTGGTACTCTTCACGCGAACCCTTTTCAAAATATAACTAATTCCTTAAATGTTCCCACTGGATGACCTTATTCGATGTTTAAAAATATCTGTTAAATAATTATTTAGAATGGCAAGATTACAACGTAGCTACAACGTGTCTTGCCAGTCCCCTAACCGTACTCGGGCATATCTACTTTCAAAATAATAACTAGTGGTCGCCAAAAGGTCGAAATTTTAATTATAAGTGGCAACATTATTAGGGTTCTGTTGTCAAATACTATAACTTCTATAATCACTGATTTAAGAGAAAACAGCATCTACGCGTGTGTGTATCAAATACGTGTGTGACATTTTATTAATCGATTTAACGTATTCTTATTCATATTTAAAAAGAAAATGGCTTCCTACACGCTCCTCAGTCTACACAATTTTCGTAAAAAGGGATACAAAGATTTTGCTTTACGTACTCTCATAATATCCAGATATTAGGATTGAAAGGAAAATAATAGATCTATACAAAAAAATCAGTCCCAACTCTCGTGTGTTTGCTCAAACATAATCTGTTAAGCAAATATAAGATAATTAATATTTAAGTTTCCAGTTCTCTCTCGTTGTATTTGAAAAGCTAATTTGCTACATAAATTACTGATTTATTTACTTTTGCTTGCGGAATAATGTGGTTAACGAAAATATAAATTAAGTGTGAATTTAACATTGATTTCTATAGTAATTTAGGAAAATGGGGATTATTGTCACATTTACTTGAATTATGGTACTAATATTGGTATATAAGTTTATTGTAACTAATAAATTGGGCCTCGCTGCCATTAAATAAATAAAAATTATTATATTATATGTTATGATGAGGAATAAAATGGATTTTTAGCATGTATAAAATAAAAAATTATTTTTCTCAAAAATTGTTATTTATATATTAAATTTTCTTTTCATATTTACTAGCACCTCATTTGTATAATTATATTATAACTTTTAAAACATTTTTTTTTTTAGTTCTGCTCAACTATTTTAATTAATAAAGTATTTTTAATTTGCTTATCAAAATATTTGTATTAAAGTATTTTTCATACGAAAAATAACGTAAATTAAATAAAAAGACGAGAACAATTCAGATAAGCTGTTTACGATGGGGTTACCACAGAACCTCCTCAGGGGTTAAGTGGGAAAACAGGATTTAAAGGGACTTCTATCCTTGTAAGAAGATAAGATGCACTTGTACATAATCATTTTATCTTATTTATTCCATTTTTGTTACAATTCAAAATCAAATTCCGGATATGAATCAGTTAAGATATAGATATAGACATTTTCATCATGATCATCGTCAGCCTATCGCAGTCCACAGCTGGACATAGGCCTCTCCAATTGCACACCACTTAGTTCGATCCTCGGCTTCTCGCATCCAGCTCCTGCCAGCCGTCTTGCGCAAATCATCACTCAACCTGGCCTGTGGACGTCCTACACTACGTTTGCCGAGACATTTTATAGTAATCAAAAAACAAATTTTTTTTACGTAAGTCATTGGCATGAAATCTAATTCTGAAAAACCAAAGCGTTATAAGTTACGCAATAAACGTTCATAAAGCTTTGCTACGACAAAAGTTTTTAAAATTTATTATAAGTAGCGAGACGTTTCCTCGGATATGTCTTTATTCTTAAAATTATTTGCTCATAAAATCACGAAATACATGTACAACGGTAGTTCGAGTGAACATTAAACTCGACTGAATAGCTTGTACGGTGCGGTGGAGTGTGAACTGCCTGATATCAAGTTATATTACTAAGAGCTTAGGTATTATATCTTGAACATGATCGTGTTGATATTTAATAGCTTGAGAAGAATAGAGTGAGACGATGAAGTACACATTTTACACGATTCTGATATAAAGATTTCTTCCTTCATATATATTAGGTTTTTTTTACGTTGTAACCTGCCTTACCTGCCCCCTTAGCCAAGTTTCAATAGTACATTGTTCACCGAGGGAGTAAAGGGACCGATTACTAGCGACGGAGCAGTTTGTGGCCCGAAGGCGCAGCCTAGGGCCACAATACTCCCGAGGTAGGATTGGGACTTTCACCCGAGTGCTACACAGTGCTTTATACTACACTTGTGAGAAACATTTAAAGTATTTTTAAAATTAAATCAAAACGTAAGACACCATGTAAGACACAATTTAGCTTAGAATTTGACCAATATTTCGCGCTTTTTTTGCTTTTTTTAATTCTTCACAAAAGGATGTCAGTGGCACGGAGATTCCATATTTAAATCATATGAAAACTCCTTGGGCAGGCGCGTGCCATAGATAAGATAACACATGAGAAATGAAAATTCATGCAACTTTCTCTCCCGCTAAAACACGTTAGAAATAGATTTTCATACATTTTTCCTCCCGCTTATTCAGGTCAAGGAAAAGACTAACGTTCTCTTTTCATTTTCAGGGAATATTGACTACTGTTCCGATCAGTGTATTATAAAAGTTTTTCGTTTTCTATTCTATTCTCTATTCTATACTCTTGTTTCATTGGCTAGTGTTACTCAGTCACGTGATCAAAACAAAATATAAGCCAATGAAACAACAGAATAGAGAAATAGAATAGAGAATAGAAAAAAAAACCTGGGATTGCTGGATCTTTCTGAATGTGTTTCTTCAAACCCTGATTTTGTTCTCTTGTCAAGGGGCTTTAAAAAATATTTTGGATATAAACTCTTTAATTCCCGTAATAAAATATTACAGTAGCGATTATTTATTACTCGTACCTTGCAATTTTCAATACTATTATTACACAGTATAATAATATAATACAGTATGTAATAATAATACACAGTACCGTGAAATTACTTAGGAAACTAGAATATTCCTTCTAGCACTTTTAGATTGAGCTAATGCATCAAATGATAAACGCTACTAAAATATTAATTCTCTGAAACTTTGTAAATTTAGATTACTTTGTTATAAATTTTAATAACGATTTCATCAAAGCCAATCTCATTAGAATAATGATTAAAACGAAGACTTATTAAATAAAAATACGAAAAAGGTTTTAACTCCCGGCGGTTAAATGACTTTAAGTGTTTCTTTTGCGGCATTTCATTAACGTGAATCTATTAGACATGCTTCAAGAATCAAGATCTTTTTGTGTTTAAAGTAAACTAAAAACACAGTGTCCGTGTGGTTACGGATTAAGAATACAGAGTGTCACCACCCCTATTCATCCCATGTGGGTGTCGTAAAAGGCGACTCAGGGATAAACTACGCAAGACAACATCAATGCAAAGAGAAGGAAAACTTGATACCAACCCGTCTGGCCAGCGTGGTATAGTAGGCCAATACCTCGTTTTTAAGGAGAGGCCTGTGTCCAGCAGTGGACTGTTAAAGGCTGTTAATGAATGAATAATAATGAAAAACACAGTTCTGATGAGGGGCTCAAATATGTTGGGGATTATCTGATCCCTCGGTGCTACACATCGTTATTGTTGTAAAACGCTAGTAATGTCGTAAAACGAAGCTAGTTCCTATCATCAGCTACATGCCAGTGAAAGTAACGTCATAATCAGTGCAGCCGTTCCAGAGATTAGGCGGAACAAACGGACAGATTGGCAGATAAAAACTTTTTTACATTGTAATAGTTGTGGAGGAACAGGTGTCGTGTTCCTCCAACACCAAGGGAAGATCCTCCGACCAGGCGAAGTGTTCGTGCCTGGCGGGCCACTGCCCGATAGTTGATGTTGGGATTTTGTATATATGCTAATCGGCGCGAGAATGTCACTTTCGTGATTCAGGATTATTAGTTACTCCGTATAGACCGTTACGTGTTATTTTTTTGTAGTTCCGTGTTTATTCGCTAGATGGCGTTGTCGTAAGTTTTCGTTGCGCTGTATGTGGAAGTCGCCACATAGTAATTTGATATAAAATGCAGGCAATTTCAATTTATTTATTTGTATGGATTTTTAGAAAGTATTGATTTTGATTTTAAGTTCTCCCTTAGGGTTGCGGAGGTCCGATGCCAGACGCTCCGTGGAAAAACTAAAATTCAGGTAAAACTGGTTGAACTAGTAGCCGACCCCAAATAAACTTGGGATTAAGGCTCGGAAGAATTGATTTTTATTACAAATGCCACCTTGACTTTGTATGTTCATAGTTGAACCACCAATAAATTGATTTGATGGTACTTTCATGCTTGAGAACGGACATAGGCGACTTTTCAAATGGGACAAAAAATGCATAAAAGTAAGTGGTAAATAAATTGATAATATTCATATCAGTAAATTAAAATACCACGTAGAAATGAAAAAAAAACCAGTTACCTATTTGCTTATAACAAACTTAATTAGAATAATTGACACATTTCATACTTAACGAAAATGATGCCATCTATCATCATTTTATAAAACTATTTAGTAGTTACTCGTGACGTCACTTGTCACTAATATGGTTACGTAATGAGTTGGTCGCGTTTCGCTCGTTTACGTGCCCCAACTGAGTTAGAAGGCGGAATTAAATTACAGATGATTTCATTTAGAAATAGCCTCCAACATTTATATTGTTTCAACAGAAGCCTAATCCTGCAGTCTTTTGTATTTCGTTGTACAGTGAATTAAATTGCTTCGGAGTGAAATAATGAAAGCTGTTGGAGAAATTTGAATAGTCTTTGTCACAGTTTAATAAAGTTTTAATTTCAATTCATCACATAAACTTCTTTATCAGTACTCTACTGGACGCAGGCCTATTTTTTACACGCTTTATTAATATAAAAAGTGTAAAAAAGAGGCCTGTGTGTTCACTGTGCTTCACCTGTATGTTTTTTTGCAACCGACTCCTTTGGGTGCAATTTTTAACACGCTTTAAACGGCCAGATTTCGTTTAAACTTTGTAGATTTATCGAGGACCGATGACAATACTGTCCGTGTGGTGACGGATTAAGAATACAAAGTGTCACCACCCCTATTCATTCCATGGGTGTTGTAAGAGGCGACTAAAAGAAGAAAATAAGCAGCTAACATCACTGCCAAGAGAAGGAAAACTTGAAACAAACCCTTTACCAACCCGTCTGGCCAGCGTGTAATAGTCGGCCAAAACCCCCTTTTATAGGAGAGGCCTATGTCCAGCACTGGACCGTTAAAGGCTGTTGATGTTGATGATGATGATGATAATACACTAATTAGAAAAAAAAACAAACACGCTGTTAAACTAAAAAGTAGAAAATAATTTTAATGTAACAAAGCGTGGGGTGCTTTCTGAAAATATTTCAATAACGTCGCCCCGTTTTTTTTAAACTATTTAAATGACTATACTCTGCCTGATAGAAAGCATGAGTTTAATCCAGGAGTAGGAGCCACCATCCTCATTGTGAATGCATACAATACAGCATGGTGACCTATACCATGGAGGTTTAGTGAGATATTTGGCATAATTCTCCCGGTAGCCGATGACGAATGATTGGGCCTCCGGTCTCACACTCACCAATGAAAGATGATAGTAAGAATATCGTCATTTTAGGTTGGTCTTATATGTGAGGATAGTACTGCCCTGGTCGAGCCGGCCCATTCGTACTGAGATCAGCGTGACTCTACTACCTATTCTGCTTTTCCTTAGAAAGTACGTTTTGGCCTACAATATCGTGCTGGTCAGACGGATTGGTATAGAACTAATTTGAATCATCATCAGCCTATCGCAGTCCACTGCTGGACATAGGCCTCTCCAATTGCACGCCACTTAGTTCGGTCCTCGGCTACTCGCATCCAGCTCCTGCCAGCCGTCTTGCGCAAATCATCACTCCACCTGGCCTGTGGACGTCCTACACTACGTTTGCCGAGACGCGGTCTCCAGTCAAGAACACGTTTACCCCAATGGTCGGTCCTGCGGCTAATATTTTGAATATTTTCTGTATATTCTAATTCATGAAGCGCCTGTGTACACTTATTGCTCTAGCACCAGGCTCATTGAAAGAGGCGGCACAGCGGTGCTCTTAAACAGCAGGTTCACCGCACTATAGTTAGATTCCCCTGGCTATTGCGCACCTCAGACAGTAAGTTAAACCGTTGGTATCTGTTGCCTTAAGAACTTGCATGGCAGATACTTGAAGCTTACAGAACTTTGATAGTAAAATGTGAAAGTCTGACGGCAAGATTATATTTTATAGTAAAAGGTTATCGAGTAGACCAGCTAAGACCAAACTTCCCATGGCCACTTACCTACATTCATAAACGTAAACAAGACATACAAATACGTTAACGCCCCTTGGTCGCCACGGGTTTCAGGGGGAGATGCGGTTTGAAGAAGAAAGACCTTAGTCAGTACAAATTGAATGAAGAATAAAATTGTTCGACAACGGTTTTCTGAAGCGGAGTCACTTTGATCAAGCGGACCTATTCTTGCCAAGGAATATCTCTGCTTTGACAGTTAGCGTTTTGTATAAAAATCAATTTTTAAAATTGAAGCATTAGATATAGGCGATTATGAATTACCTAAAGCGTGAGGTAGTTGAATCAGTCAGTAGTAAAACCTTCGTCTTTTCGCATGTTGCGTTACGTAGATGTCGTGAAACAGATAAAAATCTCAAATGTTACTCTATTTTAACTCTTACTATGTTTTGAAATAATTGTGAAAATATGAAGCATAGGAAATCTAGAAAATTCAAAAATGAATTCGACGGACAAAATAAAAGTGGTAAACCGTTCATGAATGCCACCTATATTCCGTTACTGTTACTAATATGAATGGTGAGTTTTGGATTATATTAGTTTGACTACTCGCTACTAGGTGGCGTTGTACCGAAATTTTGTGTCAATTTTATAATTTAAACAATATATTTTTAATGTATGCAAGTGCTGTCTGTATTTTTACATATGTACTAACATAGCAAGAAATTAAAAATAGTCATTTTTTTTTTTCAAACAGGCTTATACTATTTCCCGGTAGATGGCAGTCTATTGATGTGAGTAATAAATTCTGTTTTGTGAGATATAAAATTAATGTATTGTAAGGTTATAGGAAGTTTACAATATTGCTGAACTAAAAATAAAGAATATTTAATGTCTGATGTATGACGTGGCGCAAACTTAAAACTTCTTAATTTTTCAATGAAACTATCCCTACTAATATTATAAATGCGAAAGTAACTCTGTCTGTCTGTTACGTTTTCACGCCTAAATCGCTGAACCGATTTTGATGAATTTTGGTAAAGAGGTATACCGCGATAACACGATACACGCAGCCGCTGTCAAAAGCTAGTTTAATATAAGTTTCACTGTCAGTCATATATTTTTTAATCGAAAAAAGAACTTTCTAGAAAATATAATACTTCGAGTAATACGAAAGAAGTACTCAATCAAGTACGTTTGGATATTTTACTTAGCAAACCTTTCAAAATGACAGTCTGGTTTGATTTCCCTCGAGACGGAACGTCTAGCGCGGCCTGCCTGCTATGGGCTTATCCGAAATGATTTATTGCAGCACATAATCTATGATGAACTATTGGAAAATAAAATCTTCCAAAATAGAAAAAGTTTTTTTAAACTCTTTCCACATTTTCAAGTTAACTTGAAAAAGGTTGAAGGTTAAAAGAATGAGATTCGATTAAAGATAAATATTTAAAAAAAACTAGAATTTAAAGTTAACACATGTTAAAATCTCTTCATTATCATAGGTGTAAAATGTATATAAATAATAATTTGATATAGTAATAAATATTTTGGTCATCTTACACACAACGTCATCCAGTCTCAAACTAAGGAGAGCTTGAATTATGGATACTAGACAACTGATTTAAATACATAATCATACATACATATTTAACATAGAATATAAACACCCAAACTCCAAAACGAATAGTTGCGAATCATACAAATATTTGGTCCGACCTGGGAATCGAACCCGAAACCTCTTGATCAGCAGCCGCATACACTAACTACTAGACCAATAAAAAACGCACTACAAATAAAACAAAAGACATGTAGAAGTCAGGCTTAATTTCCAATAAAAAAAATTGCTACTGTCTAAGTCTGCTGCTAAGGGAAAACGCTGGCTCATTCATCGCTCAACTCGAATTTATGTTTAGGTATTTCTTGAACGTTATCTGTCCTGATTGATGATTCCGTTCAGACAGACTTATTATCGACATAACTTTCCAATTACAGATAGTGCTTTAAAGTGTACGATGGTATTTAACCGTTGCTTTTGAGAACTTTATATGTAAAGATATCAAGTAGTTGATTGGTTCAAGGATTCTGTTCTCTAATTTTCAAATTAATACTTTTTATTAAAGTATTTATTAAACTAATGCATAGCTATTATTGCGGGCTTCGAGCGCGGTGACCGAATCAAGAAATTCCGTAACGAAAAAACCTAACACCCCGTATTAAAAAAGGATAGAGAATATGATTGTGACTGCTGTGCGACAAGGACAAATAACAAATAACATTTTTTTTTGTTTTGTTTAATACCTAATGTCTAGCGAAAAATATTTAAAATCAAACACTTGTAATCAACTTTTTAAGCTAGTTTAGTTACCTCTTACGACACCCGCGGGATGAATAGGGGTGGTGACACTTCGTCTTAATCCGTCACCACACGGACTTTTACACGTAGTTTTTGCTATCTAGCGGGATTGAAAAATTCGCGATACTATTATTTAAAAGTTTTTTTTTGTTGAAGCCCACCAAATAAATAAATAAATATTTTGGACATTTATCTCTACCCTGCCTGATGGAAGGCATGAGTAGAATCTAGGAGTAGGAATCACCATCCTCATAGTGAGGGTTAACAATGCAGTATGGTGAACCATTCCATGGCGGCCAAAGAGAAGGAAAACTTGAAACCAACCTTATAGCGTGGTATAGTAGGCCAAAACCTCCTTATATATAGGCCTATCCTTTGAAGGAGGTTTTGGCCTACTATACCAAGCTGGCCAGACGGGTTGGTAAAGGGTTTGTTTCAAGTTTTCCTTCTCTTGGCTGTGATGTTAGCTGCTTATTTTGTTCCTTTAGTCGCCTCTTACGACACCCATGGAATGAATAGGAGTGTTGACACTTTGTATTCTTAATATGTCACCACACGGCCATGTAAAAGTTGCGAGTCTATAAAAATTATTGATTGAACATCCGATTTCTAAATAATTAATTCACTAAGTTTTTCCAAGTCTTCCTCTTACTTAAAACTTTATATAAAATGATGAGGAAAATAATTAGCTTTAAAATTAATATGAGCTCTAAAAACAACCTTTGATGTTTTGGGAGGAAATTGAGTTAATGTTTCCTCTTGTCCAAACCTGTTACTTTGCCCTCCAATTTTATTAATATTTTTTAACGGAAAACTTTTAAATTGTTTGTGTAAATATACGTTGTATTGAAAACAAGCAATTAGAATTAATCCATTCTTATATTTGTACTGGATGCTGGATGCGAGAAGCTGAGGATCAAAATCAAGTAGCACGGAATTGGAGAGGCCTACGAGTATGTCCAACAGTGGACTGCGATAGGCTGATGATGATGATGAATGAACTCTGTAGCGTTTTTACGGTTAAATAGGTGCTGGATATACTTTTACTTTGAAAATATATCATAGAGGCAGTAGTAGTGGACCGTGCATAAAGTTTTGAAGAAAATAGTATGGTAGTACAGTTAAAGTAAAAATGAAAATAAATGTGTTTTAAACACACGATGATGCGGGCGCCGTCAGCCGGAGCTGGTCATCTCACAACATCTATTTATTGTTTAATTATTTTTGGACACCTGTGTAAATATCAGCATCGTTACATTGTCCTCACATTTAACGACGACTGCACGGTTGGCCTAGTGGCTTAAGTGGTTGCCACGCCGCTTCCTACGTAGGACAACACTTTGTGTGATTCACAATTTGTTGTTCTGAGTCTGGGTGTTCTTTGTGTCCGTTTCATGTATGTTTGTAAAGTCCCCCGCGACACAGGAATTTATATTCCTAATGCGGGAGTTGTCTTTTTAAAGAATTTAATAAAATGCCTTTAACAATGTAATCAAAAATTGTAAAAACAATATTGGAAAAGAGTGTCCATGGAGTTTCTTGTCTGTTCTTCTCCATAGGATCTACGAATTGGAACAGGCAATCAGCTTCACGACTGACTACTGACTGACTACTTGACGTTTCAAAAGTGCCGTTGTTTGGTTTATTTGAAATAAAATGGTTTGATTTGATTTTTATTTGAATGTTATCTAATTACAAAGTCTTCTACTCTGCCTGATGTAAAGCATGAATAGAATCCAGGAGTGGGGGTCACCATTCTCATGGTAAGTGCAGACAATGCAAGATGGTGTCCTACAACTTGTGAGACGTTTCCACATTATTCTAACTGGGCCTACGGTCTCACACTCACAAACGAAATACAACAGCAGAAATGCTGTCGTTTTAAGGTTAGTCTTCTGTGTGAGGGTAGTACTGCTCAACGAGGATCTACTACATATAATATGACGGGGTGCATAAATATATTTTATACTACACCTGATCGGAACAGTAGTCAATATTCCCTGAAAATGAAAAGAGAACGTTACTCTTTTCCTTGACCTGAATAAACGGGACGAAAAAATGTATGAAAATCCATTTCTAACGTGTTCTAGCGGGAGAGAAAGTTGTATGAATTTTCATTTCTCATGTGTTATCTTATCTATGGCACGCGCCTGCCTAAGGAGTTTCATATAATTTAAATATGGAATCTCCGTGCCACTGACATCCTTTTGTGAAGAAAAAAAAGCGTGGGGTGCATGGTGTCAATAGTTATAAGTATTTTATTGAAGGATATGGGTAGTGATTATCATTTTGATATTATCTTAAAAAGCACCCCACGCTTTTTTTTAAATAAAATACATTTTTCTTTATTTACACGTATTAATTTATATTTATTGAAATTTTGAACACTATTTTTAATTTAATTTTATTTCAATTTATTTTTTATTTTTTAGTTTGGATTTCTATAAAAAGCGTGTTTCTTAGTTTTTTAAAACTATTATTTATTTTCTAGTTTTTAGTTTGGTTTATTTATAATAGCTTGTCTTTTTAATTTTAAACTATTGTTTGTTTTAATCTACTATTAATTCCGTGATAACTATAAGTACCTGTAATTATTTTCAGTCGTCAATGTACACAGTGAGACATAACGGTATGTTCATTGCCAAACAAGTGATATTGACAAGTCTTACTACGTGTTACTTCGTAATCGAATCATTTCATCTAATGCTGCTCTGTTACATGGAGTTTGACCTGTTAGCTTTGAGCAATCAAGTTCTTCAATTCTAATTCCGTCCAAAGATCTTCCACGACTAAGTGCTACATAAGCTTGTCCAGCTGCAAACAGTCGAGAACCTAGATACATGACTGCATGATGAACTGTACAGCCTTGCATCTTGTGGACGGTCGATGACCAACTCAGAATCAATGGCAACATTCGTCTCTCGGCAGCTTCATAGCTGTATTTTGGTGAAAATCGTACCGATATTGGTTTAATTACGTGAACACCATCTTGACCGAAATCGATAGGTACTGACGGAATGTTTTCTGCATATAATTGACCTCTGCAAAATTTGGCCACATAATTTCTGTAATAAAACCCATGTTACCATTTACTAATTCTTTTGACACGTCAATGTTCGACTTCAAAATTGCTGCTCTGGCTTGCTCTGATTCTGAGGCTCGGATCTCAGCCATGAAATCACGCACTTGCTGCAAACGAGATGCTCTGACTTGGTCTGATTCAGAGACTCGGATCTCAGCAATGGAATGACGCATTTGCTGCAAGCGGATTTCTCTGACTTGGTCTGATTCTGAGGCTCGGATCTCAGCCATAGAATCACGCACTTGCTGCAAACGAACAGCTCTGACTTGGTCTAATTCAGAGGCTCGGATCTCAGCAATGGAATGTCGCATTTGCTGTAAATGGACTTCTCTGGCGTGGTCTGATTCTGAGGCTTAGATCTGGGCCATAGAATCACGCACTTGCTGCAAACGAGCTGCTCTGGCTTCCTCTGACTGTTTAGCTGTATAATTTGTCATATGAAGCGTTGTTTTCTTCCGTAACGCTATAGTAACTGTTGAGTAGTATCTGAAGAACTAGTATTCTCAGTCATGGATAGTGGTTGTGAGTATAAATGGGCAAAACCGCGTGCAAAAGTAAGTGTAAAGATTGGAGAATGTGCAAGTGTTAATAAATGTTAGCAATAAAATAATTTATCAGCCTGTTCGACTAAAATTTGGTAAACTAACAACTAAGTAGCTAACAGAAGTTTCGATATCTTCAGCATTACTTTTAGCAGCTTCTAGGACACATTTTAAAGCACAATCTACCTTCAAATCAGAGACATTAAACTGAAATGGTTCACACTTCTGTTTCTTTACTGTGGGAAACATTTCATGGAAGTACTTTCTTTTCGAATATACTTCCTTCGAAATTTGACGGGCAGTTGGTTTACCCCATTGTTGTTCTTGGCTGATCTTCGTAAAACTGTTTTCATTATTTACATTGATATATAGTATATTATTTATGAAGTACATAAGTGCTGCAATGTGCTTTCATTTCCCTCTCTTATTATAAACACAGTCGCAAAAAGCACTCTCAACATGATAAATTGTGTTTAGCTGTAATTAAATTGATTTGTTAGACATCGTCTGTCTCCGGTTGAGAATGATTTCGTGGGTGATTGCACGAAACCCCGTTTTAGTCACCAGTAGACTCATTTCCCACGGAAAATAACAATTTTAATGTT
This sequence comes from Phragmatobia fuliginosa, assembly GCA_932526445.1. Taxonomy (NCBI): domain Eukaryota; kingdom Metazoa; phylum Arthropoda; class Insecta; order Lepidoptera; family Erebidae; genus Phragmatobia; species Phragmatobia fuliginosa. Next base: position 59,279,988 of record OW052057.1, on the reverse strand, counting down.
ATTGTTTAATATAGTAAAATAACAGAAGATTTCATTAATTTTCTTCACAATATTTACTTGTTGCTTGACAACGGTGACAATATTGTTCAATCATAATCGCCACCTGTCATGTGGCGCTGTCGTCGCGCATGGATAGATGAAATTAATATAAAATAACAAAAATCTTATTATGCAAATTGATATAATTTTATCAAATTAGTGTAATGTCATCGGTCCTCGATAAATGTACAAAGTTTGAACGAAATCTGGCCGTTGAAAGTGGGTCAAAATCGCGCCCAAAGGAGTCGGTTACAAACATACAAACAAACATACAAACAAACATACAAACAAACATACAAGTGAAGCTAATATAAAGCGTGTAAATACTTCAAATGTTCGTCACAGGTGTAGTATAAAGCACTGTGTAGCACTCGGGTGAAAGTCCCATTCCTGCCTCGGGAGTATTGTGGCCCTAGGCTGCGCCTTCGGGACACAAACTGCTCCTTTGCTAGTAATCGGTCCCTTTCCTCCCTCGGTGAACAATGTACTATACCTTAATAATTTAAATTAAAAAGTACTCGTATAACATCGCAGTTAGCACTTTTAATTACGTTGAACCATCTACCCAACTCATAAAACAGACAAATTGCGCGATTTTTCATCAACCAAATTGTTTCCCTGTAATCAAAATTGAAATCATCATAAAAAACCGTCGACCGCGATGAAAACAGATCACAATTTAAATGAACTTTTTCGCTGTTTAAAACAAATGATAACAAACAAGACCATTATTTTCGCATCGTCACCGTGTTCACGTTGGGCCATTAAACCAGCGGGCGTGATAACTGTGCCATGTATGTAACTGTGGCACTTAATTGTAACTACCGGCACACAAGCGTTTATGGCGCACTGAAAAAACCTTATTTTATTTGTTAGAGTAGGTTTTGTGACCTGGAAATGGAAGGAAACATATCCACGCTATTTCGTAACGATAATGTATTTGAGTTGAGTTTTTCTACGTTTCTTTTAGGACGCTTTATTACACAAATGTAACTAATATCCTACTAATATTATAAAGGCGAAAGTTTGTGAGTATGTATGTTTGTTGCTCTTTCACGCAAAAACTACGCAACGGATTTGGATAAAACTTTACAGTAATATAGCTTATATATCAGAATAACACATAGGCTACTTTTTACTGCAATAATCGAGATAAACGGGGGGAATCTAGGTGATTATAAATACATTATATCGTAGATGTCAAAATGTATTACTGTTTATGTCCTGACAAAACTTCACAGGTTGCTATGCATAACACACTTGCATAGCAACCATAATGATACACGGGTATCATCGCGGGGCGCAGCTAGTGTGTACATAATTGACTGCCTCGTTGGTCTAGTGGATAGCGTATGCGGCTGCTGATCAAGAGGTGTCGGGTTCGATTCCCGGGTCGGACCAAATATTATTTGTGTGATTCACAAATATTTGTTTCGGAGTCTGGGTGTTTTCTATGTATAATATGTATGTATTTACAAAAAAAAAGTATGTTTATGTATTTATATCAGTTGTCTAGTACCCATAACACAAGCTCTGCTTAGCTTGGGACTAGATGATGTTGTGTGTCAGATGTCTAAAATATTTATTTATTTATTTAATTATGATTCGGCAAACTACCCCTTAACTACAACTTCTTCTTCTTCTTCCTAACCTTTATTCCCAAGTTTATTATTTATATATTTACTAAAAAAGTATGTTAATGTATTTATATCAATAATCGCCCTCCCCAGCGAATAATATGATAATGTGATATTACGATAGTTTACGTTTTATTGCATATTCGGTATTTAGAGCACTTATTACACCTTATAAATTTTTTTTGTACTTTTTATATGGATATTTAGAAAACTACACTAATTTCAATGACCCCGTGATGAACATAACAATATTATTCGTTTAAAATCTAACATACCCTTTTACACGAATAATACCAAAACAAGTTAATACTGATTATGTAATAGTATTTTTTTTCGATAAGTGACTATTACCATTTTATTCTTGGAAGAAATACATAAGTGTGTTTCATGTAAGGTGTAAAACAATTATTTTAGGGTTTTATTTTTATTTACGCAATTTGATAATGATTTCTTACAATACATGATAGATAATTGTGAAAATTCGTAGTGCTGTTAACGGTATCTTAAAGATGAACTTTATAAAGTTTTTAAATTATCACTTTGATTTCACGCAAATAATTTCGTAATATCATATTACAGTTAACATTTTTAACAGCACATTTTAACGAATATTACTGTAATGTACTAATACTGACTAAAATTGTTGGATTTACACGCGAACAATATGGCAATGATGCATTACAGAATATACTTTTGAGCTGCAATTTCGGTAATATTATTTTCGCCAATAACTTCATTTTGAAAACTTTTACAAAAAAAAACAAAATAAAATATAAAGTAATTAAATCAGCTTTGTTTTGACACATAAATGGTCACCTTACGATGCTCCCTTGCTGAGATAATACTCAAAAACAGTATTTAATTTTTCCTGTAAAATTTAGAAATTGCCATTACGATATTGTTCGGTGGGGAGGGCTAATTGTCTAGTACCCATAATACAAGCTTTGCTTAGCTTTGGACTAGATGATGTTGTGTGTCAGACGTCCGAAATAATGATTATTTAATTGTCTGTATGATTTTAGCATCTCTATGAAATATTATATTAAATCAATACTTCGTTATACTCTAGGGATAAATCGAAATTTTCCTCGTCAAATATTTGTTGGATACCAGGGAAATTTTAAACAATCAGGAAATACCTAAAAAACGATAGGAAAATATTCCGAACAGAAATTTTATTAAAATACACGAGTTAATTTTGTTGTAATAATCATGCCATTGAATTCAGTGCAGTAGTTAAACCGTGAAAGTGTAACAGAAAGACAAATAGAGTATCTTTAGAGTTTATAAAATTTGTATGAAATAAAAAGGTAACTGTGTGTATGTATGTATATGTATGTATGTATATGTGTTGTATGTATATATGGTTTATGTATGTGTACATATATGGAGATATAAATGCGTCTCTCGTTATATTCATTAGTAGATTATAATTATTCAAAACTCATTGCACCGTCAACTACTGTCTTTGCAAATAATTTTAATCCACCCTAAGCTTGCCTAGAAGAGATTGCTTTTAGCAATAAGGCTGCTCTTTGTACATTAAATGTAAGTTATTTCTGTTCTGTATTGTGATGAGAAAAAATAAAATAATAAACACATATGACTCCAGTGAAAGTCTGTCTAGTTATTTATACCTGCAATTAAGGTGTTCCACTTTCATATTTAATCTGAAATCCCGCTTTGCATTTTCAACTTAAAATCGTTAAAATGATGAGCAGGTAATTGAGGCTGTCAATCTCAAATAGGGCAGGTAATGAGAAATGGAATTCCCACAGAGATAATTAAATAAATGATAGAAATATGACGTCTGATTATGCTGTATTCATCAAAAGAGTGTTTGAAAAATAAATTATGAGGAAAATTTATTTTGTTTGCTCCATAAATGTTGCGACGGGTCGTATGGTGATGTATTAAAACACTTTTATTCAAGGCATGGGTGTGGTAAAAGACTACTAAGGGAACAAAGTACGAAGCACTACATAACTACTTAAAGAAGAAAAACTGGAAACAAAGCACTATAAAATTCGTCTGGAGAGTGCGGTATAAATAAAATAAAAATAACAAAGCCTTATATTTCTCTTAATTAAAATTAAACATAGTAAAAAAGTAAATAAACAATAGTAAAGTGCTATATAATTAATTAGAGAACCCCTGAGGTGAAGGCCTCCTCCAGAGAGTGCCAAGTATCTTTGTTCTTCGATATTTCGAGCCATTTTGTTCCAGCTACATGTGAGATTTCGTCTTCCCATCGAGCGTGTGGTCTACCGCGTTTACGTTTCCCAAGCGGACCTTTCCAGGAAGTCAGTTTTGTTGCCCATCTATTGTTTTGTAGTCTGGCGACGTGGCCTGCCCATTTCCACTTAAGTTTTTTTGCGTGCGTAAGTGCATCAATTACTTTTGATGATGATCTTATTTTTGTATGATGGACTCTTTGTTGCTTTTTAGGGTTCCGTAGCCAAATGACAAAAAACGGAACCCTTATAGATTCGTCAAGTCTGTCTGTCTGTCTGTCTGTCTGTCTGTCCGTCCGTATGTCACAGCCAATTATTTCCGAAACTATAAGAGCTATACTGTTGAAATTTAGTCAGTCGATGTATTCTGTGAACCGCATTAAGATTTTTACATAAAAATAGAAAAAAAAAACAATACATTTTGGGGGTCCCCATACTTGGAACTGAAACTCAAAAAATTTTTTTTCATCAAACCTATACGTGTGGGGTATCTATGGATAGATGTTCAAAAATGATGTTGAGGTTTCTGATATAATTTTTTTCTAAACTGAATAGTTTGCGCGAGAGACACTTCCAAAGTGGAAAAATGTGTGTCCCCCCCCCCCCCTCTAACTTCTAAAATAAGAGAGTGATAAAACTAAAAAAAATATATGTTGTACATTACCATGCAAACTACCAACGAAAATTGGTTTGAACGAGATCTAGTGAGTAGTTTTTTTTAATACGTCATAAATCGTAACACGCAATTTACCTTTCATCCAATCAATGCACTAGTATAAAAACATCGATGAAAGTTACAACGAACTACAAGAACTTTTATATGGTGTTACTTGCTGATACGGAACCCTTCATGGGCGAGTCCGACTCGCACTTGGCCGCTTTTTTTATGTTAAGCATGAGTGCGGTATAGAACTCCAAAATCTTCTTTCTTTGAAGAGAGATGTCCAGCAGTGGACTTTAAAAGGCTGATGATGATGTGTGTAGCAAGTTCTAGTCAACATGATGAAAAATAATCTAAATAAGTTAAAACAGAAGTTCGATAGTTGACTGCACTTTTGGCAGAGTGGTTTAAGCGATCGCCAAGCCGATTCCTACGCCAAGTGGTGTGGGATAACACTTTGTGTGATTAACAAATTGTTGTTCTGAGTCAGGGTGTTCTCTGTGTCCGTTTCATGTATATTCGTAAAGTTACCCGCGACACAGGAATTTATATTCCTAATGCGGGAGTTGTCTTATAAAGAAGATGAAGAAGATTTCCAATGTAACTGATAGAAAATGAATATTATGAAGTTATTAATTTTACTGTTATTTGACTTACAAATCGAAATTTGAATGGATTATGATTGAATGGAAAAATAATCACAGGCAATTTATTCGAGGTATTGGAACCTTTAACGAAAGTAAAAAAAGTTGTCTAGAAAGCGTGACACTTTTTTTTATCATATCTCTAAAGTAACAAAAGTAACTCCATATGTTTGTTACGTTTTCACGCCTAAATCGCTAAACCGATATTGATGAATTTTGGTAAACAGATAGCTTAGAGTCTGACAAAGGACATAGGCTTTTTACCCCGATAACCGACATACACGCAGGCAGAGCCGCGGGCGAAAGCTAGTTTGAAATAATATTTGATTTTATGTTGATAAACTAAACGGACTAGTCAGCCATTTAAACATGGAACTGAAGAATTGGAGACTCGAAAATAAATCTATAAGGTTCAAGTTAAATTCAACAATTTGAATAGTGATATTCTCTAAGATGGCTTCAGAGATAATAATTCCTACATATCCTCACATTCTAATAATTTCATCTGCAACATTATCTTCAGCAACTTCTAGTGAATACAATACTCATTAATAATAGGTGTTGGTGAAATAATGGTTATTTTTATTGGATATTCAAAACAAGTACTTTCGGTACTAAAACTAGATGCCAGCCATTTTCCAGTTACCATTGTATAAATTGTGTTTGTATATTTCTATTATTACCTTGTAATTTCGTTGTGGGTACACATTTATATGTGTTTAGTCTATATATTCCACCACTATAGTTTTATGTTACACACAGTCATCCTTCACATATGTACATCACATTCTTACGATGCTACGGTGATTTTTTTATGAGTACACACACACACACATTTACTCATTTACACACACACTCACTCATACATACATACATACACACACACACACACACACACACACACACACACACACACACACACAATTTAAACTCATCATTTAAACATATGTTTAATCCTGCAACCACCTAGTGCAGATAATTCTCCTGTTTCTACCTTGTGAATCATTTTTTAAACTGTATATTTTAAGCTGTGAGCACGATACAATAAAGCTATTATTATTATAATTATACATAGTTTGTTAAAATCATAGAATAACACGGTATGGAGTAGTCATACGCTAGCCTTCCTCTCTGTCAAAGCCTAAGCCCTAATTGACAAATTCGTGCCCGTCATGACACGCAATGTTTATGTGTGTATGAAATTTTGAATTTATTGTTTTAATTATTATATATGAATTCGTAGTGTTGTGGCATTGCTTTTGTATATGAGTCTGATAGGTACATGTGTGTGTGTGTTCGCTATCTCTACTTCCCACCGGTCCGCGTGCCTGTGTTTCTCATTTGTTGAAATAGATAAAAACATCGTTAACACTACAGCTCTAATGTATACGATTTAAGTTTTTTTACAGCATGGAAAATGTTCTCTGTCTTTAAAAGTGCTTTTACACATGTCGGCTTAACTTACACGGTAGGTGCATTAGTCTTAAGTGCACTCGTCGATCAGTACCATTATTTGAATTCTCTAGTGAGCTGCTTGTCACACCGCAATGTAATGTTCGTCAATATTTGATGTGAGAGCTTTTGTTTCTATTGGAGACGCGTAAAGTTCAGAAGTTCGAAGGACCATGAAATAAAATGTAACAAAGGAGCTGCTAAGATTGGTATAGTTGAACTTAAGCACTGAATATTTAAGTAGGTATTGTTAAACTTGTTCATTTGCTTTTGTTATACAGCGAATCTTATATCATATACTAGTTCGATGGTGGATTCTGGTCGGACCAAATGTTTGTTCGATCTATAGAAGTTTGTTTCAGAGTTTGCGTGTAAGAAAACAAGAATGGCCTATTATAATTTGTACATCAATAATAATGTTTCACAATAAAATAAAATTAAATGTCCATAGTTACTTGTTTATTTTTTATATTATTAATTTTTATGATTAAGTTAGATTAAGACAGCTGCGAACAACACTTTAAAAAACAAATATGTAGTACTCTCTCTCTCTCTCTCTACTTTCTACTCAAATAAAATTTTCTCGAAAACGGTCAGTTTCCCGAAAAAAAGTAGTATGATATTTTTTCTTGGCAATTTTATGAGCTACAAATTTGATCATCAATCATCATCATCAACAGCCTTTAACAGTCCACTGCTGGACATAGGCATCCCCTTGAAAAGGAGGTATAGGCCTACTATACCACGCTGGCCAGACGGGTTGGTATAGGGTTGGTTTCAAGTTGGTTTCAAGTTTTCCTTCTCTTTGCATTGATGTTGTCTTGCGTAGTTTATCCCTTAGTCACCTTTTACGACACCCGCGGGATGAATAGGAGTGGTGACACTCTGTATTCTTAATCCGTCACCACACGGACAAATTTGATCATTACAATTTTTTTCATTATTATGACCGTTCACGAGATAATCGCAAAAAAACTGTTTGTTGCAAAATTTGACCCTGAATAACCTTTTTAGCGGCACAATGATCAATGGGGACTTTTGTATAAAACCACAAAGGAAGGTTTGTTCAAAAATCTAGCTGCCTCTAATTTTTCTGAAGTGTAATGTTTTATTCCCTGGAATATATATATATTAATAAGCAAAGCAAAAACTTTATACACCTTTTCACAAAAATTACGCAGACTCTTAAAGCCACGTGTCCATTGGCCCGCACCGGATGCACCGCACGCATGGCACGCAACGGATTAAACGGATTTGCCTTGCTCATAAATGCCGGCGTTTGGTGCGGGCGGCGCGGATAGTGGACGCAGCAGTATGTGAAATCATGCAAAGCAAAATAAAATGCGTCCGGAAGGAGTGCCGAATACTAATTTTTTTTTCAACTGTGCATACAAAACACCTTAAGTCAATGATAAAAACATTACACACAGTATAAAGTGTTTGAAACATATGCATGTATATTCTTTTGTTAAATTAACGTTGTAGCAGCGTATCCTTGGCGAAATACCTGATTATAGAAGTTATAGTATGTGACAGTAGAACCTTATAATATTGTCGCTTATAATTCAAATCAATTCTGGTCCACTTCGAATTATAATCTAGTGATCACCAATTGGTTTGAATTGACCACTTGGTGATTTTATTTGTTAGCGTAGATTTTGCGACCGGGAAATGGAGGGAAAACATATCCACGCTTTCTCGTAATGATAATGTATTTGTGTTGAGTTTTTCTAGGTTTCTTTTAGGACGTTTATTTCTTACTTATTTTTATTTCCAACTCAAACATCCACCAAATTACTATCAATCTATATAAATGTAATCAATGGGAAAGTATTCCGTCTGTTTGTTGAGTTTTAAAGACCAAACCGCTGACTTTAATGTATTATATTTTTTAGAAGTAGTTTCCATGGAGGTGCTTTGATTCATCAGAACAGAACAGAATAGAACAACGCGTACAAGCTAACATTGAATAAACACCAAAATGGAAAGTGTCAATCAAACTAGGAAACCCTATTCAGTAATTAAATATGAATATAATCTGCCATTCGTATTGAATAAACTGTCAAGTATTCTGACACCCTTATAAATGTGGTAAATTATATAATACTAGTTGACCCAGCGAACTTCGTACCACCCAACTTTAAAATTCCAGAACTTGATCGCAGCGCCACCTACCGGGTCCAATTGCGAATCTAAACCATTCCCAGATCCCCTTGAACACACACAAAAAATTTCATCAAAATCGGTCCAGTCGTTTGAGAGAAGTTCAGTGACATACACACTCATACAAGAATTATATATATAAAGACTAGTTGACCCAGCGAACTTCGTACCGTCCAACTTTAAAATTCCAGAACTTGATCGCAGCGCCACCGACCGGGTCCAATTGCGAATCTAAACCATTCCCAGATCCCCTTGAACACACACAAAAAATTTCATCAAAATCGGTCCAGTCGTTTGAGAGAAGTTCAGTGACATACACACTCACACAAGAATTATATATATAAAGATTGTCATTAACTAACTGCACCCCGCGGTGTTACCTGCCTTTAATGATGTAGAAATACGACACCGCGGTGCACAAGCAACAGTCCCATAAAAATCATTAAAGCCGTTGCAGAGGTTAGCCGGAACATACAGACGGACAGACTCCAAAAGAATTAACAGCGTTGTTTTTCTGTGAGTATCGTATTTACTTTCAAATACATTTAGTAAATACTTATAATTTGGAATAATAATTTGGAATTACACACCTACAGTGTTTTATTTAAATAAATAAATATTTCGGACATCTTTTACACACAACGTCATCTAGTCCCAAACTAAGCAGAGCTTGTATTATGAGTTACTAGACAACTGATATAATGTAAATATATACATAGAAAACTCCAAAACTCCGAAACATGGATGGATCACACAAATATTTATCCAGACCCGGGAATCGAACTCGAGACCTCTTGATCAGCAGCCACATACGTTAACCACTAGACCAACAAGGCAGTATATTATTATATTATTTTTTGAATTTCTAATATAAATAATATTTACTTATTTATTTATACGAAAGACGTATATCGCTGTCAGCAATTTCTTAATGAGCTGAATTATCTCTTCTCAGACTGATGAATGCGATAATATTATTATAAAATTATAATTTAAAAAATATATTAATTTCTTAAATTGTTTTTTTTTTTTTAATTTATTGAGAATTTAGAATAGTTGTTTTTACAAAAAGATGAGTTTAAAACTAAGTAATAATTAAAAAATCGAGTATATATTGAAAACTAAAAAAAATTCCTACCCTCATTATGAGGATTGTGACCCCTACTCCTGGATTCTACTCATGCTTTCCATCAGGCAGAGCAGAGTCACTTTGGTAGGCTTACATAAAAAAAATATCTTATGCTCAGTTAACTTCTCTAGAAGAAATTTCAGATTAAAAATGCGACATTGTGTTAATTAAAACAAAATATTATAGACCATAAATCCTAAAAGTGCTACTTTATTTTAATTATTTAAATTGTTTGTCATTTACTATGTTGTTAAAAATCATTTTATAAAAGAAAGAAGCACGATTATTCAGTTTAAATTTAAATTAATATCATTAATAATTATTAAGTTTCATTATTAAATGTGGGCTATTAAGCCCACCGGATTAGCAAGCTGAAGTGGCAGTGGGCTGTCCATATTAGCCGCAGAACTGATGACCGTTGGAGTAGTAGAGTTCTGAAGTGGAGACCGCGTCTATGTAAACGTACTGTAGGACGCCCACAGGCGAGGTGGAATAACGACCTGCGTAAGATAGCTGGCAGGAGGATGCGGGAAGCCAATCTCTCAAACAACTATAAATTATTATACAACTCAAGAGTTACAATCGGTCAATGGTGGTCTTTCAATCGTGACTGATAGACATCCATATCTTGTAAACTAGTTAATATTTCCAACTGCTCTAAATGACTACTCTTAGTAAAAAATTGTAAAGATTAATTTACTAATTATCTACCTTACCTGTTGTTCATCTTCCAAGACTTTATTCCCAAGTATATTTGGGGTCTGCTACGAGTACAACCGGTTTTACCTGAATTTCAGTTTTTCCACGGAGCTACTTGCATCGGACCTCCGCAACCATAAGGGAGAACTGAAATTCAAAGACTGACCTAGTTGTCAGTACATTTAAGGGCACTGACTTCCCAATATCGATTGCCATAGATGTTCATGACAACCGGGACCGACGGCTTTACGTGCTCTCCGAGGTACGGGCGTGAATCATCGCCAAACTTCTAAACTCCGGACTGCTATTAGGAATTACCTAAGAAAAACCCAAGAACACTTTTTGGCCCGATCCGGGATTTCAGTCCGAGACATCTTGATTAGCAGTCGCATACGCTAACCACTAGACCAACGAGGCAGTTACTCGTTCAGTATTCAAAAAGATCTAGTATGCAGAAGGTGGTCCCTCAATCGATCACCGTAAGTTCAGTTTGAGTGGAAACCACAATGCAATTGTGTGTGGTTCTAACTTTATTGAGTTTTCCTGAAATATAGTTTCCTTCTCTGATATATGTATTTTAGGAACTTAATTAAATTATAGTTACTTCATGTTTATAACTAATTAAATACTTACAATTGTTTTATAAAAAAAAACGATGAAAATGATGTCCCCGATGTGAATTTTTAACTTACCTGCAAAAAAAAAAATTTTATTAGTTATTAAATAGGTCTCTTTTTGCACATATTACGGAAATCTGGTTTTTAGTTAAAGTTTATTGACAAAAAAAAATTGGTTGAAATTGGTGACGGATTAAGAATACAGAGTGTCACCACCCCTTTTCATCCCACGGGTGTCGTAAAAGGCGACTAAGGGATAAACTACGCAAGACAACATCAATGCAAAGTGAAGGAAAACTTGAAACCAATCCTGTACCAACCTGTCTGGCCAGCATGGTATAGTAGGCCAAAACCTCCTTTTATAAGGAGAGGCCTATATCCAACAGTGGACTGTTAAAGGCTGTTGATGATGATGAAATGAAGAGTGACACCTACTCCCGGATTCTACTGATACTTGCCATCAGGCAGAGAGGAGTCAATTTTACAGGCTTAAATATATATGAAAGAAAAACACCTACTGACGGCAATGTTTTACGACACAACCTCTAAATACGGAACCCGCATAATACATGCTTAGCTGTATAACAAGATATGTTTTTGAACGACCTCAATATATATTCTGTTCTACCAACCTGTCTAACAAAATTATTCTGTTAGTGCACTGTAATATATGAAAGCATATTGAGGTATTGGCCTATTACGATACTCTTGCAACCGAGCGAAGTGAATCGTTTCTAAATAATCGATATGTTGTAATAGCTACTAACATCGATAGTATAATCTTTAAAATTGAAGTGTCTGTTTTTATAACGAATGAGTGGTTTTTAGGGTTCCGTAGCCAAATGGCAAAAACGGAACCCTTATAGATTCGCCATGTCTGTCTGTCTGTCCGTCCGTATGTCACAGCCACTTTTTTCCGAAACTATAAGAGCTATACTGTTGAAACTTGGTCACTAGATATATTCTGTGAACCGCATTAATATTTTAACACAAAACTAGAACAAAAACAATGAATTTTGGGGGTCCCCATACTAAGTAAAACTACAATCTACAATCAAAACAAAACTACAATCATACTAAGTAAACTTCATCAAAACCATACGTGTTTAGAATCATCAATGGATAGGTTTTCAAAAGTGATATATTTTTTCTGTTTCGTCTCTCGGTTTATTCTGGCTAATATCTGGAACATCTAAACAGATTTTGATGAAACTTACCCTGGCAGATAGCTTAAAATATATGGAGTAACTTAAGTAACTTTTTTGACTAGCTTCGCCCCGCGTCGTAACTTGCTGATACATGACAACTGAAGTGGTTATTTTATAAAATTTTCTCATACATTGAAGCTCTCTTAAATTTAAAATTTAAATAGTTTAAGTTCATAAATCAATCACTTTTAAATGCCTCTTAATATCACCATTTAGCTGACGGTAATTAATATCCGATAATTTGCACCTGTCATCGAAAATTTACGACGACTCAAGAGGCACCTTCTTAAAATTGTACCATTTTATCTAGAAAAAATGTCGTTAAACGTTGAGGACATTTTTGTTGTTATCTGTGGAAATTGGAACTTAATCATGGTAATTACTTACAGTACATTACGTTTTGCAGATTTTGTAGCTTTTTTTTCCTGATAAGTTGAACTCTGGAGCCTTTAAGAGTAGAGTGAACAGGTTTCTTTTAGATGGGCGTGTACCATCTTCGTCTCTTTCTACACTTTCCATCAGGTGAGATGGAAGACAAACGCCTATTCCATAACAACAATAAAAAAAAACGTTGATCTTGTTTTAAAAAAACTAATACTAGCCATCATCATTTCTTCATTGTAACATCAGCAGTAAATATCTCGTTACAATTGGGCCAGCCTAGCAGAAAGTAGCCAGTATATACAATTAAATTAATTAGAGACCTGGACACTTACGGTACGGTTAGTCCATAAGCTTAAATTTGCTCAGCGTGCTATGGAAAGGGCTATGCTCAGCGTTTCTCTGAGGAATCGTATCAGAAATGAGGTGATCCGTCAGAGAACTAAAGTCATCGACATAGCCCACCGGATTAGCAAGATGAAGTGGCAGTGGGCTGGCCATATTAGCCGCAGAACTGATGGCCGTTGGGGCAGAAGAGTTCTGGAGTGGAGACCCCGTCTCGGTAAACGTAATGTAGGACGTCCACAGGCGAGGTGGAGTGACGACCTGCGTAAGGTGGAGGAGCTGGATGCAAGAAGCCCAAAATCGATCACAGTGGTGTGCAATGGGAGAGGCCTATGTCCAGCAGTGGACTGCGATAGGCTGATGATGATGATGATGATATACAATTAATAAATAAATAAAAATAATTTACTGACACACTTTTCTTACATTAGTACTTCGTATTATAACAGTCATTGCGATTAGACGTATTGTGACATTTCCTTAAACACCTAATCACACATTTCTTACAAGATAATTGGAGAAGTGTGAGACAGGCCTAAATCAACATCGCCTGAGTAAACGGCACATTCAAAGTAAATGCTTAAGAAGTTTACAGGGAAACTCGTCGCTGTGCCAACACAAATAAAACTCATGGTTTGTTTATTTGAAATTCTTGCTTTACTCTGATTTGCCTTGTTGGTCTAGTGGTTGGCGTCTGCGGCTGCTGATCAAGAGGGCTCGGGTTTGATTCCCGGGTCAGACCAAATATTTGTGTGATCCACAAATATTTGTTTCGGAGTCTGGGTGTTTTTCTATGTATAAAATGTATGTGTTTAAAAAAAAAAGTATGTTTATGTGTTTATATCAGTTGTTTAGTACCCATAATACAAGCTCTGCTTAGTTTGGGACTAGACGACGTTGTGTGTAAGATGTCCGAATTATTTTTTATTTATTATTATTACTATAGGGCACTTTATACCGTGATAGCCGACATACACGCGGGCGAAACCACAGGCAAAATCTAGTTACATATAAGTAACGTCACTAAACAATTATTCAATATCGTGGAAATAGAAAATCGTAATTAATAACCAATCACTGGTAAATCCTTGAACAACATCTTCATGACCGAAAAAGTAATTAGTTATACACGTGGCCATTTAAGTTAACGTATGGCTAGCACTAGAATGGCATGTATGGTACAAGTGATGAGCTTATGTTAATAAGTAAAATTAATAATATAAAAAACTCCCGACTGATTAGACCGATTATCATCAAACATAAATAACGTCCGTGTGGTGACGGATTAAGAATACAAGGTGTCACCACCCCTGTTCATTTCAAAAATTTCATAATTTTCTTCAGGAAAAAATTTAAAATTTGCCAGAGACTGTTGATGTTCATCCTGTAATATTAGTCCTTACAGCTCAGTACATATTTTACAAGGCATTAAAAATCTAAATAAAAATATTGAATTGCAATAATAAATCGCTATATTTTCTGAGGTTGCTATGCTTAAATTCAATTAAATTTGAAAACTATACTCTGTCCATTCCTTTATTATGTTTTTGACAGTTCAACAAATTTCGAAATTAGTGACGCCCTCACACGTCACCGATTCGATTTGAAATCAAAATCAATCGATATAAATTTCTTTAAGTCTGTATTGTAAATTAATAAAATGTGCAGTATTACGATATGTAATTGACCCAGAACAAAGAAAACTTCCAAACACAGTCACTTGAAGGTCGGTTTAGTAAGTATTATGTGATTTTTAGGGTTCCGTAGCCGAATGGCAAAAAACGGAACCCTTATAGATTCGTCAAGTCTGTCTGTCTGTCTGTCTGTCTGTCTGTCTGTCTGTCTGTCTGTCTGTCCGTCCGTATGTCACAGCCAATTATTTCCGAAACTATAAGAGCTATACTGTTGAAATTTGGTCAGTCGATGTATTCTGTGAACCGCATTAAGATTTTTACATAAAAATAGAAAAAAAACAATACATTTTGGGGGTCCCCATACTTGGAACTGAAACTCGAAAATTTTTTTTTCATCAAACATATACATGTGGGGTATCTATGGATAGGTGTTCAAAAATGATGTTGAGGTTTCTAATATCATTTTTTTCTAAACTGAATAGTTTGCGCGAGAGACACTTCCAAAGTGGAAAAATGTGTGTCCCCCCCCCTCTAACTTCTAAAATAAGAGAGTGATAAAACTAAAAAAAATATATGTTGTACATTACCATGCAAACTACCAACGAAAATTGGTTTGAACGAAATCTAGTGAGTAGTTTTTTTTTAATACGTCATAAATGGTAACACGCAATTTACCTTTCATCCAATCAATACACTAGTATAAAAACATCGATGAGAGTTACAACGAACTACAAGAACTTTTATATGGTGTTGCTTGCTGATACGGAACCCTTCATGGGCGAGTCCGACTCGCACTTGGCCGCTTTTTCAAATATACTTTCTCTTAACTCTGGATTTAAGCGTTATTAACCACGCGTTTCAAAGTTAAATTTTACTAACACGTGCATAGTTACATTTTAAATCAGTGGTCCAATAATTAATTAATTAATGCACAGAGTTATTGTTCTTTATTCTAAGTTTAAAGTTAAATTCCAAAATTTCGTCTTAATTCCTTGCAAATAATTAATCTTGAAGTCATACTATTTTAATTTCCTTTTTATTTTATTAAATTTACAGAAACAACACTTACATTTAGTCAAATTATTTTGATCATAATAATATGATAAATTATTTTAATCGTTTAATCGATTTATCGTATTTCAAGAACTGTTTTAAATGTTGTTTTTAGCTATGCACACTGCCCACTTCCCTACCTGTCTATAAAGTACGACATTACTGTAGTACATTATTACGAAAAAAAATACCGGTAATTTATAGGCGTGACCTGTCAAAAAGATAATAAACGAATGGACAAGGTATAGGTATATTGTGTTTTAGATATCCAATACAATACATATTGTTATAAAATTATTAGTGCACTCAAAAGTTTAAGGCACAGACCACACGCGGCGGGTGACAAATTACCAAGCTCGGCTATTTCTCAGCAGATGGAGAGTGCAAATTGAGAACTGCTCTGCTCGATAGCTACATATGTATGAGTAAGGGTAATTGGCCACCGACCTAGTAATTGAGTGAAGGTAATTTGTAAGGGAGTATGTTGGAAAATTGAAGACTAGTACCTCTAGTAGTAGTACTCTCGCAGGTATGGAAATTATCCTTACTTTATGTCACTACCATATATCGGAGTCTATCATAATGCTTTGAGAGTTTGAGGTTTAGATATGCAAGTTACTCAAGCAATTTCGTCATACAGATGTTCATTATGGTGATCGCACACTTATCCGCGCCGAACGCGCCGAACGAACCGAAGTCAAGGAGTCCTCGCACACTTATCCGCAGCGGAAGAATCGACCGCGCCGAAAGCATCGACTGTCATACGCAACTGATAGAATGCGGGCGCATCGACCGAGGCGACCGCATCATCCGCGCCGAATTTTATGACTTCATCCGAATTCGTCTAGGTTTCTGGGGTTCTTCCAGATGCGAGGTTTCATGAGATTTCATATAAAGAATTCTAAAATTCGTTTCGTTCGGCTCGTTCGACGCGTTCGACTCTGATAAGTGTGCTATTACCATAAAAATAATGCCCCAATGCGTTAAACGCTTACATACATACGCACACGTACATTAAAGATATGTTCATATTGGTCAAATTTTAACGTTTAGATTCACGTACGATATAAGCCAAATGATACGTTAGTCTATATACATTTTAGTTTTTTTCAAATAAATGGTTTTTCAAGTTTTAAATAAAGTACATGGATGCATGTCTGTTATTATTTTATTGTCACCTTTGAACCCCAAATCGTTTCGACCTGTAGTATCTATTTAATGAATAAAGATTTGTTCCTAACATAAATATCTAAAAAAGAGTGAAATCTAATAAAATAGGACTCTGTAAAATGCTTCCAAGGATTCAAGCGAATGTGTGAAACTTATTGATATTTTTCTTCGCATTTTCAGGAGCAAAGTTTCATCGAAGTGTTGGAAACATCCTTACATCAAACTGACTGACAGCAACAGAAATAGGTTTAAAGGAAAAAATATTAAAGAAAATCTATCTTCGGCTTTATCATATACGCAAGTTTAACTAAAATTGAAAAGGAGTAATAAAATCAACGTCAAAAGTTAGAACTTCATTCGACGTATGATAAAGTTTAGTGGGGAGTAATTGTTTCGAATTGCTAAAATATTTTGCTGGCATTCAGCCAAATTTCAGGCGTATCATTATGATTTCCATTTAATCTATTACCGTTATGAAATTCTATTATATTATACTAGCTGCGCCCACCGGTGTTACCCGCGTCTTTTCGGGACAAAGAGTATGTGTTATGCATAGCAACCTGTGAAGTTTTGACAAGAGATAAACAGTGATACATTTTGATATCTACGATTTACGTATTTTTTTAATCACCTAGCTTTCGCTCGTGTCTTAATTACTGCAGTAAAAAGTAGCCTATGTGTTTCTCTGATATATAAGCTGTATTACTGTAAAGTTTCATTCAAATCCGTTCAGCAATTTTTGTGTGAAAAAACAACAAATATACATACACACATACATACAAACTTTCGCGTTTATAATATTAGTAGGATTACTAGCCTACAACATTTCAAGATTAACCGCGGGTGAAACTGCGGGGCAAAGATAGTTGTAGCGAAAATAAGACTAACCAAGTTAGTCTTCATTATCACCTGCTCTCATCAGCTAGCACCAACGCAATATAAGAGCATGAATGCTGTCATTATAGGTTAGTCTTTTGCTTGAGTGTAGTACCGCCCTGGTCGAGCTCACCCATTCGTGATGAAATCAGCATCATTCTACTAAATTGGAATTAAAATTATTTTATCTATTTTCAATTTAATAAGAAAATTCAATTTATAATATTGGAATAGGTACAATTTCGTCTAGAAGATAAAAGATTCGTTTACAATCATTTAGTTTGAGTACAGCCGTACTGAAGTAAAATATTTTGGTACAAATTTATTTTAATTAACTACAGGTAGCAAAACAATTTTCCAATAATAATTAAGATAATTGTTCTACAGGCACTTCTACCAATTGTAAAACGTAATCCAAATACGCTTCAGATAAATCATAAATTATATATTATTTTAAATGCCGACACAAATAGAGGTGTGTTGTCAGTCAAAATTGAATAAATAAATAGTATGCGTGAAAAGTATAAGATATGTGTTGGCCTTTAAAGAAAGAACTATAGTTTTGAGTTGGCCTGTCCCTACAGAGGGCATATTCCCCATTCATTATGTGGCCTTACCAGTATTGGTCAAGATTAACGACACTTGTGATCGAACTAGAGAACGATACAAGATCATATTGACAGAGACGTTACAGGATCTGCAACAGGTATTGAATGATCAAGCTGATTGTTCTATGCCCATCCAACCTCCAAGGTTATGTTCAATGAACATGTACTACTTGAACTGGTTAGTGGTAGATGCTACCGTTTTAGAGGTTATTCAAAAATATGTCTACCTTGGACAAACATTGCAGTTGAGTAGAAACAACCTCGAGGACGAGGTGAATAGAAGAATTCAGTTGGTTTGGGCAGCATTTGGAGAGCTACGTCGAGTCTTTATGATGTCGATCCCATAGTGTCTGAAAACGAAAGTTTTTAATCAGTGCGTCCTACATATCATTACCTATGGAGACGAGACCTGGACCCTACGGTAGCGTTGGCTCACAAGTTTAAAATAACTCAGCGTGCTATGGAAAGGGCTATGCTTAGCTTTTCTCTGGTGATTCTTTCCAATAACCTCAGGCCACTTGGCTAAAATAAATATGGCTTGATTCAAATTTGACGCAAATACTCTACAGAGCAATCAAAAGCTTACCTTTGTTAATTAACATATTCCCTAAAGATATACTCTAAGCATGGCTTAATTTGCTGTGCAATGTAAATTATCTTTTTCAAAAATGCTCGTTATAATCCGAACAACGAGAGTACTTGACTTCACAGCACAATGCACCTCTTCAATCCAGTTATCGTGCAATTTTCGCACTTGACAACACACGGTACTCTCCATCAATATCTCGAGAACACTTTAAAAGATTACAATCTGTAAAGGTTGCAAGGAAATGTATAGCTTTGATAAAACCAGAGGTGCCTGCTTATTCTTCGGTTCTACTCTATTTGATGACAAAATGCGTGTTTCTGTGGATACTTAAATGAGCTTCTTACATAGCTATTGTTAATTCATTTACAATAGCTACGTAGGTATATATCTATACTTCAGGAATCCTCGTTTAATAATTTAAATATTGGGCACTTACAGTTGTATCTGGGCACATCACAGCGTTCGGATCGAAAAAAAACAAAACTTGTTCAATTCAAATCATTCAACAAAACGTTACATTCTACGCATTCTCATTAGAACTTATTTGTATTATTTTTTTTATATTAAGCCATCCAAAGTGACTCTACCCTGCCTGATGGAAAGCATGAGCAGAATCCCAGGGAAGGGGCCACCATACTTGCTGCGAATGCAGACAATAATGTATGGCGGCCCACACTATGGCGGCTTAGTGAAATGCTTTTTCACGCCCCGCTTAAAGGACCCGGGATCATAGTGGGAAGGAAACACATGAGCTGGTAGTGAGTTCCAGTCTTTGACTGCTCGGCATAGGAAAGAAGAGCCGAACCGTTTTGTTCTGGTGCGTATTTCTTCCACTCTAAAGCGGTGACTTCTAAGTCCAGCACGTGTTGTCCTGTAAAGGAAGGGAGAAGGAGGGAAGAGCTCTTCAGAAGACTGTCCATGGTAAAGGCGATAGAGGACTGCCATAGAGGCGATGTCTCTCCGTAACTCCGTATTAATTTACTAAATATAATAGATTATTTTAAAATTCCTACATCTATGTACCTATATATCAAACCTTCCTAAAGGGGGGCTATGTACATAGATACATAGCCCCCGTTTAAGTAAGTTTGATAAAAGTTCTACTTTATTAAACCAAACAATTATCTTTAGTTAGTTTAGTTAACATTTTAGCTAAGTAATTTTAAATTTGTAAAACAAACCTTTTGTAAGAGATAAATCTTAATTTCTATCAATACCAATGGATATGATATAAATAGTATGTTTTTTATGGTAATTAATAAAATCTTGTTTAAACACTTCACTGCTAAAACGGGGCTATCGAAATTGTATAAATCTTTACCAACCACTAAAAGTATGGAGCCAGTATTTTAGTTTATAGGGTATTTTGGGGATGAGATAAAATTGGGTAACATAAAGGGAAAAGTATAGAAAGAGAAGAGTGGAGAATGTTAGAAAGAATTACGTACTACATAGGCAGTTCAATCGAGATATTGGGCGTAATTTCGAGCTTGGTCCATATAGCATCATACTAGCTTTTGCCAAGAAGTCTGTTCCCTGCTTTTAGAAAAAATGAGCTTTTAAGTTAAATAGCTCATAAACGGATACCTAAATCAAAAAATGGTTCTAGAAACCTCACAGTGTTTTTAAAAGATCTATCTAATGATACCCGACACGATGGGGTAGACGCGAGAAAAAAAAACATTCCTGCTTTACATGTAGGGGATGTACCCTAAATAAAAATATTTTTCATGATTTTATTGAAACACCTTGTCCACATTATCACAACACATATTCATGGAAAGTTTCATCTTTCTAGCACTAACCGTTGGGGCGATAGGTCGAGGACGGACGGACGGATATGGCTAATCTTCAAGGGTTCCGAGTCATGAACTACGGAACTGACTATATATACTAATAATGAAGTTTGAAAAATATAAACTAAGACCACTAATTTTGTTACTATTTGTAGTTTTCTTGTTGCTATTTAAACCTTTATTAGTTGTCACTAGAGACAAATCAATTGCATGTTTTAGTTCTGTCATATCAAAACTTAGAAGAATACACACAATATATATGCCACAACGCTTAACAACTTTATGAACAAAGTGTGCTTATGACAGGTTTGAAAACAATTGATCTCTCTAATTATACATTCGCATATTGATGAAGCGCCGACGACGTCAGTTAAACCAAGTTTGACGACTTCTCAACTACGAAACGATGAGTGCCAACTTGTTATAATAGATTATGAATATTTGATGGTTACTTACAAATGCTTTTAAGACTTCCACTTGAAGTTAAAAATAGATAAAGAAAGCTGGTATTTATTCTATTCAACAAGATTTATTAATGACGACTAGAGTCCACACACTTTGTTGAAACAGAATGAAAGATTTATTTCTTCATTTCAGAAGTAAAATGTATACTAAATTTAGAAATATCCCGTTAAAAATAATGTTTCTAGTATCCGTTTATAGGGTTTTTACATGTTATATATTATACGCATGTGCCTCCCAAACTGACTTTACCTTAACTGTCTTTCACGACTTTTACACATACTCAGTCAGTCTACCCGTGACCACGAGCGGTATAATCCGTTAGAAACGTGGGAAAGTACAAGATATCGTAACCTTTTTAATTATATCGTGTATAAGTCCCGTATACAGTAAAATATATGTCTTATCTTTGCCTATCCGTGTGGTGACGGATTAAGAATACAAAGTGTCACCACCCCTATTCAATCCATGGGTGTCGTAAAAGGCGACTAAAGGAACAAAATAAGCAGCTAACTAGACTGATGTGAATGTGATGCTAAGCTCACATCAGTCTACCCGTGACCACAAACGGTATAACCCGTTCGAAACGTCGGAAATTAGAAGATATCGTAACCTTTTTAATTAAGTCCCGTATACAATAAAAAAAATGAGCATGTGTAAAAGTCGCGAAAGGATAAAAACTATAGAAACTTACTAAAACCAATATTTAAAAATTAATCTGTTATATTTTTGATATCGAGTTCGATACACATGTCGAAGAATTAAATCCCTTTGGAGAGGATCCCCTTCTCAACCTAAAAATGATGAAAATACATCAAAAGTACAATGAAAATAGATTTTAATTAATAATTTAAAATAACTAATTACGCTAAAAGCAAATAAATGCGAAGTTATTTAAGTGCTTTTAAAGTTATTAATTATTTACTCTACTACATAATATTCTAGTACCTATTTAAATAGGTACTGTATAATTGTCTGTAGTACCTAGTAAAATGAAGCTAAAGAGCATTTTAAATTATTTTTTTAAATGGCAATCGACTTTAATTATATAATATATTATTAATAATTATATAAGTATAATTTAACGCCTATTATAAGATCTCTCTTAAATCCCAGAAGCAGGGTAATCTAAACGTAAAAAAAAAACGTAAAATAGATATTTATAATATGTACAGAACCAAAATGTTTGTCTCCATTTCTTCTGTCTGTTATCTACATTAATATTAGAAAGAGGAAATATCCATCTTATTGTTTGTTTGAATTTAATAGGCTCCGAAGCTTCAGGACCTATTTACTAAAATCTTATATTATCGAAGATTGCTAAATTTGTGTTACATTTTAACATAATTCAATTTTTTGTTAAATATCTTTATCAACCGCAGCGAAGCCGGAGTGGACCGCTAGTATTTTATATCTGAAGAGGTGCTCAGTTGTCTACTGAAACATTCCGAATACAATTGCATGTTGATAAGGGTTCGTTCCCAAAAAGAGCAGCTGTAAGTAGTGACTTTATTGTATCGCTTTATTTTGGGAGTCAGTTTTATTTAGTTGTGGTTTGATATGGGTCTAATGAAGATAGAGGAGGTTTATCAATCTTGTGGGGATGTTTATATAATATAATACAAGGACACGGCATTGTTGACACATTTTTTTGGGGGATTGAATTACTATCTAATGTGAACTAGATGGAGGTTTTGAACTTACAAAGCTGGCCAGATGGGTTCGCATAGGGTCTGTATCAAGTTTTCCGTCTCTTTGCAGTTGTCCTGTATGATTTGCTTTCTTACAACACACATAGGAGAAGATGTGGTACTTGCTGTATTCTCAATCCATCACTACAAGGATTTTGCCTGTGCTATGCCGTACAGGGTGAATAAAAGGTAGGTCTCTAGATGGTAACTGACTGACGCGGCGCTTGGAGAGCTCAAAAAATACAAAAATACAAGTACTTGCCGTCTTTTAAATCCTCCCTCCACATAATCAAAGGGAATTAATCACTACAAAACGCGGCAAGTCGAGGCGAGACCACTACAAGCACGTCGGAAGGAAATGAATTGCTTATTTATTTGTTTGAAAATGTCATTCGCAAAATGAACATCTCAATGCCTTAGGCGTTATGATCAGGCGAGGTTGAAGTCAGAGGTTATACTTTTATAACTGACTTGAAGTTATTCGCACGTAGACAATTACACACATACATGAATAAATATGAATATACGTGTGCACTAACTAACACATATACTTTACATTTATACACGATGAATACTAAATTTTAAGGAAAAGTAACATTCATTATTTCATTCATTCATTTTAAGACTACCTTGTTGGTCTAGTGGTTAGCTTATGCGGCTGCTGATCAAGCGGTCTCGGGTTTGATTCCTAGGTCGGACCAAATGTTTGTGTAATACGCAAATATTTGTCTCGGAGTTTGGGTGTTTTCTATGTATAATATCATTGTATTTACAAAAAAAAGTACTACGTTTATGTATTTATATCAGTTGTATAGTACCCATAATACAAGTTCTGCTTAGTTTGGGACTAGATGGCGTTGTGAGTAAGATGTCCGAAATATTTATTTTATTATGGTGATCCAGCCATCAAGTAAGAGGTCATTATTTAATTCAAACAAGCTAATGATTATGAATTTCATGGTTAAGAAATGTGATTTACGCTGAACATATTTATCTTGCAATGGTATATGAGTATGTTACTTTGAGTGGTAATAATAAATTGCCCACTCTCAGGGTCAGTTCTAACTTCACATCGTCTTTTAAGACATTGACTAATGTTGACAACCCGAGCCGCTGACGAGTGGTCATTTTTCAGCATCACTTCTTATGGGCGTCCACCGATCAACGACTTAACAAGAAACCTTTCTTTATTTTAAACTAGCTTTTGCCCGGCTCCGCCCGCGTGTGTATCGATTATCGCGGTAAAAAGTAGCATATGTCTTTTCCTAAGGTTCTCTATGCCAAAATTCATCGAAATTGGTTCAGCGGATTAGGCGTGAAAACGTAACAGACGGACAAAGTTATTTTCGCATTTATAATATTAGTAGGAAAGTAGGAGTAATTTCTGACACTATTTAAAGTAAATATTACTACGAAATCTAGGGAAGAAAATATACTTGTCAAAGAAATATTTGTAGGAAAATTTATCGTATTTATTTTATCTAACTAACTTTGACTGTCTCATTGATCTAGTGGTTAGCGTATGCGACTGCATATCAAGACGGACCAAATGTTTGTGTGAACTGCAAATATTTGTTTCAGAGTTTGGGTGTTTTTCTATGTATGTATTTACAAATAAAGTATGTTTATGTATTTATATCAGTTGTCTAGTCCCAATAATACAAGCTCTGCTTAGTTTCGGACTAGATGGCGATAAGTGAAAAATGTCCAACCTATTTATTTTTTACCAGTGGTTCTGCCCACGTGTACGGGGCCATAGAATAGCCTATATCCTTTCTTAACAATTAAAGTATATTAATATTAAATTTCATTGAAATTGGTCTATCAACTTAGTCGTGAAAGCATAGCAGACAAATGTAGAGAGTTGGGAATAAATAATATTAATATACATTATACTGAGTTCTTATAACTGCCTCCTTGGTCTAGTGGTTAGCCTATGCGACTGTTAATCAAAAGGTCTCGGGTTAAAATCCCGGGTCATGCCAAAAAGCATTAAAAAATACATTCAACCCTAAATTTTCAACTCTCTAAGATCAACCCCTTTTTTTTTGTGTGGAAATCCCCTCGAATACCACCAATTGGTGGTTCAGTCGGACTCGAACCGACCAAAACCGCACGCCGTCTCAAGGTACCAATGGCCGGGGAACCAGGTGTACCCTAGAAGACGTCTCCCGTCATAAAATAGTGTATGGCCAGGCCACCCCAGCCTGCTTCTGCTAGGATGACAGATGGCCTCACCTGTCATCTTCAGGCTAGCGCTTATGGAGGACGGAGAACGTTCTGCGACCTCCGGCGCCTAAGTCGTCTTCTAAGATCAACCCCTATTTAGTTCTCCGGGTCAGCTAATAGAAGTATAATTTTTGACATTAGATTCATAGTAATGTTGCCACATAAAATTCAAATTCAGTATTTTTATCATAGGTCACTCACTTATTCATATGGGTAGGACTAATCCTTCGTGCTAATTCTGGTATATTAAAATAAAAGCCATTGGAGAGGATTATGCAAAAACTAATAGACATTAAAAAAGGACGGATGATAATAAATGAGTTTAGTCACAGCCCTTTGTACAATTTACGTATAGTTATGTAGACACATGATGCCCTGCGTGCTAAGGGCCGTTACGCAAGCTTAAGTGGGCCCTTTTTACCGCTCGGGCTCTGAACGAATGACGCGATAAACTTCTTAAACAGATCCTAACATCTCCTATCTTGTTCCCTGTAAAAGGTTTATATATTTATTATGTTACTTTATTTTTGTTTCAGAGTTTTATTTTCTTTTTTTATGAGCTTCTTCACTCAAAGTCAGAGCATAATACTGCGAGGTATCGTTCTTAAATGAAAAGTAACTTTAATTTCGATCATTTCATTGAAGATCATTTTGTTTATCTGTGTTATGAATTATATTTATAATTGAATGAATAAGTAGATTACTATTTAAATGAATTATAAATTTTATTTACTTATTTTGACTGCCTTGTTGGTCTAGTGGTTAGCTAATCAAGAGGTCTCGGGTTCGATTCCCGGGTCGGAAAAAATGTTTGTGTGATCCACATATATTTGTTTCGGAGTCTGGGTGTTTTCAATAATGTAATGTAATGTAGTGTATGTAATGTAATAATGTTTAATGTGTATGTATTTAGAAAAAAAAAGTATGTTTATGTATTTATATCAGTTGTTTAGTACCCATAACACAAGCTCTGCTTAATTTGTTACTAGATAATGTTGTGTGTAAGATGTCCAAAAAAAAAAAAAAAAACCAGCAATAAATTGTACTCTGTTTCTATAGATGCAACATTGCGCTAACATCCTACCTCTGACAACTGCACGGTTGGCCTAGTGGCTTAAGCGGTCGCCACGCCGCTTCCTACTACGCCAAGTGTCGTGGGTTCAAATCCCACGTAGGTCAACACTTTGTGTGATTCACAATTTGTTGTTCTGAGTCTGGGTGTTCTTTGTGTCCGTTTCATGTATGTTTGTAAAGTCCCCCGCGACACAGGAATTTATATTCCTAATGCGGGAGTTGTCTTTTTTTTTAAAAGAAAAAGAAAAGAAAAAGAAAAAGAGTGCGAGAAGAGAAGATTATTAAAAAAGATTTTAAGGTAATTATTGCAAACAGTCTCGTTTTCAAGTCACACTAGTTCAATGAAAATTAAAATGATATCTTCAATCTTCTTCTTCCTAGCCTTATTCCCAATATTATTTCGGAGTCGGCTACTAGTTCAACCGGTTTTACCTGAATATCAGTTTTTCCACTGAGCGACTGGCATCGGACCTCCGCAACCCTAAGGGAGAACTGAAATCCAAAGGTTGAACTAGTTGTCAGTAAATTTGAGGGCACTGACATTCCAATAACGATTGCCATAGATGTTTATGACAACCGGGACTGACAGCTTTACGTGCTCTCTGAGGCTCGGGCGTGAATCACCGCCAAACTTCCAAACTCATAGTAATGCTCTTATTACCTAAGAAAAACCCAAAAATACTTTTTGGTCCGAGCCGGGAATTGAACCCCAGACCTACCTTGACTAGCAGTCGCATACGATATCCACTAGACCAACGTAACAGTTACATCTGTAACTACATTTCATGTAAGTGACATTTTAGCTCGTAAGTGATTATACCTAATAAGATCTATCCACTAGTAACATATAAATGCTAAGTTAATGTACTCGTAGGGGTGAAATAACGTTAACATTGATTTAAGAGTGTTATTATGTGTATTGTCCGTGTGGTGACGGATTAAAAATACAGAGCGTCACCACCACCACCCCTATTCATCCCGCGGGTGTCGTAAAGGCGACTAAGGGATAAACTACGTAAGACAACATCAATGCAAAGAGAAGGAAAACTTGAAACCAACCTTATACCAACCCGTCTGGCCAGCGTGGTATAGTAGGCAAAAACTTCCTTTCTAAGGAGAGGCCTACGTCCAGCAGTGGACTGTTAAAGGCTGTTCATGATGATGATGATGTGTTATTGTGTTACAATTGCTTGAGAATCAATTGTGAAGTTTTCCAATAGTTTTATTTGTTAGTTTTATGTTTTCTTAAATACAATTACTACATTTAGTTGCTAAATTATAGTTAGTACCAGAGTCTCGTGGAAACTAATTTTCGAAGGAACATTTCAATTGTTGAGATTTTTTTTCAGAGATGTTCAAACCATTACCTACACAAGTTTATCCATAATAGCGAGTGTCAAGAACAGACTTGTGTGTTTCTATATATCGTGACCCAGTACAACCGTTGAAGTTTCTTCACCAAATGTATTACTTCTAAATAGAAGTTCAACGCTATCACTGGTTGGATGAAGCCTAAACAACTTTTTTTTTTTTAAAAACCTGCCTTATGGAATATATGAGTACAATCTAGGAGTAGGGGGTGACCATGCTCATCATACCATAGTGGCCTGGTCAGATGTTTCTGTATCATTCTCCCGTCCTCCGGAGGCCGGTAGTCTCAAACTTACCAACGAAATATGACAGCAGGAATACAGTCAATATTAGGATGGTCTTCTGTGTGAGGGATGATGATGATGATCGAGCCGGCCCATTCGAATTCACCGTGGCTGTACTACCTACAATTTTTTTTTGATTGAGATTATTTTATTTTTTATCGCGATTCTAAAGGTCATGAGAGAGAATATAAATCACGAATCTCGTTTATCTTTCGCTCACGTAAGTACTGATAGGTACCTACGTCATCGCGCTTGGTCGGTTAAAATCCGTTGTGACAGATCGTATATCATATCTCATTGTCATTCGACAAGCATTCCTGGTCTTACCACAGAAGATAGAAAGAGCGGCGATAGAGCGACAAAATTCGCTTAAAATCATAGTTTTTTATTTTGTGGGGGAACGGGTGTCGTGTCCTCCAACACAAAGGGTTGCCTGGTGGGCTACTGCCCAACGGTTGTTGTTGGGATGTCGTATACTAGTAAACGTTTAAAGTAATCGGCGCGAGAATTTCTCTATCGCGATTTAGGATTAGTAGTTACTCCGTATAGTTCATTCCATATTTCTTTTGTGGTTCAGTGTTCCTTCGGTGGATGGCGCTGTTGTAGGACTTTAGCTTGCGTTGTACGTGGAAGTCGCCACAATTTTAAGTAGACCTTTTCAGGCACTTTTGAAAAGTAACATTACTGACTCTAGTTGCTCGGTTTCAAAAGGTCGATTCTAAGTAGAATAAAATAATTATTATAGAAACAAAAACCAAACTGCTTAACAGCAATGAACTGACTTTTCAGTTCATTGCTGTTAAGCAGTTTGGTTTTGTACTTGTATTGATCTTTATCAATACAAGTAACACAATTCTTTATGAAATTAGTCTAATACATTGTTTTGTAAGATGACTAAGCACTTTATGGTGCCGCATGCAGTGACAAATGTAGTTTTGGTAGATTAACCTTTGCCCGGCCCGTAGGTTTTAGTATTGTTTGTCCCCGCCATGTTGTCTGTCTGTCTGTCTGTCCAGGACTTCAACTGGCCGAAAACTGATGATATAAAGAGTAACTTAAGCTATTTCTTTTAGACTAGTTTCGCATTTCGGCGCTACTCGAGATTTAAACAAACACAGCTAGTCAAAACTATAAGTAAAGACAATTCATCTTATTTATGTTAAATATCAAGTAAAGATTTATGTATTAAGCATTAACACATATTTTAACATCTCGAAGAACATAATTCGAAGGAGAACCTCCACCCATTTTAAGTAACATGTAATATATTTAAGAAGCTTAAATCTAGACGTATCATTCTGACATGTTTACGCCAAGAGCGTAATACGATGACAGTGAATGTTTAATCTGATGGCATGTCTGGAGAAGTGCATTCATTTCTGATTTTGTACTAACATCATCTTTATCACCACATATTGTAAAAAAAGTACTCCACCGCGCCTGTTTTTCTGTCTCTCTGTCTGTCTTAGGCCTGAGAACCGACATAGATTTGTAACATAATATCTGTAAACCTTATATAGAAAAAGAGAACGTAACGAAGGTGGTGTTTATTTACTTTTATTGCTACGTTTCTTATGTTGGCTGTCATGTTCAGGTGGGCATTTAATAAAATATTTTTGACGTGACAACGTCTTATTATTCGATGGAGCCGGCTGCACGCACGAAAATAGATTATTCATGCGGCGTTACCTCGATCTGAGGCGTTCCATTTAAGGCTTGAAGTGCAAGCGAGAGCGCGGAATGAGCGACAAAGAAAAATGCAACCATTCCATCAGTATTTTCTGATGACGTTGTCACGTTCAACTATCCTACTAATATTATAAACGTGAAAGTTTGTGAGTATGTGTGTATGTGTGTATGTGTGTATGTTTGTTGCTCTTTCACGCAAAAACTACTGAACGGATTTGGATGAAACTTTACAGTAACATAGCTTATGTATCAGAATAACACATAGGCTACTTTTTACTTCAATAATCGAGATAAACGGGCGAAAGCTAGGTTGTTATAAAAATATACTAAATCGTAGATGTCAAAATGTATCACTGTTTATCTCCTGTCAAAAGTTCACAGGTTGCTAGGCATAACACACTTGCTTAGCAACCATAATGATGGTTTGTAAATGGCTAATTTAAAATTAAAAAAGTGCATTAGTAGAAGATATCTTCCACAAATTTGAAAGGTTGGATGAAATCAACGATGATCTATGTTTGAATGAAGTACTGACACTTATTGAGGATAAAATCATAACAATTTCCGGGAAAAAATTGACCGACTTTGTATGCATTCACCGCAGTATCGAGGGGAGCTGTCGACTGATGTGATCAAAGAACTAAGCTACGATACCGCTTTATAAGATGCTCAGATACGCGAAACTGAACCACACCTGCTATCCGAGCAAAAAGATATATATAAAAAAATATTACAACGCGTTGAGCTTGGTGAAGGCGGCCTTTTCTTTCTCGATGCCCCGGGGGGTACAGGCAAAACATTTTTGCTTAATTTGCTTCTAGCAAAAACTCGTCAGTATCGCAATGTTGCATTAGCAGTGGCGTCCTCCGGGATCGCTGCTACATTACTGAGTGTAGGACGGACTGCACACTCGGTTTTTAAATTACCTCTTAATCTGGCGAGTGAAGAAACCCCAACGTGCAACATTAGTAAGAGCAGTGCCCGCGGCGCTCTGTTGCAGCAATGTAAACTGATTATATGGGACGAATGCACAATGTCACACAAACGTGCCATCGAAGCGATTGATCGCTGTCTACAAGACATTCAAAGCAATCGGAGATTGATGGGTGGTGTGGTTGTGTTTTGGCAGGATATTTAAGACAGACTTTACCTGTTATCGAAAGAGCTACCGCAGCAGACAAGATTAATGCATGTTTGAAAGCATCATATCTGTGGACTAAGGTTGAAAAGCTTCATCTTACCACTAACATGCGAGTCCAGATATTCAGCGATGTCGATTCAGGAGCATATGCACAAAAACTCCTAGAAATTGGTGAAGGCCGCCTACACGCCGACCAAGAAGGTATGGTACTTTTCACAAACCAATTTTGCCATGTCGTGGAGTCGGAAGCCGATCAGCTCATTGATCAAGTTTTTCCGAATCTGCAGCAACATATTCTTGACGAAAAGTGGCTATATGATAGAACTATACTGGCACCAAGAAATGAGACTGTTGCAAAAATAAATAAAAAAAATTTGGACCAAATAACCGGCGAGATGTCAGTATATAAATCCATCGACACAGCCATGTCATCCGACGACACTACGAGCTACTCAGTAGAGTTTTTAAACTCTTTGGAGCTATCTGGGGTGCCATCACATAAGCTGGAATTAAAAGTAGGTGTACCCGTTTTGTTAATGCGAAACTTGGATGCGCCAAGATTATGCAACGGTACCCGGTTGCGAGTCACTGTGACAGGCATATTGTGAAGGCTACAATCTTGACTGGAGAATGCAAGGGAGACAATGTTCTTATACCGCGTATTCCAATCATTCCCAATTATTTGCCATTTAAGTTTAAACGTCTGCAGTTCCCATTAAAATTTGCATTTTCAATGACTATCAACAAATCGCAGGGTCAAACCTTAAAGGTAGTGGGCATACATTTGGGCACACCATGTTTTTCCCACGTCCAACTCTACGTTGCTTGCTCACGCGTTTCTAAATCGAAAAATTTGCATGTTTATGCAGAACAAAATAAATCTTTTAACATAGTTTATAGGAGTATATTACAATAGCTAAATCTAACTAAACAAACCAATTTATCCTTACAAGTTAAAGATACAGTAGCGTTTTCATCATAAAAATACCAAAATTTGTTTCATTTACATACATTACATATTATATATAGCAGTTGTTTTATCACGTAACTGGACAACTCATGATTTTAATTTGTTGGATTTGTCTCAGCCCTGAATAGAAGATTAATATGAAACATTGAAAAATTTATGAAAAAATAAAATAGATACATTCTAATAATTATTATCACAATTTTCTATAACCACGCGGGTGAACCCGCGGGGCGCAGCTAGCTATTAAATAAAGTCCTCCGCCGCGTCTGTCTGTCTGATCGCGATAAACCTAATAACCACTGCACCGCTTAAAATTAAATTATTTACCCAGCCATATAGTCTAAACTTGAGAGAGGGCATGGGCTACTTTTTAACGCGATAACCGACATAGACGCGGGCGTAGCCGCGGGTGAAAGCTAGTCGTCAATAAACCGAATTTACAGACAACTGATTTGTTTAATTTAAAATAAATAATTCCCGTTTGAGCCCATTCATATTTTAAGAATAATATTATCAGGTATAGAATATTTAAACATAGAGAAAATAGGTTTTAAAATATATTCATTTTCATTAAAACACATTTTGAATAGTTGTTGTATAAATAACACATGAAGCGCTTCCTACAATATAAAACTTTAACAAAAGATGTCTACGCATATAAGGGCCACAGCACACTAGCTACTTTTAGCATCGGCGATCGGCAACTAGTCGCTTTTTAGAAGCTAAATACGGCGACCGAACGCTCTGCACCGCACACTTAAAAACGCCAAACGCGGAGATTGGGTCGCTTTTTAGAAGTGCGACACAGCAGCTGAACGCTACTCTCCGCACACATTCGGATACCGGTAGCATCGATTTGGCATCTGAGCAGTCGCTAAAACGCGCGTTTCCGGTACCGCGATCGAACGCAGGAAGTCGCTAAAACGCGATGCAGCATCGATGCAGTCTCCAAATCGGCGATCGCCGATGCTAAAAGTAGCTAGTGTGCGGTGGCCCTAATGTATTTGATCACGCACTCTTACATATTCAAAGCTGTAAGTGTAATCTCATAATACGTTTATGTTGACAGACTTCGAAATTAAACCTCGCCTAGGATTCTAATATAACCTTGTAGACGTGTTATATCAATATTATTATAATATATGTAGGTGGGTTAAATAGACTTAGAACTATTTAATTGTGTGAATACTACGGCAAGTTAAAAAAAACGTAAAATTTCCAAAAATCTAAAGAAACAAATCTTAGCAACGCTGGCTGTGTACAGGAATCAAACCGAGAGTGTGTTGGATAGAACTCGAAAGGTCATAAGAACGAAGCACTCAAAATATAAAAGTTTAAAATATTTATTTGTAAATAGTCGTATAGATATAACTCTGTATATTTATGTTCTTGGAAAATAATATAAATTGAACATTTAAATGTAAAAAATCTTGGAAATCTATATAAATATATAACATATTTCATACTCGTTACAGATAATTAATTATTGTGACTTGAATACGATGACTACATAAATCGTTAACGAAATTCAATATTTAAGTTTACAAACTTAAATGTCGCCATTATTGTGTGTGTGTGTGTGTGTGTGTGTGTTTGTGTTTGTGTGTGTGTGTGTGTATGTGTGTGTGTGTGCGCGTGCGCGCGTGTGTGTGTGTGTGTGTGTGTGTGTGTGTGTGTACCAGTAGAATTATAGTAAACTATTATTTAAAAGAATTGAAGTGCCAGTGGGCATGCCATATTAGCCGCAGAACTAAGAGTTCTGGAGTGGAGACCGCCTCTTGGCAAACGTAGTGTAGGACGCCCACAGGCCAGGTGGAGAGACGACTAGCGCAGAATGGCTGGCAGGAGCTGAATTCGAAAAGCTCAAAATCGATCAGAGTGGTGTGCAGTGGAAGAGTTCTATGTCCAACAATGGACTGCGATAGGCTGATGACGATGACGATAATAAAATAAATATATAAAACAATTGCAGAAACATAAAAGGATTATCGACTTCTATAATTTAACAAAAAGTTTTATAAGATGCAACTCACTTCTCCTGTTCCATTAATTCATATAAATTTATTTCGAAAAACATAACATTATTTGTAGCTATAAACTCAAACTGAGACAATCAAAGTAAATCGGCTTACATCTAACTTCCAGGTAAAGAAAATCACTTGTACAAATTAGGAGCACTTCTGCAAACAATGGAAACGAACGTACACGATAAAAGATGAAGTATTTTGGTAACTCAAGAGTGGAATGGGATGTAAGTGTAGTAACTCGGGAAACAATCTGAGAGGGCTCTTTGCTCTCTTCGCTTTGGAATCATAAAAATAACTTCTCTGAAGAATACTTAATATTATTTATAGCTTTCTGTCTCTCGGCGTGTTAAGCTATGTTGAACAGCACTAATACTAGCATAGCTTATCGACTGGGGATGAAATTGGATAACCCGTACCCGTATCAATTATGTATACGGCTCTTAGGCGCAGTATCGAGTTATAATCACATTTACATGCATCGCTGAGCGCAACTGTATCGTTTGGGTGTAGCTAGCGGTGTGTATTAAAGCAGATCCGATAGGTAATATAGTACATTTATGTATTAATATCAGTCATCTATATTTTGAAATTCAGAATTGTATTTGAAAAAAAATTTAAAGTTACTTTACATGTTGACTGGCAGGTACTATTTTTAAAAGAAATTTAATTTGTATTTACAATATATCGAATGCCTTGTTGGTCTAGTGGTTTGCGTATGCGGCTGCTGAACAAGAGGTCTCGTATTCGATTCCCGGGTCGGTCTAAATATTTGTGTAGTTCATAAATGTTTGTTTCGGAGTCTGGGTGTTTTCTATTTATAATATGTATATATTTAGAAAAAAAGTATGTTTATGTATTTATATCAATTGTTAAGTACCTATAATACAAGCTCTGCTTGATTTGGGACTAAATGACGTTATATGTAAGATGTCCGATGTCCGAAATTATATGGAAATTTATTGCTTTTGTTTACTTATGAGTTTATGTTTTTCTAAATATTTAGCTTCTATTTGTGGAGACTTGTTATTGGCGTATCTATGTTAAATGTATTGCTGTAAGCTTGCCTAAGATTAATTAATAAATAAATAAATCTCGTACCATAATTCAAAATCTGTTTAGTTTGGGACTAAATGGCGTAATGTATTGTGTCCAAAAAAAAAATTATGGTAAGGTGCGACCAATATTTTATCCTTGAAGTAACAACCTGCTAAAACTCAAATGAAAACTGTTATTTGATTTTTGTCGAGACGTCTTAATTGTTTCATAATTCACTATATTACTAACAGAGTATTGCTATTAAATTGCTGATAATAGACCTAAGAGCTGTACTTTAGTTTAGGGAATTCTCAAATTGAACCTTTTTAACGAGACTCTTTTGTGTCCAATATTGTACTGAAGAACTAAACATACCTTTAATATCTGTGAGCAATTTAATATCGGAGCTGGGTGTGCAATAAATTACAAAGTGTAAGCTTTTAAAACCCATATGAACCACAGTTTTGTTTTATATTAAAGTTTCATATTAAAACTTGTAACAAGATTTTAAATTTTTAGAGTTTTTACACACATTATATTAGCTAAGCAGGTGTATAGGTAAGTTTGTCTTAAGAAGGTACTGCACGAAATTGTGGAATTTGACGTATTTTCAAATGAGTAGTACTATGCGCTTCATTAATTAAATACATCAAAAGTATTTGTATAGTTTAGGTCTAGGTTTAGGATTCAAGAAATTATTAGTTTTGAACAAAACTTTTCATAAATAGCGACTGAATATTTAGTAGATATGTATTACTCTGTGTGAAGCCTACTCTGTACAATTATTTCACATGTTTTAGATAAAATGTTTCACGTAGGATGCGGCCACGGTGCCGCCTAGCGGCGCTGGCGCGCAACTCTGGTCGTAAATACCTAAGTTTGACGTTTTTTATTCGTGCAGCACACTCTTAAAAAGTATGAGTATGCTGCATTGCCTATCCTATGCTTGTATGTTTGTTTGTAACCGACTCTTTTGGGTGTCGGTTACAAACAAACATTGAGTATTGTATTGAGCAAATGACCAGATTTTGTTCAAACTTTGTAGATTTTTCGAGGAAAGATGACAATACACAAATTTGAAAAAAAAAACTAAAATAAATATTTGAAGAAATTAGTCTTTTTTAGTCTAAAAAAAATAATACTTTTCAAAAACTAAACAAACATGCTATTAAACTAAAAAGTAGAAAATATTTTTTATGTAACAAAGCGTGGGGTGCTTTCTGGAAATATTTCAATAACGTCACCCCACGCTTTGTTGTAAAGGAGTTTTCGTAAAAATTCTACATATTTAATAAGCTCTTAAAAAAACTGATGACTTCGAGGAAAGTTCACTTGAAAACAAGGCTCATAAGGAAACAATTATTTTCGTGTAAAAATTTTGCAGATTTTTTAAACTTTGACTTAAATACCTCATCTGAGCCGGGACCGGTACAAGGACCGAATTGACCTCACCGGCGGGTGGACCACGACGGGGCCCATGGAATACTGCACGGTTGGCCTAGTGGCTTAAGCGGTTGCCAAGTGTCGTGGGTTCAAATCTCACGTAGGACAACACTTTGTGTGATTCACAATTTGTTGTTCTGAGTCTGGGTGTTCTTTGTGTCCGTTTCATGTATGATTGTAAAGTCCCCCGCGACACAGGAAGTTATATTCCTAATGCGGGATTTGTCAAAAAAAAAAACAAAAAAAATAGTCATAATAATAGGGCCTCCGTCTTATTTAATATTCTATTTTGATTACACTGTTAGCACAATAGTTTAAAGGTCACGCTATTTCATTTTATGTTGTGGGTTCATACCCTACATCCACATATTGTTGTTCTGAGACTGGGTGTTCTTTGGGTCCATTTCAGGTATGTAGGTAAGTTTGTCTTAAGAAGTATGGGTATGTTGCATTGCCTATCCTATGCTTGCATGCTTTATTTACATCAGGCGGAGTCACTATAGTAGGATTAAATAAATAAAAAAATGTCTTATAAAAAACAATGAGTACAAACTTTCTTTAAAAACTACATTGTCCTACCCTTTGTAGGTACACAAAGGGAGTACCCTTTGTAGGTAAATGTAAAGTGAAAAGGATTCTCCGAGCAAAAAAGCAAGTTATAAACCCAAACTCTGAATCCACTTCACAAAACATCCTGTACTTTCGTCGAATGTTGCTTTAATACTTTTAACATGGTCTTAACTTTATTTTGTGAATGTAGGCGACTCTTGTTATAAAGTATAAGACTTATTTATTATATAACAAACTTTAGAGCTGCGGATGAGCGTATATAAGTAAGGCATTCAGCGAAATGCAATGGTCCGATGTTTGAGATACTTAAGTGGGCCAGTAAACTAGCGATTTGACACAAGAAGATAATTTGATGATATCTTTAACTTTATCATCACTTATGTATTATTTGATTGTTGATGGCTGAATATTTTTATAATGAGTTATGTTACGAAAATTAAACAACTAACATGAAGCTGTTAATAATAATTATCGTGTCACGGTGTATCCTCTTAAGCTGTTAAGGGTTACACACCGATTAGCCAGTGATAGATGCAGAGATCCCAGGGCGCCGTTCTCAAGAAGGACAGAAGGTCAGAAGGTGTATGTACACAGAGGCAGTCTAAGGATACTTCAAAGAAACACTTTCACAGTCTCATACATATATATATTTAGTATATATTACAAATAAGGCCCTTGAGCAATAAATATGTAAAATTAGGATTCACTTGACAACAAAAAAAATTAAGTGGGTTGACAAATAAAAAGTTAGTTGTTTCTTTTTTTTTTCCTTGCACCACCTAACTCCTTGTCGTTCGGACCGGGACGGGAACACACGGCCACCTGGACATATTCCCCTGATGGTCCCTCAACACGTGTCCTTAGGGGACGCGTACCGGTGAACAGAAAGGTAAATATATAAAAAGAATAAGTAAAAAAAACGGAACCCAATACGTGACTCCAGTAACAGGCTTCAGGGTGAGCGGCACGGAGCTGACTACTCCTTTTACTTTCAGGAGATAGAGCCAAGGATCAACCCGATATTTGCCAGTAGAAACTCTGGAGATTATTCCACAGCAGTAGCTTAGTAGGAAGGTATGCAGCTGAAGCTCTGGACCCTAGGAAAGAGGGACCAATCCTATATATATGTTCACACAAAAGAGACGCCTTAAATAAAATTTAAAAGAATCAAAGAAACTTACTGCGACTGTGGGTTTATTCGCAGGTATTATTTTCAACAAGTAGGTATACAATACAGAAAGATAAACTTTATCTATAGTTCAAAAGCGCAGTAGAAATGAATCCTTCAGAGAAGAACACTGACTTTTATATCCAATACTAGGATTTTTTTTGGAAGAAATCCCCCACTTTCGAACAAAATATCACATGACAGATCATATGTTTCACAAAGACAAATAGAATTTTACACAGATAGCAAAACAACATTTGCAATATCGACTAATCTATGACAAAAAATCAAATAATTTCGATGTGAAAGCCATCTAGCGCATCGTTGGTGAAAACAACTAAATTCGCACCCGCTTATCAGTTGTGATGTGACTCCTTTAGACCATAGAGAGATGGCGCTAATAACAAATGATTTTCAAATATTGTTGATTTGATTGATTTGTTGATTCTTTAATTGCAAAAAAAAAGTGTTACAACGGGTATAATTAATGTTTCTGTCTCTCTGTGAATATTAACTAATATATAGTATGTGTATTTTTGTAAAATATTAATGTGAGTTTCATCATCATCATCATCAACAACAGCCTTTATCAGTCCACGTCTGGACATAGGCCTCCCCTTAGAAAGGAGGCTTTGGTCTACTATACCACGCTGGCCAGACGGGTTGGTATAGGATTGGTTTCAAGTTTTCCTTCTCTTTGCGTTGATGTTGTCGTACGTAGTTTATCCCTTAGTCGCATTTTACAACAACCGCGGGATGAATAGGTGTGAGTTTATCGGAAGGCATTTAGAAGAGAGTAGAACCACTCTGACTTCCTTCACACAGAAGACTAACCTCAGATGAAAGCATTTGTGCTGTCGCGTTTCGTTGGTGAGTTCAAGGCCGCCTACTGATGTAGAATCATCTCACTAGGCCACCATAATGTGTGACGCCATGCTGCATTTTCTGCATTAATATCATCCTCCTAGCCTTATTCCCAAGTTTATTTGGGGTCGGCTACTAGTTTCAACCGGTTTTACCTGAATTTCAGTTTTTCCACGGAGCGACTGGCATCGGACCTCCGCAACCCTAAGGGAGAACTCAAATTCGAAGATTGAACTAGTTGTCAGTATATTTGAGGGCACTGACTTCCCAATAACAATTGCCATAGGTGTTCATGACAACCGGGACCGACGGCTTTACGTGCTCTCCGAGGCACGGGCGTGAATCAACTCCAAACTTCCAAACTCCGGGCAGCTATTAAGAATTTCCTAAGAAAATCACAAAAACACTTTTTGGCCCGACCTGGGATTTGAACCCGAGACCTCTTGATTAGCAGTCGCATACGCTAACCACTAGACTAACGAGGCAGTCCATTAACATAACAGTGAGAATGTTGACCACCACTCTTGGATTGTAATCATGGTTTTCATCTGGTGCAGTGAGAACCACTTTAGCACATTAACATAAAAAAGCTGGCTAAAATAGCATAGATTTTCGAAACCTTGTGTGAAATATAAAAACATATAGACAAAGAGTATTATTTTAAATATTAGTATAGATGTTTATAAGTTTCTATTTAATAAGAAAAAATATTGAAATTATAAATATTGAATAAATCGCTTATTTAAAGGCCCTAATCTCAAAGTTTGCCTCGAGGCAAACTGACAGGATTACAAGCAGTCACAGTTGGATTTCTGGACAAACTTTACTTGTACTAGATTTGAACTGATCCCAAATATAAATAGAATTTTATTCTATGGTACACCTTAAAATAAGGCTTTTTATTTTTTATGTTAAATTTATTTATATGATACTAGCTTCCTCCATCGGCTCGGCTCACGTTTATGTCAAGTATGCGGTATATCTTTTACATAACCAACAAATAGTGTGGCTTTCCATTGGTAATTTTTTTTTTTAAATCGGCTAAGTGTGTTCAGAGATAACCTACAACAAACTATACCTCTTTTTGGTAATTTAGACAAAGTCTGTATAACTTTTTAGCACATTAAGATTAAAAATATATTTATTAAACATACGTATTGTGTTTACGTTTTTACTTACAAGCGTATACACGCTGAAACCTAAGCGAACTCAAACGAGGCAGGACGCCTTTAAGTGGGGTGAAATTGATGTAACTTCAAAGCAAATAAAAATGATTGTATTAAAAAGCTAATAAAAAGATGATGAAGAGTTTTTTTGAACGTTAATTTCGGTAAAGATTTACTCTTCAAAGTTTTCCAAGTACATCTTATCCGTATACTTGTTAAATTTGTAGAATCATTTTTTCAAGCATCTTTCTTCAATATGATTGAAATTATTGTACAAAGGAACTTTTTTAATAGTTCTTAAGGGTTCTGTGAAAGCTTTATTGAATAACTGGAAATTTATATAATGTAAATTAAATACATGTTTTGTAAACATCCTTAAAAAATATAACTATACTAATACCTAGTAATATCTTAGTAGATTAAAAGGAAAAAAAATATATTAATCTAAAAAGATAAAAAAAATACTTTTTATTAACTCTTTAAGTAATAAATTCATAATTATTGAAGCTTTTTACTTTCCTAAGGACGTACTTATACCACTACTTATCTAAGTCCATCCCTTATCCAATAATTCGACCCATGTCACCCACAGTTTTTCGTAATACCTCGACGAAACGTAGGCTATCTACGTCGTAGCTCCGTAGCTATTCGTAGCGTTATGTCGCAGACAGAACTATAAAACGTTATCGAGTTCCGCTCTTTCAATTCCATCTGTGACTATCGTATTTACCCGATAAATATATTCCTTGGCGATAGTTAAATGTTACCTAGTTTCGTAACAGCCTTAGTAGCCGGCGATAAGTGCTTTAGCAAACAGACCCGTTTTTAGGGTTCCGGTGCCAAATGGCAAAAAACGGAACCCTAAAGCGCTATCCACACATTTCCGGGAACTCGTCCCGGCCGTGTTCCGTCAGGGACGGGGAAAAAATCGGTTACATACAAATTGTATGAACTTGTTCACACAGCTCCGTGTCAGACGTCAGTGTCCCGGAGCACGCTGGGTCGCACGGACGCTCTGACAGTGCTATCCCATTTTGAAGTAATCATAATAATATTTAGGGTGTCTCGTGAGTTTCTGGCATAATGTGTAATATTCTCCTGCAGTTTCTCTATCTTCCCACAGCTCGCATACCCAAATACGTTTTATTGCCTGCTGATAGTCTTCTTGGTCATCTGCTTTTTCTTCATCTAGCGCTATTGCAATCATTGCTAACTCTTCTTGGTTAAACAAAGACATCGTGAAGTGTATCAAGTAAGAAACCGATTACACTGGTACCGATTTCTCTGATATGTGTGAACACGGGTGACTGATGGCACGTCCCTGACGGGAACACTAAAACGGACAACTCTGAACACGGATAGATCTGACCCGGAAATGTGTGGATAGCGCTTTATAGATTCGTCAAGTCTGTCTGTCTGTCCGTCCGTATGTCACAGCCACTTTTTTCGGAAACCATAAGAGCTATACTTTTGAAACTTGGTATGTAGATGTAATCTGTGAACCGCATTAAGATTTTCATAGAAAAATAGAAAAAAAACTAAGCATTTTGGGGGTCCCCATACTTGGAACTGGAACTGAAAAAAAATTTTTTCATCGTACCCATACGTGTGGGATATCTATAGATAGGTATTCAAAAATGATGTTGAGGTTTCTAATATCATTTTTTTCTAAACTGAATAGTTTGCGCGAGAGACACTTGTGACACACAAAGTGGAAAAATGTGTGACCCCCCTCTAACTTCTAAAATAAGAGAGTAATAAAACTAAAAAAAAAATATGTTGTACATTACCATGCAAACTACCAACGAAACTTGGTTTGAACGAGATCTAGTAAGTAGTTTTTTTTAATACGTCATAAATCGTAACACGCAATTTACCTTTCATCCAATCAATACACTAGTATAAAAACATCGATGAAAGTTACAACGAACTACAAGAACTTTTCTATGATGTTACTTGCTGATACGGAACCCTTCATGGGCGAGTCCGACTCGCACTTGGTCGCTTTTTTTATACAGATGTAAATAATTTCGAATGAGCTACAATACGATAAATAACCAAACGTGTACTGATTATGACTAAGAAATTCTTAGAAATATTTTTTTCTTCTTTATTTTAAAGCAATAAAGTTGAGCAAATAATTGCTGCAGATCAATAACCTTTAACGGCCCATTGCTGACCGTTAGCCTTCCTTTTGAATGGAAGTTTTCGCATACTATACCAAAGTGTCAAGACGATTTAGTATACGATTTGATTCAAATTTTCTTTCTCTTTATAGTGATGTTACCCTGCAAAGTTTACTTCCTTGGTTGCCCCTTACGACACTTACTTGGAATTAATAGGGATTTTGACAATTCGTAATCCATCACCACACTGACTATACATTGGAAAATATTTAAAAGAAATGATCATCTGTCATTGTTTAGCATATGGAACTGCTCATCTGACTGCCTTGTTAGTCTCGGGTTCGATTCCCGGGTCGGACCAAATATTTGTGTGATCTCCACATATATTTGTTTCGGAGTCTGGGTGTTTTCTATGTATAAAACTGTATGTATTAAAAAAAAGTATGTTTATGTATTTTTATCAGTTTTTTAGTACCCATAACAGAAGCTCTGTTTAATTTGGGACTAGATAATGTTGTGTGTAAGATGTCCGAAAAAAAAATAACAAAAAGATCTTTAGTTTGGATTTTTCTTAATAGAAATTCTTAATGGTAGCCCGAAGTATGGAAATTGGCGCTGTTAAGCGACCGTTCCTTGGAGAGCGCGTTAAGCCATCGGTCGGTGTTGTTATGATCATCGATGGCAATCATAATTGAAAAGTCAGTGTCCTCGAATATACTGCCAACTAGTTCAATCATCGAATTCATTTCGCCCTCAGTGTGGTGGAGATCCAATAGCAGTTACTCCGTGAAAAAACTGATATTCTGGTAAATCCGGATGAACTAGTAGCCGACCCCAAAGAATGTATGGAGTAATAAAGGCTCAGAAGAGGATATTTTTTTTTTTATTTATATTTATACTTTTCCTAAGTGAGAATCAAATTTATGACCTCTGACTGACAATCACGATCACTAACCATTAGGCCAACAGGTCCTTAAAGAACACCTTAAGATTTTATTCATTCTCAGAACAGTGATTAATAAAACACGAATGTGCGGCATACAAAGCAGTATAAGGAATAACTCCATTATAACACAAAGCTTTTCAAAATGATGAACAAAGACATCCTTTTGCGGGTTTAAATGAAGAATTTTAATCATTTTTTCAAATAGTGATGTGCTTTCACAACAAATATGTAGTATGTTGTTAATAATAAATTGGATGCATTAGACAGGAGTGGATGCGAGAAAAGTGGGATCTTATGGAGGACGTCTTTATCCGAGGTTCTTACTAGTAAAATATATATTTTTGTTTAAGATAAAAACAAAGATGTTTTTCAAATAAAAATAAAAGACTTTTTAATTTATTATAAATAAATATAAATAAATAAATATTTCGGACATCTTACACTCAACGTCATCTAGTCCCAAACTAAGCGGAGCTTGTATTATGGGTACTAAACAACTGATATAAATACATAAACATACTTTGTTTGTAAATAC
The DNA here is from genome assembly GCA_932526445.1 of Phragmatobia fuliginosa. Taxonomy (NCBI): domain Eukaryota; kingdom Metazoa; phylum Arthropoda; class Insecta; order Lepidoptera; family Erebidae; genus Phragmatobia; species Phragmatobia fuliginosa. The sequence goes on along the minus strand of OW052057.1, from coordinate 59,236,262 downwards.
ATACATATTATACATAGAAAACACCCAGACTGAAAAACAAATATTTGATCCAACCCGGGAATCGAACCCGAGTCCTCTTGATCAGCAGCCGCATACGCAAATCACTAGACTAAGAAGGCAGTCACAAGAAGTTTTAGTATACAATCACAAATTTTATTCTTCAAGCTATTGTCCGCAGCCCCATTCGCGTGAATGTCGGTTTTTAACCGACTTCAAAAAAAAGGAGGAGGTTCTCAATTCGTCGGAATCTTTTTTTTTATGTATGTTCAGCGATAATTTCATCGTTTAAGAACCGATTTCAAAAATTATTTTTGCATTTGAATGGGTGTAGCTTACAGGTGGTCCCATCGTCACCATATTGGGATCTGATAATGGGATCCCAAGGAAATCGAGGGAACGGATATACGGAATGAACTATACGGAGTAACTACTAATCCTGAATCGTGACAGAGAAATTCTCGCGCCGATTAGTACATACGTTTATTATTATACTCGAGGGAACTCCTCAAATATCATAGGCACAATGTCGCGATTTGGGTACTCGGAATAGATTTTCATTGAAGTCGGTTCCTTTTTGTTAAAATTATCGCGGTAAAAGTAGACTATGCACTTTCTCAACCTCTACACTATCTATGTACTAAATATCATCTAAAGCGGTTTAGTAGTTTTGGCGTGGAAGCGTGACGAATAGACAGACAGAATTACTTTCGCATTTTAAAATATTAGTAAGGATTGCACCCATTGCGTACAAGGGTATCAAGTTATTTGACTGCTTTTAAACTTTTACTTTTACTACGAGAAAACTTTTAGAAATAAGTGCAGGTGTAAATCTAAAAGTATTTAAATTATAAAGTTTTCCGGTATTTTTATTATTAAGTGTTAAAAATAATATCCAAATAAATTTTGTTACTTGATAAGAAATATAATTCAATATAATAGATATTTACACCAATCATAACAAGGCTAAAAATATTATTGCGAATAGTGCCAATCATCTATCAACAGAAATTAGTCGATCCGTCACTGTTCCCAACGTTAGTCGATTAAATTCATCTTATTAATTGGTTCGTCACATCCCTATGTTGAGTTTAATTTCATTAGATTTCATAGCGAGTTACCTGAACGTCAAGAATCCTTTTGTTTGTGTACAACAAAACATTCTAGCGTTATCTGTATTCATTATAAGGGTTTTTTGTATTTTAATTTTTTAGGAGTATATTTTTTTTTTAGTAACTAACGAGCATACAAAAATAAGTTTATGTTATGTAGACGTAAGCGCGGGGTATGATATATTATATAATAGGTATGAATTTATTTTCCATGAAATTTGTTAATTGGATATTTAAGATTATTTCAACATTACGATATTAGTTGTTTTCACTTCGTTTATTTTTTAACCGACTTCAAAAAAAAAGGAGGAGGTTCTCAATTCGTCGTTTATGTATGTTCAGCGATAATTTCATCGTTAATGAACCGGATTTCAAAAATTATTTTTGCATTGGAATGGGCGTAGCTCACAGGTGGTCCCATCTTCACTATATCGAGCTCTGATGATGGGATCCCAAGGTAATCGAGGGAACTCCTCAAATATCATAGGCACAATCGTCGCGATTTGGGTACTCGGAATAGTTTGAAGACGGTTTCTTTTTGTCAAAATTATATAATTTATCAAATAAACATATATTTGACTTACCTTTTATATTAATTGAATTTTGTATTAAATTGTTCGTTAAACTTAGAAGTCTTTTTAAGTTTCAAGAAGGTAAAAAATATTTAAGAAATACATTTTTAAGTTTCTTATTTTACTTTTATTGTATGAAAGATAGGTTACGAAAAAGAAAATTTAAACTAAATAAAAGTAAATATTACTATTTATTGGTGTACATAAATATTTACAGCACAGATCATAAAAACAACAGGACCCTTAAGGCATTATAATAATTTAAGCCCAAGCTCAAAAATACTTTTACATACCCTCAAACTTTTCCTTTCAGAGAACGACAAAACCTATTCCATAACCAGCGTATTTCTTGAGAGCACGTTCAAAGTTTTAGTGCTTAAACTGGCTAAAGTTAAACGCTAATATCTTTTTAAAAGGGTCACGTTTTCTGGCATGTTAACCTATGCAAGAACACAAGTTTAATTATGAAAGAGTCCTCTAATCGGTTTGTAATTTTTGTTGTACAAAAGTTAAAATGGGCTCAGGTGCTCAAGCGAGGCTTTAAGGATTTACTTAAAGTTGTCTTGTGCATTTTGAGATGTAGTCTTAGGGCTAGTACCCATTTGATTTATTATTTATTTAAGTTGTTTTTAAGCTATTGTATAGCTTTTATCGCAGGCTTTGAGCGTGACGACCGAATCAAGAAATTCCGTAACGAAAAAACGAACACCCTAAAAAAGGATAGAGAATATGATTGTAACTGCAGTGCGACAAGAAAGGAGGCTCCGTGCTCTATAGGCAGATTATCACATGCGTGCTGCCGCGACCGGCCGTTATCCGTTGCCTTGATAACACAGTCATTCTAGACCTTTTTTTTTTTATTTAGTTTTTTTATTCCGTATTACTATTATGATCTCTGTTTAGTTGTCATTGTCTTTTGGTTAATGGGATGATTATATTGTTTGGCAATAATATTGTTAAAATGTATGGTGGTAAAAAAACAGTGTATATTGTTTTGTAAACTTGAATTAATATCAAAGAAAAAAACTGTTTAAGTTGATATTGCATAAGTTGATAAAAAATGCGGAGTTTTTTCGGAGTTTGGGTGTTTTTCCATGTATAATATGTATGTTATTACAAAAAAAAGTATGTTTATGTATTTATATCAGTTGTCTTGTACAGGTTCTACTTATTTTGGCACTAGAGAACGTTATGTGTTAGATGTCCGAAATATTTATTTATTTATATGAGTATTAAATCAGTTAACATAGACTTGCCTAATTTGAATTACATAGTGTAGTACGTTACATGCGCGGAGTATTCAAAAATTTACTTCAGATAAAATTATATTCTTACTTCTCCAATACATTATATTTGTTTTGTAGCTGACGAAGATAGTGTACCTATCACTGTACTGCCCGGTCGAGCTCAATAATATCATCAAATACTAAAAATAACTATTCATAACATTTTATTTACCACATATGAGATTTTTATACTCCAGACAAACAACTATTACACAATATAAATTGTGTTAGACGAAACACAGAATACAAAGTAATATAAGCGACGTCTGCGACATATTGGACTCCGAACGTGTTTATTATCAGACTTCAATTTCATTTTGCTTGAGTAGTAAAATGCGGTTTGTTTGTTAAACCCTTTATTAAGTTTTGTTTTTAATTTTCGCTATATGTGTGTGTATGTACGGTGTGTAAATTGGTGACGAAAATTATCTCAAATTCATACTAATACTATGATTTGACTCTCAAAGTAACTTTTTCTGTCTGTTTATCACGTTCATTATTGATATGGAAATACTTTCAATCTTATTATTTCAAGAATAAGATACAAAAATATTAATATTCACTGTGACAGCCACACTAGACAGAGCCTGTGTTGTGGCTATCAAACGATAAGATTAGCTTATGCCTAGGACTATATAGACTTGTTAATACATATAATACATCTATTTAAAATACTCAGTGCAAGTGTGTATGAATCTTGACAAAGGACAGAGGCTACTTTTATAATAAAAATATAAATCTGCGGGATTCCTACCATGTACCTTTTTGTTAATGAGTATTCGATATTTCAGCACTGTTGCAAGCGTCATCATCAAATAACTGAAGATCTTGCGTGTTGAATGTAATTTGCAGACATCCCGTAGATTTCCAAATTACTGTTACTGGTCATGAAAGTTTAAAACAATATGTATACATTTATAATATCTGATTAACACGCGGGCGGGACACGGTTAAAAGACATACATTGTTACATCCATAAAACGAATCTGTTTCTATCCCACTTTATGTATTTTGTTAACATTTTGCAAACATTTTTAGTTACATAAAAATGTACTTACAGAATAATGACCAGAACTTAGAATAATACAAAATGTAGAATACAAATATTGTAATGTTTAAATGAATTTATATGCATTTGTATGGAGAACTTTCAAGGAATTAATACCGATCACTAGGTGAACTAGTTTTCGGTAAGTGGTCGAAATTTGACCATAATAATTTTGAATTATGTGACAACAATGTTAAGGTTAAATTTCAAAGACTATAACTTCCACACTACCAAAATGATTCTTCTCTGCCATGGATAGAGAGCATGAGTATAATCTAGGAGTAGGGGTCATCAAACTCATTGTGACGATAAGCAGTACAACATGATGACCTATACCGTGGCGGCCTGGTCAGATGTTTCTGCATCGTTCTCCCGGCCTCTGGAAGCTGGGAGACCTCTGCATCACAGAATGATTAGGCCTCCAGTCTCACAATCATCAACGAAATACGACAGAAAGAATGCTGTTATTATTTGGATGGTCTTCTGTGTGAGGGTAGTACTACCCCCGTCGAGTTATTCTACTACCTATAACAAAGTTTTTGAATCAGAAATTAATATATAGATATAATAATATGTCGGCCACCTGACACACAACGCCATATAGCCATAAATAAGCAGAGGTACTAAAGGTACTAGACAACTAACATAAATATACACATGTATCTGTAGATTTTGTAAATACATACATTGTACATAGAAAACGCTGAAACCACGAAACAAATATTTGGTCCAACATATGGCATACGCTCTTATACAGCGACAATGTCAATAGTATTATATTCAAAACTTTTGTCCCTAACAACGTTTATTAAGTAAATGCCACAATTCCTAATCTGTTGAAGTATTTCCTTGGACGAACTAACTTTGTATTCAAAGTTTAACAGATAGTTGCAGTTACACTACATTGTGAACTCGGTATTTGGTCTGACACAACTAAACTCTGACCAACTTTTGTGCCCATTTGTAAGTAGGTTAACTATTTTATTTTCTATTTGTTAGTATATAGGTTTGAAGATATGTTTCCTTGAATTAATCCATAATACTATTATCAATTCGGAAGTAAATTTTGTCTGTCTGTCTGTTACGCTTTCACAGCCAAATTACTGAACCAGTTTGGATGAATTTCGAGATAGATTTGACTGATTTGACAATAACTAGTTTTGATATAAAACTTGTTCTTACTCAAATGAAAGCTGATAGAATTTTGATTATAGAAATAATGTGTATGTTATAAGCACAGATCATAGAAACACAGGAGATTAGCTGTGTACACAAATTTATTCGTGTTCAGATGTCTCCGCGTTTCCCCCACTTACTTCACTAACACAAAATCAAAAATTGTAAGCACGGCACACACGCTCGTATTTCTCCCGCACACAAAGAAACTTACAGAGACACCAATAAACCCACTCATTAACATGCGAAAAGAAGGCGGCGCTTCTACCTGTAGCTACGGATTTCGTAAAACCACACATGTGCAATTTATGCAACTAGTGATGCGAAGTGATAATCATATAAAAATATCGAATGAAATTCAGTTAGCTGTATTATCTGCTCTTTCTCCTAAAGTTTTTATTGACTGTGAAAAGAAAAATAAACACGAGTTTCCCTCGAATATACTCTATACAAGCGATGTTTTATCATAATTGGAATATTTACTAATTAACTACCAAAAAACCGGATATCATCTTCTCGAATCTAGACTAGAACACAGGTAAAACTGCAATAATTTTATTGTTAAGGATGCTATTGACCAGTAAAATGTAAATATTTATTTAAAACTTGCCGCTTAGACAGTTTAAGTGTTGCGTTCTTAGTTAAGTAGTGTAATCTTACGGTTGCATATTTTTCCATTACGGCCTTTATTAGTATTATTAAATGGTTATTCATTGGCGATTGATCGTGTTAGTGAAAATTTATTGGGACCAGAATATTGTGCTATTTTTGTTGGGAACCAGCTTGGACCCCTTCCTGTCACATTTATCCACATTTTTTTAATTTTTGGAACCTTCGGATAGCTAAAATTTTGAAATAAAATCAAGGTATAAATGATGCTTGAGTACCACAATAAATTAAAAATCACAATTTTATCTACACTTTTTTTACGTTTACATAATTATAATATTACAATTTATTTATATCTTTAATAATCATTCACACTTAATAGGATCGTATAAAATATCGACAATCATAAACATCACATCACATCTCTAACACAAAGGCCGACAGCGGCCGCTTCCCGAAACTATCGTGTGAGTGAGAGTTTCAATAAAATACTTATCCATTGCGCTATTAGACCAGCCGATTTATTGACCGATTTGTACTAAGCAAGCAATGGTTTTAGTTCCTAATGAAAGGGATTAATTTGGTATTTCATCATTTTTCTAAAATATATTCATTAATTCAGTATGAAAAACTATAATATTATAATATTTAGATATGAAATGGGATGCCATCTTTCTTGTAATTCACAATACAGCTGTTATTTTTGCAAAAAATCACTGAACAACGCGACATTTTGTCGAAAATCAAGAGCAGTGAAGACGTCGCAAGTTGACATGCGACTAATGTCCGAAAATGGCATCAAGCCGCTTTGAGGCCAGATGAGTTCGCAAGCGACACGCCTCAATTGCATATCTCCTGTAGGTATTTCTATGATCTGTGGTTATAAGTATGTACCGTAAAACGGGGTAAATAGGTACAATCTTCACTTTCATCTAGAATTTAAACCTTCTTCCGTTACACGTAGGTTAATTCAAGGTTCACTTAACAATGTGTGGTAATCTCTTTTATTTGTTAAATAGCCTCACATTTATTAACTATAAATGGTATTTTGAAAAATTCCAAAAAACCTTGTTAGATTCCAATTTACCCCCGACGGGGTAAATTGTTACGAGAAAGGGGTTAAATGGATTTTACTAGGGTTGTCACTACACATGCAGAGTACCTACCTATGTACCTAAATTATTTGAAAAAATATTTTTATCTTTACTACTTCACTTTAAAGTGTTTTCAAATAAAAAACCATTAGTGAAATCATATTTTAATACAGCCAATACCTAAGAACAATAATAATCTGGTAGGCAAGAAACCAATCACAAGTATTCTTGTTTCAAATCAACGAATTTTTTCATCACTAGATTATCGTATTTTTTATACCGTTTCGCACCTGGCTTGGGTACGTAGTTGCGAGGCATTCTGAAAAACATCAAAGTCCTGTAGCCTGTTATTTAAGAGCATATCTCAAAGAAGAAAAAACAAAAGCAGAAATGCAGGAAGCAAAAGTGATGACAAAATTGGTAGAATGCCACAGACAGAGTCAGATTTGAACCTGAGGTAAATCTAGAAATAGGTAAATAATGCCTATGAATGTAATGTGTGTAAATGTCTGTGGCCGAAATTAATGCGATCCGGTCCTTTTACATTTATGTTATAAATTTTGTTGCATAAACTTATAAGTTAACAATATTAGTATGGATTTATGTAATACCTATATAGACAAAAATATATAGTAGGTACCCATATTTATTTATAATATTATTTTCAGAATACCCACTTAAGTTTTAGTTTTTGACAACCCTATTTAGGCATTCCAATTTTCCTCTTCCGCAAACCAAATAACCCCAGCTTTGTTCCAATTATACCTGTTCATGTTGCAATTTACCCCCTTTGCGTTACAATTATCACCAAAATAACGTAATAATCAGTGTTCGGCTAAAAAACTAAAATTTCTAAAGAAATTATACAATTATTTACTTACCTTTATGTTTTTCTAACCACAATAGACTATACTAATCAATATTTAATGGATTTCAGTGTTTGGTCCAATTTATCTTAACAAAAACTTAAAGTTAACAAGTACAATATTCACGTGCCGACGACGACCTCACTTTAAACCCGTTTCTTTTAGTGAGCTTAGATTGGCTGGCTTAAATATTCAGTGTTGCCAGTAGCAGAATATATTAGTTCGTTCAAAAATAAAATAGTATTGAAATCTCATAAATTGTAATGAAACTAAAAGAGCCGTTTAGAAAGTCAGGCTTTTATTCCAAATTACCCCGCCATTCCTATTATCCCCGTTTTACGGTATTTTGTTTTTTCTACATTATTCAGTAATTCTAAAATAACTATATTACAAGGACTACTCGCTTTAATCACCATTAATCAAACATCTTACTTCCTCAGCCCATACGCGTCCACTTCTGAACGAAGACTTGACCCAGAGAGCAGTAAAAATCCCCACTAAGAACGTTAAAATTCATACGTCAAAACTTAACTTCACGCTCATTTCCAGCCAAAATAGGCAGGGAATTTTGATCTATAAATATTTTTGACATCATCTAGTCTCAAACCAAGCAGAGCTTGTATTATGGGTACTAGATAACTGATATAAATATATAAATATACTTACTTTTTTCATAAATACATACATTTTATACATAGAAAACACCCAGACTCCGAAACAAATATTTGCGGATCACACAAGTATTTGGACCGACCCAGGAATCGAACCTGAAACCTCTCGATCAGCAGTCGCATCAGCTAACCTTTAGACCAACAAGGCAGTCATTGTATTTACATACTATGGTCCTGATACATCTCTTTTGTTTCGTCCATATTTATCAATCACTTCTTGTCGGTTCCCGGTGCTTATCTTTAAAAAATATTTTTCAAGTAAAACTGTTCCTAAGTCTTCCTCATTACGTCATCATAAAAAAAGAGAATTCTTGACACTTATTTTCACAGTTGATTAACCCCCATTATCAATTATGTCACGGATCACTTAACAAGCGAGTTCATACTTGACCGCATTTGCATCTGCCGACCAAGATAGACATATCTGACTACAAATTTAAAAAAAATGTATTAATCAAAACTGCTACATTTTTTTAAGATCTTTTAATATTTCACATCTTCCGAGCCTTTATTCCCAGCTTTATTTGGGGTCGGCTACTAGTTCAACCGGTTTTACCTGAATTTCAGTTTTTCCACGGAGCGACTGGCATCGGACCTCCGCAACCCTAAGGGAGAACTGAAATTCGAAGATTAAACTAGTTGTCAGTATATTTGAGGGCACTGACTTCTCAATAACGATTGCCATAGATGTTCATGGCAACCGGGACCAACGGCTTTACGTGCTCTCCGAGTCACAGGCGTGACTCACCGCCAAACTTCCAAACTTCTTTTAATATTTACAGAAGCTATTTTAAAACAATATCTTTAATGCTCCTCTAAATTTGTCACCTAATGTAACTATAAACATCCCATCTTTATTATATTGTTCATTTAGTTTACCGATATTTTCACTTTGATGTCACTTTTATAAAAATAACATTAGTTAAGTAATGAACAAGCAGTTCATAACTAAAACAATCCTGTTGTTTTCAAGAAAATTTCTAAAATTTCAGAAATCTCTACTAATATTATAAATGCGAAAGTAATTGACTGCACGGTTGGCCTAGTGGCTTAAGCGGTCGCCACGCCGCTTCCTACTACGCCAAGTGTCGTGGGTTCAAATCCCACGTAGGACAACACTTTGTGTGATTCACAATTTGTTGTTCTGAGTCTGGGTGTTCTTTGTGTCCGTTTCATGTATGTTTGTAAAGTCCCCCGCGACACAGGAATTTATATTCCTAATGCGGGAGTTGTCTTTTTAAGAACAAAGAACAAACTCTGTCTGTCTGTCTGTCTGTTACGCTTTCACGCCTAAACCACTGAACCGATTTTGATGAAATTTGGTACGAAGATAGAAATGAACTTAGGAAAGGACATAGGCTACTTTTTACCGCGATAACCGACATACACGCGGGCGGAGCCGCGGGCGAAAGCTAGTATATCAATAAAACAAACCTTAAAGGGCTTGTACTCGTAGAGGTACGGCGATGCTGCTGCTGCTAATCTGCTACTTTGAAGGCTACTTCCAATCACGTCGGGGTCACCAATGTAGGGTATGAGGGTCGTGTCCTCCCTACACAAAAGGAGGATCCTCCGACCAGTTGAGGTGATCATGCCTGGTGGGCCACGGCCCAGCAGTTGATGTTGAGCAGTTGTGCATATACTAATCAGTGCGACAATTTCAATATCGCTAATGGTTTTATGTATACCTGTGAGCCTGCGAAAGTGACTACACTACCTGATGGAAAGCATGAGCATCGAAGAGTAGTGGTCATGACAGACAATACGGTCACCCATCCAGGTAATGACCGCACCGCCGTTGTTTACTCTTGGTGATTTTTTCTAATCACCTTTAGTATCTTGGCGATAAGAGTCTTATCAATAAGCAAAGTGTTGTTTTTTTTCTAGTCTCGGATTTGAAAGATATGATATTTATTGAATTCATAACACTAGCCCATTTACATTTTTTTTTGTGTATTTTTTTACACACAACAACATCATCTAGTCCCAAAGTAAACATAGCCTGTGTTATGGGTACTAAACAACTGATATAAATACACAAACATACTTTTTTTTGTAAATACATACATATTAGACATACAAAAACACCCAGACTTCGAAACAAATATTTGTGGATCGCACAAATATTTAGTCTGACCCGGGAATCGAATCCAAGACCTTTTGATCAGCAGCCGCATATGCTAACCACTAGACCAACAAAGCAGTCAAATATTTATATTATTTTTACATAGACATTAGTTTTACTTGTCCTTGTGGATAATATTTCTTCGTCACCAACATAAAAACCGAATCACTCTGTTGATAAAGCAATATTTCTACGTCGAAACTAATATATCACATTACTGTAACCAGGCTAGCTTCGGTGGTTGGGGTCGGTATCGGTCGGTAACTAAGGGCGGTAGCCGTGACCTTCAGAATTGAGTAATAATATTTGCGAGATGCCTGTTTTTGTATATATTTCACCAGCGGTCCGCCCCGGTTTTGTACGGACAAATTTTATACTAAAACCTTCCTCAAGAATCAATCTATCCATTGCTGAAAACAGCGCAGCCTAAGAATTGGTGCAGAAGTTTTTAAGTTTATCACGAACAGATAGACAAATGCAGCAGAGGAACAAATTTACATCATAAGTTCTTGGCCAACAAAAAAATTTGAATTGAGATGGATTTTATTGATACTCTATTTTGTGTTATATTGTGCCGTTTTTAAACGATTTTATGGGAGTTTTGGAAGTGAGCGGTGACCGTGAGACTCCACCCTGTCCATTACGAGCCTGATTAATCCATCATATATTGTTTCATTGGCTAATGTCACTCAGTCAGGTTATCAAAACAAAATATTATCACAAACAAAACAAGAGAATAAAGAAATAGAATAGAAAACTAAAAACATTTAAAAACTTGCTCAGGGGGGCTAAGTAGGAAGATACTAATCGAAAGGCCAAGAAGGAATCGCCGAGGTGGGAAAGAAATATTGCAATAGAATTAAGCAATATCAAACTGGCAAATAGGGACTTTATTCATTCATCTCAAGGGTGACTACGAAAAAAAAAATTTTTTTTTGGTAAGTACTCGGGGATTGCAAGGAAGAAGAACCTAGAATGACTATGTTGTCAAGGCAACGGATAACGGCCGGTGGCGTCAGCACGCATGCGCTAATCTGCCTATAGAGCACGGAGCCGCCACATCCTTGTCGCACTGCAGTTACAATCATATTCTCTATCCTTTTTAGGGTGTTAGGTTTTTTCGTTACGGAATTTCTTGATTTGTAAGCTATACAAAAACTTAATTAAAGAACGAGAAAGTAAATTATAAGCAATCCGTCTGGCCAGGGTGATTCAGTTAGTCAAAACTCAAAACCTCTCTTCCAAGGAGAGGCTTATTTCAAACAACTAGTGGTCGCCAAGCGATCGAAATTCAACCATAATTATTTGAATTGTAAGCGGCAACATTATTAGGGTTCTATTGTCAAAGATTAGAACTTCTTTAGTCACGGATTTAGCCAAAGCTACGCTACAATGGTAATTTGACAAAAGAGTATCTATGCGTGTGTGTGTGTGTGTGTGTGTGTGTGTGTGTGTGTGTGTGTGTGTGTGTGTGTGTGTGTGTGTGTGTGTGTGTGTGTGTGTGTGTGTGTGTGTGTGTGTGTGTGTGTGTGTGTGTGTGTGTGTGTGTGTCAAGTACATGGTAGTGTGTGTGACGATTTTTTTTTTGATAGAATGTATTTTTTATGCCCATTTAAACTATAAGTGTGCGAAATTTCATACTCCTCCGTCATTACAATTTTCGTAAAAAGGGGTTCATAATTTTTGCTTCTCATAATTATAAATTATTATTTTTTGGACATCTTACACACAACGTCATCTAGTCCAAAACTAAGCAGAGCTTGTATTATGGGTACTAGACAACTGATTTAAATACATAAACATACTTTTTTTTGTAAATACATAGAAATCACCTACACTCCGAAACAACTGTTTGTGGATCGAACCCGAGACCTCTTGATCAGCAGCCGCATAAGCTAACAACTTAACCAGCAAGGCAGTCAAATATTTAGATAAAGCTTTTGACGTCAATGTCAAATCAGTATTTTAATGTAACTTTCGTTTCTTATCTATATGGGAATTAATATAATTTTAACAAAAAGGAACCGACTTCAATGAAAAACTATTCCGAGTACCCAAATCGCGACATTGTGCCTATGATATTTGAGGAGTTCCCTCGATTTGCTTTGGATCCCATGATCAGATCCCGATATAGTGACGATGGGACCACTTGTAAGCTACGCCCATTCCAATGAAAAAATAATTTTTGAAATCGCTTCATAAACGACGAAGTTATCGCTGAACATACATAAAAAAAAAAAATCCGACGAATTGAGAACCTCCTCCTTTTTTTTGAAGTCGGTTAAAAAATATTATGATCAAGTAGCAGTAGTATAAAATTATACTTCACAATGATTAACCACTTTAAAACCTGACCTTCTTGTGTTTGCCTATATTTATTCATAAACACAACTTTTGAATCCAGACTCTTATTTAATATTCTCATCGGATCCGCGATTCAGTCTATGAGTAAAGTATACACTAAAGTAATTTAACTATCGAACGATATCATCGAAAATTTATGAAACTGTTCGAGTAGGTATTTTTCGCTACACGTAGGCTCGGGACTTTAGAAGCAGCCGTCGTTACCTACTAAGCTTTAATACCTATCACCTAGACGTGATATTTACATAAATTGCAGTACGACATATATTTTAGTTATGAAATAACTTTCATATTTCATCACTAAACCATTCCAATTTACTAATTCAAGTATCAAAGTCAATACCTACAACTTAATTGATCTTATGTTTATAAACATTAAATGAAGTATATCCAAAAAAAGGTTCGTGTGGTGACGGATTAAGAATACAGAGTGTCACCACCCCTATTCATCCCGCGGGTGTCGTAAAAGGCGGCTAAGGGATAAACTACGCAAGACAGCATCAATGCAAAGAGAAGGAAAACTTGAAACCAACCCTATACGAACCCGTCTCGGCCAGCGTGGTATAGTAGGCCAAAACCTCCTTTCAAAGGAGAGGCCTATGTCCAGCAGTGGACTGTTAAAGGCTGTTGATGATATGCAAAATTTCATAATTTGTTGAGCACGGTAAGGTAAGGTGAAATATTGTAAGGTTTGTAATGGTAATAAATAAAAAAAAAATAAAAAAAAAATAACAATAAATATTACAATGCACCAAAAAATGATGGTCCTGATTCTGATCGGTGATCAGCCAATTATGTAAGAGATAATAAAGTGCACAAATGTATGCGGAAACAGATGCATCTTCTGTTGCTTGTACTCCGACGACACAAATCTCCGATACCTAAATAATATTATAACTATGAAACATTTATATTACTACAAGTAAATAAACTTATATTAACATTTCCTTGAAGAAGAAATATCTAATTTACTCACCAAACGTAGTTGTGGTCTACACTTACCTGAAAACAAATATATCAGAAAATTAGATAAGCAATGGCTTAATTTTTATAAATGTGAATAAATGCATCTAAATGGTCATTTAACTGTCGTACTTATAACATATTGTGGCGACTTCCACATGCAACTCAACAAACTATAAAACAACGCCATCTACCGAAGATACACGAAATAATGGACTATACGGAGTAACTACCAATACTGAATCACGACATAGAAATTCTCGCGCTGATTAGCATACAACTGTCGAACATCAACCGTGGGTTCGTGACCCCGTGCCACGATCACCTCGCCTGGTTGGAGAATCCTCCCTTTGTGTAGGATATGTAGTTGAAATATATAGTATTCCTAAAAATTCCATTTTGTTCGTTTCAAATAAAAAAACTACAGTTTAATCTTATATATAAAATTCTCGTGTCACAACGTTCGTTCCCATACTCCTCCGAAACGGCTTAACCGATTATTATGAATTTTTTTATGCATATTCAGTAGGTCTGCGAATCAGCTAACATATATTTTTCAAACCCCCCTAACGCAAGCGGAGCCGCGGGCATCAGCTAGTAGTAGTATATAATTGTATAACATTTTAGATCAAGCAATAGTCAAATCAAGTAGCGTTAGATGTTGCACACATTCAACATTTTTTACAAAATCACTTCAAAAAGTTGCAAGAAAGCTTTAGAAAGAATTTTTCTCACCAAAAAAAACTTAAATAGTATATCTAGTATATGTGTCACTAAGTTATTCATTCGCTCGCTTATTCTGAATGAATGAGAAGGAAGCATTATGTCATCTCCAACTTACGTGCGTACAGTTCAGTCGACTGTTAACGACAATAGCGAGTGGGCGCGTGCGTCTGTGAGCCGACAATATAGAAGGAAGTTAATACAACAGTCTATTAAACTTTATCAAATCTTTTAAGCTTTCATGCACATAAGGAATCCACTATGATACCTGGTTCTTTAAACAGAGCATGAAAAAGCATCTCACTGGGCAGCCATCGTGTGGGTCGCCAAGATACACAATATGTATGTACCTAATATTATGCTAACCATCAATCAGAGCAGAATGACTGTAGCAGGCTAAAGGAAATATAAATCTAAGCATTTGTTTCTGAAGTGATTATGGCCTTAGGTGATTGGCAACAATCACCGAGAGTAAGCAACGATGTCGCGGTCAGTACCTAGATGGGTGACCGTCACTTAAGACTATAAAGGTCCTGGTTTTTATCATAAGATAATAGTCGTGAAGTGCCTTTGGGCATCTTAAAACATCCAACGGCCAGATTACGTAGCTAAGTGTCTTGCCAGGCTCCAAACCGAACTCGGTCAGCGACGAGACGTATGACCTTAACCCTCTCCTGTGTTCCGAGCCCAGCAGTGACACGTAATGTAAAATATCACATTCAATAAAACACCTGATATTGTAATATTTAAACACAGTTCAATACACAACATGAGTAATAAATCAATGTCTAATCGATAACATTAAACTGTCAGAAGATTGTAAAATTGTACGCTAAACTCAGTAGCGATACCTCGCTCAAAGCGAAATTCTTTGAAAGACAAACGGCAATTACTTGAACTAATAAAGTTGTTAGCGATAAAAAGTACGAGGTTGATTGCTTCGAAGGTTTTATTACTTGAATTGAGGCCAAACGTTTAGTGACGAATACAATATTAGATTATTTAAACGTGCCTTTGCAAAAGAAAAAAATGATTTGAAAATCGTATTATAATATATTTAAATGACTTCAAAATAGGAGAAGGTTCTTGAATCGAATCGATTCGTTTTTTTTATGTGTATGTTACCTCTGAACTTTCTATTGGGTTAACCGATTATTTTTTTGAAATCTGGTGCATCCCAGGATTTGATGATAGGATCCTGGAGAAATCGAGGGAACTCCTTAAATATCATAGGCACACCTGTCGCGATTTGGGTACTCGCAATAGTTTTTTTGCTAAAATTATCGCAGAATACAGATTCTATCATGCGATATTTGTTTTTGATCGTCAACTGGAAAAGGAGTTTTATATATTTGACGTTAGAAATTGTTAGTCATGAAGCAACATATATTCGAGGACCGGAAGGTATAACCGTAACTTCTGAATCCGATACAAAACAGTATAACGTCTTTTAAGTGTGAAACTTCACATACGCTCATTTTAGGCATACGAAAACAATTCATATTTTAATATTAATATTATCAATTTGAAAGTAGTTCCGTCTGTCGGACTGCTACGTTCTTGAAATCACTCAACAAATTTGCATAAATTTTAGTAAATAGAATGGACCTTACAGGGCGCTTGTTGTCGCGAGATTTCAACGATGTTTCAACTCAAAACTAAAGAGAGCTTGTACAAACTACGGTAGTATTAGTATATATATTAGTAATAGTACGGTAGATTTACTGATAAAATACTTTACGAAATGTTGTTGTGTGTAAGTTGTCCGAAATATTTATTTATTACTAGCCCGCGGCTCCACTCGCATCCTAGGGTTATGAAAAATATATGTTAGCCGATTCTCAGACTTACTGAATATGCATAAAAAAAATTCATACAAATCGGTCCAGCCGTTTCGGAGGAGTATGGGATCGAACATTGTGACACGAGAATTTTATGTATAAGATTATTTATACTTACATACTTCTGTAAATACATATATTATATATATGTTATACAAAGCAAACACCTTAAATCCAAAATGCCTAATTAAAATATTTGCGGATCATACAGACATATTCATTAATGTGAATGAAATTTAAATCCCCCGTGTTAAAAGAAACCCACCTGAATGTAGTAGTAGGATGAATATAAATAATAAATAAATATTTCGGACGAATTACACACAACATCATCTAGTCCCAAATTAAGCAGAGCTTGTGCTATAGGTACTAGACAACTGATATAAATACATAAACATAGTTTTTTTTTTGTAAATACATACGTATTAAATATAGGAAACACCAAAACTCCGAAACAAATATTTGCAGATCGTACAAACATTTGAACCCGAGAATCGAACCCGAGACCTCATGATCAGCAGTCGCATACGCCATATAGGTACACATTATCATCATTGTGTATGTATGTGTACCTATATGGTGTACAGTATATTATATACACGGTTAGTTTTTAATTACCAGAGAAAACCTAGGGGCAGATACAGAACTTATATACTAACATAAAACACCATAGAACAATACCCAAAAAACAAAAATAACTGAGTTATTATGGTTTTTAAAATGTTAAAATACGCCCATAATTTATTGTAACCCAAATATTTTACACACGCGTATTTTAATTATCAATGAATAACATTTTCTGTTTCAATGTGTCACAATGCCCAATACTGTCAAATCAGTTCAAAGTTCAAAGCATGCCGCCATTAGGCGCACGCGTCGCATCGTAGGTATTAGGTACCCCGCTCGCACCCGCAACCCGCAGGCTAGGACATTGACACTTTCTTGTTACGTAATATCATGTCGTGAATTATATCATGCGTTATGAACATCAATTTGGTAGTTTTCGGGAAAATATTAACATGTTTTTTTTTTTTGTTTTAATTACATAAATATGTTCAGTATCGAAAGCTGAATACCACATATTTTTTTCTCTAGACATTAAAAATTAGTCGTGTATAGTATAGGTACACATTATAAAAAGATTTAATTACATGTAGTAAGAAAAAGTGCACATAACCGAGTGGCCTTAGGTGATTGGAAACAATCACCAAGGGTAAGCAACGATGTCGCGGTCAGACCTAGATGGGTGACCGTTTGTGGCATTATATGTAATGAGCGTTTACGTGATTCACGACTGTTATCATAAGATAGCAATCGTGAAGCTTAGTTGGAGGCCTTCGGGCGGCTTCAAAACATCCAACAGCAAGATTACTATATAGCCACAACGTGTCTTGCCAGTCCCCAACCCGCACTCGGCCAACGTGGGGACGTATGGCCTTTTTAACCCTCTTGAAGGAGACCAGAGCTCAGCAGTGGGACGTTATACGTTGTTGTTGATGATGATTGATGTAGTAAAAAATAAAATGTAAAAAATATTATTTATACTACACCTGATCGGAACAGTATTCATTATTCCCTGAAAATGAAAAGAGAAAGTTAGTCTTTTCCTTGACCTAAATAAGCGGGAGGAAAAAATGTATGAAAATCCATTTCTAACGTGTTTTAGCGGGAGAGAAAGTTGTATGAATGTTCATTTCTCATGTGTTATCTGATCTATGGCGCGCGCCTGCCCAAAGAGTTTTCATCAACAACCCTTAATGTCCCACTGCTGGGCTCAGGTCTCCTCTCAAAGAGTTTTCATATCATTTAAATATGGAATCTCCGTGCCACTGACATACTTTTGTGAAGAATAAAAAAAAAACAAAAGAAGCGCGGAATATTTATAAATATTATGTCAAATTCTAAGCTAAATTGTGTCTTACATGGTGTCTTACGTTTTGAGTTTATTTTATAAATACTTTAAATGTTCCTCACAGGTGTAGTATAAAGCACTGTGTAGCACTCGGGTGAAAGTCCCATTCCTACCTCGGGAGTATTGTGGCCCTAGGCTGCGCCTTCGGGCCAAAAACTGCTCCCTCGCTAGTAATCGGTTCCTTTCCTTCCTCGGTGAACAATGTACTATTATACAATGTCTCTCAGTAAGAAAAAGCTTTTTAAAGTCGCGCTTTGTTCCAGTGGAGCCAACCGGGATCGGATATGAGACGAAGCTCACAGGAAATTCAAACTTACGGATACCTGGATATTGCAGACCCACATTTATAAAAGGAAATGGATAAAATAACAGATGGCCTACAAATTAATGGTTTTTGTACTTTCATCGGGAAAAAGTTATCATTGTTTTATTATTGAGGTGATTTTTTTTAATCGATGACAATTATACTAACGAAGCGGTTTAAAATTTAGGATATATTATCTAAGGTTTAAAAAAACACTAAGATTCAATTAGACGGTACTGGAGGACGCGGACGCTATGTATTGTGTCTACGATATCCCTTCTATTTGATTAATCTATGACACACAGTCGCTATGTATTGTGCCTACGATATCCCTTCTATTTGATTAATCTATGGCGTATACCAGGCGCAGGCGCCCGTTCTTTGTCCTTGTCGCACTGCAGTTACAATCATATTCTCTATCCTTTTTTAACACGGGGTGTTAGGTTTTTTCGTTACGGAATTCCTTGATTCGTAGTAGAACCACGCTGATTTCAGTACAAATGGGCTGGCTCGACCGGAGCAGTAGTACCCTCACACAGAAGACCAACTTACACTGACAATATTCGTGCTGACGTCTTACATCTTAGTGACTAACTGAGTCTCGCGGTGTTGCCTGCGGTTATTGTCCTAAATCGCGACCCGAAGTTACT
The DNA here is from genome assembly GCA_932526445.1 of Phragmatobia fuliginosa. NCBI lineage: Eukaryota > Metazoa > Arthropoda > Insecta > Lepidoptera > Erebidae > Phragmatobia > Phragmatobia fuliginosa. The sequence continues at coordinate 59,216,949 of OW052057.1, read as the reverse complement.
CCTTATCTCATCAGTTATCTGCCAGTGAAAGTCCCGTCAAAGTCAGTCTAGTTATTACAGAGATTAACCGCAACATACAGACAGAATGATCAACAGCCTTGAACAGTCCACTGCTGGACATAGGCCTCTCCTTAGAAAGGAGGTTTTGGCCTACTATACCACGGTGGCCAGACGGGTTGGTATAGGGTTGGTTTCAAGTTTTCCTTCTCTTTGCATTGATGTTGTCTTGCGGAGTTTATCCCTTAGTCGCCTTTTACGACACCCGCGGGATGAATAGGGGTGGAGATACTGTGTATTCTTAATCCGTCACCACACGGACAGATAGAATAAATAAAATGATTTTGTTATGTACGCGTATATACGTATACATAATTATACTCTTCCATAAAAAATTAGCAGTAAACATACAATTTTCATAATCTATTGCTAAAATTAAACTGAAAAGATCTGAGCTCTAAGTATTGGAATAATATTTATTTTATGGTATAATGAAGCCAATGGCTTAGCCAGAGGTTTAGCACTCCATTAAAGCTTCATCTCCTCGTAAACCATAATGTCGGCCATAGTGGATTTCTAAACCGTTTCGTTATAAACGATATCCTCAGATAAACATTAAAGATACGGTATTAAAACGTTTATGAAGGTCAAAAGGATATGTATGATCGTTATTTATTTCTCACTAACCGTACTATTTAACGCTACAATAAAGTAGCACACACACACACACACACACACACACACACACACACACACACACACACACACACACACAAACACACACACACACACGCACACACACACACACACACACGCACACACACGCACACACACGCACACACACACACGCACACACACAAAGATAGAGTGAGTGACGTCATGTATGTTGCCCTGCAGCACAGTATATATACTCAGTAGTATACATATCCTTACGCGCGGGAGTTGTTTTGTACAAAATCACCACATATGATATAATAAAATCCTCCATTGCATCTATCTGTCTGTCTGTTCGCGATAGTCTCAAAAACTAATGTACCGATTTTAATGGAATTTTATACCCATATTGTTGAAAGAACAAAGGCTACTTTTAACCGCAATAACCGACCTACTCGTAGAATCGGGTGGAGACGCGGGTGAAAGTTTGTAATATATTTTTTTTAATATGTATGTACCTGTTGTCGGCATGAGCCTTCCTTATTATTTCGTCATTAACATCGCCATATTGCAGCCCACTGAAGGACATGGTCTCCTCTAATAGAACGCTACTCTGGATGGATTTTGGGATTCTTGATCGAGTTGATTACGTAAGTGGGACTAATAGGTCCTTTTACCCTTGATAAAGAACCACTATTTCCCTGATAGTAAAGTACGTAGTAACTTACATAAGTAAACAAAGTAATCTTTATTAAATAACTGCAGTAATAAATTGTCCTCTATTGTATTTTTTGCATCGTTTAAATCCCTTAAACCCACGTTGAGTATAGAAAGAGCTGCTGTCATCTTATTTAAAGGGTCTTATAAATTTTGCAGAATGTTCGCTTAAAGATTTAGGGATAAAATATTTCTTTATAAGAACATATACAAGGAATTGTGAAAATGTAAAAATTATAAGTTCATTTAGGTAAATAATTTGGATCAAAGCAAATCATAAAGTTTCTAGCAAATTCTGCTACCTGGATCCACGCAAGTTGGCAAATGCAGTCGGTAGTAATACTATTGCGGCCATTGATGTATTATATAAATGAGTGAGGTAGAAATTTTTACTTTTAACAAGTACCAGCGTGGCCTTAGGGAAAATAACTAAAATTGTATTTTTCATGTTAAAATAATTACTTTATTATTACGATGAACACTCACAGTTACGTCGCACCCAATTTAAAATTGGAATTCAACAATAAATTAATAATAAGTTTGTAATATTTGTTAAAAAGTCATCCAAGTTAACTTTCTGTAAACTTTAATATTATTAGAAAACTAACAAATTTTAGTGTAACAAAAATCCTCGTAACGTTAAAAAAGAAAAATTAGCCAACAATATGAAGGAATAAAGGCGTTGGCGAATGTAGAGAGGGAATTAATATTTGGATCTTGCGGATCTTGGACTGACATAGGAACAAAATGCGCAGATTTCTAGAATAAAGCAAAGACAATGTAAATTTTAAACCTTATCTTATGTCTAAAGGCATGAAAATCATATGAAAATCTAAAGTTATTCACCACTTCCTAAAAATACAGGTTACTGAAAAATTTAACGTAGTAGATGTACTGGTAGATGTAGATTTACAATGTTTTGATGATTCAAGATTTGTATTTACGTATTTATAATTGACATCCGACAAGGAATACACCTTTTTAGTAAACAGAAAAAACAAACTGTTTTAATGCTTGTGCTTCCTCAATTGTGGGAGATCACAACATGAGCATTACAAAAATTAAAATGGATACAAATAGTGAACTCACAAATAGCTCATGTAGAAAAATTGGAACGAAATTAATAAAATAATAAAATATAACAATAAAATTTGCAAAAATTAGAGTAATAATTGCAGTTACATATTCATCACACACACATATTTATATTTAAACAGAAGGTGGGTATGTCAACAATTAAACATTTATTTGCATTATTAGATCTCAAATTTTGCATATTTGCAATGCAATGCAAAATAAACACTATTTTACAATAAATTTAAAAAAGATACATGGTAATAATTGAGAAAAAAAAACTCTAAAATATAACACAATTATCTACTTTCATTAAAATTACATAAATGAAACTCATCAAAGATACAAAAATGCAAAACAGTGAGCCGGCTTTTATCTGGATTTACGCTCGCGTTAGCCGCCTCTCATGTGTGAAGTCGCTTCTCAGAGAATTAAATATAACATTGAATTTGTGTTTTTTTAATATTTGTCTCTTTTTTTATAATGTTTGTTAATTGTTATTTGTCATCTTGTGTGAAAATTCTTCTTAATTTAACCAATAAATGGCACATTGAAATGAACTAAACTCGGCAGATTTATCAGATCTATTTAGATTCAGACTGATCAGCCGATCAGTTCAAAAATAATGGATGTTTCAATTAACGAACTCTTCATACGATAGTCTTCTTTTCAAGTACCATAAGCGATTATGATAACTCAGAATGGACGACTATATGACTAAGAATTTCAACTTTAAGTATTTTTCAACATTTCTTCTGAAAACTAACTTACAATTTAACCAGTCAGAAAAGGCTACCGTTAATTTCTGAGAATTTTTAATGTTTAAATCAATATTTAATTAAAGCAACGTCTCTGCCTAAAGGCGATATCCACATAATACAAAACAAACACGAATCCCACATTCGTAGTTCCCAACCTCGTACTTGTTATGCACTTGTGTATCTCAAAAGTACCGAACGCTCCCGCTGCAAATATTTTGGTCTTTTTGTCACAAAACTCCAGTGGAACTGTAATTGAATTTTTTTCGCGCATATCTGTGCAAACAGAGGAAATGAATTTAATGCCATCTTCTTTCTATACAATATTACAACACTTCTGATGGATAGTTTTTACGTGCTGGGTACTCAACTTTAATATAAAAGAAAATCATGTTATTTACACTATTTATAACTCAAGAATGGCTGAATTGCCTGTTTTTTTTTTTTTTTTTAATATTAATATATTTTTTAGCAGACATCTTACACACAACGTCATCTGGTCCCAAACTAAGCAGAGCTTGTATTATGGGTACTAAACAACTTAATACATAAACATACTTTTAAATACTTGATTTTTTAACCCTTTTTTCTAAGGAGAGGCCTATGTCCAGCAGTGGACTGTTAAAGGCTGATGATGAATGAATGATGAATACTTTTAAATTTGTGGAGAGGTAGCTTAGAACCAAACTACTACTTAGACAAACTACTAACTACTCTAACAAAGTATTCAACAAGAACTCATCAACAAAGTTTTCCTAAACATCATTATTAACCACAAAAATAATGAATGAATGAGGGAGCGATCAATTTTGGCGGCTACTAATAAAGAAGAAGAAGTTTATATTCCGAGGATCCCGATGATCCCAACTGATGTGCCGTTTGAGATTAAACGACTAATTTCTGATCTGTCTTGCATTCGCCATGACCATTAACAAATCACACGGCCAATTCTTGAAAGTTTGTGGTCTGAGTCTAGAAAATTCATGTTTTTCAAAAAGTAAATGATATGTGGCATGTTTACAGGTCAGAAGACCATCTGCGTTATTTATTCTTGCGCCTGATACAATGAAATTATTGTCTCTCACAAGGTGCTTATCTGAATAGCGCAACCCATGCACGAAAATACATAGCCAATAAAGAATCAATAAATACTTGATTTTTTATAATTATATTTCTATCCTAATAAAAATTAAACTTAACAAAGTACAAAATCTGATAATTTATTTTGCCTCTAAGGCGGAACAAAGTTTGCTGGGTCAGCTAGTATAATATAATTTAAGTACATCAGTTTGGACAATTTAGGTGTATCCCTTCAGAGTTATGGTTTTGTGCCACTCTCTCTCTCTGTGTGTGTGTGTCTGTTTTTTGTATGTGTGTACGACAAGATTTAAAACATATTATCATAATCATCGACAGCCTTAGACAGTTCTGCACATAATCCCATTAAACAAGTTAAAACATTACAGGCATAATAAATTTATAACGTTTTCCTGTTATTTTGCAATATTTATTGCATTTTACTTGCAATATTTAAAAAATATAATGAAAGCTCAAATACGCTTTCCGGGAATTGCACTAACCAACCACTCTCTTAATTACAAAGGGTTTTTTTTTATTTGCAATTCAATTCCATACGCTCAGCGGGAAACATTTTTAATAAGGGTTAAATGCTTTTAAATCTATGTTGTAATATTGTGAGTACATCCTCATAATAGGTTTGTTAATAATCTCTGATATTAGTATGATATTTTGTAAAGTTACATTATTGATTGCGTGTTAACCTAAATAATATTTAAATACACACGTCAAACGTTAAATTAAACGTTCCCAAAAGACTAACGGAATTGCTACGGTGAATGGCAACGCTTATTTAAATTTAATTTTGTTTCGTGTTAAAATATATTTTAAAAACTACATTGAAAAACGTGAGGGTTTAGTGGTTCCTCATTCTCAGATGCTAGAAAGAGACCATTGCTTTTTGACACACTTTCTTGGCCAGATTAATTTGATTTAAAACTTCTTTTGCTTTTAAAGTTGTTTTTATTTTATGTCAATATTTGTTGAAACGTTCAATCTTATTCTATAAAAAATCGACCAAGTGCGTGTCAGGCCACGCACAGGAAAGCGTTCCTCAGTCACCTATAATGGTACGTGGATTTAAAATCGTATCCAATAGATAATTGTTATGTTTACGTATTAATTCGTTAATTTTGTATGACGTTTCCTAAGTGAGCGCATTTTACCAGTTAAGCCTCTATAACTCCTGAACTAACAAAGTCATCTAATCCGTTATAGTTTTCTTTCAAAGTTCATTAGATGGACCACCATCACAAATTTTTTCAGATTTTTTGAGCCAGCCGTTTAGCTTTTAGAGGGGAGGGACGCCCTGTTTTTACAAAAAAGTGCCCGAAAAGTGTAGGGTTCCGAGTTATGAACTTCGAAACCCTAAAAAATACCTATTATTTTCAACAAGTGAAACAGTGATATTTAGATAGATATAATATATAGATAGGATTTACATGTGTATAAATTTTACATTTTACGGGTATCCTTATACCCGTCAAATGTTAAATTTTAAAACCCGTTTAGAAATGTAAAACTCAAGCGACGTAAGTATATTGGCAATTTATCTAATGTATTTCGGTTAATCTTGGAAACAGCTCTGACGATTTCGCTGAAATTTAATATTTGGGGGTTTCCGGGGGTTAAAAATTTAGATTCATGCGTTTTCTTTCGCGTTTATCATTTTTTAGGGTTCCGTAGCCAAATGGCAAAAAACGGAACCCTTATAGATTCGTCAAGTCTGTCTGTCTGTCTGTCTGTCTGTCTGTCTGTCTGTCTGTCTGTCCGTCCGTATGTCACAGCCAATTATTTCCGAAACTATAAGAGCTATACCGTTGAAATTTGGTCAGTCGATGTATTCTGTGAACCGCATTAAGATTTTTACATAAAAATAGAAAAAAAACAATATATTTTGGGGGTCCCCATACTTGGAACTGAAACTCAAAATTTTTTTTTTCATCAAACCTATACGTGTGGGGTATCTATGGATAGGTCTTCAAAAATAATATTGAGGTTTCTAATATCATTTTTTTCTAAACTGAATAGTTTGCGCGAGAGACACTTCCAAAGTGGAAAAATGTGTGTCCCCCCCCCTCTAACTTCTAAAATAAGAGAGTGATAAAACTAAAAAAAATATATGTTGTACATTACCATGTAAACTACCAACGAAAATTGGTTTGAACGAGATCTAGTGAGTAGTTTTTTTAAATATGTACGTCATAAATCGTAACACGCAATATACCTTTCATCCAATCAATACACTAGTATAAAAACATCGATGAAAGTTACAACGAACTACAAGAACTTTTATATGATGTTACTTGCTGGTACGGAACCCTTCATGGGCGAGTCCAACTCGCACTTGGCCGCTTTTTTATCAATAAATTCATTACGGCGACGACTTGAAGACTTGACTTTACGATTGAAGACGTTAATAACTTGACATTGGCAGAAATAATTGATATTCGGCTGGTTGCCATTTCATCAAAGTGTTAAATAAAAGAAGGTCGGATTTATAACACCAGATTTTTAAAATTTATTTTAAAATTACAATCACTTGGGTTCGACAAGTCCCAAGTTCTATAGTAAATTGAGTACTCTCGTCAATAAGTCTCTTAAGTCGGTGTCATATCAGGGCAAACTTCTAAAATTGATTTCAAGTTTCTAGACGAATTTATAAGTGCCATTGAACATTTTATCTCCAGATATCTTAGGTAAACTTGAAAATTTAAAACGAATAATGTTTTTTCAAACTAGTTCTAAATTTAAATAATACCTTTATATCTAATTTATTTGTGCATTTTTTCCACTCTGGTCCCGGGCCCTTTAAAGGGTCTCACTAGGCCACCATACTGTAGGTCGCCATACCGACTGAATTCGCTGATTCGACTTATGCTTACCTTCAGGCAAAGTAGAGTCACCTTGGCAGGCTTTTATGCAAATTAATGGAGAGAGAGGGAACACACAACATCATCTAGTCCCAAGCTAAGCAGAGCTTGTATTATGAGTACTAGACAACTGATATAAATACATATACATACTCATCCGCAACCATAAGGGAGAACTGAAATTCGAAGGTTGAACTAGTTGTCAGTAAAGAGGGCACTGATATCCCAACAACGATTGCCATAGATGTTTATGACAACCGAGACCGACGGCTTTACATGCTCTCCAAGGCATGGGCGTGAATCACCGCCAAACTTCCAAACTCTGGGGAAATTGGGAATTTCCTAAGAAAATCCCAAAAACATCTTTGGCCCGATCTGGGATTTGAACCCGAGACCTCTTGATTAACAGTCGCATACGCTAACCATTAGACCAACGAGGCAGTTAAAATAGTGATGATTAAATAACAATTTTGCGTGCATGCGTGTGTGAGTGTATGTGTGTTTTAAGTAATATGAATAAACTTACTACGGGAAATAATGCTAATAATAAAAATCGCTAAGTGATACCTAAGTGCCACAGCACACTAGCTACTTTTAGCATCGGCGATCGGCAACTAGTCGCTTTTTAGAAGCTAAATACGGCAAACGAACGCTCTACACCGCACACTTAAAAACGCCAAACGCGGAGATTGAGTCGCTTTTTAGAAGCGCGACACAGCAGCTGAACGCTACTCTCCGCACACACTCTCTGAGTGGCTTCTTTTATTTGGTTATAGCGTTCATGACACAGCCAGTAAAGTTCATAATAACGTTACATAAAACATAAGTTACGTTACTAATCAAATAGTTTGTTGTATTCTGTCGAGTTATCACTTGTTCGCCAATATTGGTATAGGATGGAACTATTGCAGCGGTAAGGACCGACTTTGAATAGATATTGTAATCATTTCATTGGTTCAAGCAGAATTACAATGGATGTTTCATTCAATTAGTATTTGAATATACAACAACAGCTTAAATCGCTAGACCAACCATGCATGTCTTAAGTATTCGTTATTTGGTTAAGATATATAAAATATCCAATGGCAGGTATTTGAACAGAGCCCAACCACGCACCTGGCCCGAAGTTCATAAATCTTAATTATTGAGATCACGAGTTTTAACGGGGCCGTGTCTTAAAATATGATAATAAAGAAAATTAAGGAAGAACATTAACGAGCCCCAGGACTGAATGAATATTATTCTAATTAGTTTTTATATCCAATTGTATTTTATGTGGGAGATAAGTGTGGAGGGAACGGGTGTCGTTCCTCCAACACAAAGGGAGGATCCTCCGATCAGGCGAGGTGATCATGCTTCGTGGGCCACTGCCCAATAGTTGATGTTGGGATGTTGTATATGTGCTAATCGGCGGGAGAATTTCTCTATCGCGATTCAGGATTAGTAGTTACTCTGTATGGTTGGGTGTTATCTATGTATGTTATGTATGTATTTACAAAAAGAAAAGTATGTGATGATGTTGTGTATAAGATGTCCAAAATATTTATTTATTTAGTTCAACAGAAAATCCATCCTTTCTCCTCCAGTACCCTCTTTCCCTCTAGCCTCCGACGACTCGTCGAATATTAATTTAAAAGAAACACTCCGAGAAGTTTATTTCTTTTTCTGATGTGTATAATTTTGTCAAATTGCTTTTATATAGTCTAGGAGATAATGTTTTTCTTACTACTCCTTAATAATTTTTGTTATATTTTTGGATTATTTAGTCAAAGAGTAATAAGAATATTTTAAAAGTTAAAAATTAAGTTCTTATTGTAAATTTTATCACCGTAGGTAATAATATATACACTGAAAAGATCATACAGAAACCGAGTACCTCTTCATGATATTTTAAAACATTTACAACTTTTTTTTCTTATAACACGTAGAAAATACAATTTTTATTAGCTTAGTTTTACTTTACACATTTTAGGATAGAACATACACACACATTTACATTCCATATATAGTTTTTATTGCATAGGTTTTTTTTGAAAAAAATTTATGAAAATCAACATGTTTGCTTTGATATTTATGTTTAAAACATGAAAACTACAAAGTTATTGTAATTATTAGTACAAGAGTAATGAAATCTTTTAATTAATCTTCGGTTAATTCGATGTCAATATCCAGGTAGAGTGAGGACCTATTCAAAATGGCTGACCGGAGGTGAGAAGCAAAATCGTTCAGAGTGGCGCACAGTGAAAGAGGCTTATGTCTGGTAGTGGACTGCAATAAATATGCTGATAATGATATATTATAACTTAATATGACATCTAGGTAGATGTTAGTAACATAGTTATATATAATAATACTAATAATACTATACATAATACTAATTTACTTATTTTTATTATTTCTCGTTAGATTTGATTACTTCACTATTTGATATGATATCTCCTAGACTATAATTCCTCAGAACAATTGTAGTGATTGTCACATCACAGCTGTCGCTATAATAAACCAACAACACTTCTTACTAATTCAATCTGACCTTCTCTCGAATTGTAATCTTCATTCAGAATCTTTTCAAATTATCTTTATAACACTGAAATATATTACACGAACTCGTGACTACATATTCGAAAATTTAATCATAGGAAAATAATTTATAATTCATACTCATCATCAATATCAGTTGGATGAACTATATACAACCAATATGTGGGGGAAAGGGCGTCATGTCTCTCCAAGACTAAGGAAATATAATATAAAATGGTGGGTTGATCGCAACCAGGGAAGGTTATCAATAGCTTGGTAGGCTACAGTTTAATAATTGATGTTTGAGTGTTGTATATCTATATGGCATATATATATGGAAAATTTACATTAATATGTATTGTAATTACGTCAACAAAGTGCTATAATAAAATTATGAAACATATTTTTAGTTGGGGTATCTTCCCTACATTTAAACCCGTGTGCACCCCATTGTGTGGGATATCATTAGATTGGCCGACTCTTTTAGCATAATGAAGAATGTCCGTTGTATTATAAGACATTTTTTCAGCAGTTGCATACGCTATCACTGCGCCACCGAGGCAATTAAGAAAAATAACAAATAATGAAAGAATTGATAAAGTTCCTGTAGGAAGGCAATAAATTACAAGAAACAATTTGGAGTCTTCGCTCGCAAACATTACAACAAATTCTTGGTATATGCAGTAACTAGACACCGCGCTGCGCCCTCCTAGCCTCTCGAGTACCAACCAATTAGATGTTCCTCGTTGATTAGATTCCGATCGTGAAGGAAAAACGAACAAATCTTGTATTCCACGAGGCTGTTAGATTAAAAACAGTCTGTTCGCCGGCTTCAGATAAAGTCCGATGTTAAAACAAATTATATTTCTTAAATTTTGTGTGAGTGTATTTTTGAAATCTAATCATCAAATCAAATCAAATCAAATTATAATTTTAACATAAAGGAACCGACTTCAATGAAAAACTATTCCGAGTACCCAAATCGCGACAATTGTGCCTATGATATTTGAGGAGTTCCTTCGATTTCCTTGGGATCCCATCATCAGATATCGATATGGTGACTATGGGACCACCTGTAAGCTACGCCTATTCCAATGCAAAATGAATTTTTGAAATCGGTTCCTAAACGATGAAATTATTATAAAAAAGATTCCGACGTATTGAGAACCTCCTCCTTTTTTTGAAGTCGGTTAGTAAAAGGCTACCAGACCTGACCCTGACCTGACTTGATTATTTTTTCTTAATAAATTCATCTCATTTACTTTCGGACCTCTTCTGCGTCTACTTTTGAACATATTATGATGTCGTAAAAACGTAAACAAATTTGTTTACCGTAAAATTTATATTAAACGGCCTTTTTAAGAACTTTTAAAAAGTAATCATTCTTGTATACCTACATAGTTTTTGTGTGGCTTTCATCGTTCAAGTAGTGCACGCAATGTAAGTTCACAGAGATTTTTATGGACGTGACAACGTCTTATAATTCGATGGAGCCGGCTGCACGCACGAAAAAACATGGCTCATGCGGCGTTGCCTCACTCTGAGACGTTCCAGTTAAGGCTTGAAGTGCAAGCGAGAGCGCGGAACGAGCGACAAAGAGGCACAATCGGCCTCCGCGTTCGGCAGCGTTCGACATCTGTCTCTGTTATGACGTTGTCCCGTTCAACTAACGTCAGTAAACCGACTTTACAGAGAATCGTTTTTTTTTGCCCACTAAATATGACTTTCTTTTCATATTGATTGATTGATAAAAAAATCTAAAGATACATAGTAAACATTCATTTATTTTACCAACTAACTTAAATTGACAGACATGAAGGTAGGTAGTGTATTCAAAATGAGAATATCTGTCGTAGAAGCTGTAATAACAGCTCTACAAAGATATAAGGTAAATTCAGCAAGTAGATTATAAACGTGTTCTATTGATAAAACACTTACGTATATTAAGGAAGAAATTATCCAGGTCTGTAGTTGAAAAGCAGTTTGTCTTATTGTATTAACTTCAAAAGCAAACCTGTTAATTAATTAAATTTCCTGCTGTACTCTCATTTAAAGCTAATAAAATAGAACAATGAAATCTGATACAATTGCGTTTGAATTGTACTTAATTATAATTCTCTTTATACTGCTTGTTGGTCTATTGGTTATTATTAGCGTATATGCGGCTGCTGATCAAGAGGGCTTGGTTCCCGGGTTGGAACAAATGTTTGTGTGATCAGCAAATGTTTGTTTCGGAGTTACGGTGTTATCTTTATATAATACCGCCACAATCGCTTTGTTCCTGCCTTTTAAATCTGTAATATCTTCAAAAGTATTAATTTAAATTACATACTGTAAAGGGCCATATTAATCTATATTAAATACACAATGTATTTAAGGTACTTAATTAGATAAGGATTAATACTGTATTGCTTAAAATCGCTTCGTAAATAAGCCATTATTTCTCGTAAAAAGAAAAAATAATAAAAGGGTTATTGTGGGTTATCCCTAAGAGATAGACATATACCGTCGCGGACTTTTTTGTAGACCTTTCTAAGATGTACAATACTGTAGTACATTATTTTGATCTATCTCGTAGGGTACAGCCAGCGAAACCTCTAAAATTATTATCTACTATATTATGCATGTATTATACATAAAAACCTTCCTCTTGAATCACTCTATCTATTATAGAAAAGAGCATCAAAATCCGTTGCGTAGTTTTAAGCATACAAAGGGACAGAGAAAGCGACTTTGTTTTATACTATGTAGTGATGTATGCATTTACAAAAGAAAAGTATTTTTATTAGTTGTCTGGTTCTAATAGGACAAGCTCTGCTTAGTTTGGGACTAGATGATGTTCTGTGTCAGATGTACAAAATATTACGTCCAAATAGTAGTATATAAAAATATTATTAATTATTTTGGTGTACCGATTGACGGAAGAATTGAACCAACACAATTCGACCCATTGTATTGGTGAGTACATTTTGTGTATACTTTACAAGATCTTATTAGAACTACAATTTTATTTCCTCAATCAAATAAATCTTAACTGCCTCGTTGGTCTAGTGGTTAGCGTATGCGACTGCTAATCAAGAGGTCTCGGGTTCAAATCCCGGGTCGGGCCAAAAAGTGTTTTTGGGTTTTTCTTAGGAAATTCCTAATAGCAGCCCGGAGTTTGTAAGTTTGGCGGTGATTCACGCCCGTGCCTCGGAGAGCACGTAAAGCCGTCGGTCCCGGTTGTCATGAACATCTATGGCATCGTCATTGGGAAGTTAGTGCCCTCAAATTTACTGACAACTAGTTCAACCTTCGAATTTCAGTTCTCCCTTAGGGTGGCGGAGGTCCGATGCCAGTCGCTTCGTGGAAAAACTGAAATTCAGGTAAAACCGATTGAACTAGTAGCCGACCTCAAATAAACTTGGGAATAAAGGCTCGGAAGATGATGAATCAGACAAATCTTGACAGTCATACAATTTAATATCTCAATCACAATAAGATTTAAAAACGATTGCCGTAAATTCAATAGAAAGGGCTGAATGAAAGGAATAGTCGAGAGAACGAATAATGAATTCTATTCACAAGAGGATCGATTCGTGCTTGACAACAACTTTAGAAATAAATCCGACTACCTGACGTCACAAACAGATAAAGACGTCATCTTTACAGTATTAACGTAATAACGGATGCTAGGTAGGTTCTGTGGAAAACCTATCCTTACTTCTTCTACTATAGTGATGGATTACCCAGCACTTCTCCTGCCGTGGCCGCTGCAGCCTGAAACTTACGCGACGAGTAGGCCACTGGGGGCTGGTAACCATAACCATTATACTATTATACCCCGGCAAACCGGGGGTAGAGCATGCCAGCCGCTGTTTGGTGGTAGTGATGTTGCGCCGGCCTGATCTGCTGATCACAGCTCTCAATCTCGTGACCTTGTTGTGGCACAGCGCTGTAGTGCGCATGCGCCTGCTGGTGGTAGTGACCACCACTGTTTCTCATATCAGACAGACAGGCGTTTGAAAATAAGTCACTTCCGCTTGCACTAACTAACGATTCCATAATTTGACAGAAAATCAGTCTTGAGTAATTGTTCATTGCTTTGCACCAAGTAAAATGAGTTCTGAATGTGTTAATTGATCAAAAACTTTTGTGTAAAGTAGTACTACCTCTGTCATGAACGCCCGTTTATGCTGAAATCCACACTGGCTTGGCTCCCATAAGGATAGATATCCTTAACAATAAACACGTATCTCAAGTTCTTCGTAAATATAAATACCATAATGAAACTGTTCTCGTATCCTAAGTATTATTTCATGAAGTTATTACATTATACGCGAAAAGGTAAATTAACTTGATATAATAAGAAGGTACTTTATTTTGTATTATTTTTTTGTTTAGATAAGTTGTGTCACAATAACGTGTGACCCTATTTCAAAGGTAAGAAGAAAAGGTAACGAAGAAAAGTATTTAGAAGAGAATTGTGATGAACTCAGAATGCAAAGACGGCCGAAAGTATAACATAATGAAACCTATTTTTAACAGACTTGGAAGAAAAAGGAAGTTCTTAATTATTGTTTTTATTAACGTCGTCAGTTTTTCACAGTTCACTTTTCAATCAATCAATCAAATCATTTTATTTCAAATAAACCATACAGCGGAACTTTTGAAACGTCAAGTAGTCAGTCAGTAGTCAGCTACGAATAAATAATAAGTCGTCAGTCGTGAAGCTAATTGTCTGTTCCAATTCGTAGATCCTATGGAGAAGAACAGACAAGAAACTCCATGGACACTCTTTTCCAACATTGTTTTTACAATTTTTGGTTACATTGTTTATGGCATTTTATTAAATGTGAGGACAATATTTACACAGGTAGTGTCACTGCTGGACATAGGCCTCTAGCGTCACTGTGATCGTTATTTTTTTAATTTGCGTATCTAGCTCCTGCTAGCCATCCTGCGTAGGTCAGCTCTTCACCTGGCCCGTGGGCGTCCTTCACTATGTTTGCCGAGCCCTTCTCTACCAGTTCTACGGCTAATATGGCCAGCCTACTGCTGCTTCAGCTTGCTGATCCAGCGGGCTAAGTCAATAACCTTGATTCTCTGCATGATTACTGTTATGGCTGTATTGTTTTGTGCGTGATAATTGAGTGCCGTCATTTGTAAGGTTGTTATATTTTCCGTTTAGTTTTACTCAATTTTACTAACTACTTTCAAGTTTATCATACTAATGTATGGAATTATGTCCAAAATTTATGCTATTTAGGGTTCCGTAGCCACATGGCAAAAAACGGAACCCTTATCTGTCTGTCTGTCCGTCCGTCCGTATATCACAGCCACTTTTTTCCGAAACCATAAGAACTATATAATATATATTTTGGGGGTCCCCATACTTGGAAGTGATACTCAAAAAAAAAAAATTTCAACAAACTCATACGCGTGGGGTATCTATGGATAGGTGTTCAAAAATGATGTTGAGGTTTCTAATATCATTTTTTTCTAAACTGAATAATTTACGCGAGAGACACTTCTAAAGTGGAAAAATGTCCCCCCCCTGTAACTTCTAAAATAAGAGAGTGATAAAACTAAAAATATATATGTTGTACATTACCATGTAAACTACTAACGAAAAATGGTTTGACCGAGATCTAGTCAGTAGTATTTTTTTATTCGTCATAAATTGTAAACCGCAATTTACCTTTCATTCAATCAACGAACTACAAGAACTTTTCTATGATGTTACTTGCTGATACGGAACCCTTCATGGGCTAGTCCGACCCGCACTTGGCCGCATTTTTTTAACTCCATTAAATCAAAATATAAAATTATACTACTAAGATCTTATATTGTGCTTAACTTATTTAATACATTCTGAACCTATTGATGTCATGCACACTGGTGCTCTAAATCGAGGATTCACCTATAACAATCAATAATATACCTTGTTGCTATATTCGGAAGATTGCATTTTCCTTGCTAAAATTTACACCAAATTATGTCGATGAATTTTAAACTTTGAGGGTTTAGTTTAAGGTTGTTTTTTATTTGCAAATAAGTTTTGATATAATGTACTGATTGCTTTACGATTATACAGCATAATTGTTTTATGTAAGGGTGAGAATTTGTAATTTTCGTATGTGAAAATTATGAAAGTTACCTTGTTAGATATGGAAACTTTTGAAACGCTTGTTTAAATTATTAAGGCAGTACATTAAAACTGTAACTTTTAATATAGAAACTAATGTTATCAATACCTTTAACATAAATAAATAAATATTTCGGACATCTTACACACAACGTCATTTAGTCCCAAACTAAGCAGAGCTTGTTTTATGGGTACTAAATAACTGATATAAATACATAAACATACTATTTTTTTGTAAATACATAGGTATTATACATAGAAAACACCCAGACTCCGAAACAAATATTTTTGGATCACACAAATATTTGGTCCGAATCTGGAATCGAGCCCGAGACCTCTTGATCAGCAGCCGCCTACGCTAACCACTAGACCAACAAGGCAGTATATATAACCTTGAATTGTCAAACGAAAGTCAATACTTTTGGTACAGAAGTTTATTGGATTGAATGTCGATAGATTTCGAAAAAGTCTTAATTTTTTCAAGACATATAACAATAATAAGATTTCTAACATTGATTCCAAATTGACTGCACTACACTTTGTGTCCGTTTTTTGTACGATTGTAAAGTCCCCCGCGACATTATAATATATTTGTAATGTGAGAGTTCTCATTATATAAAAAACCTGACAAAACGCCATCTAGTCCCAAACTAAGCAGATATTGTATAATGGGTACTAAACAACTGATATAAATACATAAACATACTTTTTTTTGTGAATACATACATATTATACATAGAAAACACCCAAACTCCGAAACAAATATTTGTGGATCACACAAACATTTGGTTCGACCCAGAAATCGAACCCGAGACCTCAAGGACAGCAGTCACACACGCTACCATTGCGCCACCGAGACAGTCAACTGCTTAATTCTTACATTTTTTGTTCCTAAGGGACTTTTCAAAAGTTGTATTCACTTAGACAAAGAAAGCATGAAAAAATTCTTGAAACAATACCAAGACTCCTCGATAGCCTAGTGCAATTAAAGTACTTTGCAAATTTTCCGTTTAATTATGATTAGTTTAGGGCCACAGCACACTAGCTACTTTTCGCATCGGCGATCGGCAACTAGTCGCTTTTTAGAAGCTAAATACGGCGACCGAACGCTCTACACCGCACACTTAAAAACGCCAAACGCGGACATTGAGTCGCTTTTTAGAAGCGCGACACAGCAGCTGAACGCTCCTCTCCGCACACATTCGGATGCCAGTAGCATCGATTTGGCATCTAAGCAGGCGCTAAAACGCGCGTTTCCGATACCGCGATCGAACGCAGGAAGTCGCTAAAACGCGATGCAGCATCGATGCAGTTGCCAAATCGCCGATCGCCGATGCTAAAAGTAGCTAGTGTGCTGTGGCCCTTAAAGTCCTAAGCCTTTGCTGAAATTATAATCCTACTAATATTATAAACGCGAAAGTTTGTGAGTATGTATGTGTGTATGTATGTTTGTTCCTCTTTCACGCAAAAACTACTGAACGGATTTGAATGAACCTACAATAATATAGCTTATATATCAGAATAACACATAGGCTATTTTTTAATGCAATAATCGAGATACACAGGCGAGAACTAGGTGATTATAAAAATACATAAATTGTAGATGTCAAAATGTATCACTGTTTATCTCCTGACAAAACTTCACAGGTTGCTATGCATAATATATATAACTTGCATAGCAACCATAATGATATACGCGGGTAACACTAGGTAGTTAATAATATAACAAGCGTGGCCACACACTTGCAGCCGGCCTTGATTATTATTTCAAACACAATTCTGACATTTTAATTAGTGTGTATAAACCAGAGGCCTGTGCGTTCATACATAATACATGTGGTTGTTATGTGTTGTGGCGGGCGCTGATAGCGAACACAGAATGTGTGCTCACTCGTAGCTAATGATTGCACGTTTCAGTAATGTTTACTCGTGCGAGTAAAGAGCAAAAGAAAATGCATGTCAATTTTGAAAACGATAAAACAATATGTACTCGAACTTTTAGAACATTTCAAGCTTGCGTTCAACTCCAAAACCTCCTTTCAAAGGAGAGGCCTATGTCCAGCAGTGGACTGTTAAAGGCTGTTGATGATGATGATGATGTTCATACGTGGTTGCCCAATCTTATGCTAATCACACACCATTCTGTGGTAATCAGACTTAAAAAGTAGAGGTACAAGAGTTTCTATATGACCAAGGCTTAGTACAACCGGATCGAATTGAAAAATTTAGATTTGAATATTACAACAACAACCCATGATATCCCACTGCTGGTCACGGGTCAAGGCCATACGTCCCCACGCTGGCCGAGTGTGGGTTGGGGACTGGCAAAACACGTTGTAGCTATGTAATCTTGCCGTTGGAATTTTTGAAACCGGCCAAAGAACTAAAACACATCTTCACGACTGTTATGATAACAACTGGATCGACTGCTTAACGTAAGCTCCGAATCATGGAAACGCTCATAACATATCATACCCTAAACGGCCACCCATCCTAGAGCTGGCCCTGTCATCGTTGCTTACCCTAGCTGATTGTTTCCTATTACCTAAGGACACTATGCTGTGATACTCCATCTAAACAAAATTTGTGTTAGTAGTTAGTACTAAAGTTGGTAGAACCACATTGATTTCAGAGCAAACGAGCTAGCTACCCTCTCGAATAAGACCATTCTAAAATAACAGCGTTCGTGCTGTAAAAAGTCATTGGTTAGTCCAAGATCTGAAGCCCAATTGTTTCCAAGTAGAAGAAAAGTCCTTTCGAATGAAGACAATAGACTATGAAGACCATATTACATTGTCTTCATTTGCAATAAGTATGCTGACCACTGCTATTTGATACTATTCATTCTTTTCATCAGGCAGTGTACAGTCACCTTAGCAGGTTATATAAAAAAAAACCACTTTTGAATCACTGTTTCTCGTGAGTTAGAAACCAACTTTGACTGCCTTGTTTATCTAATGATTAGCGTATGCGGCTGCTGATCAAGAAGTCTCGCGTTCGATTCCCGGGTCATACCAATTTGTGTGATCCATAAATATTTGTTTTGGAGTCTGGGTGTTTTCGATGTATTCGATTTAATATGTATGTAGACGCCGTCTCGGCAAACGTAGTGCAGGACGACCACAGGCCAGGTGGAGTGATGATTTGCGCAAGACGGCTGGCAGGAGCTGGATGCGAGTAGCCGAGGATCGAACTAAGTGGCGTGTAATTAGAGAGACCTATGTCCAGCAGTGGACTACAATAGGCTGATGGTGTGATGTGATGTGTTTACAAAAGAAATAGCATGTTTATTTAATTATATCAGTTGTTTAGTACCCATAATACAAGCTCGTCTTAGTTTGGGACTAGATGATGTTATGTGTAAGATTTCGGATTTTTTTTATTATAACTCATAGCCTCTCACTTTGTAGATTGTTTCACTGCTCACACAACTACCAGTAATAGCTATCTTCATATTATACCCATCAATTAAGTACTATTGATGACAATAAGCTGCACCAATATACATTATCCCTATCGAGTGTAACCACGTCATCATTTCATCAAACAATCGAGATCATACCAATGCCACACCCAGTGTCCAATTACATTACGTTTATGGCTCTATAAACTGGCTACTTTATGCACTATTTGTGGGGTAATAATCAGTCGTGTGATACGCCCAGTGTATGTATCTAAAGTCCACAGCCAAGTTAAGTATTGCCATAGAACTACTAAACAGTTATAATGAACTGAAGTTGGTTTAAGGAATACTAGAAGAAAAGAAAGATGTTACACAAATACGGTTAAAAAATCTTTATTTTCTCAAAAAGAATTACGGAATTCACTTACTGAGAAAACATACACAAATGTAAATAAAATAATTCAGTGAGCGTTTTCGCCTTTATTATATAAAACAAAAGTGGGTAGTAAAACATATTTTGCTCAAGATTATAAACTTGTTAAATACTCATACATATGTAAACACGAGAAACTTATGCGACTGAACCAAAGATGTGGAATATTTTAAAACTAGCTATGACATTCGATGGTAAGTACAGTATCGTAGTTTTTATTACAATGTTTTTTTTTGTAAATGTACTATGAAAACTAGATCGACTGATAGAATTTTTATATACTTTTTTAAATACATACTTAATAGTGTTGCGCCATGAGTAGATGGATCTCGTTTCTCGGATCACCGCGAATATACAGAAATCCACTGTTGAGATGTTACTTTGATATTAATGAATTATTAAGACATATATCATCTTCCTAGCCTTATTCCCAAGTTTATTTGAGGTCGGCTACTAGTTCAACCGGTTTTATCTGAATGAAATTCAGGGAAATTTTTACACGGAGTGACTGGTATCGGACCTCCGCAACCCCAAGGGAGAACTGAAATTCGAAGACTGAACTAGTTGTCTTAGTAGTCTGTAGTAGTTGAAATAACGATTGCCATAGATGTTCATGACAACCGGGACCGACGGCTTTACGTGGTCTCCGAGGCACGGGCGTGAATCACCGCCAAAATTCCAAACTCCGTGTAGCTATTGGGAATTTCCTAAGGAAATCCCAAAAAACACTTTGTCCCGACCCGGGATTTGAACCCGAGACCTCTTGATTCACCAGTCGCATACGCTAACCACTAGGCCAACGAGATTTATTCGTTTCAGATCAGGACTTGTGGGTCTACATTATCGACAGTCCTACAGTCACTGACTTTCTTAAGCCACTGCAGTTTGAAAGAGACATCATTTCTATAACTGAAATGCGACGCCATCTATCTTTATATATATAATTCTTGTGTGAGTGTGTATGTCACTGAACTTCTCTCAAACGACTGGACCGATTTTGATGAAATTTTTTGTGTGTGTTCAAGGGGATCTGGGAATGGTTTAGATTCGCAATTGGACCCGGTAGGTGGCGCTGCGATCAAGTTCTGGAATTTTAAAGTTGGGCGGTACGAAGTTCGCTGGGTCAACTAGTAACTTTATAAAGAATCGCTCACAGTCGAGTGGCATTAGGTGATTGGAAACAATCAACGAGGGTAGGCAACGATGGCGTGGAGACCTAGATGGGTGACGGTTTGTGGAATGATATATTAAGAGAGTTGCCGTAATTTGGAGGTCACGTTAAGCAGTCAGTCCCGGTTGTTATCATACGATAGCAGTCGTGAAGCTTAATTGGAGTCCTTCGGCCGGTTTAAAAAAATCCAACGGTAAGATTAAGTCGCCACGTGTCTTGCCAGTCCCCAACCCACACTCGGCCAGCGTGGGGACGTATGGCCTTAACCCTCTCCTGAGAGAAGACCCGAACCCAGCAGTAGAACCGTGTGGGTTGTTGATGATCGTCTTTATCACGAAGAGTGTTCCAAAGAGCTTTTACAAACGGTGAAAACTTCACGCTTTCTCAAGAATAATGCACGTGATGAAGTCACCGTTTCAGAGTGATAGTTCCCTGATTAAACGGTTCACCTCTTCAATTTTTCGCGATGAGTAAGGTTGCCTTCAGTCTTAGACTCTACTCATGCTTTCCATCAAACAGAGAGTAGCCGATAAAATAAAATAAAATATTGAGTAAGTTTTTTCATATTCTAAATTAATGTTCAAGAAAACTTTTACGGTATTAATATATCCGTACCCATCTTGAAAGGCAGTTCTCAATTTGTTAAGAGGTATTAAATGCCTGCAATATCTTCAGCATATAGGATGTTCAAATAAGGTTCCATTTCATTGCGTATATAACATTCCATTCACACGTATATAATGGATTCTTTACGATCTACGCAATAAACCTATTTGAATCACAGTTCAGTAGATAAGCCAATTTTATAGCGTGCCATAAAACATTTATAACCGAAAACTATTACGCTCTTAAATGTGCATTCTCGTAAATAGCTCGTGTGTTTAAACGAAATATATAATAATAAACTCACACATCTTATAAAAACCCATCTGAGCCCAAATCTATACAATAATAGTAAGACAATTGATAAGCATACATATTTATACAAATTATTGAATTTGTATCTATTTGTAATTTCATTGCTTTTTTGTCAGCTTTTCAATAATCACGTGAAAGTATATATGGTACTTTAATTATGTACAAAAAAAAAGTCATGTGGCACTGGGACTGCCGCGGTCAAACTATTGCATAGCCTTTTTTATCAACTTATGCAATTACATTTTTTTTATTTATGCAGTTTTTTTTTATAATTAATTCAAGTTTACAAAACAATATTCACTCTCTTTTTACCAACATACATTCTAACACTATTATTACCAAACAATATAATCATACTATTAACCGAAAGACAATGACAACTAAACGGGGAACATAATAGTAATATGAGCATATCTATGGAATAAAAAAACACAAAGAATTAATTAGACGGTACTGGAGGACGCGGACGCTATGTATTGTGCCTACGATATCCCTTCTATTTGATCTATGACGCAGCCAGGCGCCCGTTATTTGTCCTTGTCGTACTGCAGTTACAATCATATTCTCTATCCTTTTTTAACACGGGGTGTTAGGTTTTTTCGTTACGGAATTTTTTGATTCGGTCTTGAAGCTATTTCTATAAACTATTTCAAAAAAATGCGCCTGTTTGTTATGGCTAGTCTCAATGCATACAAAATACCCCCTTTTTGTCTGTGCGGCAATCCGGCGATACCACCTAACTGGTAGTTATGTCAGATTAAAACCAACCAAAAACCGCACATCCTCGCAGGTATTAGGAGAACCTCAGGAGAACCAGGAACCCTTGTAAGAAAATCCCCTGTACCCCGAACTTAACTTACACAGGGATACAAAACAAATAATTTTGATCATTATACAACTGTATGTACTGGACAGAAATCTAACCACCGTTCTCTAGCTAGCCGTTAAGGTCATCTAACCACAAGATCAATAGGCCTATAAACAATATGCAAAAGCATTTAAAAAAATCATTAATAATAGCACGAACTGCTCAGTTAAATTTGTTCAAACCATCTTAACGTACAATATGAGATCAAGAATGGAAACAGTATCATACTTTCTGAAGGTACCAGCATATTTTACACATATCTAGAACAAGGATCAAATTGTAATATCCGTAGTAATGTTCTATAGCAGCGGTGGCATTCGATTCTGCTTTCATGTGCGCATTTCCTTAATTTCTTAAACGTAGTTATTAGATTTCCTAAACTAGATAGTTTCTTTTTTCTTTTACTCTTTATTATTACACTTATGTCAGTGTGTAATCTTCAATTTGTTTTGACAATTTCAAACTAACATTATAAATTCGAAACTAACTGTCTTTCTGTCTGTAATGCCTTGATCACACGTACCGAGCAAACGGGCGAGACAGTGCTCTCGGCCGAGTACTCGGTCCGTATAAACATAGCGCTGAGTACTCAGTCGAGCGCTCGGACGAACGAATTGGCGAGACAGTAGCTCAGCTTCCGTTCTACTTACTAGGCTGAGTGATCACACTCCCGCTTCCCCGCACTGTCTCGTCCGCTCACTCGGCAGGTCTGAACGGGCATTGCCTCGCCATTCGGCCACATGATTGTTATCAGGTTTTTTCTTTAACTTTCAATCTCCGGAATACAAAATGAAGCAAAAACTTATTTCTTCTGCTAATAGTAGAATGAGGAACTTTGTATATTATATTATAATAATCTTTTTACAATCCATCGTGTCCGAAATAAAGTCTCAATAGAACTGAATTGACTGTGCTAATTTCAAAACACGTGTGACCAGCTACTCGCTTACATCACTGTCTCGGCCGAGAAACATTTTATTGTCTCGCCCGTTTGCTCGGTACGTGTGATCAAGGCTTACGTCATACTTTCACAGCATAACCACTGCACCAATTTCAATGAACTCGTCTCTTTATAGCTTTATAAAGCTAGTACAATTACAATATATTTAATTTAGGCTCTAAAAATTCTCGGTGTTTGTCCCCTCTGCCTACTTCCACAGAGATGACTATACAAAAGTTTAATAGCAATAATTTAGACCTGATCTTACTTGTCATCGGGACTTAACCATTTTCAGGTAAGGGTAGGCTATCCGCAGTTATACAACGGCCCGGCATGTCAACATGTCTAGTGACGTCACAGGTCGCCTTTATTAAATCGTCCCCCGTGTTTACTCGTAAGCCGAGCTGACATGTTGTCTGACTAAACAAACTCGCAGATGGAACGAACTGTATTTGTTGTTTGGTAAACAGTATTGTGATTTCAACATCGTTCATATTACATTGTTTAATAACGATAGAGAATTGAATGGACTTCCTGTGTAACATAACCTGAACATTAGGCACTAGATTGATTATTATCAACATAACTACCCTATGTACATAAGTCCTTCCTATCACACGCAACTTCGGTCGCGTCTCGGCTTTTTGTTCCTGAATATAACATTACTATCTGCCCCCCAAAAAACTCCGATAGATCTAAGCGTCATGTTAACTATTTTTTTAGTTACGGTTTACGTTCAGTATTATATTCAATATTATGAATTCGTGTGTATCACACACACACACCCACACACACACACACACCCACACAACACACACACTCGGGGCTGAGGAGAAACTGCTACCGGGCGCGTCTCCACTAGCGGATAGGAGAATGCTCGCTGTTCTACAGAGCAGAGGGTAGGAGTGAAATAAAATAGCTCCCGCGGACAAAACTCCCCAAGCCAAGGTGTCAAGATACCGTGCAGATGGCTGAATGGCGCCGGGGACACGGCGTCGAAAACGGTTCCCCTGGGGCACCAGGTCCCACCTCAGGTGTAATTAGTGGCCTTACTCCAGCAACCGGGGCTCTGCTGGAGTGGACTGATATTTCCCTAGGTACTCGTTGGAATAACATGAAGAAAATTTTAACACTAAATAAAGCAGAAAGAATTGAAGGAGACGGGCTTAATGCACTAAAAAGTGTACCAAGTAGTGGTATTGTGATGACGAAGAACCAAGCGCTGGATATACTCGGAAAGCTCATTAGAGACCTGCGGGCTTACGCAGACCCGAGAGTAAACGTCCACAAGCCAATTAAAAATCAGGCGGAGACCATTGAAAAAGTATTCCATGAACTGGAGAAACTAGAGACGCTGGAGCAGACAAAACAACAGAGTCTGCCTCCAAGTACGCCAAAGGGTACAGAATTATCTGTGCAATCGAGTGAGCAGGCAGCTAGTGACCCTATGACAGCAATGGACACTGGTGCTGAGGGAGACAATGATTCTGTCATCGAGAGCACGCACCCGTTAAATAGGAAGGCAAAAAGGAAGTACCGTTCCCCTGGTACAACAACTATCCAGGCGAAAAAGAAGAAGGATTCAGAACCTAGCCCTCCTCCCAACTTGCTGAAGGACCGAGACGAGATGCTACAGAACCCCAATAAGGACGATAGGTTACATGACTGGAAAATGGTCCTGTCGAAGAGCCACAAGCGGAAGCAGCACAAAGATCAACTTTTGCCGCAGACGAAAGAACCTATGCCGCGGAACAAGCGGAAAAAGGCATGGCAATTGGCGACTAGACCTGATGCATTGATCATTCGCCCGGCGCAAAAAGAAAAGTATGCTGATATTCTCCGCCGCATTAAGAAGGAGGTCCCTGAAGACCAGGTTCGTTTGACCGTACACAAGCTTGATAGGACCAATTCTAGAGACGTCCGTATCGTACTCACCAAGGGAAGCACTGATAAAGCACGAGTCCTGCAGAAGACCATTCAGGAAATCGTTAAAGAAGACGCCAAAGTCATTAGTAAGGGGCCACAAGAAGACCTCGAAATTCGAGACCTTGACGAAACGACGACACAGGACGACATCCTGAGAGTTCTGCAAGAGATAGCTGGAGAGGATGACATAATACCGTCGGACGCAGTAAAAAAACTAAAGAAGGCCTACAGAGGAACCCAGACTGCGTTAGTGACATTGGCAACACCAATAGCACAGAAGGTTCTTGGCGAATATGGCAAAATTAGGATTAGTTGGGTCAATTGCCGGGTAAGATCAGTGAAGAGACCAATCCAATGCTTTAAATGCTGGCACTTTGGACATCTTGCTTTTCAATGTAAAAGCAAGGTAGACCGCTCTAAACTCTGCATTAAGTGCGGACAGCAAGGACACAAAGTCGCGGGATGCAAAAGCCTGCCTAGATGTTCATTATGCGCTGAACAAAAAGACGCAGACAATACAGCCCACCATGCTGGTACTAGTAGATGCCCCGTATTCAAGGAGGCTCTCCAGAAGTTGAAGAACAAACGAACATGAAGATACTACAACTAAATCTCAACCACTGTGAGGCTGCACACGAATTGCTCATGCACACCGTACGCGAATGGGAGATAGACCTCGTACTGGTGGCAGAACCATACAAACACCTGAGTTTTCAACCCTGGGAAACAGACAGCACTACTAAAGCTGTCATCTGGTCTTGTGCCAGACTCCCATTCCAGAGAGTGGTCAATAACAGGAAAACTGGCTTCGTAGCAGCATGGGTGGAAGGAATTCGCTTCTACAGCTGCTATGCTCCACCCAGTCTCTCTATTGAACAATTTTCAGATTTCCTTGATCAGCTAATTGAAGACGCGCGGCAACACTTTCCTGTTGCAATAGCCGGTGAGTTTAATTCCTGGGCAGTGGACTGGGATAGCAGGGTCACCAATGCACGGGGAAGAGCACTACTCGAGGCTATGGCTACACTAGATGTAGTCCTTCTTAACACTGGCGACATCCCAACGTACGCCAAAGGAGAGGCAAGTTCAACTGTGGATCTCACTTTTGTTAGCAGCAGCCTAACTAAGAGCTATTCCTGGAAGGTGATGGACTTCTATACAGCTAGCGATCACAGAGCAATACTTTGGGAAATATCGACAGGTCAGAACCCCAGAAAAGTCAACAGGCGTGCAAACGCGGCCGGATGGAAAGTGAAAGCTTTTGATCCGGAGTTGTAGTGGCATTGGAGGGTGACCCGATCTTTGCCGGAAGCGCTGAGGAAATGACCGAAGAACTCATGACGAGGGTTACCCAGGCTTGCGACGCTAGCATGCCACGAAGATGCGGGATGAGCAGGCGTCCTTCAGTGTACTGGTGGAACGAACATATTAGCGAACTTCGTGCAGAGTGTCTCAAAAAAAGAAGATTATCTCAACGTAGCTACCAACGACATAACTCTGCTGAGCTGGTGGCAGAATACAAAGTGGCACGTAGAAACCTAAATAAGGCTATAAAAAATAGCAAGAGAAATTGCTGGAAGGAACTCACTAACGAGATTGAAAGGGACCCGTGGGGAAGACCCTATAAAGTAGCCATGACTCGCCTGAACTGCCAGTCAATGCCGTCACCTACATGCCCCAAAGTCTTGAAGAAAATCGTTTCTGCACTGTTTCCTCAACAACGGGCATTCAGTTTCCCGACAGTGCCGTGTAAAATCGAAGACATCCCTCCTATTACGATAGACGAGCTAAAAGAAGCATGCAATAGAGTGGGAAACAATAAAGCTCCTGGACTTGACGGAATCCCTAATGTTGCTTTGAAAACAGCAATCAAAACATCGCCGTCACTATTTCTGGACGCTTACTATACATGCCTAAAAGAAGGGACCTTTTCTCGCAAGTGGAAACAGCAGCGGCTAGTACTTCTCCCCAAAGGAAAAAAGCCACTAGATGAACCGTCATCCTATCGCCCGATCTGCATGCTGGATACAGCGGGCAAGATCCTAGAAAGAATAATCCATCAAAGGATCGAATCAGTAGTTGAGCCGAAGCTGGCCAATAACCAGTATGGCTTCCGCAAAGGACGTTCAACCCTAGATGCAATCAGCCTTGTCGTCGACACAGCAAAGGATGCGATCGCAGGAACTAGATGGAAAGAAGGTTCGAAAAAATATTGCTTGGTGGCTACCCTGAACACAAGAATGCCTTTAATTCCGCCAATTGGGACTGTATTATGCATGCCCTTATGGAGAAAAATGTGCCAGGATATCTTTGTAGGTCAGTTGCAAGTTACTTCAAAAACAGGGTCCTGAAATACGATACAAAGGACGGCCGACAGGTATACGGAATAACTGGGGGAGTACCTCAGGGTTCTGTTTTAGGCCCTCTATTGTGGAACATCATGTATGATGGACTTCTGAAACGAGCACTGCCAGGAAATGTTAAACTTGTAGCTTATGCTGACGATGTGGCGGTTGTGATCGTTGCGAAGCATCTTGATGAGATAGGTCTGATGTTTGACACCACTTTCGCACAAATCAACCAGTGGATGAGTTCAGTGAACCTGCAATTGGCCGAACACAAAACCGAGGCAGTGCTCATCACTAGCAGAAAGACAGTTGAGGTCACCCAGCTGAAGGTTGGTGAACACGAAATCACGTCACAACCGTTTATCCGATACCTAGGAGTCATGCTTGATGCCCGACTTAATTTTAAGCAGCAGGTAGAGCACGTAAGTGCCAAGGCGTCAGTGGTGAGTACATGTTTGTCACGATTGATGCCTAATATCGGAGGTCCAAAGCAATGCAGGAGATTACTGCTATCTTCAGTGGTCACGTCAGTGCTTACATATGGAATACCCATTTGGGCAGACGCTCTAAGAATCCAAGAGGTGCGCAGAAAAGCCGCATCAATATATCGGCTAAGTGCCCTAAGAGTAGCCAGTGCCTTCCGCATAGTTTCTGAGGAAGCGGTATGCGTCATCGCTGGAATATTTCCTATTCGGGTGCTAGCCGAGGAGCAACAAGCTCTCTACCGACGACGATCGATTGGGTCGAGTTCAGATGAGATTGGAACAGAGGAACGACAGCACAGCATAAGACGTTGGCAATCGCAATGGGATGCTGCAGTGAAAGGTAGGTGGACGCATCGTCTTATACCAAAAATCGATGTCTGGCTGAACCGAAACCATGGTGAAGTCAATTTCTACTTGACACAGATGCTTTCAGGGCATGGCTGTTTCCGAGCGTACCTCTATCGCTTCAAACACGATAATTCCCAGGAATGTCTAACCTGTCCTGGAGTTCTTGAGGACGCGGAACACGTGTTTTTTGTGTGCTCCCGTTTTGACTCGCTGCGAAGCAAATTGGAGACGGTCCTCGAGCAAACTATGACAGCTGAAAATTTGGTAGATGTAATGCTTTCTTCAGAGGCAGCCTGGAGTGCTATAAATAGTTTTGCAACGGAAGTACTACTGGACCTACGTGAGACAGAGAGTAAAAATAATGGTCATTGAAGGGAAAATATAAATAATTTTGCTACCAGTAGGAAGAGCAACAGCTAGATCCTCTCCCTGTGACGTAATGCCTAACGGCGGGCCCGTAGGGATTTAGAGGCTGGCGAAAGAGGTGGGTTTTTAGTCGGTATAGGTACCACACCGAGCCCGACATACGGGGCGCATAACATCTTAGCCCTATGATACGTAATTGTATTTTTCCCCTCGAAAAAAAAAAAAAAAAAACACAACACACACACACACACACAGTGACTGCTTCAGCCTGGATACTCCTACAGCCTCATCAACGTCTAGGCACAAAGCACACTACACCTACGGTCCATATAAGTAAAGCATCTCTCCCCCGTCCACGCAGCAGTCAGCTACTAGCTTTAGGCATCGGTACTGAGCTGACCGAGCTGAGCAAATGATCGTGTTTTGGGTAGCAGTGCTCAGTCACTAATGTGACTATTAAATTTTTTAAGTTGTTACATTATATTAAGCATGCCTTTTAAGTTCTGTCGTTTCCATATTTCCCGGCAATTTTAAATTTGGAACTGTTCTATATTTAAATGTGATTAAATTTTTAATCTCAAAACAGTTTAAAGTATTAGGATTAATGCTATTGTTTAGTCACAGCATGGATAGGAATCTGTCAGGCTACGTACGAAAATGAATCTTTCGATGAAAATGTTCGTGCAATAATTTTCTACAACTTTAGAAGAGGCCTGACATGGCTTCAGCGTTTTATATACGTAACATCTGTATTCAGTGATGAAGCCTCAAGTCCGCGGGCTGTCCAACGCTGGTATTTAGAATTTCAGCGTGGACATACTAATGTTAGTGACAAATCTCGCGAAGGACGCCCAAAATCCGCCTTTACTGAAGATAACATCATTGCTGTGAGACAACTAATTTACGAAGATCGTCATGTGATGTATCAAAAGATAGAAGCTCTATTAGGCATCTCAGGGACAAAACTTCAGAAGATCTTGCATGAAGCGCTTGGTGTGAGAAAGCTAGTTTGCCGTTGGATACCGCATGTGCTTTACGACGATCACAAGACGGCTACGATCCTGATTCCAAACAACTATCTACAATCTTGGTTTTTCAAGACGAGCCAAAGCTGACTAAAGTTGTTCGTTCTCAAAGCACTTCAAAGAAGATAGTGGCCACATTCGTTGGAAAAACCGGTCATGTTGCGACTATTGCACTTGAAAATCGTAGAACGGTTAACTCAGATGTATACCACAGTTTCTTTACCACAAGTCATAGCCGAACTTTGAAAATCTAACTCAAAGCGACTCATCATCCTGCACCACGACAACGCAAGCCCACACAGTGCTCGTCAAACTACGGAGTATTTGAAGCAGGAAAAAGTAGAAATTCTTGACCATCCTCCATAGAGTCCTGACCTAAGTCCTAACGATTTCTTTACATTTCCTAAAATTAAGAAAAGTCTTCGTGGTCAAAGGTTCCAGTCCGGTGAAGAAGCAGTCGACACTTTCAAGTCAGCCATTTTGAACACCCCCACTTTAGAGTGGAATAAATGTTATAATAACTAGTTTGAGCTAATGGAAAAGTCTACTAAGCTACGTGGTGAATACTTTGAAAAACAATTAAAAGTACTATATGGTTCTAGTTGTGATTTTTTCTTCAAACGACAAAACTTAAAAGGCATGCCTCGTAATGGAAGCAATTAGTGGTTGTCACAGTATACCAGAGGAAAATTACTATTACAGTACACTAACATATGTGTATTGGTGAGTCTGTTTATTTTGTATTTTTATTATGTACTTATAGGTAGAGATGTCTATGTGTGAAGGTTACGCAATGTATGTCAGTAATTATTCGATTTTGTCGTGGCCCATAATTAGAACCCAGTCTGATAAAATGGTTTTAAATGTATGAATCTTAAGTCCTGCGATATTGAGCTTCTTGTGTTTATTGTTATTAATATTATGCTCAAATGTAGAAGTCAGTGGCCGTAAACAAACGCACACTGAGATTTAACCAAAAGTCATTAACCAACTTCAAAAAAAAGCAGGAGGTTCTCAATTCGTCGGAATCTTTTTTTTTATGTATATTCAGCGATAATTTTGTCGTTTATGATCCGATTTCAAAAATTATTTTTGCATTGGAATGGGCGTAGCTTACAGGTTGTCCCATCGTCACCATATCGGGATTTGATGATGGGATCCCAAGGAAATCGTGGGAACTCCTCAAATATCATAGGCACAATTGTCGCGATTTGGGTACTCGGAATAGTTTTTCTATGAAGTCGGTTCCTTTTTATTAAAATTATAGACATTAAGATGTAC
Source organism: Phragmatobia fuliginosa (assembly GCA_932526445.1). Classification (NCBI taxonomy): domain Eukaryota; kingdom Metazoa; phylum Arthropoda; class Insecta; order Lepidoptera; family Erebidae; genus Phragmatobia; species Phragmatobia fuliginosa. Next base: position 59,185,640 of record OW052057.1, on the reverse strand, counting down.
GGATGTGACGGTCATTTTATTGTTATTCTCTAGCTTAGTACGATAAATTTCACAGATGTGGTGTATAAAATATTTATTTACTAAAACTAATTACGTAGGGTCATGATCACAAAGCTTGCAGCTACTGACAAATTAATCTCCTATATCAATTCAAGCATTCACACACACATGAACAATTCGTTTGTATCGGGACAAACGGATTGTTCACGTGTGTGTGAATGCTCTGAATATCTGGGATTATCTATTTCTAGTTCAGTTAATATGTCTATCTGCATATTGAACATTCTCCAAGAGAACACGGAGCCGATAAGCCCAGGAATTTAACTAAGAATGTTTAAAGTTCAGCTAGTTCACCAATTCAATGTGACTTGTGTGGTGGATCTGTATGTTTAAATTGTTTGACATTTTTACTGCCTCGTTGGTCTAGTGGTTAACGTATGCGACTGCTAATCAAGAGGTCTCGGGTTCAAATCCCGGGTCGGGTCAAAAAGTGTTTTTGGGATTTTCTTAGGAAATTCCTAATAGCTGCCCGGAGTTTGGAAGTTTGGCGATGATTCACGCCCGTACCTCGGAGAGCACGTGAAGCTGTCGGTCCCGGTTGTCATGAACATCTATGGCAATCGTTATTGGGAAGTTAGTGCCCTCAAATATACTGACAACGAGTTCAATCTTCGAATTTCAGTTCTCCCTTAGGGTTGCGGAGGTCCGATGCCAGTCGCTCCGTGAAAAAACTGAAATTCAGGTAAAACAGGTTGAACTAGAAGCCGACCCCAAATAAAAATTGGGAATAAAGGCTAGGAAAATGATGATGAGCGTAAGTTTGGCTTTTTGTTAAATTTAGGGAATATCTTCTACCATGTAAAGTGAAAATTATTAAAGTCCTAGTACTAGTGGTGTCTTCAATTACAAGCCGAACATGATTTTAAGAACATTCAGAACAGAGATTTTCGGTGATGACGAAGTTAAGAATACAGAGTGTCCCCACCTCTATTCGTCTTATGGGTATACAAGGCGACTAGGGGAGCAAATTACGGACGACAACATAACTACAAAAGAAAACTTAATACAAGGCCTATTTCAACTCGTCTGACCAATCCAGGCTAAGCCCTAATTTTTAACGAGAAACCTATTTCCAGCATTAAACTGTTAATAATGTGTGATATTTTGTATTGTGCTCGCTCTAAAGGCACGTGATAGGTCATTGGATGAACTATACAAATACGTTGCATAGATTTTTTTAAGTCAATTGTGTCTTCTTCAAAAGCTTAATTTTATATTACAACTAAATCACTCTAGTTGTTGATTACGTGATCTGAGTAGTCAAGAAACTTGAATCAACACATAGAACTTGAATTTTTACACGCTTTAAATTAGCTTCACCTGTATGTTTGTTTGTAACCTCCTTTGGGTGCGATTTTGACCCACTTTTAACTGCCAGATTTAGTTCAAACGTTGTAGAATTATCGAGGACCGATGACTAATTTGAAAAAAAAAAACTAAAAATGGAAAAAAATAATTAAACAATTTCAATAACGTCACCCCACGCTTTGTAACATTAAAATTATTTTCTACTGTTTAGGTTAAAAGTGTGTTTGTTTAGTTTTTTAAAACTATTATTTTTTGCTATAACTTTTTATTTTTTACGCCACAAACCAACGTATAATTTTTGTTCCAGATATCAATTTCACTGTTGTAATTTCAATTTATTCGTATATTATTATAATTGCCTTACGCAGGAAGATACGGAGACTCATTTCAGTTATCTAAATTAAAGTCAGACTTTTAATCTCAAAGACGATTTTTTCATCAACAAATGTAATTGATTTAGTGCCTTGTGCGTTTCGATTATAGACTTTGGCCACTTGATGTTCGGCGACTAGTTTTCTATGAAACTATGGCACCACTTCCACAACCGTTCAATTTAACAATAACTTGAATTAAGTTATGCACAATCTGTCTTACCAATTTTAAATAAATATAAAATGTCTTGTATCAAATGATAGTGCATGTCACTGTTTTTTTTAATAGACAACTGGCGCATTGGGAATAAACATCCTGTCTTGCGGAAGATTTTACAAACATACATGAAACTTATACCAAGTCAATCCAGACAGATCAACATTGTTTTTTTATTTGATGCCTACCAATGTGACTCCACTCTGCCTGATGGTAAGCATGAATGGAATCAAAGAGTGGGGGCCACCATACTGCCCGCGAAGCAGGAAGCATGGCGATGCTGACCCTAACTATGGCGGCTTTGTGAGATGCTTTTTCACACCCCTCTTAAAGGACCCGGGATCATAATGGGACGGAAACACGTGGGATGGTAGCGAGTTCCAGTTTTTAACCGCTCGGCACAGGAAAGAAGAGCCAAACCATTTAGTTCTAGTGCGTATTTCTACCACTCTAAAGCGGTGACTTCCAAGGCCAGCACGTGTGTTCCTGTAAAGGAACGGAGAAGGTGGCATCAGTTGGAAGAGCTCATCAGAACACTCCCCGTGGTAAAAGCGAATTATTAAATCACACAAACAGTTTTTTTCCTAATGCTTCCAATATATAGTTGGAGCCTATTGTAGTCTATAACCTTTCATACCAGTTCTCGCTTGTGCTACCGCTCGTACTTTCATTCCTTAGACTTGATCTTTCTTTCACTCTGCCTTTCATTCCGATTTATCAGGTGGGATTCCTGCTATCATCTAAATGTATATGTTGTCACAAAGTGTTGCCCCATGTGGGATTTGAACCGTCTACACTGGTGCAGTAGAAAGTGGCGTGGCGACCACTTAAACCACTAGGCCAATCGTACAGTTGTGATTTGATTCATCAACAGCCTCCAACAGTCCACTGCTGGACATGGTCTGGACTGCTGGTCTCCTTTGAAAATAGGTTTTGGCCCACTATACACCGCTGGCCTGGTTGGTAAAGGGTTTGTTTCAAGTTTTCCTTCTCTAGGCAGTGATGTTAGCTGCTTATTTTGTTCCTTTAGTCGCCTCTTACGACACCCATGGAATGAGTAGGGGTGGTGACACTTTGCATCCTTAATCCGTCACCACATGGACAATAGTGATTTGATTGATTGTGTCAAACCAATATAAAGGACACTTTCATAAGCCTGAATTGTACCTGTTTTCCAGAAAGTACTACCGCTTTTTCTGGATTTTGCCTCTAAATTATATATTAATTTGTTCCCACAAAGATGATTGTGTATTCCGCACAAGTTGGCCAACCAGTTATCTTGTACATTAAAAATGCACAGCGCACAAAGTGTTTACAGTGCGTGCCGAGCTAATGAGCTCAATGAATGCTGAATATTTTAAGCACGACTTCACTCTTAGCAAGTTTATGTGAAATTATAAATGCTTGAAAAGATGAAGAGTGCGTAAAGTGTATCTTACTTCTAATATAAAGTAAAGGTAAGGTAGTTATCTATCAGGCCAGGTGGAGTGACGATTTGAGCAGGATGGCTGGCAGGAGCTGGATGCGAGAGGCCCAAAATCGATCAAAGTGGTGTGCAATGGGAGAGGCCTATGTCCAACAATGGACTGAGATGGGATCATGAAGGTAAAAAGGTAAAGTTGAAGCTATCCAGGAAATTTTAGAGTATAACTGCAAAGGAGTATTTTCATGCCTAAATTTAATTAAAATCTTATTTTTGAAGAAGGGCATGGGCTACTATTTATCATTAATCTCACAAACAAGTGGATGGAGCTGCTGTCAAAAGCTAGTTATTATATTAAATAGGTAACGTTTGTGAGGCTTAGTGGATTATTTCTGGATCTACTGAAACGATTTTGAAAATTATTTGTGAGTCTCATAAGCGATTATTTTTTTAATTTTATATATTCCATGACTGCATCAGGGATCGGCTCGGCTTTTAACCCCTAGCTCTTCCTGTTCATGATGAATGCTCTGATTTCGAATCAATGCAGAATGGATAAAGTGGCGGTAGATAATGGGAACAATTTGCGACCCTAAGCTTCCTTTAAGATTAAAAAGACATACATATAAAACGATCATCAGGCCAGCCGTTCTTCATAAATCTGAGTGACAGAATCTGAAAGACAGAAAAACGGTTGAAAGACGCTTGCATGTAAAGTAGCACAATTGATGAAAAGTTGAGAACAACAGATTATTCTGATATGGACATATGTTTCGTAGAGAGGACAAAAATGTAGTGAAGTATTGAAGTCGACGCATCATCAATCATCATCAACAGCCTTTAACAGTTCACTGCTGGACATAGGCCTCTCCTTAGAAAGGAGGTTTTGGCCTAATATACCACGCTGGCATGACGGGTTGGTTTCAAGTTTTCCTTCTATTTGCATTGATGTTGTCTTGCGTAGTTTACCCCTTAGTCGCCTTTTACGACACCCGCGGAATGAATAGGGGTGGTGACACTCTGTATTCTTAAACTGCATGGAAAAGGATATGGCCAAAAAAGGAATATACAGTGAACTGACACGTGATAAAGAAGAATGGAAGAAGAAAATTCATTGCACCGACCCCAAATAAATTTAGGACAGGGTAAGGAGATTGTGGAGGAACGGGAGTCGTATCCCTAAATCACAAAGGGAGGATCCTCCGACCAGGCGAGGTGATCATGCCTGGTGGGCCACTGCTCCACAGTTGATGTTGGGATGTTGTATATATATGCTAATCGACGCGAGAATTTCTCTTTCGAGATTCAGGATTAATAGTTAATTATGGAATTATGGATTAACTTTCATAATTATGTTTTCACGTAGTTTTTAAAATAAACTAATTTATTTCAAAGAGTAAACAAATAACATCTCTGATATGAATGTCACACTGATAATTTTAAGAGTTTAAATAAACTCATTAATTTAGCATTAGAAGTACTAATTATCTAATACCAGTAAACAAAATAGTTCGCTGAAATATTATTATATTTCAGACGGAGAATTTATTAAAGCTGAGCCGAGTGAAATTACATACACAGTCAAATGTTATACACAACAAAAGGCTTCAAATAATTTTGTACTATAAAGTACATAGAATTAAATTTACAGTTATAATTTCGAAGGCAAAGCACTAGTATGTACAGTTTCAAGCTTTAAGAATAAATATACACTCGGTTCCAAAAATAACGGGTCAGTCACATAAACCCGAATATCTCCCGAACTACGTATGCCATCCTAATGAAACGAAGACTGTTCAATTGAGAATTTAATTATACAGATAAAAAATAAAATAAAACTTAGTTACACCCACAATATTAATCTTAAATTAAAAAAAAACTAAAGTAGTCATATTTTTCTTAAGATTACATTTTTTTTATGATTGTTTTTTTGCTGTTTTTCATCACTGGAGGCTTCATCACGTGGAGGCAATACAAAGTATTAAATGAAGAAAGTGATGAAAAACAGCAAAAAAACAATCATAAAAAAATGTAATCTTAAGAAAAATATGACTACTTTAGTTTTTTGTTTAATTTAAGATTAATATTGTGGGTGTAACTAAGTTTTATTTTATTTTTTATCTGTATAATTAAATTCTCAATTGAACAGTCTTCGTTTCATTAGGATGGCATACGTAGTTCGGGAGATATTCGGGTTTATGTGACTGACCCGTTATTGGTTTATGTGACTGACCCGTTATTTTTGGAACCGGCTATAGTTGAAATCTCTGTTTGTAATATATATGAAACCCTGTCCTTTATGTGGCCTGACACGTGGTTGGCCGATATTCCTAATGTTCTGTCTGTTTCTGTCTGTTGGTTCCGTATTAATTACTTGACCTGCTTTGACCGGATTTTCCCAAAAAAATACCTGATGATATTAGGAGTAACTCGACTACTTTTACTTTGTGTTAGATTGATATATCATAGTTGTTGTTGTTGTTGTTAAGGGATAAACTACGTATAACTCGTGCGACCTAAGATGGCACCTGACTCAAATGTCAGTCGTTTAAAGTACTGAGTGCAAGAAAAATTTAATTTATTCTAGTTTTTTTAAATTTCAGCATTTATATTGCTTAAAGTAGTTTCTCATAACATACTACTTTATCTTATGTGGTACTTTACTACCCGAGTAAAAAAATACATATGCATACCAATAGGAAGCAAGTCTCATTCATTATTTACCCGAATGCATTCTTTGTGCAGTGATTAAAATAATATTAGGTAATACCTAATATCATTTTAAATGAAATTGGGAACTGAAATATGGTTATAATATGCAATTTTAAATCGTCATGATAAGCCTTTTAATCGTAGTCTCTAAATATCATTTGTATATGAATATTCTTTATTTTAAACTATTGCGTCTCATAGTCGTCATGTTGGTTTTTTTTTCGTGTGACTTTTCTTAAGCAATTGGGTTATCCAGACGAATCTAATTATATACAGTAATACCACGGACTTTCGCGATAGGTGGGACCAAGCGATAGCCGTGTAAGTCGAATTCGCGTAAGTCGGGGTTCAATTTTCCATATAAATACGTATAAAGTTTGTGAAATCGGAACCAGATTTCTCCAAAATTTGTAACCCCTTTTCAATTGTATTGAGTCCTTCTGTTAGTTTGAAATTGCCATTTGATTTTCTGATCCAACCGGGTCTAACGAATCAGGTTGTTCAATGTCTTCACCATGCTCACGTATTTAATTTCCATAAGCTCGTCAATGTTAGCTTTTGATTGTGTGAATCCAGAAAATTTAATTGTTTCGCAATATCGACTACTTCTTCAATTATACCATCAATTTGTTCAGGATTTGAGGCTGATTCTTCTGGGGTTATTATGGTAAAAAATGGACACAGATTTTTCCAGACGCCATTCAAAGTTTTTTGTGAAATCTCATTCTAAGAGTGTCTAATAAATCTTTGACAGAAAGCTCGTTATTTAGTCTCATAGCTTCATTAAGATGTGCAAATGACCGCCTTGTGTAGTAAGCTTTAAATGTTATAATGATTTTAATGGCAAAAATACAACTTCCACCCGTGGGTCGAAATTAATTAGAGTAACGACAGATCGAAGTGGGCAAATGAAAAACCGCGTATCAGACGGGGTAGCGTAAGTTGAGGTAAGACTGTATTAATAAAATAAATTCGTGGAGTGATTTATATGACATTACCTAATAATAAACTAAAATTATTATGTACATAAAATTAATATGTATATACTACCTAATAAACTAAAATTATTATGGAAAGATTCTTGCAACGGTAATAGTCATGCTAACGCTACTCGCAAGATGACAGAGGGGTATCACGCGGGGGAACGGTATCATGTTTCGTTTTGAGCCAGGTGCCATCTTAGCTCGCACGAGTTATAATGTTGATTGGAGTAATCTCAGATAAGTAACCTTTTTGGATTATGTTACTGGCAGTTTTGACTTATAGTTTGAATTATTTTTTAAGAAGTATTTGATTTTAAACTGGAAAATTGTGATTCATAAATTATCTATTCCGTTCTTAGTTTTTGAAGTTTAAACATGTCTTTGTAAATATAATATTCTTTTCCATAATGTAAATGTATCTAAATTGAATTATACTCTAAAATATGAAATCTATTTATCAAGTTTATTATTTCATGAAGTGACCGTTTAGTCCGATACCAAAATGATTTAGCCACATCGACTGTTTCCAAGAGGTTATGGGCCCAGCAATATTCATATATTAATAATGTTTTTTCAGTTTATTGAGCAATAAATAAATTTTCCAAAGATGGACAAGCCCATCAAACCATTATTATCGAAGAATTCCAACTACCATGGCTGGAAACAAAAAATTATTTTAAAGATAACAGCGGCAGGATATGGAAGTATCCTAAATCACAATAACCAAGATGTGACCACAACGACGTCAAGTGAGACAATATTTTCCTTAGATAAAATGGAGGCATGGGGTAAGTCACTAATTTTAAGCTCGATTGATCCAGACATAGAAAACTACGTCATTACTATTGATACGACATTTTCTATGTTGAAGAAACTGGACGAGATTCTTTAATAAAAATTTTATTGAAGAAGATATAGAAAATAAAGGAGATATTGATGAGTTTTTGGATGCAAATGAGGTTAGAATAGAGGAGGTAATTGATGTTTTTGATGATGCTGATGAAACAAATAAAGAAGAAACGGAGGTTGTTGCAGAAAGTGTGGGTCCAAGGAGGAATCCACCAAGAAATAGGCACTTACCTGATAAATATAAAGATTATGTTATGGATTTTTTGGCTGAGTGTGCACTTTTAACGTTTGAGGAAGCAGTTAACTCCAGTGAAAAGGAGGAGTGGTTGAAGGCTATAGAAGAAGAGATATTTTCTTTAGAGAAGAATGGCACATGGGAGTTAATTGATGAGAAAGAAGCTGAAGGGAGTAAACTTTTAACAAGTAAGTGGGTCTTTGCTAAGAAGTCGGATGGTAGATATAAAGCGAGATTAGTAGTCAGAGGTTTTCAACAGAAATATAAAGTGGACTATGAGGAGACCTATAGTCCTGTGGTGAACAGTACTTCACTAAGAATTATTTTATCGATAGCAGCTCAGAAGAATTTAAAATTAAGACAATTTGATATCAAGACAGCATTTTTACATGGGAATCTAGAAGAGAAAATATTTATGCATGTTCCTAAAGGTTATGTTGAGAAGAAGGGGAAGATTTGTAGGTTAAAGAAGAGTCTTTACGGTTTAAAACAAGCTCCTTTGATGTGGAACATTAAGTTTACCAGTGTACTGAAGAAAATGGGTTACTTACAATTAAAGTCTGATCATTGTATTTTCATTAAAGAATTGAATGGTGATGTTGTTTTTCTTGCCGTTTATGTAGATGATGGTTTGCTCGCTGGTAACTCTTTTCAGAACCTGGATTAAATTCTAAAAGAACTTAATAGTGAATTTGAAATGAGTGTTTGTGATAGTGTCAGTAATTATATTGGTATAGATGTTAATATTACAGATAATGGGATTAAAATTGCTCAGGCTAGCTACATTAATAAATTAATTAATAAATTAAATTTGCAAGATGTAAAGCCAACGATTACGCCCTCTATATTTACTGGTGAACATCCTGTTATAAATGATGATTCTTTAATTGAGGAGTATAGAGAGGCAGTAGGTTCTTTACTGTATCTAGCCAACAAATCTCGTCCTGACATTGCTTTTCATGTAGGTTATTGTAGTAGGTACCAAAATAATCCCAATGAAAATGATGTCTAATATTAAATCTATTCTAAAATATATAAAAGGTACATCTGGTTTGGGTATTGAGTATGTTAGGGGAGATAGTAATCTTGTGGCTTTTTGTGATGCAGACTTTGCAGGAGACTTAGATACTCGGAGAAGTACCACTGGATACTTGATTTGTTTTGGAGGAGGTCCGATTGCATGGGCATCAAGAAAACAACCTATCGTTGCGCTCTCTAGTACTGAGGCGGAGTATATTGCTGCTGCTGATTGCTGTAAAGAATTATTATACATACAAAATCTCTTGAAGGAATTGTTACATCATCATCCAGTACTAAAATATTCTGCTTTTAAGCATGTTAATGTTGTTTTAATCTTATATATAAAATTCTCGTGTCACAATGTTCGTTCCCATACTCCTTCGAAACGGCTTGACCGATTCTTATGAATTTTTTTATGCATATTCAGTAAGTCTGAGAATCGGCCAACATCTATTTTTCATGACTGCCTCGTTGGTCTAGTGGTAAGCATATGCGGCTGCTGATCAAGAGGTCTCGGGTTCGATTCCCGGGTCGGACCAAATATTATGTGTGATTTACAAATATTTGTTTCGGAGTCTGGGTGTTTTCTATGTATAATATGTATGTATTTACAAAAAAAAGTATGTTTTGTATTTATATCAGTTGTCTAGTACCCATAATACAAGCTCTGCTTATCTTGGGACTAGATGATGTTGTGTGTCAGATGTCCAAAATATTTATTTATTTATTTGTACCCTTAGGACACGAGCGGAGCCGCGGGCACAGCTAGTAATGAATATAATTTCTAACGAATCGATTTATCAAAGACTCAAATAAAATAATAGGCTTATTTTTTTTGTTGCTTTGAGCGATCGATGTTATGTAGTTAAAGAAAAAGACGATACATTAGATTGAAAAAATTTCATTTTAGCCAAGACCTTGGGGACAACAGAAATAGAATAAAAAGGTAAAACGGAAAGATACGCCCTACATTAGTGGTCTGTCACTCAACATCTAACAGGAAAAGTTAGTTAGTTTAGATTACGTTGTTTGTCACGCGTTTAGTATTTTTGGAACATTGTTATTGATACAAAGGGCAGTGGCCCGCCAGACATGATCGTCTCGTCTGGTCGGAGGATCCTTCCTTTGTGATGGAGGAATACGACACCCGTTCCTCCACACTTCTATTTAGAAGGCTCAGTAGTTAAAATGACTACAAAAGAAGATTTGGATCCCTTCCTCTGGTACACGCCTGGAAGCGCAAAAGTATACTTCTAATGAAGAATGTTCAAGAAACCCCACGACTGATAAGTCACCCATGAAAGTTGGTTGGTAGATTTGTGGGGAGGGGCAAAGCAAGTTCATGACCACTGTCTGCTTACTTGCATTTATAATACAAGGAACATCAATCTGCATTGTATAAATTGATGTAGTGAAAATTTTTATTCTCTCATCATTTAACTAACTTGATATAACTAGATTTACATCTTAGATCAGGATTTGAAGGCTGATAGAATCTATTGCACGGATAGCTTAGTAGTTGAAGCGGTCATCAGGCCGTTTTTAGGGTTCCGAATGGCAAAAAACGGAACCCTTATAGATTCGTCATGTCTGTCTGTCTGTCTGTCTGTCCGTCCGTATGTCACAGCCACTTTTTTCCGAAACCATAAGAACTATACTTTTTAAACTTGGTAGGTAGATGTAATCTGTGAACCGCATTAAGATTATTACATAAAAATAGAAAAAAAACAATACATTTTGGGGGTCCCCATACATGGAACTGAAACTAAAAAAAAATTTTTTCGTCAAACCCATACGTGTATTTTATGATAGGTGTTCAAAAATGATGTTGAGGTTTCTAACATCATTTTTTTCTAAACGAAAAGTTTGCGCGAGAGAAACTTCCAAAGTGGAAAAATGTGTGTCGCCCCCCTGTAACTTCTAAAATAAGAGAGTGATAAAACTATAAAAAATATATGTTGTACATTACCATACAAACTACCAACGAAAATTGGTTTGAAGGAAATCTAGTAAGTAGTTTTTTTTAATACGTCATAAATCGTAAACCGCAATTTACCACTCATTCAATCAATTCACTATTATCACATCGATCAAAGTTACAACGAACTACAAGAACTTTTATATGATGTTACTTGCTAATACGGAACCCTTCATGGGCGAGTTCGACTCGCACTTGGCCGCTTTTTTACCAAGCCAAGCGTTGGAGGTTCAAGTCTTGTAGTTGTCTTTATAAAATCACAATCATTCCTTAACCGTCATTTTGAAGAAGCAATAATTATTACATTATTACAAACACACATAATAACAAGTAGTACTTTAAACCAACTACAGCAACCTTTGTGGTTTGTTTTGGTATTTCTTCCCAGAATAAGTCTTGGGAAATGCCGGTGCCTTCTAACTGTAAATTACGAAGTGTAAAAATGTCTATAAAAGATTAACTTACAGAAATGAATATTTTATAATTTATCATAGGTAGTAAAGTCACGTTACTTCAGCACGAATGGGCACAGCTTGACCGGGAAAGTTCTATTCTAATCAGAAGACTGCCCTAAAAATGACCAGAGTGAGGGTCACCATGCCGAATTGTCTACTCCTGGATTCTACTCATGCCTTCCAACAGGCAGAATAGAGTAACTTATCTAAACCTAAATATATACATAAAAAATAGCACATAAATTAACATTTAGCATAATGTTAGATAGTATATGTTTGGTACAGCATGGCAAACATTACAATAATCATTTTTTACAAACAATAAATCTACGAACTTTAAAGACATAACTAAGGTAAAGCCGCATGCATTCGAAAGTCGATCGTAGTGAGGGCTATTAATAGCCATTCAATATTGATTTATGCACGTACACAGTCAAGTTAGGTTTTAAAATGTTGACACATATAGAAACAGTCATTTGAATACACTCATCTGATTACAGTCATTTGTCTCTTGATTACGAAAATCAGGCGAAAACAAGCATGTTTTTAGTGTTCCGAAGTTTATGACTCGGAACCCTTATAGATTCGTCATGTCCGTCTGTCCGTCCGTCCGTCCGTCCTCGACTTACCGTCCAAACGGTAAGTGCTAGAAAGATGAAACTTTGCATGAATATGTGTTGTAATTACGTCGACAAAGTGCTACAATAAAACTATGGAAAATATTTTTATTTGGGGTAGTTCCCCACTGTACGTAACCACTTTACGTGTAGGGACACGTAAAGAGGGGAAGTTTTTTTTCCTCGCGGCTACCCCATCGTGTGGGGTATCATTAGATAGGTCTTAGGGTTTCAAAGACGGTTTTTTGATTAGGGTATCCGTTTGCGAGATATTCCACTTTAAATGAAAGACTTTATTTGTCAAAATACTTAATATTATTCTTGCTTCAAAAGCAACACAAGTCTGCCATCTTATCAAAGTTAGTTAATAAACCTAACAATTTATGAAACTATTGAAAATGATATTAACGCAAGCCTTCTCCACGATCGACTTTCAAAATGAATTAGTATTTGTAACGTATACATACATTTTTGACGTACTGATCAAATGTCCTCACCGCTGTCCTTCCGAGCAGCAGCGCGTCCATCTCGCTCTCGGGCACGGGCACCACCGCCACGGTGGGAGCGGGACCACCCTTCATTGGAACGTTCATCTTGAACTAACCTTTGTCCACTCACACAAAAAATCTTTTGCGAAAAACCACTTGTCTTGATCACTGTACAAACTTTTTGTACTCTTGAACACACAAGCACATGAAAAGTCGACAGTAAATAATTGCTTACAGGCTCAATGTAAATCAAACCTTATGTTGTTCTATCAAGGTACACTTTTGAATGTATTAAGCGCACTGATCATTTAGAATAACGTTCACAAAACTCAATTTAGTCATGTCTTTTTTTATGTGTTTTATGTCCGCATTCAATTAATTGAAATGTCTGTTATAGGTTTTAATTAAACTCAATGTTTTGGGTTTTTTTTAAGGTAGCTTTATTTGTTTTAAATTGAAAATCAAATTGACGATTGGTTACTATATGTTCTGTGATATGATTGTGAATTATTTATTGTCTTTCTATAATTGAACTGTATTTTTTGTTCATGTTTTACTGGTTTTTTTTTCATTGAGGAAAACACGTTCCAGTATTGTTTTGTCCGATTTTTCACGCAATTTCACTGAATTATCTTTCTCATTTCGTTTGATCCCGCCGATGAGCTTCAGTCTTCACTGTTATCTATCTTGATTTATTATTGGTTCTGGGTTGGAATGAAAATAAAATTCCTTTTTGGACCTCTGTTGCTGATTGTACACCAACTTCTATAACAGTATTAATCTATGGTATCTTTTGACTTTTTACAGCACTAGCTTTCGTCCGCGGCTCCGCCCGCGTCTATGTCGGTTATCTTGGTTAAAAGTAGCCTTTCTCCCTTCTCAGGCTTTGGAGTATCTGGATACTAGATTCCAATTAAATCGGTTAAGTAGTTTTTTAGTTTATTGGAGGATTTCTTTTATAATATGTACATAAATCCTTACTAATATTATAAACGAAAAAAATTGTGAGTATATATGTATGTTTGTTGCTCTTTCACGCAAAAACTACTGAACGGATTTGGACGAAAATTTACAGTAATATAGCTTATATATCAGAATAAAACATTGGCTACTTTTTACAGCAATACTCAAAATACACGCGGGCGGAGCTCCGGGCGAATACTAGTTTGAAATATTTTCATGCGGCTTTTCTCGAGTTTTTATATGGAGTTCATGTAAAAGTCGAGGTGGTTTGAGTTAATTAAATAACTAAATGGTAGGTAGTAAGATTAATGTGATTTATCTAACCTATAAGTAATTAGATTTATAAGTAATCAGTGGCTCATTATGAATGCACGAGAAAGACGTGTTGGGAGGCTTGCCACCAATACTACTTGAAGTGATAATCGACCAGAGTGATCACGTCAAGTCGAGAGTGATACCGACTAATAAAAAGATAAGTAGATATGAAAGTTTTACATATTTATATTTTAGCCAAATGGCCATAGGTGATTGGAAACAATCACCGAGGTTAAACAGCGACGGTGTGGTCAACGGGTGACCGCTTGTGGCATAATGTAAAATCTATATAATATACTGTACCTCACCATATATATACATCATCCTCATCATCCTAGCCATTATTCCCAAGTTTATTTGGGGTCGGCTACTAGTTCAACCGGTTTTACCTGAATTTCAGTTTTTCCACGGAGCGACTGGCATCGGACCTCCGCAACCCTAAGGGAGAACTGAAATTCGAAGATTGAACTAGTTGTCAGTATATTTGAGGGCACTGACTTCCCAATAACGATTGCCATAGATGTTCATGACAACCGGGACCGACGGCTTTACGTGCTCTCCGAGGCACGGGCGTGAATCACCGCCAAACTTTCAAACTCCGGGCAGCTATTAGGAATTTCCTAAGAAAATCCCAAAAACACTTTTTAGCCCGACCCGGGATTTGAACCCGAGACCTCTTGATTAGCAGTCGCATACGCTAACCACTAGACCAACGAGGCAGTTTCACCATATATATACACATTTTAAAAATATTTAATTACATGTAGTAAGAAAAAGCGCTCATAGGCGAATGGCCCAAGGTGACCCCATCGCGTGGGGTATCATTAGATCATCATCATCATCATCATCAGCCTATCGCAGTCCACTGCTGGACATAGGCCTCCCCAATTGCACGCCACTCAGTTCGATCCTCGGCGACTCGCATCCAGCTCCTGCCAGCCGTCTTGCGCAAATCATCACTCCACCTGGCCTGTGGACGTCCTACACTATGTTTGCCGAGACGCGGTCTCCACTCAAGAACACGTTTACCCCAACGGTTGTCGGTCCTGCGGCTAATATGGCCAGCCCATTGCCACTTCAGCTTGCTAATCCTGTGGGCTATGTCGATCACTTTAGTTCTCTGCCGGATTACCTCGATAGATCATTAGATAGGTCTTTTAAAAACAATAAAGGGTTTCTAAGATGATTTTATGATTTACGTATTCATTTGCGAGAAATTCCACTATAAAGGGCACTTTTTTGTAAAAACAGGGCGTCCCACAACCGTTGGGGTAAACGTGTTCTTGAGTGGAGACCGCGTCTCGGCAAACGTAGTGTAGGACGTCCACAGGCCAGGTGGAGTGATGATTTGCGCAAGACGGCTGGCAGGAGCTGGATGCGAGTAGCCGAGGACCGAACTAAGTGGCGTGCAATTGGACAGCAGTGGACTGCGATAGGCTGATGATGGTGATGACACAACTATTTGGTCTGACCCGGGAATCGAAACCGAGACCTCAAACCCAGCAGTCGCATACTCTACCACTGTGCCACCGAGGCATTCATAACAACCAAGTTCCATATAAGTTATTAAAAAGGTAAACATCATATTGCCTTGGGAACGTCGTATCTTATCTACATATAGAGATATAGTATATATGTATGTATGTGTTTGAATACACTAAAATAGCACAAGATCGATATTCGTCTAAAGTTACCTAATTAGGCTCAACGTACAGCGGCAACAGACTGGCTTGTCTCACTGATTCAAAGCTCTGTGATAATATATATGTACAATAACTAGATTAAATGATAATGGTGACTGCCGTGTTGGTCCAGTGGTCTGTGTATGCGGCTGTTGATCAATAGGTCTTGTATAGGTTTGATTCCCGGGTCGTACCAAATATTTGTGTGATCCACAAATAATAAAAAAAAAGTATGTTTATGTATTTATATCCGTTGGTCTAGTGGTTGGCGTATGCAGCTGCTGATCAATAGATCTCGGGTTCGATTCCTGGGTCGGACCACAATTATTTGTGTGATCCACAGATATTTTTTTCGGAGTCTGGGTGTTTTTCTATGTATAATATGTATGTATTTACAAAAAAAGACTGTTTATGTATTTATATTAGTTGTTTAGTACCCATAATACAAGCTCTGCTTAGTTTGGGACTAGATGCTGTTATGTGTAAGATGTCCAAAATATTTATTTAATAATAGCTGACCCAGCAGACTTCGTACTGCCTCAATCGATAAATAGAACGCCTAAACTTTTGTATAAAGTAAACTTAAAACGAACAAAAGGAATCCATAACTAGTAAAAAAATTCGATTCAGTTTTATATATACACCTTTTAAACCTTTCCTGGACTTCCACAAATAATTCAAGACCAAAATTAGCTACTTCGGTCCAGCCATTCTCGACTTTTAGCGAGACTAACGAACAGAAATTTATTTTTATATACATAGACTAGTTGACCCAGCGAACTTCGTACCGCCCAACTTTAAAATTCCAGAACTTGATCGCAGCGCCACCTACCGGGTCCAATTGCGAATCTAAACCATTCCCAGGTCCCCTTGAACACACACAAAAAATTTCATCAAAATCGGTCCAGTCGTTTGAGAGAAGATCAGTGACATACACACTCACTGAAGAATTATATATATAAAGATAAAGATTATTATTTACGAAGCCTTTAGGATGACAGTCTATGTATGTATGTTTGTATGTTCTACCGTGTCGCCTATGTTTCGGAATTGATATAATAAAAAAAAATCGGACATCCGTCACAAAACATAATCTAGTCCCAAACCTAGCAAAGCTTGTAGTATAGGTACTAGACAAACGATATTCTTAGAATTTCAGTTCTCCCTTAAGGTTGCGGAGTTCCAATGCCAGTCGCTCCGTGGAAAAACAATCGGCCGCGACAGTTAGTTGAGACATGGCTTTGTATGGAGTTGATTGTGTTGGATCTTTTTTCCGCCTAAAACTTTATTAAATTGGCACCACAGTGAACGTATATTACATTAATTTAATAAATAATCAGTTTTTTTATCCGATAAGGGATAATAAAGTTGTTCTAACACCTAGTACTAAGAATTACATGAATCCTTACCGAAAGTTTGTGAGTATGTATGTATGTTCGTTGCTCTTTCACGCAAAAACTACTGAATTAATTTGCATGAAACTTTACAGTAAGATAGCTTGTATATCAGAATAACATATAGGCTACTTTTGACTTCAGTAATCGAGATACACGAGGGAGGAGCCGCGGTTGAAAACTAGTGACAGCTTACAAGAGAAATGATAAACTTCTAAGTTTCAGACATTAAATGTAATAATTTCTACAGATGTCAAATATTCATACATGAAGCGAAGCACCCATATCCAAGCCATATATCACCCAGGGTAAGCAAAGACGGTGCGGTCAGTACCGAGATGGGTGACCGTTTGGAGCCTGATATGTTATGATTCGAGTTTCCGTGATTCGAAGGTCACGTTACGCAGTAGGTCCCAACGGTCGGCACCAACGATGAAACTACATAACACGGCTTAAGAAGTTTCTGTTGAAATGAAGATCTAAGAAACTCTGTAATATTTTACGGATGAGATTTAGAACTACTAAGATGTGACTATTTTCTATTAGATCATCATCAACAACCCATGACGTCCCACTGCTGGGCTCTGGTCTGCTCTTAAAGGGAGTTAAGGCCACACGTCCCCACGCTGGCCGAATGCGGGTTGGGAACTTTCAAGACACGTTGTGGCTACGTAATCTTGCCGTTTGATGTTTTTAAGCCGCCCGAAGGCCTCCAACTAACTAAGTCATACAACAACCGGGACCGACTGCCACATACGATCACCCATCTAGGTCTGACCGCGCCGTAGTTGCTTACCCTCAGTGAATGTTTCCAATCATCTAATTCCACTCGCCTACTTGTTATTAGTATTTTTTGTACAAAATACTTGTACCTAAACAAATAAATAAGAATCAACTTTTACTAAATTCTTATGAATGTACTGCAGTTCTTATAGTCTTTTAATCTATCTAACTTTTTAGGGTTCCGTTGCCAAATGGCAAAAAACGGAACCCTTATAGATTCGTCATGTCTGTCTGTCTGTCTGTCCGTCCGTATGTCACAGCCACTTTTTTCCGAAACTACAAGAGCTATAATTATACTGTTGAAACTTGGTAAGTAGATGTAATCTGTGAACCGCATTAAGATTTTCTCATAAACATGGACAAAAAGCTATACATTTTGGGGGTCCCCATACTTGGAACTAAAACTCATAAAATTTTTTTTCATCAAACTCATACTCATCTATGGATAGGTGTTCAAAAATGATGTTGAGGTTTCTAATATAGTTTGCACGAGAGACACTTCCAAAGTGGAAAAATGTGTGTGTGTGTCCCCCCCCTGTAACTTCTACAATAAGAGAGTGATAAAACTAAAAAAAAATATATGTTGTACATTACTATGTAAACTACCAACGAAAATTGGTTTGAACAAGATCTAGTAAGTAGTTTTTTTAATACATCATAAACCGTAAACCGCAATTTACTTTTAATTCAATCAACGAACTACAAGAACTTTTATATAATGTTACTTGCTGATACGGAACCCTTCATGGGCGAGTCCGACTCGCACTTGGCCGCTTTTTCTGGTTAATCTTTGGATCGGCTGGATGGATTTCGACAGGAATTGCACTGGCATATAGGTATATGCCTTATGGAGTATCAGAAGCCACTTTAATCTTACATCAACTTAATTACGAATAATAGAAACGCTTTGGCATCATACCAATAGCGGTCACCCATCCAGGTACTAACCGCACCATTTTTACTTACCCTTTTAGATTTTTTTTTTTTAAAAGACAAATCCCGCGTTAAGAGCGCGCATAAAGCTAAATCGCCTATCTTATATTTGATTTTACATGAAAAGTTCCAGATTATTGTTAAAATACAAGTCAGTTTGAGTAACTACATTATATTTTCAAGGACTCAATGTGAACAAAAACATAAACTAAAACACTTTCTTCGATAAAAAAAAATCACGAAGTAACCTCTAATTTTCTTATTTTTTCGTTTTATATGCAATACGGCAATTATTATTAAGATAAAAAAAATATTATTCATTGTAATTATGCATGACCCAGGAACGTGCTTAAGCATTTCATAAAATTACATTTAGTTTTGGATTTATTAGGATAAAACACTTTTGGCGCTTACTACGCTATTATTCCGCGGAAGATTTCATGTTCCGTCGCATGTTGCGGGAGCTTCAAGAATATTTCTATTTCACAAATCAGTCACACACGCTCTGTTGAGACGAGTGGACTGCGCTCAACTTTTCGAATCGCTGTCGTAATTAATCGCGTGGTTTGAAATAAATCGTAAGAAAAACAATTCGTTAAAATGGGAATCAAGAGAAGATTATTGAAGACTTCCGACACGACAACTAAAGAAGTTACAAGAAGAAAAGATGAATATTTTTTTCGCAATTGAATATGAAATTTATGACTTGAAATTAAAGTTGAAAATCGAGCAAAGAAATTTGAAAGATTGTGTTACTGGCCAACGTACCTATGTTTTATGTGTAAAAAATAAATCAAAACATTATTCATTTGTGAAAGTTAATGCATGCAATTTTAGATTTTATTGCAAGAAGCATAGGGTCTAAATTAGTTTCTCCCTCCGTAGACAATTTTGTAATCACTTACCAGTACTAATGAGATCTTTCAAAGGAAAAATACTGTGCTTACTAGAATTGTATAAAAATAAATGGCAAAATAATACCTATATCTATTGCCGCGCTTTATTTTATGCTCGAGTAGTAATACTAATACCTACGCGTGTCGTGTAGTATAAATAGCATACGCAAAATAAAAAGATGCTTTTAGTAGATATCTTAGTGTTTATTCTATGCTAATTGTTATTTCTCATTCTTATAAATCTGAAATATAGTTCATTGCTTGCAGATTACAGGAAAACCTATAAGAATTCTATCAATTGAAAATAAGGTTCATTTTCAGGGGACAATTTAGGAAATAAAAAAGTTTCGCAAATCTTACTATTGTCATTAATGAAAGGCCTTGTTATGAGGATTTCATATATACATTTGTTATTATTATAAGATGGGTAGTTTTGAATTTATTAATGACAAAAGACAAACCTGTTCTTTTTTTAAATTAGGTTAATTAAATTCATTCCTTTTGTATTTTTTTTGGAATTTTTCATGCTAGATTATTAAATTATTTAATATATGAAAGAAAAATTTTACTGCAGGCAGAATTCAAACCTGCGTCTTCCGGCTAGATACGCCACCCGCTATGGCCACTGATCTTTAGCGTGATGTTACATAGCCTATAGCCTTCCACGATAAAAGGGCTATCTAACGGTAAAATAATTTGAAAAATCGAACCAGTAGTTCCTGAGATTAGCGTGTTCAACTCAACAAACTCTTTAGCTTTATACTCATATTTTATTACTCACTTTTAGAGAACTGGAAGAGATCGCCATGAGCGTTAAGACCGCCTATTGTTGTACATAGTTTGTAACACAATTGATTCTGTTTTCTTTCTTGTATAATTTGTGTATATATACATAAAGACAATAAATAAATATATTTATGTATTTTTCACATTAATCAGATAAAATAATCATCTGATTATTTTGCGTACCTATACTACTATAGAAATACACGTCGAGCGAGTGCAGCAGAGCAGCGAAGTACTTGTCTTTTGGCGCCAAACTGCGCTGAGTTCGCTTTCGACGGAGGGGCGGGTGCGGGGCGCGCGGGTGAATTCTTAAATTTTGCTGGCTTTATGCGCGCTCTTAAGAATATAAACTGCTGTGTCGCGGGGGACTTTACAAATACAGGGTGAATTTTTGAGACGGGACAGTGAGGGTAGGTACCTTAACCGTTATAGTTAGAGGAAAACGCTTTTAGAAGACTATCCATATTTTTTTAAAATATTCTGAACGACATTTACAGATTTTGGAAAAAATGTACAGCCAGCAAGAAAATGGTCATTTTAAACAAAAACTTTTTTTGATGCCAAACGATCCTGTTTCTTATAAGGATCAAAAGTCTCTACTGGACCGACTGAGGTTTGAGTACTAGAAATGTCAGAAATCGCAAAAAACTTTTCCCATACATTTGTAAGGAAATAAATCATTTTAATATGTATTTTAGACACAAACAAACATAACTTACATTTAGATGATCTATGAAATAAATTTCTCAAAATGACCGCCGTTTTACCGAATACATAAGTGCACTCGCTCTTGTACAGAGCTAGTAGCAGCCGATAATTTTCTTGCATAGATATCATTTAAAATCCTTGTTAGTGCATCATTGCAAAGCATTTATATTAAGCGTATTTTGTAAATAATAGGAACACGGAATCTGCATTGGTGTGGTACGCGAATAAGTATCTACTGCGACAAGTATCGAGTGGTAATGGTGGAATTTTATAGAGGTACTCATAATTCTGCCGTATATAACGTCATTTTTAAAATCTCCAAAACCAGTTGGATGAATGGCTCCTGTCAGAATTGCGAAAAGTTTATTTCCAGCAAGATAGCGCTTCACCACCCAACAGCCTCGTATTCCAGTTTGAATAGGCAGTTCAGGTCACAGTGGATAGGTACACATGGTCCAACCAAGCACCAGCCACCCCGTAGCCCCGATCTAACGCCTCTCCATATTTTTCTGTGGGGCTACCTAAAAACGAAGTCTACAAAAAAATACAACCAGTATTCAGGAGCTAAAAGATGCATTAATAAGGATTTTAAATGATGTCTATCCAAGAAAATTATCGGCTGCTATTAGCTCAGTACAAAAATGAGTGAACTTATGTATTCGTGAAAACGGCGGTCGTTTTGAGCAATTTATTTCGTAAATCATCTAAATTTAAGTTACGTTTGTCTGTGTCTAAAATACATATTAAAATGATTTGTTACCTTACAAATGTATGGGAAAAGTTTTTTGCGATTTCTGACATTTCTAGTACTCAAACCTCAGTCGGTCCAGTAGAGACTTTTGATCCTTATAAGAAAGAGGATCGATTGGCATCAAAAAAAATTTTTGTTTAAAATGACCATTTTCTTGCTGGCTGTACATTTTTTCCAAAAACTGTAAATGCACTTCAGAATATCTTAAAAAATTATGGATAGTCTTCTAAAAGCGTTTTCCTGTAACTATAACGGTTAAGATACCTGCCCCCACTGTCCCGTCTCAAAAATTCACCCTGTATATATGAAACGGACACAAAGAACACCCAGACTCAGAACAACAAATTGTGAATCATACAAAGTGTTGTCCTACGTGGGATTTGAACTCATGACTCTTGGCGCAGTAGGAAGCGTCTTGGCGACCGCTTAAACCACTAGGCCAACCGTGCAGTCAAAAATTTTTGTTGTCATAGATTGTTTTTAATTATCTAGGACAACTTAGTTATAAGCGTCTTTAGAACTATCGAATAATTTTTAATTTCGCAAAATATAAGTATTATAATAAGGGAAAGTTTAAAACAACATTCATAAGATTAATAAAACAAATCTTTTCTAATATATAATTGCTCTTTCCGTAATTATATATTCAGTCAAAGTTATACTGTATCCCATCAAAAGATTTGAAGCAGAAAATAAAAATGTGAAAAGACCGAGAACATTATGAAATATCTTTTTAAGTTAAGTAAGTATCAAAAAATGACCTGAGAGTTGACTTAAATGTTCTTTGGCCTTTCTGAACTTGTTTCGTGAAACTTTTGTTGTTCTTTTGATTAAATGAATCCGACATCTTTTTAACCGACTTAAAAAAAAGGAGGAGGTTCTCAATTCGTCGGAATCTTTTTTTAGGGTTCCGAAGTATATCACTCG
The DNA here is from genome assembly GCA_932526445.1 of Phragmatobia fuliginosa. Taxonomy (NCBI): domain Eukaryota; kingdom Metazoa; phylum Arthropoda; class Insecta; order Lepidoptera; family Erebidae; genus Phragmatobia; species Phragmatobia fuliginosa. The sequence goes on along the minus strand of OW052057.1, from coordinate 59,162,786 downwards.
CAACCCTTATAGATTCGTCATGTCCGTCTGTCCGTCCGTCCGTCCGTCCGTCCGTCCGTCCGTCCTCGACTTACCGTCCAAACGGTAAGTGGTAGAAAGATGAAACTTTGCATGAATATGTATTGTTATTACGCCGACAAAGTGCTATAATAAAATTTTGAAAAATATTTTTATTTGGGGTACCTCCCCTACACGTAAAGTGGGGATGTAAATTTTTTCTCGCGGCTACCCCATCGTGTGGGGTATCATTAGATAGGTATTTTAAAAACAATACAGGGTTTCTGAGACGATTTTTTGATTCAGGTATCCGTTTGCGAGCAATTCCACTTTAAAGGGCACTTTTTTGTAAAAACAGGGCGTCCCCCCCCCCCTCTAAAAGCTAAACGGCTGGATCAAAAAATCTGGAAAAATTTGTGATGGTGGTCTACATAATGAACTTTCAAGGAAAACTATAACGGATTAGATGACTTTATTAATTCAGGAGTTATGGAGACTTAACTTGTAAAATGCGCTCACTTGGAAAACGTCATACAAAATTAACACATTAATACGTGAACATAATAGAGCAAGATCCCAGAGCCGCCGGACCTACGTCATTTGTGCAAAGCTGAAATTTTCAGGATTATTAGTACAATGTCTTGTGAAGATGTATGCGTACCCATTAGCTTGAAAGCGGGGCCGTTTCTGAGGTAGCGCGAAGTACAGATGGTAAAAAACCTTACTTACCTACGTTAAAGGTGCAAAGCTAGTATTTACATATTTTTTAAAAAAATATTATTTAAAATTAAAATTCATTACTGCCAGACACTTTCGGTGGGTCATTACTTCTGCCACACGTCTTGAAAGTTGTGAAAGAATTAGGTAAACTACGTTATAGTAGCAAACCTAAATTTTATATATATTATCTAAGGTAGGTACTATTTTAAGACCCTTTGTATGCGGCCAGACATGTCCGAAGGGCCAATCATCCCCCCAGATACCTTTAAATATTTGTAGTAATTAGGAAGCTGAGGTATATCATCTTTGGTTTCAAGAATATTTTTTTAAAATTGGTTTCAAAATTATTTCAAGAATAGAATTGTAAAATATTAAATGGTTTTTACACGCTCATTTATTAGCTTCACCTGTATGTTTGTTTGTTTGTAACCAACTCCTATGGGTGCGATTTTGATCCACTTTAAACGGCCAGATTTCGTATACTTGTAGCTATTCACAACATCAACGAAATCTGGCCGTTTAAAGTGGGGTCAAAATAGCAACCAAAGGAGTTGGTTACAAACAAACAAACATACAGGTGAAGCTAATAAATGAGCGTGTAAAAACCATTTAATAATTTACAATTCTATTCTTGAAATAATACCAGAGATGATATACCTCAGCTTCCTAATTACTACAAATATTTAAAGGTATCTGGGGGGATGATTGGCCCTTCGGACTGGTGTGGCCGTATACAAAGGGTCTTAAAATAGTACCTACCTTAGATAATATGTATACATTTTTTAGTTATAAAATATAGTTATATAAAATATAGTTATATAATATAGTTATAAAATTTAGGTTTGCTACTATAACGTAGTTTACGTAATTTTTTCACAACTTTCAAGACGTCTGGCAGAAGTAATGGCCCACGGAATGTGTCTGGCAGTAATGAATTTTAATTTTAAATATTATTCTTAAAAAAATTGTAAATACTAGCTTTGCACCTTTAACGTAGGTAAGTATAGTACATTGTTCACCGAGGGAGGAAAGGAACCGATTACTAGCGAGGGAGCAGTTTGTGGCCCGAAGGCGCAGCCTAGGGCCACAATACTCCCAAGGTAGGAATGGGACTTTCACCCGAGTGCTACACAGTGCTTTATACTACACCTGTGAGGAACATTTAAAGTATTTATAAAATAAAATCAAAACGTAAAACACCATGTAAGACACAATTTAGCTTAGAATTTGACATAATATTTATAAATATTTGGCGCTTCTTTTGTTTTTTTTTATTCTTCACAAAAGGATGTCAGTGGCACGGAGATTCCATATTTAAATCATATGAAAACTCTTTGGGCAGGCGCGCGCCATAGATAAGATAACACATGAGAAATGAAAATTCATACCACTTTCTCTCCCGCTAAAACACGTTAGAAATGGATTTTCATACATTTTTTCCTCCCGCTTATTTAGGTCAAGGAAAAGACTAACTTTCTCTTTTCTTTTTCAGTCCTTCAGTCTTTGACTACTGTTCCGATCAGGTGTAGTATAAAGGTTTTTTACCATCTGTACTTCGCGCTATCTCACAAACGGCCCCGCTTTCAAGCTAATGGGTACGCATACATCTTAACAAGACATTGTACTAATAATCCTGAAAATTTCAGCTTTGCACAAATGACGTAGCTCCGGCGGCTCTGGGATCTTGGAGTATAATAATTATCTATTGGATACGATTTTAAATCCACGTGACTGAGGAACCCTTTACTGTGCGTGGCCTGACATGCACTTGGCAGATTTTTTATTTTATGTATGTTAAGCGACAATTTCGTCGTTTATGAACCGATTTCAAAAATTATTTTTGCATTGGAATGGACGTAGCTTACAAGTGGTCCCATCGTAATCATATCGAGATCTGATGATGGGATCCCAAGGAAATCGAGGAAACTCCTCAAGTATCATAGGCACAATGTCGCGATTTGGGTACTCGGAATAGTTTTTCATTGAAGTTGGTTCCTTTTTGTTACAATTATATTCATAACTAATCGCTAAAGACACTAAAACATTAAATGAGGGAGCACACGGACCACGCTACGACACCGCAGCATTCTACGTTAACGTCGTCATGGCGTGAAGATGTGGACAGGCCCTATGGGTTGTTGATGATGTGTATAAAAAGATAAAACGAAATTCTAAAGATCTTCTGCAGTTCTCAATAAACTTCCTCATTTATAGTTTAACAGTTTATATTTGTAAATCAGTGTTAAGATAATGTTTATCGAATTGAAAATATATTTTGTTTCGGTTTGTTTCGTGAGTTTTCGTTTTATTTTATTATTTTAAACTCCACTTCTTAGTTATTTTAGATTTTTATTACATCGTTAAATGTTGCATTGCCATAGAACTGTGAATGTTCTAAAATATTACAATTTCTGTTTTACAAACGTGGATTCAATATAAGCTTTACATCAGGCAGGCAGAATGGAGTGATTCTGAAAGCTTCTAGCCAAAAAAAGGAAACCTTTTAGGAAAATAGAGATTCTGATTTAACTATTAAATAGTAGGTAATTCTGATGTTTTTATTTTTATACTACTGATGCCTTGGCTCCACTCGCATCCATTTTATCCTTTACCGTCTAGGGGTACAAAAATAGCTGACTTTCTATTCTCAGCCCTGCTGAGTAAAGAAAATAGACAAGCCTGCCGCTCCGAACTCGTCCATTTCAGTTTTTATTACTTAAGAGTATAAAAAAATAATAACGTCCTATTCTCAGAACTTCTTCGAAACGGCTTGATCGATTCCTATGAAATTTTACGTACAATTATTTTTATATGATCATATAAACATCTGGTCCAGGGAATCGAACCCGAGACCTCCAGCACATAAGTAGCATACCATGTGCCACCGAGGCAATGTCTCTTTATTGTTACAGAAACAAATAATACATGAACGCTCCCTCTGTTCTATATACAAAACATTTTTAGTAGTTCGTTCCGGCTTCGTGATCGTAAAACAGGTACTACACGGACGTGTTGTGCGCACCGTCGGAATAATTACCCTATTAGTGCATCCGACCGGTACCCGCACGATGAGGACCTACGAGCGAGGCTTATGAGTCTCTAGGTATTAATGACTATTATTATATATTGAGTTATAGTGATATTTAGATAAAACCGGTTGAACTAACAGCCGACCTTGCATGGGTCAGCTTGTGATCTATTTTGGGTATAAATAGCTGTTGAGTTTTATGTTATCTTGGTTTATCAGGGAGTTGTATTAAAATAATATTACTGGTACTAAATAACTGAATCACAAAGATACTTTTTTTTAAATACATACATATTATACATAAAAAACACCAAGACTCCGAAACAAATATTTGTGGATCGCACAAGTATTTGTTCCGACCCGGGAATCGAAGACACCTCTTGATCAGCAGCCGCATACGCTAACCACTAGACCAATAAAGCAGTCATTTATTCGTAAGTGATGATTTTAATATCAATCTAGATTTGTTTGCTCTTTATTATCTTACCCGAGTTTGTATTATTTCATTCACTTACACTTAATAATCCCAGCTGACCAAGTTCCAAACCTCAGTCTTTGGATCTCAAATCCTCCGATCCATTACTTCTCAGGCCCTTTAAACTAAATCCTTAAAATATCTTTTTTATATTTTTCTAACACAAAAACTACATTGAAAATATTTATCTCTAAAACTAAAAGAAAGCGATTGTTGACGCAACAAAAGTGGGGTTGTTCTATATCCTCGGGCACTTTGAATAACATGTCAATGTTTAGAGATTCTAATATGAAATGAAAAATATTCAACAAATATACTTTTTTATTCATAGTTTGGTTCGTTTTCGTTAAATAAAATTCTTGTTTTCTTAATAAAAATGTTTTTTTTATATATAGTCTACCAAAGTGACTCTACCCCGCCTGATGGAAAGCATGAGCAGAATCCAAGAGTGGGAGAAACCACACATCATTGCTGTGAATGCAGACAGTAAAGCATGGCGGCCCACGCTATGGCAGCTTAGTGAGATGCTTTTTCACGCCCCGCTTAAAGGACCCGGGATCATAGTGGGAAGGAAACACGTGAAATAAATAAATAAATATAAATCTAGGTATATTTCCTATTTAGAACTCACAATATAAGCTCTGTTTAGTTTGGTAACACTTTGCGTGATCCACAAATTGTTGTCCTGGGTGTTCATTGTGTCCATTTCATGCATGTTTGTCAAGTTTAGAATTTGTTACAAATAGATTAAAAATAAAAATCTACGATAAGTTTCAGGAGCAGAAATCAGGATATTTTTCACATTTATTTCGAAACAAAGATTACTCTTATTTTCTTTAAATTTAAATCAATATTGAACTCGAAGATACATACTGCGGTTAATCTATCCGTGACCAAGAACCGTATACCCGTTCTAAACGTCGAATTGTAAAAGGTATCGTAACCTTTTAAATAACTTTATTGCGAATAAGCCACGCAAAGCTTCTTTTTCTTACTAGCCTTTATTTCTAACTAGCTGACCCGGCTAGCTTCGTACCGCCTTAGAAAATTATTTCCTAATAAAGTATTGTGTTTAGTTATTAATTGATAGTGACATTTCGACAGTAGCGTCAACTAACTAACAACAATCGCTTTGTTCCTGCATTTTAAATCTGTAATATCTTCAAAAGTAATAATTTAAATTACATACTGTACAGGGCCATTATTAATCTATATTAAATAAACAATTCATTTAAGATACTTTATTGGATAAGGAATAATACTGTATTGCTTAAAATTGCTTCGTAAATAAGCCATTATTTCACGCAAAAAAAATGGTATTTGTGGGTTATCCTGATATAGACATATACCATCGCAGACTTTTTTGTAGACCTTTTTAAGATGTACAATAGTGTGGTAAATTATTTTGATCTATCTCGTAGGGTACAGCCAGCGTTTGCAATGTAAGCGTAAAAAGTGGGTTTATTTACGACATTAAAATTATTATCTACTATATTAAGCATGTAATACATAAAAACATTCCTGTTGAATCACTCTACCTATTAAAGAAAATAGCATCAAAATCCGTTGCGTAGTTTTTAAGAATACATAGGGACAGAGAAAGCGACTTTGTTTTATACTATGTAGTGAAGCTTAAAAACAATCAATATTAAGCTGAATTTAGACTCCCTTTTTCTCCCGTATCCTTAAAGTTCATCGCAGACTAAAAAACCCATATATATTATGACAAACGCTACAATAACTCATCTCCTATAGACTCCACACCTCGTAATCTTTTGCGGTGAATGTCCGTGAGAGGCATCAGCTGACGACCCTATCGTGCTGTCATCTGACGCCAAGTAACATCACACATATGTCACTGTCAAACATACTTTGTGCGATTGTTATCTTGACATCAGGGGACGAGATTGGTAGTTCAAAAACGTATGGAGTGGGTCTGAGATTATCCTTAGAAAAAAATTACTATGAGCGATGAGATAGTAGTAAAATTTTATATACATTTATTTCTATTTAAATATTTCGACATATACAAAGCCATCTAGTCCCAAACTATTGTATTATGGGTACTAAACGACTGATATAAATATATAAACATACTTTTTTTTGTAAATAAATATATATTAAGCATAGAAAATACCCAGACCCCGAAACAAATATTTGACCACTCGAACTGTTTATTCCTTTGTAAAATTCAGACGACCCATAAATACTGAAGCATGGCATCGACTATGAAGAGACGGTAGTTTTATTTATTAAAACGCTTAAAATTTAATACAATAATGCTTTGGAAAAGAGCTAAAACCCGACCACGTAATTTTTTTATTAAATTTTGTACAGCCCATCATTAAAAGCGCTTTGGAAGTTTACTATCGGACCATATAAACATATATAAGCTGCACAACTATCACCTTCATTTTGTCTTCGTCATAGTCGGATATAAGGAACCAAGGCCACGGATGAATTACTTTATAGGATTATCTATCATTAAGCCCAATGTTCACGGTACACTGCGCAGTATTAACACGACACAGCGGTCTCCTACCAGGCTTGAAACAAGTCGAACACCTCTGACACTAGCAAGAGAATATAACATATATATTATCTTCTGTATGCTTCCAGAGAAAGAAAGAAAGAACACATTTATGAGTCACACTCACAAAGGAAAAGAGATAAACAATGTATATTTTAACAACACTAAACAACTTACAGACATACTTATTACAAAACAAACAAAAAAAAATTAAAAAAATATATATATATAAGAAAAACATAAAGTAAAATAATCTGGCTGTGTGAATATGTGACTAAAGGGCCTCAGCTCAGCTTGTGCTGCGGTCCTGAGAGTGACCACAGCGCTGATTTTCAGCTGAAGCCCAATATAATACCTCAGAGGCCGAGAGAATGATGGAGAAACATCCGACCAGGCCGCCCTGGTATGGGTCACCATTAAGGGCCACCGCAGACTAGCTACTTTTAGCATCGACGATCGGCAACTAGTCGCTTTTTAGAAGCTGAATACAGCGACCGAACGCTCTACACCGCACACTTAAAAACGCCAAACGCGGAGATTGAGTCGCTTTTTAGAAGCGCGACACAACAGCTGAATGCTACTCTCCGCACACATTCGGATGCCGGTAGCATCGATTTGGCATCTGAGCAGTCGCTAAAACGCGCGTTTCCGATACCGCGATCGAACGCAGGAAGTCGCTAAAACGCGATGCAGCATCGATGCAGTCGCCAAATCGCCGATCACCGATGCTAAAAGTAGCTAGTCTGCGGTGGCCCTAAGCATTGTTTACCTTCACTATAGGGATGGTGATCCCTACTCCTGGATTCTACTCATGCTCTCCATCAGTCAGAGTAGTCATTATAGAATTAAATATTAAAAAAAAACCTATCAAATTTCTTACTAGCGCATGAGACATGTAATCGTGAGTAAAGCCGCTGAGCAAAGATATTCTAAAAAATAATAGTTTAAGTTATCCCTTGTATCATCAGCTTTTTGCCAGAGAAAGTCCCATTAAAATTTGTCTAGCCGTTACAGAGTTTACCCGAAACAAATTTTAATAGACATACATTTTTTTATTAATGTTGTTGTTAGTAAAAATCTTACTAAAAACTGACACTCCCATTATATTTATTTGCATAGATAGAGTAGGAAACAACTGCCTCGTTGGTCTAGTGGTTAGCGTATGCGACTGCTAATCAAGAGGTCTCGGGTTCAAATCCCGGTTCGGGCCAAAAAGTGTTTTTGGGATTTTCTTAGGAAATTCCTAATAGCAGCCCGGAGTTTGAAAGTTTGGCGGTGATTCACGCCCGTGCTTGGAAAGCACGTAAAGCCGTCGGTCCCGGTTATCATGAACATCTATGGCAATCGTTATTGGGAAGTCAGTGCCCTCAAATATACTGACAACTAGTTCAATCTTCGAATTTCAATTCTCCCTTAGGGATACAGAGGTCCGATGCCAGTCGCTCCGTGGAAGAACTGTAATTCAGGTAAAACCGGTTGAACTAGTAGCCGACCCCAAATAAACTTGGGAATAAAGGATAGGAAGATGATGAAGTAGGGGAGTAAACGACAAAACAGGGCAGCCTTCATGAACGTTAGTATACTTATACATGACACTCAAAACCTCATTACCAATCAGATATATTATTCTGCGTCCCGTCTTCGTGTTTATTAATAATAATATTTTTTATTTTCTCATCACAATTATATGCAGTACAGTGCAGTTACCTAATATAGATATGAATGATAGTACCTATGAGAGACTGGTGCCCGAGATAGGTATAGGGATACTTGTGTTACGGGTCACCAGGTCCCCATCACAAATTAATCACAGAAGTTTTAGTCTGTTTGATAACACTGTCAATTAATGGCGAGCATGGGATTTACATTTACTTGTTTGTGAGTGTTCGGATGTGTGTTTGTGCTGTGGTGGTGTTTGTGTGTGTGTGTGTTCGGATGTGTGTTTGTGCTGTGGTGGTGTTTGTGTGTGTGTGTGTGTGTGTGTATTATGAAGAAAATTTCCGGTGTAAAGGAGGTAAGTCTGTCTGTCTGACGCTTTAATGAATGGTTCGAATGAAATTTTAAAAAAACATTTAGAAACTAATTCTTGAGAAATAGAACTACTCTTTACCTCGATTACCGATATATATGCAGGTGGAGGTACGGGTAAAAGTTAGTTTGGCTTATATTCTTTTTGCTGCTGGTGATTTGTTGTATAAAAGACTATTAGATTTGTAAGTTATTTGTACTGGAAATATTAAAATAAAGCCGCATGAAAATATTTTTTATTGATTAGTTTTAAAAGACCAGATGTTTATTTGTTTACAATTTTTGTTTTAAACTTTGTTAAAATTTAACTTTCACTTATTTTTTATTATGAAAGCTAATTAAAAATACACATATTTCTAAACGTTTAAGCATAATCAACATAAAATCGACGTTGTTATTATCAAAATATAAATTTACAGCACTTCAGTAGGAGATCTGAGAGAGCTTCGATGATAAAAATGATAACCAACCCATCCAAACACTCAACACTTATAAATAAAAATCAAAAGATACCACATCAAGACACATCACTACACTAACTAACCTACAGGGTGTATAAACATAGTTATAAAAATAATTGCAAGTTTGTCGCGTCCCTCAGCGATCCTCTGGGAGGACGCGTTCGGCGCGCGCGTCCGACAGCCACTGCCGCGCGCCGCCTCCCAACACACGGTAACGAGAATCAGCTGACAGATACAAGAAATGTCATCAATGGAAATGACAGTTCGTAGCACACGTAGAACACAACTGCTACGAGGCGACGTAGCAGCGTAGATGTTTCGTAGCTGATTTAGTTGATTTTTACGTAACTTTTGCTATATATAACTAGCTTTTGCCTGCGGCTCCGCCCGCGTCTATATCGGTTATCCTATCCTGTCCTAGAGGCGACTAATAAAGGAAAAGGAACAAAATAAGCAGCTAACATCACTGCCAAGAGAAGGAAAACTTGAAACAAACCCTTTACCAACCCGTCTGGCCAGCGTGGTATAGTAGGCCAAAACCTTTCAAAGGAGAGGCCTATGTCCAGCAGTGGACTGTTAAAGGCTGTTGATGATAATGTCTTTTCTCAAGCTTTAAACTATTTGAATACAACATTTCATTTAAATCGTTTCAGTGGTTTTTGACCTTTTTTATGAAACAGGGGGCAAACAAGCAGACGGTCAACAGGTGGTAAGGGTATCACTCATGGACACCTCAGTCAGTTAAGTCACATACAAATGCGATGCCGTCCTTGTAGTATCCACCCCCCAATCGGTTGTAGAAAGTTTTGTTTGTGTTTTCAACATGAGTGCTTTTATTGCTGAAAGTTATCATTTTCAAATCAATTCAAACCATTTTTAACCGACTTCAAAAAAAAGGAGGAGGTTATCAATTCGTCGGAATCTTTTTTTTTATTTCAAATACACCAATAGAACGGCACTTTTGAAACGTCAAGTAGTCAGTCAGTAGTCAGTCGTGAAGCTAATTGTCTGTTCCAATTAGTAGATCCTATGGAGAAGAACATACAAGAAACTCCATGGACACTCTTTTCCAATATAGTTTTTAAAATTTTTGGTTACATTGTTTTAGGCATTTTATAAATGTGAGGACAATGTAACGATGCTGATATTTACACTACTGTAACTATACAACTTTATCAAACTTAACCTAAAAAAATTAAATTAACTCTTTCTGTCAGTTTGTTACGATTTCACGGTTAAGCCGCTATACCAATTCCAATGAAATTTAACACGAATACATTTAGATTCCCGAGGAAGGACACAGGCTAGTTTTTACCCCAATAACCTTTATTATACGCATGGCACATACAAAATTTAGTAAATATAACATTTTTATTACGACCGACTTGAGGTGTATGTATATTTATGTATAACTAGCTGCGCCCCGAGGTGTTACCCGCGTATTTTCGGGTTAAAAAGTACCCTACATGTGTGATTATTCAGAAACCTTTTTTAAATTAGCCATTTACAAACTATCATTATGGTTGCTATGCATGTGTGTTATGCATAGCAACCTGTGAACTTTTTACAGGAGTTAAACAGTGAAACATTTTGACATCTATGATTTATGATTTTTTATAATCATCATCAATCCGTTCAGTAGTTGTCGCGTGAAAGAGCAACAAACATACATACACACATACAAACTCACAAACTTTCGCGTTTATAATATTAGTAGGATAGGATAGTTCAAAAGACACTATTCAAATATTCACGTGAATATAAAATAACTCCAGCTATCAATTCACGTTCCTTTTGTATGTTATACGATGTTTTATTCAAACCCGTGTGTGGGTAGTTGGACAAGAAACCGCCAACAAAACGAGGATTGCGTTTACACGAAGCCGCTCATTCAATTCACTGGATTTTACAAATCAAATATTTGTACTACGATTTATCTAGTTTAGTGAGTGCTTGGAAGGTCGGCATTAATTTTGGTATACATTTTCATGGTAAAATATCGGTAAAAATAAATTTGTTTGGTAAATACTGGGAAATGATGAAGTACCCATTGAGAGTAGAGGTAATATCTATGTAATAGTTGTAGTCGTGTTGTTGTGAATGTTTTATCTTATTGTTGTACATATATAATGTTCTAATGTGAAATTCTTAAAATTAGCATATTTGTGAAAGAAAAGATGAATTCAAATAGTTGTAAGTCTATTTCTATCATAAATATAAATTTACGGTTTTTTTAAGATTCCGTAGTTCGTGACTCGGAGCCCTTATAGATATTCGCCAAGTACGACCGTCCGTCCGTCGGTCCGTCAGTCCGTCCGTCCGCCTTCGACCTGCACGAATATGTATTGTAATTACGTCGACAAAGTGCTACTATAAAATTAGAAAATATTCCCCCCCCCCTGACCCCTAAAATCGTATGAAAAAAAATCAGAATCGTAGTCCATATAGGTATTGAAAACTATAGCTGTTCTGATAAATTTTTTATTTCAGGAGTTATATTAATTATAATTAATATTGTAGGCTCCTTCTTCCACACATCATCCAACATCATTCACGCATCCACATACATACTCTTTTCTTCCTTCGCCTCATTTCATCTTTATGAAAGTTGGGAGAAAAATAAAACGTCATGTGTGACTTTTGTGATTTGAAAAAAATCTAGAGAGACTTCTCTTGCTGCTGGATATGTCTCAGATACATATAATTTATTGTAAATTAATCCTGTACATAATCTAATCTTTCTTCTTAGCACCTTCTATACATAATATATTGTAATTAATAAGTGCGCTGTAATTTCCTTGTACATACATTTTAATAAACTTATCTGTACATAATACCCGAAGTTTTACATACGTAAACCACGGACCATCACGGCGCCCTTATAATATATTACTTGTTACATGCACTTCCTTGGAAAACATTGTACAATAATAAAGAAATAATAAGTTAACACAACAATTATCTATTTGACACGATTTGAAATTTACCTACCATTATGGGTGACTACGAAACCCTATTCTTTGCGTGGCATGACATGCACTTGACCGAATTTTATTGTTAAACTCATAGACATGACTGGACGGTTGGCGGGCTTGTTTTACTAAATGTATAATCCTTCCACCAAAAAAACTAATTAAAAAAAACTGTGTGTTACTGGTAATCTCTTTTTTATGGCAGAAAGCTGATGACTGAGGTAGCTTAGGCTATTTTTATGGCGTTACTCGAGATTGTCAATAATAACCACAAGTAAAACCACGGGACTCAGTTAGTTATAAAGTCACGTCTATTTCCAGAGAAGTAGATGTGCTAAGTAGGCCGATACAATTGATCTCCTGCTCCACATACTACTGCCCTGACACACCACTTTTGTTTCGTAATCATAAGTCAATCGCTGCATAAATGCTTGTCGATTCTTAGGCTCACATGGTTTTAAAAAAATAATGTTTCTGACATCTTACACACATTACAAGCTTTGCTTAGTTTACTCAAACTTAATAAGTAAATATACTTTTTTGGACGGTATTGCGAACTTATAGGTGGACCAAATCACTACGACAGTGTAGTCTTTTGCAGCCATGTTTATTATTTAAGCACTGTTTTACTACTCTCTATTACTCACTAAGGTTTATATTAATTATGCCTTGGTTTGCTCTTACAGCTACATTATATATTTTACATCTCTAATGTTCGGTAAGTAGGTTCTTATTACCTCCAAATGGGGCTTGTAAGGGCTTGTAAGTAATAATGTAGCTAGAAAAGCCCTAGGGCGGTAAGTAATAAAAAAAAAAACGCTTATTCCTTACAAAAAGTTCGCGTACATCTAACCATCATACTGGCAAAGACATCATGCATTCAACCCAATGACCAAAGAGGTCGCTTTGCTATTCAGCCTTGTCTTCGTGTGAGTATATTAGTCATCAATTTTAAATATCGAACGGCGAAGCTCAATTTCATTCTTGAAAAAAACAGTTAAAAAGGTCTTTACTTGTTTCTTTTTAATGAAAAAAGGCGGGAATAGAAAACTTTTAATTTAAATATTGTTTTTTTTTTTTATAATTACGTGCTAATTAGGAAAAAACATGAGTTCTTCAAGTGATGAAGATATAAGCTGCACTCCCGATTCAATGAAAATGGAAGCTGAAGATAAAATGTTTTATTCTTATAATGCTAATAATGCTAATTTTTCTACTTACCTCACAATCGAGATGTAAAGCAGAATAGTTAGCTCGGGTGTAAGCACCAATTGCACCCTCGAACTATATATATATAAATATCTCGGGCTGCAATTGATGCCTTACAGCCCTTGGGTACTAATCTACTATTAAAACCTATCGCTATACTGCTCATAAACAGTCTTGTTCTCAACGAGGAAATGATTGTCCTAATTCCTACGTACTCGATAATAGGCACATATTTAAATGTGCTGGTCAAGCATATCTCTATATAACTCCATCAATTATTTAAAAAAATATATGACGCAGGAATAGACGGCACGGCGGACATCTGTTGTCGAGCAATCTCCCGGACGTGTTCCTTGCTCTTTACAAGAAATGCCTAGAGATAGGCTATTTCCCGGATATCTGGAAGGAGGCCACAGTAGCAGTACTGCTCTTGATGAAAACATGAAAACGAAAACAAATTGTGGCTTTGTTCCACATCAAAGCCAAGGAGGCAGCACTTTCATGTCGGAGGAAGCCTGACTATTATTGATGTCCGATCTCGTTCGTCAAGAGGGGAATCCTGGATGTTCCAGTTAGGCGAAATCACTTCTGTCACGAAAGTTTTCCTTCCTGATGCAGTTGATGTATACCACTCCTTAAAGCGGATAGCGATAACACCACCATTAGCTCAGGTGCTCACGAGGTATGGAATGTGTTTTTCAGTACCTGCAAAGGTTCAAGTGCAGGGACAGCCCATCATACATCTGCGATCTTAATGAACAGAACTGTTGCTAGCATGTCCAATTCATGCTAAAATTTGATGTAGAGAAAATTTGAGCGAAGGACTAAAAAATTATGTAAATATTTCATACAACATCGTGAAGAAATCGTTATTAAAGTAAACAATATATGTACATAAGTAGATTAATCAATTGATGCATTTTTTATAATAGTATAAATATATAAAAATTATCAATAATATAAACTAAGGGATAAACTACGCAAGACAACATCAATGCAAAGAGAAGGAAAACTTGAAATCAACCCTATACCAAACCGTCTGGCCAGCGTGGTATAGTAGGCCAAAACCTCCTTTTCAAGGAGAGGCCTATGTCCAGCAGTGGACTGTTAAAGGCTGTTGATGATGATGATGATGATGATCAATAATATTACTTCATCATCATCATCATCATCAGCCTATCTCAGTCCACTACTGGACATAGCCCTCTCCAATTACACACCACTGTGATCGATTTTGGGATTCTCGCATCCAGATCCTGCCAGCCATCTTGCGCAAATCGTCACTCCACCTGGCCTATGGGCGTCCTACACTACGTTTACTTTGATTATCAATAATATTACATAATAAGTAGATTACTCAATTGATACATTTTATATAATAGTATATTTATAAAAATTATCAATAATGTTACTTATAGTAAGTAAGGGCGGGTGCCTGCTACAAAAAAAATGGAGACAATACAGCATGACCACACTGTACCCCAATCATGGGGTTAGGCAGGGGGACTTCAGATGTCGCTGATGCGTTCCTGGAGCTCCTCGCGACTGCCGAGGTAGGCCGCCGCGGGGTTTAGTGGGTAGGCCGTTCGCCGGGAGTCCCACACACGCCCTTCGTCTACCCCACTACGGAGGGTTTGGTGCGAAAAGCATTCCCCGCGAAAAAAAAAAAAGGCCAGACGGGTTGGTAAAGGTTTTGTTTCAAGTTTTCCTTCTCTTGGCTCTTATGTTAGCTGCTTATTTTGTTCCTTTAGTCGCCACTTACGACACCCATGGAATGAATAGGGTTAAAGGCATTGATATTGTCATTCTTGATCTGTTCAATTACCTGGCTCTTACGAAATTTATAGAATTTAAGGGGGCAGTGACACTCAGTATATTTAATCCATTACCACAGGGAGGGTGGTCATATTACAAGGGTTTAATACCCATAGTTGTAATATTGGTATCTCTAGAACCTGACAGTAAATCGCCGTAAAGTGGCCATCTTGCACATTAATAACCCATTTAATTGGTGCTGAGCTAGCAAGTCGTAAACTTGTCATAGTTTACGAGGCCAATGTTCTGCAATTGTAGCTGGTTATCTTACACCAGTTTTGTTTATATAAACTAAAGAAAAGAATAACTATGAATGTAGTTAAAATTGTCACAATGGAAGGCAGCGGAACGAATGAATGAGAAGTATGATTCACGGTGTGAGTCGCATTAACGCATAGTTTTTTATTATGCAGGCACCACACTTCATTATGCGCTATTCGATAAGTGTCTACGCCGTATTCGCCCAAATATTAGTTAAGCGCTCAAACAACAAACATGCCATCCACACTTCGAACTGGAATGCCAAATAAGCATCAAATAAGGCAAATATGTGTGTTGTAGAGATGTGTCATTGACATTTTTATGGTGAACGAAACGAATATACTCTCCACTCTTCGCCGTATGTGCGCGAATAACCCGCATAACGAATAGCGCATAACGAAGTGTAAAAATAATAAATATTTTATTATAAAATAACTACGGGTTGTTATTGGGTAACTACGGGTTGGTATATCGATTATTTTTTTACATTTGAAATTGGTTATTGACAACTGATACAGATAAACGTCTAAAGAACATTTAAATAACTTAGATAATATGATTCATAAGACCGCGATCTCCGTGGCTCTTGTTGAGGCTCAGAGCATGACTAGGAATTATTTAGATCCAGATTTCTGGGTAAACAGTATGTTGAATTATTTAATTAGGATCCTACTTATAGTTAAAAGCTTATGTATATTAATTTAATATTAAAACCTTCTGTAATAAATAACCTTTTCATGACGACTGACTTGTTGGTCTAGTGGTTAGCGTATGCGGCTACTGATCAAGAGGTCTCGGGCTCGATTCCCGGGTCGGACTAAATATTTGTTTGATCCACAAATATTTGTTTCGGAGTCTGGGTGTTCTTTTATGTATAATATGAGTGTATATACAAAAAAAAGTATGTTTATGTATTTATATCAGTTGTATCACTGAAATATCCATTCAAAAAAGCAATATTGAATTTTTTGCAAAAGTTCTGAATTGAATATTTTTATAACGAATAATACTTTTGGAGTATTGCTGACATCAGAAACACACACACAAAAGCCCGTCTGACAAATAAAACGCGGTGTTATCATAATATATTAGGTAATTCAGACTATTTCATAATACTTTTCTACGAACTCAAGGGCGCTATTAAAAGGCTTTGTGTTAGAGATTTCACACACGACGCACCTGAGACGGTACTTACATGTACCAAACGCTTTTGTTTATTATAAACACTATGTGTTATGTCTAAAAACATTTATGTGTTTGTTTTTATACATTTATGAATAGGCTTTTTCTTAGCCTAACATGTGTGTTATCATTTTTATTCATGCAGCTCTTAAAATTTACTTGTTCACGAACTCTAATTCTAAGTTGTGGAGAACGGGTATCGTTTTCCTCCAACACAAAGGGAGGCTCCTCCGACCAAACGAGGTGATCAGACCTGGTGGGCCACAGCCCAACTGTTGATATTGGAATGTTGTATATTAAGATAATCGGCGCGAGAATTTAACTTTCGCGATTCAGGATTAGTAGTTACTCAGTATAGATCATTCCGTGTTTTCTTCGTGGTTCAGTGTTTCTTCGGTAGATGGCGCTGTTATATGTTTTTCGCTTGCGCTGTATGTGGAAGTCGCCACAAAGTTATTTTTTCGGACGAATTACACATACCGTCGTCTCGTCCCAAACTAAGCAGAACTTGTATTTTGGGTACTAGACAACTGATATAAATATATAAACATACTTTTTATACATATATATATTGTATATTATACATAGAAAACACCCAGACTCCGAAACAAATACCTTTTTGCGGATCGCACAAACATTTTGTCCGACCCGGGAGTTGAACCCGAGACCTATGGATCAGAAGCCGCATACGCTAACCACCAGACCAGCAACTTTTTCTTTGAATGTTTACTTTGATAAAAATGTATTATATGTAGATTGATTATGGATTTTAGATTTGTATGCTGAAACTACTCGAGATGTATTCACAGATACCTTAAATCCTTGTAAAGGTTGTCTGAATGAGAACGCCCTGAGTGATAAGACCGCGGATAGTTACTCACCTGTATATAATTTGAAACTTATTAGATTCTTTTGATTTGTTACGATGAAGAAATGTATAAATAATTAAAGTAACTAAGTCTTCTCCCGAGCCCTTATTCCCAAGTTTATTTGGGGTCGGCTTCTACTTCAACCGGTTTTACCTAAATTTCAGTTTTTCCACGGAGCGACTGGCATCGGACATCCGCAACCCTAAGGGAGAACTGAAATTCGAAGATTGAACTAGTTGTCAGTATATTTGAGGGCACTGAATTCCCAATTACGATTGCCATGGATGTTCATGACAACCGGGACCGACGGCTTTACGTGCTCTCCGAGGCCAGGCGTGAATCACCCACCAAACTTCCAATATCAATATCCTAAGAAAAACCCAAAAACAGTTTTTGGCCCGACTCGGGATTTGAACCCGAGACCTCTTGATTAGCAGTCGCATACGCTAACCACTAAACTATAATTTCATCAAAAGGAAAAAGCGAGTTTTTGTATCCGAACGGTTGGCGAATTGATTAAAGCGATTGCATCCTGCTTCAAGTGTGGAAAGTCAAAATACCACTTGGGACACTATTTTGTGTGATCCAAAAATTGTCGTTATGAGTCTGAGTGTTATTTGTATATACAGGATGATTATTTCAAAGGCAAGAATTGCATTATTATTGCCATGTTCTCCATGTTAGAATCTGATGATATAAAAAGAATAAACCCCAAAAATATTATGATAGTGTTTTAATAGTGACACAACACACATAAAAGATTTTAAAAGTGTAATCCACCTATACTAAAATGTCAACTCATTCAGAAACACAAAGTACACGTTTATCACATCACTTTCACTGAGTTGGTTGCGTAGTGGTTGTTCATGCGACTGCTGTGAGGTCTCTGGTTCAAATGCTGCATCAAACCAAATCTTTGTATGATCTACAGATAAATGTTTCGGAGTTTGGGTATTTTCTATGTATTATGTATGTATTTACAAAAAACCCTTATCAATCAAACTAACTTTTGCGGTACAAGTTCTGCTTAGTTTGATGCTAGATGGCGTTGTGTTTTTAACCGACTTCAAAAAAAGGAGGAGGTTCTCAATTCACCGGAATCTTTTTTTTATGTATGTTCAGCGATAATTTCGTCGTTTATGAACCGATTTCAAAAAATCTTTTTAAATTGAAATGGGCGTAGCTTACAGGTAGTTCCATCGTCACCATATCGGGATCTGATGATGGGATCTCAAGGAAATCGAGGGAACTCCTCAAATATCATAGGCACAATTGTCGCGATTTGGGTGCTTCTTATTGTTAAAATTATACATTTCCGAAATATTAAATATCATATTCTTGATCATCACAAGTATCTTTACACATTTATTATATAAATATTCACCACAATTAAGCTCAGCAACTATGTCTTTCTATCAATTTAATATCAAATACTCATTTCCATAAATGTTATCTGATATGTTCAAACAGTAGTTGGCTCATTGCCATTTACTATTTATCTACCTTACTGTAGACGTCAAACGATAAACGTTACGAATACAGCCATTAGGGCCACCGCAGAATAGCTACTTTCAGCATCGGCGATCGGCAACTAGTCTCTTTTTAGAAGCTAAATACGGCGACCGAACGCTCTACACCGCACACTTAAAAACGCCAAACGCGGAGATTGAGTCGCTTTTTAGAAGCGCGACACAGCAGCTGAACGCTACTCTCCGCACACATTCGGATGCCGGTAGCATCGATTTGGCATCTGAGCAGTCGCTGAAACGCGTGTTTCCGATACCGCGATCGAACGCAGGAAGTCGCTAAAACGCGATGCAGCATCGATGCAGTCGCCAAATCGCCGATCGCCGATGCTAAAAGTAGCTAGTGTGCGGTGGCCCTTATTGGCGATAAATACCGTTTATCATATATTATTCTTTAGACATTGACATGGGTGAACTTCAAATGCTAGTATAGATCATAACAATATATCTTTTCAATTTTAAGTTCCTGTTGATGTCGTCTCTTAGAGGTAGTATTTTTTTTTATTGTTTTAATAATATTATCGGGCATGGAGTGCCGTCGCTTCCTTCTGCGAGGAGGTGATGTCCTCAAAGGAAGCGGCGGGACGGGAAAGGGAGCGGGAAAAGCTGCTGCTCCCCCTGCCCACAGGAGGCGCACCGGGAGTCGGAGGGCATTAGATGATCTTCGACCACCTTAGAAAGAGACCTGCACGTGATGATTGGCAGATCGCTATTTGAACAGACACAGGTCCGAGAGATTGTCCATGGAGTGCTAACTGCGCTCCTGAAGAACAGCGATCGATGAGTGACGGTTGCAACGGAGACGGGATCCGTCTTTTCATCAATGACTGTCGGGGGTGGCGGAAGAATGCAACTGCGAATGTTGTTACATATAAAAGACAAAATAGTAATAAGCAACTATAAATTTCTTAACACATCCGACGTACTGTGAGCCTATGATATCAATCCTATGGAGCCTACTTATTTCACTAAATCATAGCTTTCATGGTCAGCTCTATCATCTCTGGTCATATATTAACATAAGTATACAATTTAAGACTACAAATATACCATAAGAACAAAAATTCTAAACTATAATTGAAGTAAGGCTATTTGTTAAACAGTGTCTTGTTGCGCCATCTATCAGGTGGTGGCAGTATCATAAGCTTTATATTAAAATGTAACTGACAACGTTAACTTCTTAAGAACACTGCCATCTAGTAACGAGTAGCTCAACAAGGTAAACTTTGAGCACTCTTCGGGATTTCGTAGTTTCGTTTTTCAGCATTTTCATAGAGCGCTAGATTTAACGTTAGCTTTAGCATTAGTTACATAAATTTTGGTCCTATTCTTAAAATAATATTATATTGTTAAGATAGATTTTGAAAAATTAATGGAATTTTTTCTTCATGTAATACTTTGCTTCATCTAGGTACAAAACTCAAAACAAGACAATAGTATAGTAACTATACTATAGTTGAATTAACTGAGTTGACTGCACTACGTACACAACGTATGCACAAAAAAGTATGTTTATGTATTTATATCAGTTGTCTAATACCCATAATTAAGCTCTGCTAAGCGTGGGACTAGATGATGTTGTGTGTCAGATGTCCAAAAGAAAAATTTAACTTTAAATACAGATATTGGATATAAAATGGTATTTTTTCTGTCGGAAATACTTTGCAGTTTTTTTCACGATTGACTCGTTTTTTGAATGACGACGATTGATTCAAAAGTTTTATTTTAAATTTTATTCTTTAAACGTATTGATCAATTCCTGGCTTTCAATACAATGAAGTCTCTCTTGCAGGATATTAAAATTCTATATATTTTATATTTTTGAGTTTATTTCGCTCCCTCTTTTCTCTAGCAGTTAGTGGTCAGCACACGAAGGAAGTAACGAACCGTTTATGTCAACTTTTACGTTATGACTTCTCAGGCCAGCAAGTGTTGTTCTGTAGAGGGAGGATCCTGGTATCCAGCTCTTCTGACAACTGTATCAAAAGACCATGGCAAAGGCGATAGAAGACTGCCAATAGATGCGACATCTCTTCGCAACTGCAGAGGGTCAAAAAATGTTTTTTTTTACTTTCAAAAGAAAATGAAAAGTTTACAAATATATTAGGTGGGTAGGTAGAAAATCTGTAGTATTCTAAAATATTCCGATACTATTATATAACAAAATGAAGCCTACTGATGCGTTAATAGTAATTTGCACTGTTTGTACATATTTCCCAAACTTTGCTCCGTAAACACACAAGTTTTGCAAAGCTTGTTTATTTACGCTTGTTGAACACATTCAAAAATAACGATACTAAAAATCAATAGCCTCTAATAGTCCAATGCTCGTTAAATACCTTTCCATAGACTAATTATAATGAGATTTTATCATGTTTTTCTTCAACCATATGTGTATATTTAAATTACAAAACAACATAGTGTGTTTTGACCACGACGAAATTTCTATTAAGTGATAACAAAGAAATATAGCATTAATACGGACCGTTCAGAATATTAGTATGGTAATTAGTAGTACTATTAACTGCAGTATATTGCGAGTATTTATAACTTTTTCACGTTGTTAAAAAATTAATTACACTTTACAATTTTTTGTTTTTTCTACTTTACCAAAGTAGTAGGATATATTTTCGCTATCTACGCTTGCCCCTAGCTACACAAAGTAGCCGGATAAATAAGTTATTACAACTGAATTCGAAGTTTCAACTTCAAAACCCAATAACTTTAAGAAACTTTCCGAAAAGGATTACGGTACTTCATTGATAGCCGTTATATTTCAGACTTATTTAGGGCAATCAATTCGAAAGTTTTATAAACTTATTAAGCTTCGGAGGAAGATAAAAATTTCTCTTGATAAAAATATAGTATTTTTACACGCTTTATATTACCTTCACCTGTATGTTTGTAAGTTTGTAACCAGCTCCTTTGGGCGCGATTTTGACCCACTTTAAATGGCCAGCTTTCGTTCAAACTTTGTAGATTTATCGAGGACCGAAGACAATACACTAATTTGAAAAAAAAAAAAAAAAATTTTTTACTTTTGTCTTTTTTAGTATAAAAAAAAAATAGTTTCAAAAAACTAAATAAACACGCTTATAAACTAAAAATTAGAAAATAATTTTAATGTAACAAAGCGTGGGGTGCTTTATGAAAATATTTCAATAACGTCGCCCCACGCTTTGTTACATTATAACAATTTTCTAATTTTTAGTTTAAAAGCGTGTTTGTTTAGTTTTTTAAAACTATATCTTTTAACAACAAAGAATGTATTAAGTTTCTTTTAGATTCAAAGCTATGATGCTTTCTCTATCTAAGAGATGGCGTGACCATTGCAGGAAGGTTATAAAATTTTTGTGTTTCTATCTTCACATACTTTGTAAGGACCTACGTGATGTAATTATCTTCATTGTAGAAGTTACAAATTGTTTCAGACGATATAAGTCTATTAGTACTACTTGGAAGTGTTAAGAAAAATTTCAGCTGGGTTCAAAGATAATAACTAACATATTATATTATGACAATGGTATTAAACAAACAATAGTACTTTATTTTATTTCTAATATTTGTTTCATACTTAATTAACTGCCTCGTTGGTCTAGTGGTTAGCGTATGCGACTGCTAATGAGAGGTCTCGGGTTCAAATCCCGGGTCGGTCGAGTTTTTGGGTATTTTTTTACGAAATTTCTAATAGCATTCCGGAGTTTGGTTATTAGGCGGTGATTTACGCTCGTGCCTCGGAGAGCGCGTAAAGCCGTCGGTCCCGGTTGTCATGAACATTTATGGCAATCGTTATTGGGATGTCAGTGCCCTCAAATTTACTGACAACTAGTTCAACCTTCGAAATTCAGTTCTCCCTTAGGGTTGCGGAGGTCCGATGCCAGTCGCTCCGTGGAAAAACTGAAATTCAGGTAAAACCGGTTGAACTAGTAGCCGACCCCAAATAAACTTTAGAATAATGGCTAGGAGGATGACCAACAGACGCTTCTCGGCTTAGTTTTGCACTATAGATAGCGTTGTGTGTCAGATAGTCTGAAATATCTATTTTATGAATACTAGCTTTCGCCCGCCGCTGCGCCCGCGTAGACGCGGGCGCAGCGGCGGGCCGCGATAACCGACATAGATGTCGGTTATCGCGCTAAAAAATAGCCTATGTCCTTTCTTAGGCTTTAGACTATTTGGGTGAAAAATTTTATTCAAACCGGTGTAGTGGTTTTTGAGTTTATTGCGAACGCAGACAGACAGGCACACGCGGTGGAGGATTTTACTTTTATCTTGGCTGCGTTGTTGGTCTAGTGGTTAGCGTATGAGGCTGCTGATCAAGAGGTCTCGGGTTCGATTCCCGGGTCAGACCAAATATTTGTGTGATCTACAAATATTTGTTTCGGAGTCTGAGTGTTTTCTATGTATGTATGTATTTACAGAAAAAAAGTATGTTTATTTAAATCACTTGTTTAGTACCCATAATACAAGCTCTGCTTAGTTTGGGACTAGATGACGTTGTGTGTAGGATATTTATTTATTTTTACATTATTTTTTAATATGTAGTGATGTACACATACGTACTTATAGTTTTGATGTTACTCGATGGAGTTCTGAACTGAATCTTCATCAGTGTTAGTCCTACCTTTAAATTCCACTTTAATAACTCTATGTTAATAAAATGTTCAAGACAATCTAAATTGAGGTAGGTTATTTAATGTCTTATCGAAATTGTTTTACTCCTTTATTGGATTTTCAGACAAACTTTAGGCTAGTCGAGCTCTCCTTAAACACTGTTTATTCGCACATCCCCCATTTGTAATTTATTGTTTAGATTTAAATCTTTGTTTAAATACTAGCCCCACTGTTGTTTTTGTATTTTTTTTATATTTAAGTCTACCAAATTGACTCCACACTGCCTGATGGAAAGCATGAATAGAATTCAGGAGTAGGGGTCAACACACGCAAGCAATGCAGCTTGATGACCTACGGCCTACTACTACTAAGACCTACAATAGCGGCCTGGTCAGAGATTTCTGCATCATTCATTCATAATGTTTTTAAGATGACTTAGGTATTATTATAATTAAATTTAAACTACATAAGAATGCATTTACTTATAACAAAAATAACTTGAACCCATAATTCAATCTTTATATTCTCAAACAATTAATTCGAAAGTCCATCTATCTATTACTCTTTCACAGATAATCCGCTGCACTGTTTTCTATGATATTTGACATGGAGAAACTGAAAAATGGAATATAGGCTACTTTCAACACCGAAAACAGTCATACACGCGGGAGGATCAGCGGTCAAAGTCTAATCCTATTATCCAACTAATATTATAAACGCTAAAGTTTGTGAGTGTGGTGACGGATTAAGAATACAGAGTGTCACCACCCTATTCATCTCGCGGGTGTCGTAAGAGGCGACTAAGGGATAAACTACGCAAGACAACATCAATGCAAAGAAAAGGAAAACTTGAAACCAACCCTATACCAACCCGTCTGGCCAGCTTGGTATAGTAGGCCAAAACCTCCTTTCTAAGGAGAGGCCTATGTCCAGCAGTGGACTGGTAAAGGCTGTTGATGATGAAAGTTTGTGAGTATGTATGTGTGTATGTATGTTTGTTGCTCTTTGATTAAACTTTACAGTAGTGTCATATAGCTTATATATCAGAATAACACATTTTACTGCAATAATCGAGATACACGGCGATAGGTGATTATAAAAATACTTAAATCGAGGATGTAAAAATGTATCACTGTTTATCTCCTATCAAAACTTCACAGGTTGCGATGCATAGCACACTTGCATAGCAACTGTAATGATAGTTTGTAAATGGCTAATTTATCCCGATATTACGCGGGTAACACCGCAGGGCGCAGCTAGTCTTTTATAAAAATTAATAGGAACAGTAAAAAAATGTATTGTTTTTTTTTCTTTCAGCCAACCAGTTTCATTACTTTCGACATAAAAGTTTATTGGCATTTGTGTTGACCGTTGTATTTACTTGATGTGGTTTTTATCGCCAATACACCGTAAACTCAGTGGTGCGAAACCGACCTGGGAGAACGGTATCCCAGGTATTGCTAAGGCAAGGAAGATAATAATATAAGATGTCTCATGAGACCTTCTTCCATTTCATTATCTTTATAGTATACTTATCCATACTGTTGAGATGATTATATTAAAATAATATAACGACTTGTTATGGAGACAACTCGAATTTAATCATTTACTTTTACATACAAAAAATGTTTTAAGTGAGTAAGAAACGGTGTTCGTCCTATTGCGTCTGTTGAGAGTGGCGGGGCGAGTCTTCCTTTTTAACACCGTGTCGCACAGTGACACTGATGCGAAGGCACAGTGTTTTGCGGTGTCTTAACACATACTATTATAATAAGTTGGATTCAATTAAA
The DNA here is from genome assembly GCA_932526445.1 of Phragmatobia fuliginosa. Taxonomy (NCBI): domain Eukaryota; kingdom Metazoa; phylum Arthropoda; class Insecta; order Lepidoptera; family Erebidae; genus Phragmatobia; species Phragmatobia fuliginosa. Next base: position 59,137,309 of record OW052057.1, on the reverse strand, counting down.
TATAGCAACGAAGGCATTATGGTCCTTAATTATTCGTCAATAGACTTAATAATTTTATCTAATATACCTTGCCTGGAAGACATTGCTTTTAGCAATAAGGCTGCTCTTTGTACACTCTATATTTGATCATTGTGTTACTTTCTTGTGACTCTATAATTTAGTGTGCAAATAAAGGGTTATCTATATATCTATATTTACGCAGGAGGTATCATTATATTGGAGTGTTATTACAACTACAAAAATCTGTAGTAGGCCGAAACCTCCTTTCTAAGGAGAGGCCTATGTCCAGCAGCGGACTGTTAAAGGCTGTTGATGATGATGATGAATAATCTGTATCAAAAAGCCACTTCACTCAGTCAGGAATCTATTTTTTTCTTTGTAAATGCAAATCAAAGGGCTAGACTAATCTTTAAAAGTCACTGGTAACTGACCTTCAACTCCTGTAGATATTTAGGTTAGGTTAACACATGCAAACCTTTATTTATTGAAATTTATGTATATCAATCTTGTAGTATATGACGTTTATTGCATTATGCATGTATTGTACTTGAGGTCTCGATTTGATTCGATCAAAAAATATTATGTTTTAGAGTTTGATTAAAAAAATATAATTATTCAAATATTATATCAAAATAGCTATAATATAGCTGTCATACTATAAGTTCTGCTTAGTTCGAAGCTAGATGTATAAGATATGAAGCGTCATATACAAGATGTCAAACAAAACAAAACAAACAAAGAAAGTAGCAAAGAGTTAAGCTAACATAATGTTCCTTCCCAGTGTAATTCAAAGTTAACACTTTATTCCCAAAGCGCTTGATAAAAGTAAAGTACAGAACAAGTTATATAATGAAAGAGAAACTGTGTTGAGTGTTGGGATGGAGCTGAATGAGACAAGAGCAACTTCAATTTGTAAACACAAACAACTTTATTATCAACTCGCCGAAGTCCCACTGCTAGCGACTAGCGGTTTAATAAATACCTATGTATAAATGCCTACAATCAATTACCTGTAATTACTTGTCAATTATTTTCTTGTATGGATAAATAGTTGTTTTTCACGGCTCTGCCTACATTGGTATAGATTACTGCGGTAAAAATTAACCTTTATTTTTCTTAATTAAGGAAATCCCATAAAATGCCACGGCATGTCATCATGGAATGCAGCAGTGTGGCCGAGCAACGGGCACAATTTCTCCAGTCACCGGCAACACTTAAGGAGGCGTGCAGTGACCTATCTGGGCTGGCTGGAGTAAACGGGAAATTTCTCACACGCACAATGGTCCAATAGTAGGGACTAAGTGCGGGAACCGCCCAGAACAACAAAAAAAAAGGAAATCCCATCGAATACCATCAGCTAGTGGTTGTGTAGCACTCGAACCGACTAAAAAGCTCACGCCTTCTCTGGTTTCCAGCAGATGCACCCTTAAATCCTTTAATTTAATCCCATTTTAATCATCTTACAGTTTTAAATACTTTAATATTAAGAAATAATAAACCGCAAGAACCTCTTCTGACTATTAATAAGTTTCTACTTACGCTGCTAGTGTACTTAATATTTTATAAAAAAATGACTTGTGATTTTCGTAGTCTTCGTAGTCGAATCGAGTTCGATTTCTCTTTCGGAGATATCATAGTGCACAGAAGAAATAATGCACAATTATTGGGCCGTCGGTCTCACAGTCATCAACGAAATACTACAGCAAGAATGTTGTCATCATTAAAATGGTCTTCTGTGTGAGGGTAGTACTGCCCCGGTCGAGCTGGTCCATTCGTGCTGAAATTAGCGTGGCACTATTACGTCTACAGAATCGCTTATTTATACGCAGTGAGAACGATTCCCATTCCGAAAGTAATTAGTGAGCACTTCATAGTAACATAAACAAATTAAATGAAAATAAATAAATGAGTCATTAATTTTTATTGCTGAGATGCTACTAAAACCTGTGTGGATGTATGGGATACAGCTCTGGGGAAGCGCCAGCAACTCAAATATTTCCATGATACAGAGAACACAAAATATCATTTTGCGCACAATCTCCAATGTTCCTTGGTTCATTACAAACGCTGAAATCCATGCCAATCTACAAATGACCACAGTGAAGGAGGAAATTAGAGCTGCTTCTAAAATATATCAGCACCGGCTTGCCTTGCACCCCAATCAACTGGCAACCCAGCTCAAAACCCAAAAACATCTTGGGCGCCTAAAGAGGCATGATGTACTACAGCTGCATGCGAGGGTATAGGCTCCCTCATACCACGAGTAGTGCCTTTAGTGGAAGGCTCACTCATCACGACAACTATCGCACCACGTATCCGCTTATAGTCCAAGGACTGATTGCAGATTAAAAAAAAAAAAAAAAAAAATTAAAAAAATTAATTTTATTGCAATGGGGTTCGGACTACTGAATTACCAATTAATCCTTTTGAGACATAAAATTATTGTTTTCTGACTATTACTGACATAGAAAGCTTCAGAGAAAGTATTTGTTTCTTTTGACAACAAATATAAAAGATGTTTAAATATTTTTTATACGTTAATATCTATGCAAATAAATAATATTGAAGTGTTTGTATGTAATTTCAAATTAAAAGTTTTTAATAAATGCCCATAGAAGTAATATAATAATAAATAAATATAATATAAAATAATAATAAATTTTCCTTTTGCCTGTGGCATACCAACAGATGCCTGGGAGCGGTGTACGAGTCTCAGATCCGAGTGGCGAAGGACAGTCTGCAAGGGTGTCGAGGAGTTCAAGACTACTGTTTAGCCGTACAGCCGGTTTAGCCGAACTTTAAGAAACCGGTGGTTAGGGTTCCAAAGACAGGAACTTCCACACTGTGTTGTGTCACGGAGGACTGCCTGCTGCATCAGACCCTTGATCCAGCCCTGAAATCATCATATCATCAGCTCGATTTTAATACCTAATTTTATTAAATAATAATAAATGAATAAATATTTCGGACATCTTAAACACAAAATCGTCTAGTCCCAAACTAAGCAGAGCTTGTATTATGGTTTCTAGACAACTGATATAAATGTCAAATAAATGTCAGACATATTATACATAGAAAACACCCAAACTTCGAAACAAATATTTACGGATTACACAAACATTTGGTCCAATCCGGGAATCGAACCTCTTGATCAGAAGTCGCAAACGCCAACCACTAGACCAACGAGGCAGTCAACATATATATATATATTACGTTTCTGGCAATATCACATAAACCTATCCCATGACGACATTACTAGGAGACTAAAGGTAATCGCACACTTATCAGAGCCGAACGCGTCGAACGAGCCGAACGAAACGAATTTTAGAATTCTTTATATGAAATCTCATGAAACCTCACACACTAACCCGAATCATCCGCCTCTTGAAGAACCCCAGAAATCCTAGACGAATTCGGATGACGTCATAAAATTCGAAACGGATTATGCGGTCGCTTCGACGATGCGCTCGCATTCTATCAGTTGCGTATGACAGAGCAACGCACGAGTACTATTTCTTGAAATGATTTCTTCGATGCGGTCGATGCTTTCGGCGCGGTCTATTCTTCTGGCGCGGATAAGTGTGCGAGGCCTTCTTGACTTCGATTCGTTCGACGCGTTCGGCTCCGATAAGTGTGCGTTCACCATAACAGACAGTACAAGAAATACTCGTATCAATAACGGTAATTGAAGCACGTACGGAACCCCATATCTTCGTATTCGGTATCTCAGTATATCCCTTATGGGATATGCCTTCAAAATATTACACACAAAGGATTATTTATGAGGGTAGCCAATAAAAAATCTTAGTAAATGACATACGATAATTTACATGATATGCAACAATTTTATGTAGGAACATGATAAGAAGTTGACACGTTTATTTTTAACTAGCTTTTGCTCATTACTCCGCCCGCATTGATGTTGATTATAACAATAAAAGTAGCATATTGTTGTGTGATAAAGATTATGAGAAACTTTATCCTATATGTAAGATTCTGCCAGTAGATCAGAAGATAGAATATATGTTAGGCATAGAACACTACCATAGCGATAAGTTCAAACAACTTGTGGAAATTAATTATAATACAAGAAGCTGGGCAAACCAAAAGTTACAAACTACTATGGCGAAAAAATGTCATCATACATAGTCCCGCGTATTTTTAATGACATTGATTTGTTGCCTACCTAAGTTGAGTTTACGTCTACTTAAGACTCAATTAAAAGCTCTTTTGTTAGAAAGGATCAAGGCTAGTGATATGTGAAGAGGGCAAAATAAAAACAGGCACTGTTTAACGGTTATAATACATGTAAATATACGTATTTATAAGAGTATGTAAGTGCGCGTCTCGCCAACAAGCTTAACAGCTTGGCGAGTGTGTTAATTTATTGTCTTTGTAAATTTGTTATTTTAAATAAATAAATAAAAAAAAGACTTTTCTCAGGACTTAAACTATCTGGGTACAAAATTTCATTTAAATCGATGCAGTGGTCTTCGAGTTTATCGAGGATTATATATGTAGTGGTTTTAAATAAATAAATGTAATACTTTTGTATGTTGAAATCTTCAAATCGACTTTTAGCTACAATTATTTCTTGAAGGTATTTCTTTTTTGCCCTTGAAGGCCCTTTGAGGGCAGTGTATTGTAGTTCATAATTATCTGTTAACTTTTCTTAGAAATACGAGTCTAAGGCTGCGAGTTTGTTCTACAGATTGTTTAACACTTAAGCTCTCTTTTGTTAGAAATAATTCTCTGAAAGAAATTAGGTCGATAAAATTATTGCCTTCGGAAGATTATTTATTGTGTACAGTATATTATGTAGAACGTAAATAAGCAGATTTAAACATGATTTTAGTTATATTCATCAACAGCCTTCAACAGTCCACCGCTGGACATAGGCCTCTCCTTTGAAAGGAGGTTTTGGCCTACTATACCACGCTGGCGGCAGTGATTTTAGCTGCTTATTTTGTTCCTTTAGTCGCCTGTTACGACACCCATGGAATGAATAGGGATGGTGACACTTTGTATTCTTAATCCGTCACCACACGGACATTAGTTATATTATATTAAGGTTGTATAAAATCATTCAAGTACGTGTCAAGTTATGCATAGAATAGGGTTCCGTAGTCATCCATAACGGCCCTGGATTTAAAATCTTTACTTGTATATAAACTACTAAGTTAATTTTATATGAAGTTTTCAAAGTAAGCGAAATTTACAATTTAACCTCTATAACTTCAGAACTAATAAAGTCAACTAAGCTATTAAAAGTAAGCTTAGTTTTCCTTTAAAGTTCATCACATGAACTACTTTGTCACATTTTATGAGCCAGCCGTTTGGCTTTCAAAGGGGGGACGTATTAGAGATCATTCTTCACTGGGATACCCGAGATAAACGCAGGCGGAGTCGCAGTTAAACGCTAGTTATTTATAAATAATTTCTCATGTGTTAAAGATCGTTATTTTAAAATTCTCATGCGTAACTCTAACTATATTTCTAGTTATTAATAGCGACTTTAACATAATATATTCTGTCAGTCAAAGTTATATCTTTATATATATAATTCTTCTGTGAGTGTGTATGTCACTGAACTTCTCTCAAACGACTAGACCGATTTTGATGAAATTTTTTGTGTGTGTTCAAGGGATCTGGGAATGGTTTAGATTCGCAATTGGACCCGGTAGGTGGCGCTGCGATCAAGTTCTGAAATTTTAAAGTTGGGCGGTACGAAGTTCGCTGGGTCAACTAGTCTTTAAATATATAATTCTTGTGTGAGTGTGTATGTCACTGAACTTCTCTCAAACGACTGGACCGATTTTGATGAAATTTTTGTGTGTGGTCAAGGGGATCTGGGAATGGTTTAGATTCGCAATAGGACCCGGTAGGTGGCGCTGCGATCAAGTTCTTGAATTTTAAAGTTGGGCGGTACGAAGTTCGCTGGGTCAACTAGTAATAAATATAACATCTAAATCTCAATATATAATAAATAAATAAATAATAAATATTTCGGACTGACGTTGCGTGTAAGATACACGCAACGTCATCTGGTCCCAAGCTAAACAAAGCTTGTATTAAGGGTACTAGATAACTGATATAAATACATAAACATACTTTTTTTGTACATATATGCATAGAAAACACCCAGATTACGAAGCTAATATTTCTGGATCACACAAATATTTAGTCCGAACTGGAAAACGAACCCGAGACCTGTTGATCAGTAGCCGTATACGCTAACCACTACACCAACAAGGCAGTCTCATTATATAGAATTTAAATAAACCACCAGCTTAATGTCAAGCCATCTTCTCAAAGTTTCTGAATTATGAGAAAGAAAATTTATCATGAGTAAATTAAATGTTATCAGAATATTTGATATTATATAAAAAAGTTTCCCTAAAAATAGAATCTAAAACATAGCAGTAAACATTAGCTGTGATTCTGTTATAAACATCCTAAAATAAGGATTTGTTGTTGGATTATACACATAAACTTCATTGGTTTATGGGCTAATTTTTTTATTTCTCGAATTCTCGATGTCAAAACGTGTAATTGTGTGTACCATATTAAATGTTAGGTCGTGTAAATATATGTCCACTTAACTAAACTAAATCCTTAATGTTGAAATTCTTTTGATTTTGTTATTTTATCAATCAAAATTAAGTAAAATTATCATATTACAATTTATACAACTCTTATTTTTTGTTTACGTCAGATAGTGACATATTCTAACATCCATTATAAATATTTTCTATAATAAAATTAAATTACAAATACGTTTCTACGAGTCGCAACGGAAGCGAAATAAAAACTTTTCTAATAAACATTAACATAATAAAGAAGTAATTATGCAAGAACTTTTGTAGCAAAAGGTAACATTACATTATTCTCTTTATACAAATGCTGTTTGCGATAAAAATATTTCCGTCCCTATGAGGCACGCAAGCCTCAGTTCTCATAGCTTATATTATAATTTAATTTTAAATATCGCTTACAAATTATGGAATAAAATGTTCATATTTTAACAGGCCTGTATATTGTTTGTAATTGAATTTACTGTGACTTCATTTTAAGATAATTTCTTTCTTACGCGAGGCTTCCTATGTACATACATACATACGTCCAACATTCTTAAAAAAATCACAAAAGAGTTTTCTTTTTCTAAGAAAAACAAACTATTGTCATTTGAGAATGAGTTTTAGAATAATCAATTTCATAATCCTTACATTATCTTCAAATGGCAAAAACCAAGCATCGTCGTAGTAGCATTAATTATTCCCAAGATCATTTCAGATTGGCTACTATTTGAACCAGTTTTGATTAAACGTACAACTACCATCAGACCTCCCAAACTCTTAAAGATGAACTAGTGAATAGTGTGTTTGATGAACAAACGGTGTAAGGTACTCTCCAAGCCTCGAGCGTAAAGTACCACCAAAATTCTAAATTTTAAGAATATTTTGTAAATAAAACCCAACGACACTTTTAGCCCAACAATATCCATATAATATTAGGGACTGTTCTTCTCTACAAGATTTACGTATATAAACATGCAACTGGCTTTATAAATAACGAACAATTTTATCAACAATGACAATTAAATATATGACAATTTCAGAATAGTATTCACTCACCTCAGCAGTATACCTCGACCCTCCTTTCCCGCCTTTTCCATGCTCTGGCGAGTGCCGCAACGCCTTTGTATCTATTTGTACGTTAGTCTGCATTTTGAAAAGTGCTTGTCACTTTACAACACTGCTTAAACCACAACACCGCTAGCACTTAACTAATCTGACGTTGTCTTTTGAAACAATTAAGATTAAGGTTTACTTGTCATCGTTTCATATTAAAAGACATTTCAAATATTTTCACTTTATGCAAATAAATTATAGCACCACACTTTTCAGATTAGAATGATTTAAATTTAGATACTAAAGTACCTAAATTGGTGCCTTGGGGTACTCCAAAAGATATCTCATTGCAATGTATATATATTACATTTTACATAGCAATATATCGCATTATTTTTACGTTTCAGAACAAGTCCGAAGCATAATATATCATTAATTCCTACACAGACCACTCTTCAGTACCCCGAATAATTGTCTTTAGATATTCGTAACCAATAAAACGTTTATATCCTCATAAACGCAGTACTTCGGTAAGATATTATTCATCTCATATTATGGTCCTTAGCATCAAACTTTATGAGATACTACTCCTGCTGCTATACCTGTAACAAACAAAATATATCCATGAATTTAAAGTATTTATTCAAGACTCTATTAAAAGGATCCTATACAAAAGTACATTTGAGAAAAGACATAAAATTTCCAGCGATTGCGATTGGCAGACATTCGAGCTTAACTACAGCTATTGTTAACATTCCGCTCTCTGTTAGCATCAGAACAGTCTTTTAATACGAGAAAGTATATTATAAGTTTATTAGTACACTCTAAGCCATCTTTATCTTGAAAATATTTTCTGCTTTTTAACAAACTACCCGCAATAGGTCTTAGAGCCACGCTGATTTAGGCACAAATGGGACGGCTCGACTGGGCAGTACTACTCTCACACAGAAGACTATCCTAATAATCACAGTACTCTTGCTGTTGTATTTCGTTGATGAGTGTGAAACCGGAAGCCCAATCATTCTGCATCATTCTCCAGTGGCTGGGAGAATGATGAAGAAATATCCGACCAGGCCGATATAGTGTGGGTCACCATGCTGCATTGCTTAACCTTACATTGAGGATGGTTGTGGACCCCTACTCCTGGATTCTACTCCTACTTTCCATCAGGCAGAGTAGAGTCACAACAGTCTTCAACAGCTTTTAACAGTCCACTGCTGGACATAGGCCTCTCCTTATAAAGGAGGCTTTGTTATTCTATATCACGCTGGCCAGACGGGTTGGTTTCAAGATTTCCTTGTCTTTTTAACCGACTTCAAAAAAAAGGAAGAGGTTATCAATTCGTCGGAATTTTTTTTTTTTTTTTTTTTTATGTATGTTCAGCGATAATTTCGTCGTTTATGAACCGATTTCAAAAATTCTTTTTGCATTGGAATGGACGTAGCTTACAGGTGGTCTCATTGTCATCATATCGGGATCTGATCATGGGATCCCAAGGAAATCGAGGGAACTCCTCAAATATCATAGGCACAATGTCGCGATTTGGGTACTCGGAATAGTTTTTCATTGAAGTCGGTTTCTTTTTGTTAAAATTATAATCGATGTTGTCTTGCGTAGTTTGTCCCTTAGTCGCCTTTTACGACATCCGCGGGATGAATAGGAGTGTTGTCACTCTGTATTCTTAATCCGTCACCACACAGACGTTACTTTGGTAGGCTTAAATATAAAAAAATAACATAAAAAATAAATATAAACATTACAAAAGAGAAATTAAATGGTCCATTGTGAACACCTAAACGCAAAAATGTTACCGAAGCAACGTTAAAGTTCACACGAAAGATTAACTTTGTGAAATATGACGGTGAGGTGGTGCGCTGAACATCAATAAATAAACAGTGACGCTTGTTTGTGATGCGACCACAATATCGTTGTAGATCGCGCTGATTCATATTCCAAAAACAAAGTCATTTGTTAAATAAAAATTTAGGAATAAGGTTTTAGGGCTCCGTACTCAAAGGATAGCTCGTCCCCGTAGGTGGAAAATTAAATAACTCTGATTTTGTGGTTCTGAGATAATCGTGGTTCAGTGTTTTGTAAGTTTTTTTTTAAGTTGAGGTAAAATTCAACAACTCATGTTATTTACATTATTAGACATTTAACTTATCATTGACCACAATTATTGATTAATTTACTGAGTTATGTATTTTTCCTTCAAAAAAATAGTGTTAGTCCGAAGATATTCATTATTCTATTTGTCCGACAAAAATGGCTATATTTTTGGAACGGAATACGATACAAAAATACCTGTAAGGCTCAGATATGCGGCATGTTTTAGGTGTTTTGAAAATAGGGAAAAGTCAATTTCGCCAAAACCGGAGTTATTTAATTTTCCAACTACGGGGACGAACTATTTATAAGACTTCGCTGTCTGTCCGTCTGTCTGTCTATCACTAGGCTGTATCTCAACAACCGCGATAGCTAGACAGTTGAAATTATCACAAATTATGTATTTCTGTTGCCGCTATAACAAAAATTACTAAAAAACAAAATTATAATAAATATTTAATGGGGGCTCCCATACAACAAACCTGATTTTTTTGCCCTTTTTTGCTGAATATTAATAATGACAACAGGTAGGCACTTGAAATTGTTTATCTAATCAATGGTACGGAACCATTGGTGCGCAAGTTCGACTAATTTTTTCTAATGTAATACTGTTAATGTGTTTAAAAGTTTATTTTGTAAGTTTCTGTGTTAGCATTATAGCACATTGTTAAACCATTACAAGTCTTGCTTTTCTATTACAAAAAGAGGATATTATTATGCAAATTTATTGTAATGAGACTCGTAAATAATAAAAAGAAATAGATTTATGGTTGTACATCAAACTTTAAAAAGCAACATGCAGTCATTAAACTAACTACAATTAATGTGATGTACAAAAGGAACCCTTTTCGCTTATAGCAATTTCTTCCAAACTTTGTGTAAACTCCTAGCCAAAATGCAAACGTTTATCGTTTTATATTCTATTCTATTTTCTATTTAACTGCCTTATTGGTTTAGTGGTTAACGTATGCGGCTGCTGATCATGAGGTCTCAAGTTCGATTTCCGGGTTGGATCAAATATTTGTGTGACCCACAAAAATTCGTTTCGGAGTTCGGGTGCTAATGATACGTATGTATTTATAAAAAAAAATATGTTTATGTATTTATATCAGTGTATACCCATAGCACAAGCTCTGCTTAGTTTGGGACTAGATAACGTTGTGTGTAAGATGTACGAAAATATTTATTTATTTATTCTATTCTTCTATAAAAGACGTCTAAAGAAAAAATTAAAATCCAACGGTAGACCTCATATAAAGAATGCGTGTATTTTAAGAAAGGTATTCGGAAAGGGATGGCTTACTTACTTCCATTAACGCTTAATATCTTTGGTGCTCTCTTAATCGACCTTTTTCCAGATCACTAACCTATTCAATAGCGTTCATTCATTGATCTCTTTATTATTTCTCAAAGGAATTTTATCCCTCCTCATCTTCCTAGCCTTATTCCCAATTATTTGAGATCGGCAACTAGTTCAACCGGTTTTACCTGAATATCAGTTTTTCCACGGAGAGACTGGCATCGGACCTCCGCAACCCTAAGGGAGAACTGAAATTCAAAGGTTGAACTAGTTGTCAGTAAATTTGACGGCACTGACTTCCCAATAACGATTGCAATAGATGTACATGACAACCGGGACCGATGGCTTTACGTGCTCTCCGAGGCACGGGCGTGAATCACCGCCAAACTTCCTAACTCCGGGCTGCTATTAGGAATTTCCTGAGTAAAACCCTAAAACACTTTTTTTGGCCCAACCCGGGATTTGAACCCGAGACCTCTTGATTAGCAGTCGCATACGCTATCCACTAGAAGAACGAGGCAGTTCAGGAATTATATCCCTCCTATAATATTATAAATGCGAAAATAACTCTGTCTGTCCGTTACGTTTTCACGCCTAAGCCGCTGTACTGATTTGAATAAAATTTGATACATAAATAGTCTAGAGATTAAGAAAGGACATAGATTACTTATTACTGCGATAACCGACATACACGGGTGGAGCCGCGGGCGAAAGTTAGTGTTGTATAGTTAGTGGTCTTGCGTCCTACCTGTCATGACATACGGAGCCGAGACATGGACACTTACGGTGCGGTTGGTCCACAAGCTCAAAGTTGCTCAGCGAGCTATGGAAAGGGCTAAGCTCGGCGTTTCTCTGAGGGATCGTATCAGGAATGAGGTAATCCGTCAGAGAACTAAAGTCATAGACATAGCCCACCGGATTAGCAAGTTGAAGTGGCAGTGGGCTGGCCCTATTAGCCGCTGAATTGATGACAGTTGGGGTAAAAGAGTTCTGGAGTGGAGACCGCGTCTCGGTAAACGTAGTGTAGGACGCCCACAGGCCAGGTGGAGTGACGATTTGCGCGGGATGGCTGGCAGGAGCTGGATGCGAGAAGCCCAAAATCGATCAAAGTGGTGTGCAATGGGAGAGGCCTATGTGTGTCAGATGGGCTGATGATGATGATGATGATGTATCTGTTATAACTTTCACGTGCATCTGTTATAATTATTTGTTTGATTTTAAAGAAATTATTTATTTTTTATAATTATTTATTTTTTATTTATACATATTATTAGAAATTATTTATTTTTTATTTATACATATTAATTATACAATTTCCATATATATAACCTCTTTTTCTCACTTTATTTTCTAAAACCTTGATGGTCTTGTGAAACATTAATGTGTACAAAAAAACTAAGAACAAAATTTTGGGCATCACACGAAGTGATGTTCCAAGTGGGATTTCAATCACTGTAGTCTTCAGCTGGTAATATTTATAATTTGCAATATCTAAGTCACTATTTTTTAAGGTTCCGTAGCCAAATGGCAAAAAACGGAACCTTTATAGATTCGTCAAGTCTGTCTGTCTGTCTGTCCGTCCGTATGTCACAGCCAATTATTTCCGAAACTATAAGAGCTATACTGTTGAAATTTGGTCAGTCGATGTATTCTGTGAACCGCATTAAGATTTTTACATAAAAATCTAAAAAAACAACACATTTTGGGGGTGCCCATACTTGGAACTGAAACACAATTTTTTTTTTTATCGTACCTATACGTTTGGGGTATCTATGCATAGGTCTTCAAAAATAATGTTTAGGTTTCTAATATATTTTTTTTCTAAACTGAATAGTTTGCGCGGGAGACACAAAAATGTGTCCCCCCCCCCCCCTCTAACTTCTAAAATAAGAGAGTGATAAAACTAAAAAAAATATATGTTGTACATTACCATGTAAACTACCAACGAAAATTGGTTTGAACGAGATCTAGTGAGTAGTTTTTTTTTAATACGTCATAAATCGTAACACGCAATATACCTTTCATCCAATCAATACACTAGTATAAAAACATCCATGAAAGTTACAACGAACTACAAGAACTTTTATATGATGTAACTTGCTGGTACGGAACCCTTCATGGGCGAGTCCGACTCGCACTTGGCCGCTTTTTTAATTTTAGAGTGTTCTCTAGTAAATCATTAGCGCATTAAAATATTTTTTATGATTCCCCCCTTGTACTTTCGGTCGCCGCGCTCAAAGCCCGCGATAATACCTATACAATAGCTTAAAATCTGTCCAGTATAATAATTTTATCAAAATTTTGCCGTCCGAGTTTCCCTAAAAGAAATCTAAACGATACATAAGCTTCACAAAGGTAACAGGCTTCTTTATTAACGAAAGAATATTAAAAGACACATCTTAAAATACATTAAATTTGTGTTATAAGATAATTTTGCGGTATTTTACGAGTTCAGTTAAAACGAGTCGACAGGCCGTGTAATGAAATGTTGGATGACATAAAACTCGTACGTACATGTTCATTGCAGAGTAACTTAAGATAAGTTATAGCTTTTCAAATATGACCATAAATTTATGACGAGGGTATTTAATATATTTATTTTTTAATGTATTAGATTCACGCTGACTTTAGCACGAAAGGGCCGGGCCGATCGGAGCAGTACTACCCTTTTTAGGGTTCCGTAGCCAATGGCAAAAAACGGAACCCTTATAGATTCGGCATGTCCGTCCGTCCGTCCGTCCTCGACTCCAAACGGTAAGTGCTATAAATATGAAACTTTGCATGAATACGTGTTGTAACTACGTCGACAAAGTGCTACAATAAAATTATATAAAAAAAAAATATTTGGGGTACCTTCCCTACACGTAAAGTGGGGATGTTTTTTTCTTCTCGCAGCCACCCATTTGTGTGAGGTATCATTAAATAAGTCTTATAAAAACAATAAAGAGTTTCTAAGACGATTTTTTGATTTCGATATCCGTTTACGAGAAATTCCACTTTAAAGGGCACTTTTTTGTAAAAACAGGGCGTCCTCCCTGATAAAAGCGAAACGGCTGGCTCAAAAAATCTGGGAAAATTCGTGATCGTGGTCCTTACAATGAACGTTAAAGAAAAACTATAATGGATTAGATGACTTTGTTAGTTCAGAAGTTATAGATGCTTAACTTATAAAATGCGCTTACTTGGTAAACGTCATACAAAATTAACGCATTAACAAAGATAACAATTATCTATTCGATACGATTTTAAATCGACGTACCATTATGGGTGACTGAGGAACCCTTTCCTGTGCGTGGCCTGACATGCACTGGACCGATTTTTTAGGAATTATTCTAGGATTTCGTTATGAAGGAGATCTTGTACCTTATACTTCACTACTATTAGAAGCGGCAGTACGAGCTACTTATCCAATCCCGGACTTTAGGAACTGAAATAATTAAAATTAGTATTCAGACTTTAAATAGCATATTAAATGAGTTTTATTAAAATGCGTCTAATTTAATGGCTTAAACGGTCTTAAAAGCAGTTAAAAATTCAGGAAGACTACTTAAATTTACATTTAAATTACTGAGACTAAAGGAATTCGTATTTTAAGTGTTCCATGAAACTGTGCTGCGGTTAAAATTGTTTGACTAACAAAGGATGGCAAAGAAAGATTATAATATATTATTAAGTTTCCTAACTGCGTAGTTGGTCTAGTGATTAGCGTATGCGACTGCTAATCAAGAGGTCTCGGGTTCAAATCCCGGGTCGGGCCATAAAGTGTTTTTGGGTTGTTCTTAGGGAATTCCTAATAGCAGCCCGGAGTTTGGAAGTTTGGCGGCGATTCACGCCCGTGCCTCGGAGAGCACGTAAAGCACATTGGGAAGTCAGTGCCCTCAAATATACTGACAACTAGTTCAATCTTCGAATTTCAGTTTTTCCTTAGGGTTGCGGAGGTCCGATGCCAGTTGCTCCGTGGAAAAACTGAAATTCAGGTAAAACCGGTTAAACCAGTCTGCGACCCCAAATAAACTTGGGAATAAAAGGCTCTGAAGATGAAGATGATTAAGTTTCCTAATCCTTAATAATGATATAAATAGGGTAGTAATTCTGTTGGTCGTGTTTTCATATCCAAACTACTGAAACGATTGACAATGAAATTTGGTTTGCAGATAGTCTATAGCGTCAGAGAGGACATACGCTACTTTTTACCGTGATAACTGATATAGACTCGAGTGGAGCCGCGGGTGAAAGCTAGTATAATCATCATCATCAGCCTACCGCAGTCGCCTCTCCAATTGCACGCCACTTAGTCCGATTCTCGGCTACGTGCATCCAGCTCTTGCCAGCCGTCTTGATCGTCCTCAAATCATCACTCAACCTGGCCTGTGGACGTCCTACACTACGTTTGCCGAGACGCGGTCTCCGCTAAAGAACACGTTTAACCCAACGGTTGTCGGTCCTGTGGCTAATATAGACAGCCCTTTGCCACTTCATAAATACTGTAATATAGTATTAGACTTAGTTTCATAGGTTAAATTAATATGAATAAGATAATTTAATACATAAACATCTTGTTATAATTTATCTTTATTATATTCGTCATCATCATCATCAACAAACCACAATTCTACTTCTGGGTCTCATATATAGTCGTATTTACTGTATGAATGATTATGTATAATGCAAGAAGTTTGATAGCTACATAGCATGGGTTCTGATTGAGTTGAAGTCTGATCCAAAAAGAACCATTAATCAGAACCTTTGCTTTACATATTTAAGCCTGCTAAAACTAAACTGCCTGATGAAAATCATGAAAAGCAACCAGGCGTAGTAGTCACCATCTTCTTTTACAATGCAGAAAACGCTAAAAAATATGGAGATATAGAGGAACGGGTATTGTTCCCTTCAACACAAAGGAAGGATCCTCAGACCAGGGAGGTAATCGTGCCCGGCGGGCCACGGCACAACAGTTGATGTTGGAATGTTTTATATTATATTGTAATGGGCGCGAGAATTTCTCTATCGCGATTCAGGATTAGTAGTCACTCTGTATAGTTCATTCCGTGTTTCTTCGTGGTTCAGTGTTTCTTCCGTAGATGGCGCTTTTGTATTCTCTTGTACTGTATCTGGTAGTCGCCACAGAGACATCGTTAGTATAACAAAGCATTGTCTGCCCACAATTACAATTCTACAAAAGACTTTTCCTTTGTAAAGCTTCATTAGCTTAATTAGGAGTGACCGTACGATCGCTCAGAGGTCAGAATCAACCACAATTTATTGAATTAAGTCTGAAGCTTGTCAGCGACAAATAAAATATGTTTCCGATATCATAAATATGATGTGCATTTTTTTTATTGTTATAATGGAATAGGCGTTTGTCTTCCATCTCACCTGATGGAAAGTGTAGATGAAGATGAAGATGGTACACGCCCATCCAAAAGAAACCTGTTCACTCTACTCTTAAAGGTAGACCCAAGCAGGTCGTTTCAAATTTTGGCGACTCTCACCAAAAACGAGCTGTCAAACCGTTTCGTTCGACTTTGGGTTTGGCAACAACGTATGGATGAAACTTTTGCTTGCACCTAGTAGTCCGATTAAGAAATGGAGATGGCTCGATCAGTTCGAAAAGAGCTTTCGAGCACTCTCCAAAGTGTATACAGATGATATTTGGCTGCACCGTCCAAGAGGTGACTGCAGTACTCCGTATATACAAGAATTAAATCCTGGTTTAAATATATAAGGTTAAAGCATACTTACATAGCTAGCATAGGCCTACATAAAATACTAACCGAGCAAAGCTCGGTCAGCCAAGTATTAAAATACGATTTGAATATTTCAAGTTTACGATCTTTTGTTTATAAAATTTCCTACTTTTCATATAAAATTCTCTTTCTACATGTATGTAGATGACACATGAAATTTAAAAACATAATGTTATTAACTTCTCGGAATAAAAGTCACAAAAAAGTCATAAAATGAACATAAACCTTTTAGGATCACTCGGTTACTTTAAATCAAGTTTCCAGTCAAAAAATAAAACGTGTGTCGCCCAAATCTCAGCGGATCGTAAACAACGTAAGGCCTATCCCACAGCTTTACATTAATATTCTGTTTCCGCGTCGTCTATAAAACCTAACTCAGCGAATCCCCCGGGATTCACAACCCTACGTCATCGGCCGGGAAAGCTCAGTACGTCTCGCTCACTTACTTTGAAGATAAGCTTTTGTAACCACATAAGATACAACATAATGACTTTGGGATTGCCACCAAAAGTGTGGGTTGGCTCTTCAATATCTAAACTGATTATCGGAGACCTTAATAGTGTTGTTTTCTATATATTCAAATAATTAGAGTTGTAAAGATTCGGCGAAAAAGAATAGGATTAAAAACGGTTCTCCCGGCATGAACCAAGAAAAATCGCAGAAATATCTCATTAAGCTGCCTTGGTGTGCGTCATCATTGCTATTGTATGCACTCTCAATAATGAGAGTAACAACTTGCGGTTTAGAAACTTATTAAACAGTCTCATAAGTGGTCGTATAAGCGTCGCTGTTGCTAAGCAGGCAACATAAATACAGCCTCATTTGAGACGAGTGCTCATCAAACCGCTGTCAGCACACTTAAAATTAAGACACAAGAACAAAAATCTCGACACTTTAAAAAATACAAACGCCCATCTTTTATAACAATTTTGTTTGGTAAAATTATTTTTAAACATTTACATTTATAAATAGGTATTTTACTATTTTAAATACCAACTATTAACCAATTACCCAGTAATGACTAATGATGACTTGACCGTTGTTTAGTGATTTAAGTTTGGTGGTCAAGTCGTCACGACGCGTCGCTCTCTAGTGCGTTGAGTGTTATGGGTTCAAGCTCCACATGCGACAACGTTTTGTGTGATCCACAAATTATTGTATGTACTTTTTTTGAATATTTGTAAATAATATGTATGTACGTACAAAAAAAAAATTATGTATTTGTAATTGTATAAGTTGTCCAGTACTCATAATACAAACTCTGCTTAGTTTGGAACTAGATGTAAGATCTCCGAAATATTTTTTATTACTATTTATTTATTACGTTAATGTCATGACATTACGTTTTATGAACACAGAGTGAAACCTTGTCACAAAACTTATTTCCGTCTGGCCAGGGAGGTATAATAGTCCAGAACCTTCTTTTTAAGCAGTGTAGAACTCTAGAGGCCCCGTAGTTGACTATAAAAGACTGTTGATTAAGTATTTACATATAAAAATTAACAAATTCTTTACATAATTTCTGTTGCGTGAGTAGTTGCGTGTTGTATATCTATGTTTATAATCAATAATGTTTATTACTCATCTAAATGAAAATGTTTGTAACAAGCTACTAATATTTGTAGCCAAGGTCACAGAGTAATGTAAATTCTAAATATTCATCGCCATCCTTACTAATATTATTAACGCGAAACTTTGTGAGTATGTATGTATGTTTGTTGCTCTTTCACGCAAAAACCACTAAACGGATTTGGATGAAACTTTAGGCTACTTTTTACAGCAATAATCGAGATACACGTGGGTGGAACCACAGGCGAAAGCTTGTTGTTAATAAATGTATCTAACCTACCTTTCTTCCGTGTGGTGACGGATTAAGAATACAGAGTGTCACCAGCCCTATTCATCCCGCCGGTGTCGTAATAGGCGAGTAAGGGATAAACTACACAAGACATCATCAATGCAAAGAGAAGGAAAACTTGAAACAAACCCTATACCAACCCGTCTGGTATAGTATAGTAGCGTGGTATAGTAGGCCAAAACCTACCTACCTACCAAAATTAGAGTCCCATGTCCAGCAGTGGACTGTTAAAAGCTGTTGATGAACCTACCTTCAGTACCAAAATAAAAAGGTTCTTACTAGCAGCCTCCTAACGTAGGTAGTCTAAATTTTAAAAGACATCTAAGCACTTATATCTTCCTATACGTTCAGCGTCACCTAACTTACTCTAAGTGACCCTTTCATTTTCTGGGACGTTGGTGAAAAACAATGAATTAATTATTTTTGCTCTGATCGTTGCCTGTGTTCTTGTTTTATTCTTTTTTTTTTATGATATCTCTCGTGTCATGTAAGATTCAATTGTTGTGATTCAATGTTTTATGGAAAAATAATTTAATGAATTTTACATGTTTAGATGATTTCTTCTAATATCAAAATATTATCGTAACATCTTTATTTTGACTACTTATGTATAGTGAAACTAAGGCCCTGAGGTCGTCAATGTTCGAACATAACGTTAATTAGTGTAGTATCGAGATATATTCAATAATAAGAGAGCATTATTTTAGCAATGGATGATAAAAATGTCGGAACAAACACACATAAGAAGATAAATCTAATGAAAACATGTCTTGGATTTATTTCATCAAAATTGCAAATATAACAAATATTGCAAGATATAATATTTTTTGTAAATAGCTAGCTTTTGTAGTTTTAGGGCACGTTGTTATTGTGTTGGTAAGGCCCGTTATGGAGAATTGGCTCGAGAGGAATCGCGTGACCCTTTCTTATCGATTGCCACAGGAGATCAGCTGTGTCTGATCCCTAAAGAACCAACGCTTGAATGTGACCACTGTGATGGACGATCTGCGTCACTGCGCTCGACACGCTGGCAGAATACCCGGAATAAAAGGAGCAGAGGCGTGACCTTGTGGAGGCCATCGAAGTGATGATCTGGCTCAGTAACATGATTGCGGCCATGTTACGAGACGAGAGTGCGTGGAACTCTGTTGTCTCCTCCTGCGAGCAAGTTATGCGGGCGGAGCGGGATCGAGAGAGGCTAAGAACTATCCCGGTCCACCAGGCCCGTCATCTGCAAGCAGCAGATGGCCCGAGGTACGTCGGTGTTCAAGGTTTTTCCTTCCCAAGGTATACCAGGTAAATACTGTCAATTAGGCAATACAAATACTACAATTTCATATACTTCTAAAGATTGTATAAACTTTAAAATTAACCACTTATGGCAAGATAAGTCGAGACCCGAGTACTCCATGTCCCCACATTAAAATATCTACATATCCAAGAATATTATTATTACTTCACGTCCCCAAAACTCTCAAAAGCTTATTTGTAAAATTGTTTAAGAAAAACTCCTTGGTGAAATCGTTTCAAGGTCTCATAAAAATGGCTCATTTTTCTACAAAAACATATGTGTATACATACGACTATGTTTAAAGTACCACGCCTCGCGCGCCCCAATAAAAGTATCCTCCAGAAAATTGTGTAAGGGAGAATTGTATTGCAGTACCAGATATGAATAATATATTTTTATTTATATTTAGAATAAGAGAAGAGGAAAGACAGGCTACTTTTCACCACGTTAACCGACATACACACGGGCGGAGCCCTGGGCCAATGCTAGTATAAAAGTAAATACCATTTTAATTTGTATTAAAAATAGTAAAATAAATTGACTCCATTATTAACAATATAAGTATATGAATTGATAATAATAATAGAAGTACCTATTGCATAAAGTCGGCTTCCGTCACCATTTGCCCATTTGCTTTATTACGTTACTTTTGATAATATATAACAACAACAATAGATAATTATCTTTATATATATAATTCTTGTGTGAGTGTGTATATCACTGAACTTCTCTCAAACGACTGGACCGATTTTGATGTAATTTTTTGTGTGTGTTCAAGGGGATCTGGGAATGGTTTAGATTCGCAATTGGACCCGGTAGGTGGCGCTGCGATCAAGTTCTGGAATTTTAAAGTTGGGCGGTACGAAGTTCGCTGGGTCAACTAGTGTTCATATATATTTAAATAATTATACGTTTTATAGAATCCTAGGCTCTTAGAACCTTGTAATTTTATCCCTCATTCACTTACCGATCATCAAAACGCTAGTAAACATACAAGCTTCAAATTTGAAATACAAATTGTGTTTTATTGTATAAGCCAAGGAAAAATTTAAATAGTTTCAGTTTTAGCGGAATGGAGTGGATATAATCGAACAGACTTTATAGTACACCAGTTGTTATAGTAAATTATAAAAGTTTTAATGTATTAATTGTAAATTAGTTTGTGTTTTCATGTGATTACTTAGGATTTCTTTATTGATCGCAAGGGTATTTTTATTTAATATAAATTATTATATTTGAATAATATAGAAATTCTTCTGAAATTATAAAATAATTAACCTATATAGTACACTAATTTAAAGGATATGTGATAGATTTATTTTAAGCAATTTTAGTCCCTATTTTGCACTCCTCAAATATTTCAAGAAATGTAACCTGATAGATTTCTAACTGTTCCATTTATTTATTCGTCTTATGATCTACATTGACGATACCACTTCAAAAATAACTTTCTTAGACATAAGAAATAACCATGAATTTATTTTTAAAATAATATAAAGCCATCTATTTAATGTTCAATGACGTCACTTTGTCCTCCATAAAGTAGGTTAATATCAGCCATTGGCGTCGCGTTACCTCAAGCACGTGATACCTGTTGTTGTTTGTATCGGATACCCTACCCTCCCCCCCCCCGCTAACCCCCTGCTTACCCCGCTGTCGGTGAACTCTCACGTGGCACTTTTGAGTGCGACTCTTCACATATGCGCGTACTGTTTTATATATTCAAGGACAATTTTTTTTTATATAGGGTAAACTATACTATTGTTGGCATCTCATCAGTCATTGGCACTTTGCATTTTAAATACAAATATTAAGAATTGCTCTAACAAAAAATACATGGAAATCTATTTTTCAAATTCTACCATGTCGACATTATGGGAGTTCAACTGAATCTTTTTAAAATGTATCCTGGCATTACGTAAAAAGAAATCATAACGCGGGCTACTCGCACCGGTGATTATCACCGCCGCTGATCCAAGAAGGCATAAGGTAAGATTATATTATTATTATATTATCTTTTATTTCGAGTTTATCATGACTTTTATGTTGTGAATAGTGTTAATCTGTTTTGTTTTGAGTTAAATTATCGTTTTGAGTGTATTTTTTCACATTATATCCATTATAAGCCAATGACTGATTGCTATCTGATAATAACTGTACTTTTGATGCCAATTATTGTACTTTTCGGAACATTTTTAAATTTCATTAATTTTTATTTATTAAACTGTGTTTATCTAAATGAATGTGTTTTTATTTCTAAATTAATAAATTATTAAAACGTTTTATGAAGATTAAATTAGAATCTGACATCTAGTTTAATTTTTAAAAACAAATCTAGGCTAAATAGCCTTAAGGTGCCAATCATTATACAGTTTACCCTATATCTAAGCCTACAAAAGTAACTACTCTGCCTGATGGAAAGCATGAGTAGAATCCAGGAGTAGGGGTTACTTTTTACACACTTTATATTAGCTTCACCTGTATATTTGTTTGTAACCGACTCTTGGGTGCGATTTTGACCCACTTTAAATAGCCAGTTTACGTTCAAACTTTGTAGATTTATCGAGGACCGATGACAATACACTGATTTGAAAAAAAAAATAAAGAAATGTTTAAACAAATAAGTCGTTTTTAAAAAACTAAACAAACACGCCTTTAAACTAAAAAGAAGAAAATAATTTTAATGTAACAAAACGTGGGGCGACGTTATTGTTTTTTTTTTAAGAAAGAACCTCACGCTTTGTTTGTAGTTTTTTTTAAACTATTGTTTTTAAGACTAGCTTCGCTCCGCGGTGTTACTCATTTCCGCGGATTTACAACAATAACCGTGGATACCAAAGTTTGGCAAAAAAAAAAAACCCCCACATGTCCATCTCAGCTCGTGGTTAGCGTATGCGGCTGCTGATCAATAGGTCTGGGGTTCGATTCCCGGATCGGACTAAATATTTGTGTGATCCACAAATATTTGTTTCGTTGTCTGGGTGTTTTCTATGTTTAATATGTATGTATTCACAAAAAAAAAATATGTCTATGTATTTATATCAGTTGTTTAGTACCCATAATAAAAGCTTGTGTGTAATTGTCCGAAATATTTATTTATTAATTATATAATTAAATGCAATCGACTGAAATGAAATTTAATACTCAGATAGTCCAGAGCATAAGAAAAGACATAGACAACTTTTTACCGCGAAAACCGACAAACACGCTATTCACAAAGTGACAACCCTAGTGTCACTGACACACACACAGCTGAGAGGTCACAAGTTAAGTGCTGGTTCACACTTAGATGAACTTTGCGGAAATGAGCTTCTGGGTGTGTGAACACACTGCAGTAATGGCGCGGGATGTTAGAGTTTTACACACTTCTTGTCTAATGTTAGCACGTCGTTAACTTGCCATTGAGCAATATCTATAAATAAAAGTATTAAAACTTCTGTTTTAATCTTATTATGTTATATACTTATTGAATTTGGTACCAAACTTTTTAACAAACACAGTAAAAAGACACGTACAAGCAATATCAGTACTATGGAGAAACGGGTGACGTATATTCCTCCAACACAAGGGAGGATCCTCCAACCAGGCGAGGTGATCGTGCCTGGCGGGCTACTGCCCAACAGTTGATGCTGGGATGTTGTATATATGCTAATCGGCGCGAGAATGTCACTTTCGCGATTCAGGATTATAATAATAATAATAAAGTTTATTTACTCAACATTGTCACATTAAACACAGATGAGCTACATCATTTCACGTAAATGTATTTACAATATCTTCAATCAACCGATGCTTAAAAAAGGACAGCCTGTGCTTTAAGCATCAGTAACCTTCATGTGACATAGGATATTTGCACTTCAGTTAGCTCTGTTACATCAAGTAATAAAAGGTACTGGTAAAACATAAACAACTCATTCTTGGTCACGATATCTCATACAATCACAATCTATTTTGCCATTACGTTTGTGTGTGTGTGTGTGTGTGTGTGTGTGTGTGTGTGTGTGTGTGTGTGCGTGCGTGTGTGTATGTGTGCTAGCGTGTATATGTAAGTGTTTGTATGGGTGTGGTAACATCTCGTCCAAGCCACCATCATAAAATCATAAATGGGTTTTGATTAGATTAGTATAGTAGTAGTATATACTCCGTATAGATCTTTGTGTTTTCTTGGTTGTTCAATCTTCGGTAGATGGCACTATTGTATGTGGAAGTCGCCACAAAGTAAAATTTATGACGAATCAAATCATTTAAAAACTAAAAAACGATTTTTATTTATTCATACAATATTGTGGAGTAATGTTGATCGCACACTTATCCGCGCCGAATGCGCCGAACGAACCGAAATCAAGGAGGCCTCGCACACTTATCCGCAGCGGAAGAATCGACCGCGCCGAAAGCATCGACCGCGTCGAAGAAATCATTTCAAGAAATGGTACTCGTGCGTTGCTCTGTCATACTCAACTGATAGAATGCGGGCGCGAATTTTATGACGTCATCCTAATTCGTCTAGGATTTCTGGGATTCTTCCAGATGCGGACGATTCGACGCGGGTAAGTGTGCGAGGTTTCATGAGATTTCATTTAAAAAAATCTAAAATTAGTTTTGTTCGGCTCGTTCGACGCGTTCGCCTCTGATAAGTGTGTGATTACCTTTAAAATCTACTTTCGACATCTGAATATCAATAAAAAACAACAGTGAATATACAAATCTTATAGATTTGCTGCGACAGCTGCGATGTTGAACGCTTCTGAATAAGCTGTATTGTCACGTCAGCCTATGTTTTTCGTTTTCTATCCTATTCTATGGCTAGTGGGGCAGGTCTCTTGTAGAACTATACACAATTAGGGTATGCCGTCGTGTTGATCGTATTTGTCCCGCGTGACGCGTCATATTCGTCGATCACCCTGATAATCTCGTGATTCATATACCCGACTGCTTAGCCATAGTACGTGGATTCGATATCCAATCGTTGTGTATTGAACACGATCTTTTGTTGTATATTTAAAAACATATAAGTATCCTTATCAGCAGTCTGTCTGTATAATATATTAGATACTGCAAAATTAGAGTCACAGTAATTCTGTTGCTGTTTGACTTTGATCCAACTTTCTTAATGAATTAATGATATTTTAATCCTTCGCTTCAATGTTTATAAATAATTATGTAATGATGCCATACTTCTTTAGATATTTTATTCACTTGACAAAAAAGTAGGGATGTTGGAGGAAGAAAATTTACAAGTCCCTCTCGTATACGTTAACTGCTCAAGACACGCGCCCATAAGATATTTTCAATACATTTTTGTTCAATTCACATCTATTACAGAAGCACTTGCCAAGGATTAAGAACAAGAATTCATTCAGTTCGGTAAATGTGTGTATGTGTGCGATTGGTGAGTGAGGTAAGGCGAGCCTCTGTATAAGACAGGCGGTGAAACGTGAGCAGTGAGGCAAACACCTGTTGCCGGATAACATTATCCAATTATGTACCATTATTTCTCTCAAACAAGGTTGCTTTTCGTATATCTGTCATATATCGTGAAGCTGTCTTTTAGCTACTGAATTTTATCCTTGATTTTCGATACAAGTTATACATATTCACGTAAAGGATGACATAAATTGAATTGCAAACATTCCTTAACAGAGTACTAGAAGTTTATGTAAGCATTATTTAGTCATTAACTAGTTGCGAAATACGTACTTACCTTACTAACCAGTAATCGTAAATTTTGCGGAACATGATTACATTTTCGATTTTGCTATCTAATGCGTTATATCACGGCAAATATAATCATCATGATCATATACAAAACGCAATAGTACGTGTAACAAGATAAAAAAGTTTACGATATTGAGTTGGTATAGGTAGATATTGTCAAGGACTATACATCGAAATGAAATTTACATAATCAAGTTTGTGAAGAGTTCGTATAGTTTGGTTGTTTTTTTCTGTCAAGTAACTACTTGACAGAAAAAACCAACCAAACATTAAATAAAAGAAATTGAAAGGCACCTCTTTGCTCAGAAAATTTTTCGGTGTGTTGTTTATTGTGCTCGAAGCGAAACGAAATAATCAATACTAAATTATTATATAAAGAGGTATGTTTGTGAGTTTGTGACGTCGTAAGGGGTAACATCTGGATCTATTGATTCGATTTTGAAAATCATTTTACTTAGAGAAGGCTACGGCTTTTGTGACTGACTATATAGGCTTATTAATCTGAAAAATTTTTTTTTTTCCGGACATCTTACACACAACATCATTTAGTCCCAAACTAAGCAGTTTGTAATAAGGGTACTAAACAACTGATATAAATACATAAACATACTAATTTTTTTTAAACACATATTATACATAAAAACACCCAGACTCCGAAACAAATATTTGTGGATTGAGATTAGCCGGTACAAACAGAAATACAGACAAAAACTTAAAAATAAATTATAAAATAAATAAACTTTTATATAAATTTAATGAATAGTTTTTAATAAAAAAATACTGAACGATACTTTAATTTTATAATACATTTGTATACATTGTCAGAAGGTCAAATATGAATTGATTGATTGATTTCTCAGAACCGTTATTGTCGAGAAGTTTAATGGCCGTTTATTATTCTTTAGACTGCACGGTTGGCCTAGTGGATTAAGCGGTCGCCATGCCGCTTCCTACTGCGCCAAGTGTCGTGGGTTCAAATCCCACGTAGGACAACACTTTGTGTGATTCACAATTTGTTGTTCTGAGTCTGGGTGTTCTTTGTGTCCGTTTCATGTATGTTTGTAAAGTCCCTCGCGACACAGGAATTTATATTCCTAATGAGTTGTCTTTAGAAAAAAAAAAAAAAAAAAATCTAGAACATACTTGTGCCTGTCCACAGTTCAGTTTGACCTGAAGCAACGAATATCAAAGTGATAATAATTGACTAAACCAGCGATCTCAGCCTACAATAGGGATGATTATTCTGCGTTATTCGGATGTTATTGGAGTGTTTTTAATATAGTCGAATTTTTAATTAGACGAAGCTACCTGACAGTAGCTAATGTCACTTAGTAAAATAATGCTGCCATATTTAAAGTAATAGTGATGCGTTCAGTTCTCATTCAATCAGATGAATGAACAATGAGTGTGAATAGTTAATCATTTCAAACTATAAAAGAATATTATATCTATTTAAGAATGAAATTGTATAAGAGTGCTCTGATATAAGATACTAGTAGTATGTAACAACAATCAGTTTTTTGACGGCTCAACGCCGCGCATTATGTTTTTTGACCCAAAAAACAACCATCCTCTTATTATATTTTTATTAAATAGATAAATTATTTAAAAAGAAAGACGAGAATTCCTGATGTCCAAATGTGCTACGATCAAAATATTTTTTCTTTGTAAATATTTAAAAAAAATTTTTTTATTAAAATCTTAGATCCCATATGAGTTTCTGTAAATCTACTAATGTCCTTCTTTGCGGCTTTAAGATACA
Organism: Phragmatobia fuliginosa; assembly: GCA_932526445.1. Taxonomy (NCBI): domain Eukaryota; kingdom Metazoa; phylum Arthropoda; class Insecta; order Lepidoptera; family Erebidae; genus Phragmatobia; species Phragmatobia fuliginosa. The sequence continues at coordinate 59,109,899 of OW052057.1, read as the reverse complement.
CAAATAACACAAAAATATAAACCATAACATGAAAAATACCGGAGAGAAATACAAACAATGTTATTTCAGGATATAATTTTTTACAGCTATATCTTGTCTTAGTTGGATTCAAAACCTTGATAAATAACTAGCCTGCAATAGTACCAGTAATACAAAAAAAAACAAATCCTAATCATCCAGGATCTTTAAGTTACAAGCTTCTCAATTTTTGTACTTTTTTCTTTGGTTTTAGGGTTGATAATAGAGATATTACTCGTCTGTGGGCAAAGGCAAAGCAAACAGGAAGGGTATTGGCAGTATACATGTCAATAAATTTCACTCTTAGTGTTTAAATTTCTGAACATCAATAGATTTGCTCTATTGTTTTGGTTTGTTTGTTTGTTGTACTTTCTTGCACTTGTGTTAAAAATAAACGAATCGAATTGAGTGACAGACAGACAGAAAATTTTGCCTATTTATACAAATTTTTAAAAAGAATTCCTTTTTTTATTCCTTTAAAAAGACAACTCCCGCATTAGGAATATAAGTTCCTGTGTCGCGGGGGACTTTACGAACATACAAGAAACGGACACAAAGAACACCCTGACTCAGAACAACAAATTGTGAATCACACAAAGTGTTATCCTACGTGGGATTTGAACCCACGACACTTGGCGTAGTAGGAAGCGGCGTGGCGACCGCTTAAGCCACTAGGCCAACCGTGCAGTCAAGAATCAATTGTGAAAGTCGGATGTAAAAATTAAACCCTCACAATCTTCAAAGAGATCATTTACATCATCTGGTTCATTTAAATCTGATGTTGGTATTTGATATGGTTGGATCAGTTCTAAAGCCCTCACTGGTAGTGGCTTACGGTCTAATTTTTGTAGCCTCTTCACTCTTACATCAGAAATGTAGGGGTCAGACGACACAATTGCCCTGTTAAATAGATCTGTCATGTGTTATTCGCGGCCTGGCTTTCTTACATGGTGTTCCCGGTCATATCTCTAAAATTTATTTCTAGATTCACCAGTCTGTCCGGATGCCTATTGGAAGCGCCGAATTTCTTATGATCTCTTTACCTCAAACCAATATTTTATGTAGAGTTACTGTCATCGGATACCAAGGATATTCTGTTACGTATCTGATGGCTGAGGCGCTAGGCTGGTCGGAGTCCAGACTGACATCCCTCAAAAGGTTGGGTTAATTCCTGTTGAGGCAAAGTGGCAACATGGGTCTTTGACGGCTCCATGGTGCTTCACCCCCGTTCCTCCAAAAGAAATGTTTAGGTATGCGGTTTTAACCAAAGTCTTACGAGGGCGGGCCCCTTCCCCATACCACATTTTTTCTTTCATTGGAAAATTCCGGCTTTGATGTATGTCAATGAAAATATGACATATAAGTTTGTATTGATAGAAAATACAAAAGAGTTCATAAACAACAAAAAATACTATTTTATAAATAAAAAAGTATTTTTTGTTGTTTAAGATCAGAAATGTTTATGTTTTTAGAATAGAGGTTCTAGTGTTGGTAGACTGAGTTATAGCAGACGTTCTTCATAGGACATGTTCTTCAAAGAGAAGACCATTTTAGTTACCCTTTGTTGTACTCTTTCCAACATTACAATATCTTTTTTTAAATATGGATTCCATATTTGAAACGCGAATTCCAGCAAGGGTCTAATGTACGTTAAATAGATGCTGAGAAATAATTCTTTATTGATAACATAGAATGCCTTTCTAATTATATACAATAATGAGTTTGCCTTCTTTGTTATCATTGTAATATGCTCATCCCACTTCAGTTTATGTGTTATAAGTTATGATAACTCCGAGGTCTCTTTGGGAGTCCACTGGTTGTAATGGCACAGAATTAATTGTGTACTTGTGTTTAGGATTGTTTTTTAATTTTATTAATTAATTTTAATTTTATTAATTTTTATTAATTTTATTCATTCAGGAGTTTTTTCAATCATTCACTTTGTCACAACACTATTTTTAATTCATCAAAAACTGACAACACAGTAAACGTCAGTGGATATCGTCTAATTAAAAATCCGACTATAGTCTCATTTAGTTGTCTCAAGGCTTATTTTGAAATTGATCGAATCCTTACAATACATATACACACATCAAAAGTGTCTAGGGATCAACATATATTTTTGCAATAACTTTTCTCCTGATTGATATTAATTAAAAATTTCTTTAAGGATTCATCAAATAAAGTGTTTTCGTTTGTCACAGTAACGATAAACCAAGTCACCTTTGCATTAGTAAAGAAATTTGCCATTTTCCTAATAAAGGGATTTTTGACATTGGAACCACTAACATTAAAGTTCGAAAAAAAGACTGAAATAACAGTTTTCTTTAAAATTTTATTAGGTAACTTAAACAATTAATAATCCGTGTTTCTACCGCGAACACTAACAACACAAGAACATCGGTTTGGCATACTCAAAATGAGTTCATCCAAATCACGCTGTGGAATGGCCGCCCATGTTCGTTGCAACAACAAAAAAAGGTCTTCTTGCGACTGGATACCCTCCATATTCGGCAGAGCTCTTCTCTGTAGCATATCCCATGCATGCTCAATCGGGTTCAAGTCTGGCGACTGAGCAGGCCAGGGCAGGACATTGATGTTAGCTGCGGCGAGAGTCTGTCTTACAACTCTTGCGGTGTGCGGTCGTGCATTATCATGCATTAACTGAAATAAGGGACCGATTTGCACTTGTAGAGGAACGATGACGTCTGATACAATCGTCTCAGCATAAATTTGAGCGTTGAGGTTGCCTCTGATCCAAATCAACTCAGTTCTTCCGCCGATCCAAATACCCGCCCATACCATGATGGTTCCACCACTATAAGGATGGACTTCCTGGCAGGATTTTAATCGCTGTTGGCGTCCAGGGGTTCTCCAGTGTCGTATACGTCTTGTATCCGGTCTCATACCAAAACGAGACTCATCAGAAAAGCACACGAAACGCCATTGTTCTTCTGCCCAATTTCTGTGTTCAAGAGCCCATTGATATCGAATCCTACGATTGTGCATTGCTATAGGTGGTACCCGTAGCGGTCTTCGGGAATGAAGGTTCACTTCATGCAAGCGGTTTCTGACTGTTTGGTCGCTAATTAAGTTCCCTGAAGAGTGATGAAGCCTCACGGCTAACATCATGGCGGTTATTGTTGGAGCTCTTCGAGTTAAGATTTGAATGTATCGGTCTTGTCTCCGTGTGGTGCAGCGATACCGTCCTCCATGGCGCTCAGCCACGGTACCAGTGCTTCGGTAACGTGTCCAAAGTCGACTGATAACACTCTGACTTGTATTCAGAGCTAAAGCCACAGTACGTTGCCGGGAACCAGCTTCTATCATTCCCACGGCTCTGAGCATTTCTTCCCTGCTTAAATGACGTCGCCGCTCCATAATAACGTTGGTTTTAATCAGTAGTAGGGAAACAGTAGCACTAATAATTTCTTCAATGCGTTGTATGTTTTTATAGGGAAAATATTGGCAGCTGATTTTCATCTTTTACTCGAATTTGATTGACAGTTCCTGATTCAAATTATGAAATGCACCAAAAAGGATCCATATAAATTTATAAAATCATAAATTTATTACAAAGCCACATCTCAATCTCAAGAAATCCGCATAAAAATGCTTGATCCCTAGACACTTTTGATGTGTGTAGTTACAAACGATCAACCAAACTATTTTTATTTCAAATAAACCAATACAACTGCACTTTTGAAACGTCCAGTAGTCCGTCAGTAGTCAGTCGTGAAGCTAATTGTCTGTTCCAAATCATAGATCCTATGGAGAAGAACAGACAAGAAACTCCATGCATACTCTTTTCCAATACAGTTTTTAAAAACTTTGGTTTCATTGTTTTAGGCATTTTTAAATACATCCAAACTACTACATTCAAAATCTACCATAATTTATAGACAGCGATCCTATTTGAAAGCTTAATATAGAACGCATTTGTGTTTTTCATCGGTAATAGGACTTGTTTTATTTCAGCTAATCAATGATGAATTTATCTTCATTATTTTCTCATTTTGATTGTGTCAGTACTTTTTAAAAGCTGTGAAAATCTGAATACCAATTACTTACAAATCTCGCTTACCATAATTTACAAAACATTTTCTGTTTATCGAAAATAAATATTCCGAAATGTAAACTGTTTGTGACGGTACTTGTAAGTTAAATAAACACAGACGCAGCAACATTTCGAGTCATTATGTACAGTCGCGTACAACGTGTGTTATTAAATGCAGAAGCACGCTCATGAAATCATTGTTAGGGAAATTTCTGCGTCCTTCTGATATCGTTTTGTAATTGGTTTAATACTGTTTAGGTCGACAAACACAAACTATTTATTGCAGTGATTTGTAGAAAACAGTTGACTAAAGCTATTATCGAAGCGCTTAGGGCCACCGTAGACTAGCTACTTTTAGCATCGGCGATCGGCGATTTGGCGACCGCATCGATGCTGCATCGCGTTTTAGCGACTTCCTGCGTTCGATCGCGGTATCGGAAACGCGCGTTTTAGCGATTGCTCAGATGCCAAGTCGCTGCTACCGGCATCCGAAATAATGCGGAGAGTAGCGTTCAGCTGCTGTGTCGCGCTTCTAAAAAGCGACTCAATCTCCGCGTTTGGCGTTTTTAAGTGTGCGGTGTGGAGCGTTCGGTCGCCGTATTTAGCTTCTAAAAAGTGACTAGTTGCCGATCGCCGATGCTTAAAGTAGCTAGTCTGCGGTGGCCCTTAGAGCGCTTATTTAGGTGATTGGAAAACAATCTCCTACAAACGACAGCGCATGTCAGCACCTAGATGGATGGGTTTGTAGCATGATATGTTATGAGCGATTCCGTGGTTCGGAGGTCACGTAAAAATTAGTTGAAGGCTTACGGGCAGCTTTAAAACATCCAACGGTATGATTTCGTAACTACAACGTGTCATGACAGTCCCCAACCCGCACTCGGCCAGGGTGGGGACGTATGGCCTTAGCTCTCTTCTGAGACGAGGTTGAGCCCAGCAGTGGGACGTTATGGGTTGTTGATGTGATGTGATGGGATGTGAAAGGCCTTTTGTTAGCTTCCATATTTTTGAACCTATGTATACATTTACAATTCGAAAATATGTTTTAAAATTTTTGTCTTTTTATTTATCTATTTATTTTATTTTGACTCGTTGGTCTAGTGATAAGCATATGCGGTTGCTTATCAAAAGGTCTCAGGTTCAATTCCCGGGTCTGACCAAATATTATTTGTGTGATTCACAAATATTTGTTTCGGAGTTTGGGTGTTTTCTATGTATAATTATGTTTAAGTATTACAAAAAAAAGAATGTTTTTGTATTTATATCCGCTGTCTAGTACCCTTAATACAAGCTCTGCTTATATTTTTTATTCAAATCCAAAAATATTTATTATTCTGAATAATCTCTGGAACGAAACTCTATTTTAACAGGACCTTAACCAGCAGAGAGCTGATGATATACTCATAAGGAGTAACTTAGCTAACTTTAATTTTAGAATAACTTAGCATAACCACATCAAACGTGGTTACAACTTTATTTTCTACTCTTTAGAATATTATTAACCTAGCTGCGCCCGGAAGTGTAACCCGCGCTACGTACACGCATAGCATAGCAACCTGTGAAGTTTTGACAGGAGATAAACAGTAATACATTTTGACATCTACGATTTATTGTATTTTTATAATCACCTAGCTTTCGCCCGTTTATCTCGATCATTGCACTAAAAAGTAGACTAAGTGTTATTCTGATATATAAGTTATATTACTGTAAAGTTTTATCCAAATCCGTTTAGTAGTTTTTGCGTGAAAGAGGAACAAACAAACATACACACATACATAAAAACTTTCGCTTTTTATAGTATTAGAAGCATCGCGTTCATGTTTCAAATTATTTACAAAATAGAAAATTATTTGTATCAATTTTTACCAAAACCTCGTCTACATAATGTTTATGAACAAAACTGGAGTATATTCAGTAAAGCGCAGTAATAACCTCTATTTATATGTTAAATATGTCTGCCATGTTGAGGCTTACAAATTTTGTAGTTTAAGGACGTGTCTACACTAGACTGAAGTTCAGACACAATATTATATAACTTTTGCTTACAATCGCTCGCAGTTGCTACTGTGCCCATAAAGTTTATGTATACATTTGAGAACATCAGGAACAGCGTGTATTTTTATTAAATGGAATTTTCTGGGTTTTTTGTTGGATGTTCTTTTTTAATTGCTGAAAGATTATCTTATATCTTATATAAAATGCTCGTGTCACAATGTTCGTCCCCATACTCCTCCGAAACGGCTTGACCGATTGTTATGAATTTTTTTATGGGTGTTCAGTAAGTCTGAGAATCGGCTAACATCTATTTTTCATAACCCTAGGACGCGAACGGAGCCGCGGGCATCAGCTAGTTTTATATAAATATCACAATGATAAGGTTGCCGAATACTTTATTATTGTTTGTTTTCTTTTTTGTGAGATTTGGTCCAATTCAGTTCAGGCTCAGTTTAATAATCCAGTTAGTTTAATTAAGGAATAGAAAAAGGTACATGGTAGCAATCCCGCAGATTTCTATTTTAATGTTACTGACTATGAAAGTATAAAACAATATATAGTTAGTTTAATGTACGAAAAGTTTGCTACAAATTGTGTGCATTCTTCAAAATCAGCCTCACTTTATTTACTTTTAGAAGATACACTCTTAAAATAGTGTTTCATGAAGTTGTTGTTCACATATGAGCTCTATTCTAGTAGGAATATGGTCTAGAATATATAAACTGGAGATTGTGACGTCATTTTAGAGTCATAGCCTCTTGACTCGTGTTCTACATTCCTATTCATTACGCGATGAGTTGCTCCATTGACCAGCGCTAACATATCTTATGAACAGTTTATGTTTAGGGTAGAAACGTCTACATACATATACATATATATTTTACGTATATATTTTACGTATATCGTCTATTTATATCTATATGTATGTATATATGTAATACTTGAGATAGAAGTTTCCTTAAGTAGTGACTGAATTAATTAACCAGCTTACTTACAACTTTATACGGTAGAAGAACTGGGTTGTTGACTTAGATTTTATACAAGGATTTTTGATGGCATATCTTCTTCTTCTTCCTTGCTTATTTCCTAATATAACTTTGGGGTCGGCTACTAGTTCAACCGGTTTTACCTGAATATCATGGATGTTCATGACAACCGGGACCGACGGCTTATGACATATAAGCCGTCGGTCCCGGTCTATATAATTTGAGTACATATTCTGCTTAGTTTGCTCTTCTGACTAGTTGGCGTTGTGTGATAAGTGTCCGGAACATATGTTTATTCATTATATTCTTTCAAAACTACTCTATTATATTACTTTAGAACAGAATATTGTAAAAGGCATTAGAAAATTTAAAGCAACCTTGTAAATATTGACTTATAAAGCAGACTTACTAAAAGTTCTCCAACAATGTTTAATAGCTTCACAATAACTACGAATATTTGAATTAAATCAAGAATACAATGAAAACCCAACTTATATTTGGTAACTATTTGAATTAATGGGGAAAGTTTGATCCTTTATATCCCGGCGGACCCGTAAACAGGCTATTAATAAAACTAATGTGGATTCAGTGGATATTCAGAAGTAACACAAAGTATTAAAACTGCTCGTTGGTCTCGTGGTTAGCGTATGCGGCTGCTGATCAAGAGGTCTCGGGTTCGATTCCCGGGTCGGACCAAATAATATTTGTGTGATTCACAAATATTTGTTTCAGAGTCTGGGTGTTTTCTATGTATAATATGAATGTATTTACAAAAAAAAAGTATGTTTATGTATTTATATCAGTTGTCTATTACCCATAACACAAGCTCTGCTTAGCTTGGGACTAGATGATGTTGTGTGTCAGATGTCCAAAAAAATATTTTAATTCTAGTTTATGCTGGATCGCCTTTTCAGGATACAAAGTCGTATCTCAATTTATCAATTGGAGATTTTACCTTACTTCTCATAACTCACGTAAAATATTTTTTAAATGACAGATGGGACCGAGAGAGGCTTAGAATATTTTCAGTCTGCTAGGTCCGGGAACGGGTCGGACGGTTTCGGTACTGCTGAGGGAGGTCGCAGAACAATCTCCGGCATTTGTAAGCCACAGGTAGTTAGCATGAGGTAGGTTATAGGCTACTTTACACCCGCGATAAAGCGGTCAAGTGCGAGTCGGACTCGCCCATGAAGGGTTCCGTAGAAGTAAGTAACATCATAGGTAAATTGCGGTTTACCATTTATGACGTATAAAAAAAAAACTACTTACTAGATCTCGTTCAAACCAATTTTCAGTGAAAGCTTGCATGGTAATGTATATTATATTTTTTTTTTAGTTTTATCTCTTCCTTATTGAAAAAGTTACAAGGGAGACACACATTTTACCACTATGGAAGTGTCTCTCGTGCAAACCATTTGGTTTCGAAAAACAAAGAACTCAATATTTTATTATTAAAAAAGCAATTCTTCAATTTTTTTCTATCTGTCTGTCTGTCTGTTTGTTTGCGTTTGTTACTAAAGTGCGTTTCTTCAGTGAAATGTCCTCAATTCTGAGAAAACATTTGACGGAAATAAATGCGTCAAATATCTAAAGCAAATAGATATTCATACCCAACATAATGAAAATAGAGGTCAATACGTGACGTCATCTCCAAAGGCTATCGATACCTTCAGCCTAATATCGTACTGCAGCGATTCTTAGTGATATCACGTACTAAGGTCACGTTTACACTCATTATAAACCTTATCACGTGCCCGTACGACGCATATTAGATCGGGAACCTCATTTTGATGTAAATACCGGACGATTTATATCAATAGCGCATTGATAAGACGAATAAAGTTAGGGTCATCCTAACTCCTATATTAAAAACATACCAACTTTTAGTTTTGTAGTGATAATTATGTCTAAATATTTCAGTATAAAAATATTTCAGATTTAAGAATAAATTAAATTTCATAGTGTGATGCTACAGTTTAATTAAATTAAGTGCTCTGTTCTCACTAATTTTAGCAAAGTTCAACGAAACCCTTTTTTATTTTAATATTGATAGGAAACTAAAACTAATCCACTCATTGCTGTTTTTTTTTTAATGTTTAAGTTTATGTCGATGTGACGATAATTTATAGTTAAATTTACATTATAATATTTTTAACAAATTTATCTTGAATTGTTGCTATTGTTGCCATTTTTAAAATATAAATTGCCGCTTTGTATGCAATAAGTGAAAGTACTTATTTTTTCAAACTTTTTTATTTCTGTTATTCGAAATAATCATCCATGCAATCGACGCATCTTTGCCAACGCATAATGAAGTGTGGCGCCTGCAAAATAGTGTTATGCCGGAACCACACTGCGTTATGCGCTATTCGTTATGTGACTACGCCGTATTCGCCAAAATATTTGTTATGCCATCCACACTTCGAACTGGTATGCAAAATAAGCATCAAATAAGGCAAATATGTGTGTTGTAGAGATGTGTCATTGTCATTTTTATGGTGAACGAAACGAATATACTCTCCACACTTCGCCGTATGCGCGCGAATAACCCGCAAATCGAATAGCGCATAGCGAAGTGTGGTGCCTGCTTAACACATAACATTTTTAACTGCCTCGTTGGTCTAGTGGTTAGCGTATGCGGCTGCTGATCAAGAGGTCTCGGGTTCGATTCCCGGGTCGGAACAAATATTATTTGTGTGATTCACAAATATTTGTTTCGGAGTCTGGGTGTTTTCTATGTATATTAAGTATGTATTTACAAAAAAAAAGTATGTTTATGTATTTATATCAGTTGTCTAGTACCCATAACACAAGCTCTGCTTAGCTTGGGACTAGATGATGTTGTGTGTCAGATGTCCAAAATATTTATTTATATATTATTATGTTTATAAAACGATTCTTAGCTGCATCACATCGTGATCCAAACCTAACATTACGATCTACGGCGTAGCTGACCATCGTAGAGGAACTACGCGTGAATGAGCACTCGTAGCAGTCGTAGCTCAGACATAGTAAGTGATTTATATAAAGACTTTGTATTCGACAAAGCTCAAACTTAGTCCCGACTAAGTATCGTTTAAGTAACAACTTGCTCAGCAATAAAAAGTAACAATGTTTGTTTGAAGTTCAGATAAGTCTTTATAGAAATGATTTAGAACAAGTACCACAAAACGAACTTTTTTGTATTTTGCCTAACAAAGAAAAAGTCCTATAAATATTGTGAGTTGATTGTGATCTTGCTGCTCGAGTTAGGCACTAATTACCATTTTTATGGTTTTATCTAAAATTATTGTCCCAGACAATATGATTTATCATCACCGACATCGCTTTCCTTATGATTTTGCTTCTATAAAATTTCATTGAGATAACCAAATACCATATTTAGTATTTTTAGGGTTCCGTAGCCAAATGGCAAAAAACGGAACCTTTATAGACTCGTCATATCTGTCTGTCTGTCCGTTCGTATGTCACATCAACTTTTTACCAATAATTTAATAAGATAAAAATTATTGATGTCACTAAACTATTTGATCTAAAAAGATAATTGGACATTTGTGTAAAAATAATAATATCAAAATAATTTCATGCCTTCCATCAGGCAGGGCAGAGTCATTTTGGTAGATAATATAAAAAAATAAAAAATGCTTGGTCTAGCGGTTAATGTTAGCGGCTTCCAATCAAGAGGTCTCGAGTTTGATGCGGAAGGGACCAGAGTGTGCTGTTGATTTTTAGAGTTCCGTAGTTTACAACTCGGAACCCTTATAGTTTCCTCATGCACGTCTGTCGGTCTGTGCTCGACATACCGCCCAAACTGTTAATACTAGAAGGATGACTGATAAAAATTTACATGGATTTGTGTATTTATCACGTCGACAACGTGTTAAAATAAAATCAGGAAAAAGTATTTTATTAGGGGTACCTCCCCTGCACGTAAAATAGGGGATGATTTTTTTTCTCGCGTCTATCCCATCCGAATAGAAATTATTTTATACCGCAGCTCCGCCCGCACGTAGATTAACGCGATAAAGAGAATGGGAGGTGTTATTCTGATACGTAAGCTATATTATTGTGAAGTTTCATCAAAAACCGTTCAGTAGTTTCAGGAACAAACATACATAAATACAGACAAACATACATACATATATACATACATACAAATATACATACATATACACATACATACATACTCACAAACTTTCGCGTTTATTATATTAGTAGGATAAAAATATAAATTAAAACATTTAACAAATTTTAAACTTACAGTTAGTAAGTAAAATAAATATTGAATATTTTATTTTTGAGAAATTAAACGTTTACTTGTCAACTTGGTGTAAGTACAATGGTTCAATCTTATGAATCTCGTGGGAAATCAACGCGCCATACGCCATAAGCGGCATTCAACAAATGTCCAATACAACACAAACAACTTGTTATAGGAAATTTGCTATATTAGAAGTAAACGCAAACGAAAGTAAATAAAGAAAGATCATAATTCTAACAAAAACGAACCGACTTCAATGAAAAACTATTCCGAGTACCCAAATCGCGACATTGTGGCTATGATTTTTGAGGAGTTCCCTCGATTTCCTTGGATCCCATCATCAGATCCCGATATGGTGACGATGGGACCACCTGTAAGCTACGCCCTTTCCAATGCAAAAAGAATTTTTGAAATCGGTTCATAAACGACGAAATTATCGCTGAACATACATAAAAAAAAAAGAAAAAAAAAAAAAAAAGATTCCGACGAATTGAGAACCTCCTCCTTTTTTTTGAAGTCGGTTAAAAAGATAAAATAGTGTTCTTTGGAAAATCCAAAAATCATTGTAAGCTATTTTATAGCTTTTATCACGGACTTTGAAACAAAAAAACCTAACACCCTAGAAAAGGATAGAGAGAATGATTGTAGCTGCAGTGCAACAAGGATGTGGCGGCTCCGTGCTCCGTAAGCAGATTAGCGTATGCGTGCTGCCGCCATCGGCCGTTACCTTGACAATACAGTCATTCTAGATTCTTCTTTCTTGTTTTTCTACCTCAGAACAGATAATGGCCTTCATCATCATCATCAGCTCATCGCAGTCCACTGCTGGACATAGGCCTCTCCAATTGCACGCCACTTAGTTCGATCCTCGGCTACTCGCATCCAGCTCCTGCCAGCCGTCTTGCGCAAATCATCACTCCACCTTCCCTGTGGATGTCCTACACTACGTTTGCCGAGACGCAAGAACTCGTTTACCCCAACGATTGTTCATTCTGCGGCTAATATGGCCAGCCCATTGCCACTTTAGCTTGCTAATCCTGTGGGCTATGTCTATAACTTTAGTTCTCTGCTGGATTACCTCACTTCTAATACGATCCCTTAGAGAAACGCCAAGCATAGCCCTCTCCATAGCACGCTGCGCGACTTTGAATTTGTGGACCTGCAGTGCCGTGAGTGTTCACGTATTGGCTCCGTGTATCATGACGGGTAGAATGCACTGGTTGAAGACTTTTGTCTTTAGGAACTGTAAGATCGATGATGAGAAGACCCGATATCATTGCACAGTTATTTGTTCGGGAAATTGGGGTCAACGATCGCTACACTTAAGTTAAACCTTATTTAGTACTAGCTTTTGCCCGCGGCTCCACCCGCGTGTATCTCGGTTATCGCGGTAAAAAGTAGCCTATGTCCTTTACCAAGGTTTTCGTCTATCCCTATACCAAAATTCATCAAAATCGGTTAAGCGATTTAGGCGTGAAAAAGTAACAGATAGACAGACAGAGTTACTTTCGCATTTATAATAATAGTAGGGATGATATTATTATAATATAGAGATACATACACAATTCTCCTGCCTGAACTGATCAGATCACGGTATGTAATTGGAACCAGGGTAATGAAATCGAAATTCCTAGTAACAGTTGGGATAGGCACCCTTACTCCACTGAAGGTTAACACCACAGGAACCCATAATTCGGTATCTGTAACCAAACAAATTTATACTTGTACCCAAAACTGTAAGTAATAACTAGTTTTAGCTAAATAGCAGAGTTCTATTTCAACCAGAATAATTTAGTCTAGCCTTTGGGTGTTACGTAGTTGTTGTTTTGAGTCTGAGTTCACTTTTTAGGGTTTCGTAGTTCGTGACTCGGAACTCTTATTGTTTCGTCATAGCCGTTCGTCCGTCTTCGACTTAAATCAAAACGGTCAGTGCTAGAAAGAAATAAATTCTACATGGATATATTATGCTTTATTTAAATGGTGAAACTGTTTAGTAATTAAAAAATACTTGTCAAACTATACAGTTGATTGACAGAACAATCGAACCCAAGACTCCAAGTACAGCATTAGCATACGCTAGAACTGTAAAACCAAGGCAGTCAATTATATTGCTTTACACAAGCACGCACCTAAATTCCTAATAGCTGCCCGGAGTTTGGAAGTTTGGCGGTGATTCACGCCCGTGCCTCGGAGAGCACGTAAAGCCGCTAGTCCCGGTTGTCATAAACATCTATGGCAATCGTTATTGGGAAGTCAGTGCCCTCAAATATACTGACAACTAGTTCAATCTTCGAATTTTAGTTTTCCCTTAGGGTTGCGGAGGTCCGATGCCAGTCGCTCCGTGGAAAAACTGAAATTCAGGTAAAACCGGTTGAACTAGTAGCCGACCCCAAATAAACTTGGGAATAATGGCTAGGAGGACACTGTAACGTGGCTACACTGCCTCGTTCCCCGCCAGCCGGCGAGCGTCTCCCCGCTACTCCGCGCGGCTATAAAATTAGCGCGCGCCTCGAGCCGCCTTTTAATGCTGCGTCCGCGATAAGTGTCAAGTAAAAGATAAGTGTCTTCTCTTACCGGGAGGCATCACCGACCAAACTCTCAAGAGCCCACGCCCTAACGTGCTCTCGAACTATCCCTTGTACTAATTGTATATTGATTATTTAAAACAATAAACTTCTGGTAAACTCTCGTGATTTAGTATATATATCTTCCTCCAAACTATCGTGCACATACCGGCGACTAAAGCCGAGTTGCGTGACAACACAAGCACACACCAATACACACAAAACACTTCATTTTCACCTAAGCCTCCCACAAGTCTTCGACAGCTAAGCCAATAGTCCCTCAAGGTATCACCAACGCATCAATTTGAGCATTAGTCTCGGTGACATATCGCATGTTCACGTTAGCGGGTGTCGGCTCCAGCTGACGAGGGTCCGAGATACGTAGGTATATGTAGATTATGAACGATGACAAATGTTGTATTAATGACGAATGGTACATAATAAAGAGGTGTTTTGAATAAACGATGTGATAGAAACAATCAACTACGTCACTTTTAAATTATGTTGAATAAGAAAGAAGAGGTTGTTCGATGGCCTTTTGCAACCTAATTTAAACTTCTTAATTTTGTTTGACTGCCTCGTTGGTTTAGTGGTTAGTGTATGCTACTGCTGATCAAGAGGTAGACCTCATAACATAAAAAATCGAACCCTAGAGGGTTCGATTTTTTATGTTACGAACGTTACGTTCGATTATTCTTGGCCAAGGGGCCAAGAATCTAAGTCATCTCTATATTAACAAGACTGCTGGGCACTGGTCTCGTCTTAGGAGAGGGTTAAGATGAAACTTTGCATGAATATGTATTGTAATTACGTCGACAAAGCGCTACAATAAAATTATGAAAAATATTTTTATTTAGGGTACCTCCCCAACACGTAGAGTGGGGATGTTTTTTTTTCTCGCGGCTACCCCATCATGTGGGGTATCATTCTACAGGTCTTTTAAAAACATTAACGGGTTGTTCAGACGATTTTTTGATTTAGGTTTCCTTTTGCGAGAAAGTCCACTTTAAAGGCCACTTTTTTGTAAAACAGGGCGTCCCCCCCCCCTCTAAAAGCTAAACGGCTTGCTCAAAACATATCGAAAAATTCGTGATAGTGGTCCATATAATCAAATTTAAATGAAAACTATAACGAATTAAATGACTTTGTTAGTTGAGGAGTTATAGAGGCTTAACTTCTACAATGTGCTTACTTGGAAAACGTCATACAAAATTCACGCATTAATACGTACACAAAACAATTATCCATTGGATACAATTTCTAATCCACGTACCATTATGGGTGACTGAGGAACCCTTTCCTGTGTCAGGCCACGCACAGGAAAGGCACACGCACTTGGCCGATTGACATGACGAATCTATAAGCATATAATATGAAACAAGCTGTTGATCTTTTAATTACCTACAACTTTGCTATTTGACTTTTTTCCATAGGACTTGTAGTTTTCCCGGAAATCGAGATAAACCGTATTTTACCCTTTGTTTTATATATTTAGCCATCCAAAGTGACTCTACCCTGCCTGATGGAAAGCATGAGCAGAATCCAAGAGTCGTGGCTACCACACTTACTGCGAATGCAGACAATAATGTATGGCGGCCCACACTATGGCGGCTTAGTGAGATGCTTTTTCACGCCCCGCTTAAAGGACACGAAAACTTCCCCCCTACCCCTTCCCGACCTCAGATCGCCGGTAAATTATTTTTCCTTTCATTTCTATAATATTCGTTTCCTTATCCAATAGGTTTCATCCTACTAAAATTTTATTTGTTTTCAAAAATTATCTACCCTGGTCTACTGGTCTATATGTCAATTACAAACTGTTATTATGGTTGCCATGCAAGTGTGTTATGCCTAGCAACCTGTGAAGTTTAGACAGGAGATCAACAGTGATACATTTAGACATCTACGATTTATGTATTTTTATAATCACCTAGTTTTGGCCTTTGTGTCTCGATTATTGCAGTAAAAAGTAGCCTATGTCCTTTCCCAAGTTCAGTTCTATCTTCGTACGAAATTTCATTAAAATCGGTTCAGTGGTTTAGGCGTGAAAGCGTAACAGACAGACAGACAGAGTTACTTTCGCATTTATAATTAGTAGGGATTACAATAAAATTAATTCGGCGCTTACTACATACTTATTCCTTGCAGAACGCTCCCTTTCTCGCACCTGACCCGAGGTAACGGGCATGTTTTGTTTCATAATTTGTGGCTTATTTTCGAGTATAAAAATCAAATCTAAGATCGGCAATTTATCTTTATACCCCCTCTTAATATATGTTGGTCGGAGACGGGGATGTTAATCAGAATGCTCCTGAAGGGATGAATTTCATGATTGACATTCTTACAACATTCGAACATACATTCTTCATCCTCCTAGCCATTATTGCCAAGTTTTTTTGGGGTCGGCTACTAGTTGAACTGGTTTTAACTAAATTTCAGTTTTTCCACGGAGCGACTGGCATCGGACCTCCGCAACCCTAAGGGAGAACTGAAATTCGAAGATTGAACTAGTTGTCAGTATATTTGAGGGCACTGACTTCCCAATAACTATTGCCATAGATGTTCATGACAACCGGGACCAACGGCTTTACGTGCTCTCCGAGGCACGGGCGTGAATCACCGCCAAACTTCCAAACTCCGGGTTGCTATTAAGAAAATCCCAAAAACACTTTTTGGCCTGACCCGGGATTTGAACCCGAGACCTCTTGATTAGACCATACGCTAACCACTAGACCAACGAGGCATTCAAACATACATGCTTCTATGTATAAATTCGGTTGAAAGACACAGTACCTAAAAAGAATGTTATCTTAATATGCGGAGTTCTGCCATAAAGATAACAAAGAACATGAACAGTACTGTTTGTAATTCATAAGTATGCAAATTGTTTGGCACACAAAATACTCTATTATACCAGATTTAGGGTATACGTCGTGTCTATGATAAAATTATTACCGTAAATAAATTAAAGTTATTGGTGCGTATTAATTTAGCATATAACACACTGATTGATGTACTCAGTTATTAACTGTTTTAATTTTCTTATTCATTCAGCCAACCAACACGTTAAGATGATTTATCATTATTAAAAAAAAAATTGTTTTTAAACTAAAAAGTAGAAAATAATTTTAATGTAACAAAGCGTGGGGCGACGTTACTGAAATGTTTTCAGAAAGCACCCCACGCTTTGTTACATTAAAATTATTTTCTACTTTTTAGTTTAAAAGCGTGTTTGTTTAGTTTTTTCAAACTATTTTTTTTTTTCTAGACTTAAAAAAGACCAATATGTTCCAACATTTTTTTTTCAAATTAGTGTATTGTTATCGGTCCTCGATAAATGTACAAAGTTTGAACGAAATCTGGCCGTTTAAAGTGGGTCAAAATCGCGCCTAAAGGAGTCGGTTACAAACATACAAACAAACATACAGGTGAAGCTAATATAAAGCGTGTAAAAATGATTTTTATTTGGTATCTATATATACTAATATTATAAAGCTAAAGGGTTTGTTTATTTGTTTTGTTGAAC
This sequence comes from Phragmatobia fuliginosa, assembly GCA_932526445.1. Lineage (NCBI taxonomy): Eukaryota > Metazoa > Arthropoda > Insecta > Lepidoptera > Erebidae > Phragmatobia > Phragmatobia fuliginosa. The sequence continues at coordinate 59,092,492 of OW052057.1, read as the reverse complement.
GCGCTAATCTTAGGAACAGCTGGTCTAATTTGGAAAATAATTTCAGTGTTAGATAGCGCATGTCACGAGAAAGGCTTATAGTATAGCTTTTGCCCGCAGCGCCGCCCGCGTGTGTGTCGGTTATCGCGGTTAAAAGAAGCCTATGTCCTTTTCCAAGGTTCCGTCTATCTCTATACCAAAATTCATCAAAATCGGTTGAGCGATTTAGGCGTGAAAACGTAACAGACAGACAGAGTTACTTTCACATTTATAATACTAGCTTTCGCCCGCGGCGTCGCCCGCGTTTATGTTGGTTATCGCGGTAAAAAGTAGCCTATGTCCTTTCCCAAGTTCAGTTCTATCTACATACCAAATTACATCAAAATCGGTTCAGTGGTTTAGGCGTGAAAGCGTAACAGACAGACAGACAGACAGAGTTACTTTCACATTTATAATATTAGTAGGGATTAGTAGGGATCATCATGCTAAGACCAATAGGAGCGGAGCACCAAAAAAGAATATTTCAAATTTGAGTTTTTTTTTCTTAAGAGCTGCGTGCACAGCTTAAACGGTGAATATTTCGCAAAAGTCATGTATGACAGAAATGTTTCACTTTAAAATTTCTATAATTTTAACAAAAAGGAACCGACTTCAAAGAAAAACTATTCCGAGTACCCAAATCGCAACAATTGTGCCTATGATATTTGAGGAGTTCCCTCGATTTCCAAGGGATCCCATCATCAGATCTTAATATAGTGACGATGGGAACACCTGTTAGCTACGCCCATTCCAATGCAAAAATAATTTTATAAATCGGTTCATAAACACCAAAATTATCGATGAACATATAAAAAAAAAAGCGGCCAAGTGCGCCCATGAAGGGTCCCGTAGCAGCAAGTAACATCATATAAAAGTTTTTGTAGTTCGTTGTAACTTTCATCGATGTTTTAATAATAGTGTTTTGATTGAAAGAAATGTAAATTGCGGTTAATGATTTATGACGTATTAAAAAAACTTACTAGATCTCGTTCCAACCAATTTTCGTTGAAGGTTTGCATGGTAACAAGTTTCCGAGTGTGTGTGGCTGTGACATACGGACGGACAGATAGACAGACAGACATGACGAATCTATAAGGGTTCCGTTTTTTGCCATTTGGCAACGGAACCCTAAAAAAAGATTCCGACAAATTGAGAATCGAACCCCAGACCTCTTGATCAGCAGGATCATATGCCAACCACTAGACCAGGAAGGCAGTCTATCTAATCTAGTGAAGAAGAAATTCTTCACAGTACAAACGTATGTATTTAATATCGCTTTTAAAATAATTCATTTCATTGAATATAATTACACTAAGTGTCGCGTCTCAAAAAAATCAGATTATTATTTGCACAATCTCTTCCGCCTCTGACGTCTCCGGCTTTATCGCTTTGCTTTATATTACAAGCCATTTCGTGTATGAGAATTCTGATTATATTTGTTCTGGAGTCGGGCAATGGGTAACGTAGTTGTCGTTATATTCACACATAGAACGTAAGTCTGACCTGTTTTTATGATGAAAGAGTGTTTTTTTCGTTTCAGGGTTATTTTTTGTGGATAAAGTAGTCGACGTATCTCATACATAAAAAGTCATACAAAGTTCGAGACGTACGTGATTTATTCGTAATTTGAAAGCTTTTTACAAAAAAATATCAGTTTTTTCTATATTTTAGCCCAATTATGTGACTCTACTCTGACTAATGGGAAACATGAGTAGAATCCAAGAATAAAGGTCACCATCCTCGTTGTTAAATCGTACAATGCATCATTAATAAAAAATATTTTGGACATCTTACACACAACGGTATCTAGTCCAAAACTAAGCAGAGCTTGTATTATAAGTACTAGACAATTGATATAAATACACAAACACACTTTTATTTGTAAATACATTCACACTACAGATAGAAAACACCCACACTTCGAAACGAATATTTTGCGGATCACACAAATATTTGGTCCGACCTGGGAATCGAACTTGAGACCTCAAGCAGTCGCATACGCTACCGAGGAAACAGCAGTTATTTGGGGTTGGTCTTCTGTGTGAGGGTAGTATCACTCCGGTCACTCCGGAAATCAAGTTAGCTCAACCTTGCCTATTTAATTTTTAAAAAAAACACTTTTGAACAAAATTTTTCTTCTTAATTAAAATATTGCGCATGAATGAATGTGGTCCGGTGATTCAATAAATTCGAGGGAAGTCAACAACACAAGTCAGTTGTTTTGAAGAACCTTGAGAAAAGTCTATGATCAGTAGTGAAAGTTTTTTGGTTGAAATGGTGATGATGATGACAATGTTCTGTCCTAGGTGTAAATGGAATCCACCATCATTAAAAACTTATTTTTTATTTTGAAAGCCTATATATAGCTGTATGTTTCACGATAGTGTCTAAACTACTGAAAAACTGTTTCTGATTATGTAAGTAAATAGTACAAATATTATATTACTTGAAACCTCACACTAAAATTATGCGTTGTAACCTTTACTAAAACAGTGGAATAAACAATCGTAAGAAACAATTGTCATAACTATTGTCCGTGTGGTGACGGATTAAGAATACAGAGTGTCACCACCCCTATTTATTCCGCGGGTGTCGTAAAAGGCGAATAAGGGATACACTACGCAAGACAACATCGATGCAAAGAGAAGGAAAACTTGAAACCAACCCTATACCAACCCGTCTGGCCAGCGTGGTATAGTAGGCCAATACCTCCTTTTCAAGGAGAGGCCTATGTCTAGCAGTGGACTGTTAAAGGCTGTTGATGATGATGATTGATGAAGAAACAATAATTTTCACTGTAAAAGTACTACACCAGTGTACCTGTGTAATGCCCTTTCGCGTTATCTGCATTGGGTTGCCATCCTCGCCGAAACAGACTTTGAGTGGGATACTGCTGTCTTGACGGAAGTGGGCCAGATACACTATCAGCTCGGGAAGCCGGGTTCGCATACCCGTATGTGGTATACAATACATATATATAATACAACTTTCGACAGAAGTTGCAGTGGGTACCCCTAGTGATACTACTAGTAGTGGTACTATAAGGGATCGAAGTGGTCGCCATGGCCAAAATCGGTCGGATTATTTAATTACTACACCAGTAGCTAGAATCTAAAATTAAATTATAAGTTTCTTACTAAATGCCCCGTCCTTATTCAAATATCGTTGCAGTAGTACCCCTTTGAAGATCAAACACATTAATGATTAAATCCAACCAGCAACAGGTGTTAGGCTCTCGCCTCGCTGACGGGCGAGCGCTCAGTTGTGAACGAATCTCATAATGTACAAAAGTAGGAATTAGTCATTGTTATATTTTATTGCATGATTATATTAGATTTTAGTAGTTGAGGCCAAATAATGTTGGGAAGAATCAAGGCTAGGAATACATACATTTAAAACTTTTTACCAAAATTTTAAACCGTTAAAAATACAGAAAATCGTACACTATTATTACTTAACGCTTATAACTAACTTCATAAACTAATGTAAGCATAACCTTTCTAATAAAAAAGAATTTTCAAAGTCAGACTACTCTGTAAAAAATCTAAGCGTAAATAAAAAATACGATTTCCATTTGAGCTATAAATGTGAAAATCGAATCCCAAATAATTAAGGGTCCAAAGAATAGTGTTGTGTAAGAAATTGGTTTATCTCTATTCAAATAACTAATGAAGTTAGTGTTCTAGGACAGATCTAGGTCGTGTTTGCCGTTCCACTTTTGCACTGTTCGAACTGCTCACTTATTTTATTACTTAAGTTTTAAGTTGAATTGAATTTAAATTGTTGACTTCTATTTATTTTCGGCACAAATCGCATGAAAGAAGGAGACAGAAATAGATTTAGCAGAAGATAGTTTAGGAACAAAATACTATTTTTAAAAGTACCTCATACAGGTTTTGATCCGTGACTTATACATGACATTAAGGATTTATTTTTAACCGACTTCAAAAAAAAGGAGGAGGTTCTCAATTCGTCGGAATCTTTTTTTTTTTTTTTTTTTTTTTTTTTTTTTTTATGTATGTTCAGCGATAATTTCGTCGTTTATGAACCGATTTCAAAAATTCTTTTTGCATTGGAATGGGCGTAGCTCACAGGTGGTCCCATCGTCACCATGTCGAGATCTGATGATGGGATCCCAAGGAAATCGAGGGAACTCCTCAAATATAGGCACAATTGTCGCGATTTTGGGTACTCGGAATAGTTTTTCATTGAAGTCGGTTCCTTTTTGTTAAAATTATAAGTACATGATGATTATCAGCACGATTATAACCTTAGAATTAATATTATAATAATATAGATAAACGTATACATGTTCGGGCAATAGGGCAATGGGCCAAAGCGCAATCCTTATTGGGAAGTCAGTGCCCTCAAATTTACTGACAACTAGTTTCAACCTTTGAATTTCAGTTCTCCGTTAGGATTGCGTTGGTCCGATGCCAGTCGCTCCGTGGAAAAACTGATATTCAGGTTAAACGGGTTGAACTAGTAGCCGACCCCAAAATAATATTGGGAATAAGCCTAGGAAGAAGATAGATAAAGATTAATATTATGTTTAATGAAACCGCTACACAAATTATTATATTTACTAGCTGCGCCCCGCGGTGTTACCCGCGTATATCATTATGGTTGCTATGCAAGTGTGTTATGCATGGCAACCGGTGAAGTTTTGACAGGAGAAAACAGTGATACATTTTGACATCTACGATTTATGTATTTTTATAATCACATAGCTTTCGCCCGTGTTTCTCTATTAATGCAGTAAAAAGTACCCTATGTGTTATTCTGATATATAAGCTATATTACTGTAAAGTTTCATCCAAATCCGTTCAGTAGTTTTTGCGTGAAAGAGCAACAAACATACATACTCACATACAGACTCACAAACTTTCGCGTTTATAATATTAGTAGGGTTAGTTTAGAAAAAAAGGTGACATAGCCTATAGCCTTTTTGACATACGAGCTATGTAATAAAATATTTCTCTAAATAGAACCAGCAATTCCTGAGATTAGCATGTTAACCCAGGAAAGCATTATAAATAAAATAATTCATTATTTTATTATATTTTAACAATACTAAAATGTAGATTACAGCTATGTTTCTGTTCTTCAGTTTTGTAATTATGTTAATGTGTACGTGAGCATCCAATGTACTCTCTCAATCGTAGTTTACATCTAGAGGTCATCGAACTCAGTGGGAGATACTAGGAGGGGGGAGGTTGTTGTGAAGACTCTTGAAACAAAACATGTGCTCGTATAGGTCCCCACACAAACTATTAGGGAAAACTATTACAGAGTGGAAATGTACAGAATCTACTGGTACCTCCCCTATATGTAGTGGGGATTTAGTTTCTTCTCGCGCCTACCCCATCGTGTGGGGTAGGCGTTTCGATATGGATAGGTCTTTTAAACACACTGTGAGGTTTTTAAAACCATTTTTCGAATAAGATATCCATTTATGAGCTATTCAACTTGATAGCGATTTTTTTTCTAAGAACAGTGTGTGCCCCTCTTCTCTAAAAGCTTTTTTTTTTCTTTTTTTGAAAGACAACTCCCGCATTAGGAATATAAATTCCTGTGTCGCGGGGGACTTTACAAACATACAAGAAACGGACACAAAGAACACCCTGACTCAGAACAACAAATTGTGAATCACACAAAGTGTTGTCCTACGTGGGATTCGAACCCACGACACTCGGCGTAGTAGGAAGCGGCGTGGCGACCGCATAAGCCACTAGGCCAACCGTGCAGTCGTTGCAGCAAGCTAAACAGCTGGCTCAAAAAATCTGAAAAAAAATATGGTAGTAGCCCAAATATTGAACTTTTAAGGAAATTTAAAGCGGTTTTGATAACTTTTTTAGTTTAGGAGTTTTTGTGGCCTAACTTGTAAAATACATTCACTTGGAAAACTTCGTACAAAAATAAAAAAAACTATACGTTAATATAACAATTGTCTATTGGACACGATTTCCAATCTACCGATCATTATGAGTGACTACGGAACCCTATTCTATGCGTGGTCTGACACGAACTTGGCCAATTTATTCTCCGCACCGTAACTCAGCTAGTAATAAAGTGTAAATAAGGTTTTATTTGAGACTATAAAATTATTTATAGATATATTTAATGAAAATGAACTAACAACAAATAAAATCCGAGCTTAACAGACGCCATCTTTAAGTAAACTAATTAAACTGTCAGCAACTAGGCTCAACTCTTGTCGGAAGATCAAACAAAATGATTGAAGCACCTCTTGTGATTCACAACACACAGAGCTTTATAGCACAAATTACAAACTTGGAAAACATTTTATCTGTTCTAAGAAAATCGTTAAGATTTCATGCTGCAAAATAAACTTTGTATATTTTATTTTATTTGTAATCATACTAAAGTAACTCTGCCTTATGGAAAACATGAGTAGAATCCAATAGTAGACCCCTACGATATTCTATATTGTGAGGGTAAGCAGTGCAGCATACATACCCATGGCCAGTTAAACCATACTATACCGCCATGGGTATGTATGGCCATATATACCCGTCATGGGCCTGGTCTGATGAACTGCCTCGTTGGTCTAGTGGTTAGCGTATGCGACTGCTAATCAAGAATCGGTCTCGGGTTCAAATCCCGGGTCGGGCCAAAAAGTGTTTTTGGGATTTTCTTAGGAAATTCCTAATAGCTGCCCGGAGTTTGGAAGTTTGGCTGTGATTCACGCCCGTGCCTCGGAGAGCACGTAAAGCCGTCGGTCCCGGTTGTCATGAACATCTATGGCAATCGTTATTGGGAAAGTCAGTGCCCTCAAATATACTGACAACTAGTTCAATCTTAGAATTTCAGTTCTCCCTTAGGGTTGCGGAGGTCCGATGCCAGTCGCTCCGTGGAAAAACCGAAATTAAGGTAAAACCGGTTGATCTAGTAGCCGACCCCAAATAAACTTGGGAATAAAAGCTCGGAAGATGAGTGTTACACACATACTATTTATTTACATGTGTTGAATGTTATCGTTTTAATCAACTAATTTCCTATTTTTAAAAACCTTTCCTGTATATAAATCAATGGGAAATAAGAGAACTCTTATTTCTCCCCTATTTGGGGGATATTAATATTGGGTTCTTAGGAAATCCCTTACGCGTTAGCTCGTTCATTGAATATGATTTTCTCATCCAATTCTTAAAAAAAAACATTTTTTTAATCATTTCCTCTGAGATGAAAGGCAGTAGGCCTTACCAAAGAGAACTGGTATAGCGATTGTCTGATCGATTTCTGAGTCAGACCAAATGTTTGTGTGATCCGCAAATATTTGTTTCGGAGTCTGGGTGTTTCCTATGCATAATATGTATGTGCTTACAAAATAAAGTATGTGTATATATTCATATCAGTTATCTAGTACCCATATTTAAAGCTCTACTTAGTTTGGGAATCAATGGCGTAGTATATAAGATGTTTTAAATATAAATGTAAGCTTAATTTCTTAGAAACAGGTTTATATTTCTGTTCAGTTAGAGTTATTCTGTGTCTCCTATTATTTATTACTATTTAATTACTAAGATAGTGCTTCATCAACGAATTGAGCAATATGTTAGCTGTTTGTAATATAAATACAATCAATGCCAGTTAAATATAAAATACTGATTCAATAAAACAGCAACACGGACGGTGGCGGTAGACATTGGTGCTTCGTGATTGAATACGCGTCGAACTGAAAGTAATTGTGTATTGTAGGTTATCTGTTCCGACGGACTCACACACTCGCACCTACAATACACTATCAAGTCTATTCACACTTGCGTTGAATAAAATAGTTGACAATGGAAAAGGTTTAACACTGTTGAATATTTTTTTCAGGATTGAAAGTTAAAAATAGCTGTAGATCTCCAGCTTCTTGATAACGCAAGATCTAGAAGTTTCATTTTTTTAAAAAGATAATTCCCACAATAAGAACAAACATTCTGTGTTGCGGACTTTACAAACGTAAATGAAACGGATACTTAGAACACTCAGACTCAGAACAACAATTTGTGGATCACACAAATCTCATGTGTGGGTTCAAAAAAAATTAAAACATATTTTAGAACAAAATGAAAACCAATAAAGTAGTAGTCCATATCCGATACAAAAGTAAACTAAACTTGCCTTTAATACAGCGAGACGCAGTTAAAAGACTAATCCTTAGTATAGTAAACGCGAAACTTGTATGTGTTGCTCTTTCACGCAAAAACTACTAAACGGATTTAGATGAAACTTTACAGTAATATGGCTTATATATTAGAATAATATATATACTAATTTATACTACAATAATTTAGATAGATATGGGTTGAACCGTGGGTGAAAGCTAGTAGAAACTATAATAAATAAACTTGATATTAAATTAATAATATCAGCTAATGAATGTCTTACAAAACCTATTGATCCAATAACAGTACGGTTTCTTCTCGTTGCTTTCGCACTTTAAGTAACTAGTCTAGTACCCACCATTTTGTTGGACATGTTACTCTCAGTGGGAGGGTTTGCTGGACCAAGTCAATCAGTAAGGTCAATCGTATATAGCATTTGTAGAAAAATCTAATTACATTGTTACATTGAACTCTGACAACATCTATTTATAAATACGTAAAACAAAGACTTTGTACCCTATTTACGAAAATTTTGTGGACGGAGGAGTATGAAATTTCACAAACTTATTGTTAATGTGGAGGAGGAGTGCAGGAAGCTATTATTTCTTTTAAAATATCTAATAAATAAATAAATAAAACGTTACATACACTACCATGTATGTCAAATTTACTGCCTTGTTGGTCTGGTGGTTAGCGTACTGTTACACGGGGGTTTGATTTTGAATTTGAAAAAAAAGAAAATCAAAGAATGATGAACACTTTAATGGAAATAGAACGGTTACAATTAAAACGGAAAAGACGAGTATTCAATCTTAGGGTTCGGAAGAGACTCATGTTTTACACAAACTTGGATTTTAGTTTAAAATGTACCAACTTCGAGGTATGCTCTTACCAATAAAAAAATCTTACTGCTATAATCCAAATACTTACTGAAATCGCAATGTGTTAACACAATATGGTATGTACAATAGAATGTATTCAGTATATGTAGCAATCCTTTGGAATATCACACAATACAATAAATGATGAATGGCGGACGGACGTGTGGCTTCCGGGAATCGGATGTGGTGCAGTGTAATTGACTGTCGGTGGAAACCAGCCGCGTTTTAAATAAAATTTCTATCCGCAATACAAATATGCTTATTGGCGAGACTATGCGAACCTTGTGTGTAGACATTGTAGAAGAAAAATTAACTGAATATTAAGAAAGATATCGTTGGAGATATATAGCTGGCAGGAGCTGTATTCGAGAAGCCCAAAATCGATCAGAGTGGTGTGCAATGGGAGAGGCCTATGTCCAGCAGTGGACTGAAATAGGCCGATGATGATGATGATTGTAGGAGCATTAAATAATATACGGTACTTATATTAAAAGTCTTTCTGTCTGTCTGTATGTTCCAGCTAATCTCTGGAATGACTGATCCCGATTTTGACGGTACTTTCACTGGCAGAAATATCATCAACAACATCAACAGCCTTTAACAGTCCACTGCTGGACATAGGCCTCTCCTTTGAAAGGAGGTTTTGGCCTACTATACCACGCTGGCCAGACGGGTTGGTAGAGGGTTTGTTTCAAGTTTTCCTTCTCGTGGCAATGATGTTAGCTGCTTATTTTGTTCCTTTAGTCGTCTCTTACGACACCCATAGAATGAATAGGGTTGGTGACACTTTGTATTCTTAATCCGTCACCACACGGACGGAGCTAGTAAAGAATTTATTAATAGTCATCAAATAAATCAATTTAATTAACTCTATATATTAGAAAGCCATTCTTATGTATGTATGTATTATATATTTATCTATGTATTTTTAATTATATTCATTAGTGAATTAAAATACTTTAAAAATTATTGCACTGTCAACTATGCTCGATTCGAAACATTTTGGTCCCGCCTAAGTGTGTCTGGAAGACATTGCTTTTGGCAGTAAAGCCACCTTTTGTACATTTATGTACGCCTCATTTTACTTGTTATTTTCAATCTATTTAGGGTTCCGTAGTTCATGACTCGGAACCCTTATAGATTCGCCATGTCCGTCCGTCCGTGTTCGACCTACCGCCCAAACGGTTGGTGCTAGAAAGATGAAACTTTGCACGATTATGTGTTGTAGTTACGTAGACAAAATGCTACAATAAATTTACGAAAAATATTATTGTTTGGGGTATCTCCCGTACATGTAAAGTGGGGATGTTTTTTTTTTGCGTCTAGCCCATCGTTAGAGGACTTTTAAAAACGTTATCAGGTTTATACAACCATTTTTTTTTCTAAAACCAGGGCGTCCCCTCCTCCCTCTAAAAGCTAAACGGCAGGCTTAAAAAATCCGAAAAAAGTTATGATAGTAGCCCATATATTGAACTTTCACGGAAAACTATAGCGGTTTGATAACTTTTTTAGGGTTCCGTAGCCAAATGGCAAAAAACGGAACCCTTATAGATTCGTCAAGTCTGTCTGTCTGTCTGTCCGTCCGTATGTCACAGCCAATTATTTCCGAAACCATACGAGCTATACTGTTGAAATTTGGTCAGTCGATGTATTCTGTGAACCGCATTAAGATTTTTACAAAAATTTAGAAAAAATACAATACATTTGGGTCCCCATACTTGGAACTGAAACTCAAAAATTTTTTTTTCATCAAACCTATACGTGTGGGGTATCTATGGATAGGTGTTCAAAAATGATGTTGAGGTTTCTTGTATCATTTTTTTTCTAAACTGAATAGTTTGCGCGAGAGACACTTCCAAAGTGGAAAAATGTGTGTCCCCTCTAACTTCTAAAATAAGAGAGTGATAAAACTAGAAAAAATATATGTTATACATTACCATGTAAACTACCAACGAAAATTGGTTTGAACAAGATCTAGTGAGTAGCTTTTTTTTTAATACGTCATAAATCGTTTACACGCAATTTACCTTTTATCCAGTCAATACACTAGTATAAAAACATCGATTAAAGTTACAACGAACTACAAGAACTTTTATATGATGTTACTTGCTGATACGGAACCCTTCATGGGCGAGTCCGACTCGCACTTGGCTGCTTTTTTTATTTAAGGAGTTATAGGGACCTAACTTGTAAAAAGCACTCACTTGAAAAACTTCGTACAAAAGTAAAGAAATTATAAGCTAACATAAAATAGTAGTAGTAGAAACTCTGCTTGGTTTGGGACTAGATGAAGTTGTGTATCAGATGTTCAATAAAATTATATTTATTTATTTCATTTAATAACTGTTCTGTGAAGCTTTTGTAAGTAATGAAATCTTAAATATTTTCGCTGCAGTACTGTAACTGAGACTAAGAAGGTATTTAATACATTCCTACTTATTGGCGGATCCTGCCAAATACGATGTGAGTGACGTCATGGCGCAATATCGACATGTCCCCGTCTAGAAGCTATTTGAATAGAGGAACGCTGTTTACTGACGGCTACACGCGGAGACATTTTGATACGATCTCTCTACGCGTGTGTTCGAACGATCAGGGCTTTACTTTAGCCCTGACAATTATATATGCTAACTAACCTAACATTAACTACAATTATATATTACTTAATGATTATATTTTCTTTTCGCTTTGGCTCTTTTAAAAAAGCGGCCAAGTGCGAGTCGGACTCGCCCATGAAGGGTTCCGTATCAGCAAGTAACATCATATAACAGTTCTTGTAGTTAGTTGTAACTTTCATCGATGTTTTAATAATAGTGTTTTCATTGGATGAAAGGTAAATTGCGTGTTACGATTTATGACGTATTAAAAAAAAAACTACTCACTAGATCTCGTTCAAACCAATTTTCGTTGGTATTTTGCATGGTAATGTGCAACATATATTTTTTTTAGATTTATCACTTTCTTATCTTAGAAGTTAGAGGGGGGGGGACACACATTTTTCCACTTTGGAAGTGTCTCTCGCGCAAACTATTCAGTTTAAAAAAAAAACATATTGGAAACCTCAACATCATTTTTTAATACCTATCCATAGATACCCCGCACGTATAGGTTTGATGAAAAAAAAAATTTTTGAGTTTCAGTTCCAAGTATGGGGACCCCCAAAATGTATTGTTTTTTTTCTATTTTTATGTAAAAATCTTAATGCGGTTCACAGAATACATCGACTGACCAAATTTCAACAGTATAGCTCTTATGGTTTCGGAAATAATTGGCTGTGACATACGGACGGACAGACAGACAGACAGACTTGACGAATCTATAAGGGTTCCGTTTTTTGCCATTTGGCTACGGAACCCTAAAAACCAGTACGTAATTTTTTTTATAGAAAAATTGATTTGCTAAATTACTTTGCGTACATAGTAAGTACATTAGAATACTCAGTAGTTAGTACCTTTAAATTAAATTATTAGAATATTTTGTTCTTCAGATATTGATGATTCTTCTATGTGGGATTATTAGCCATGAAACTTAATACTTCCAGTTTCGTTAAAGGATTACGTATCCACAACGTGTCTGCTTAGAGGAGACTCAAGTCAAGTGACATGAGGGGTTGTTGATTTGAAACTGGTAGTATTAAGAGGCAGGAGCATCTGAATGTTTTAAAGCCACCTGAAGGCCTCCAACTAAGACTTCACGACTGTTATCTTATGTTATCAACTGAGACCAACTGCTTAACGTGACCGCCGAATCACGAAAACGCCAGTCTAAACTCCCTTCTAAAGCCAGTATGTGTTGTCCTGTAGATAAATGGAAAAGGTACAATAGAGCTATTAATACAGTTTTATCTTTTTCCTGGCTTCGTAAGATTTAAATTCTAAGAAGGCGAAAAATTGTGTACAGAGAAACATTACACAGCAACTAAACATCTATAGATTACACAAGAATCATAGACAAATGAATCGATAGACAGAGGTATTTTACAATATTATTTCAACAAGTTTACGCATTAGAACTGAGAAACTCGTAATACCTTGGCCATAAAATGTACCGGATAGTCAGAGAGAATTATCGTCCTCACACACGAGTGATGTGATACCATTAAGTTAGTTTCGTACGTAAGGACCCAAATGAACGAACTGAGTTTGCGAACTAGGTTTATACATAAAGATGAAGACAGAGGCGCCCGATGGCTATGCTCGCATTACATTCATTCAACATCTCTACAAGTAATTATTATTATTATTATTTTTTTATATTTAAGCCTGCCAAAGTGGCTCTACTCTGCCTGATGGAAAGCATGAGTAGAATCCAGGAGTAGGGGTCACCATGCTTATTGTGAGGGTAGGCAATGTAGCATGGTGACCCCTACCATGGCAGCCTGGTTAGATTATTCTGCATCATTCTCCCGGCCTTCGAAGGGCGGGAGAATAATGCAGAATGATTGGGCCTCCGGTCTCACACTCACCAACGAAATACGACAGCAAGAATGCTGTCATTATTAGGATGGTCTTCTGTGTGAGGGTAGTACTGGCCGGGTCGAGCCGGCCCATTCGTGCTGAAATCAGCGTGGCTCTACTACCTCAATCTTCTTTATATATAACTAACTTGCGTCTGTTTGTAATGTCCAAGGAACCATTTTTCTGTTTGTACATCTATCTGTTTTGCTGTTTCGTTGGCAGATAGCTGATGATATAAGGTGCAACTTAAGCTTTTTTTAGGGTTCCGTAGCCAAATGGCAAAAAACGGAACCCTTATAGATTCGTCATGTCTGTCTTTCTGTCCGTCCGTATGTCACAGCCACTTTTTTCCGAAACTATAAGAGCTATACTGTTGAAACTTGGTCAGTAGATGTATTCTGTGAACCGCATTAATATTTTTACACAGAAAAAAAACAATTTTTGGGGGTCCCCATACTTAGAAGTCTTAGAACTGAAACTCAAAAAAAAATTTCTACAACACCATACGTGTTAAGAATAGGTCTTGAAAAATGATATTGAGGTTTCTAATATCATTTTTTTCTAAACTGAATAGTTTGCGCGAGAGACACTTCCAAAGTGGAAAAATGTGTGTCCCCCCCTGTAACTTCTAAAATAAGAGAGTGATAAAACTAAAAAAAATATATGTTGTACATTACCATGCAAACTACCAACGAAAGTTGGTTCGAACGAAATCTAGTAAGTAGTTTTTTTTAATATGTCATTAATCGTAAACCGCAATTTACCTTCCATTCAGTCAATACACTATTATTAAAACATCGATCAAAGTTACAACGAACTACAAGAACTTTTATATGACGTTACTTGGTGCTACGGAACCCTTCATGGACGAGTCCAACTCGCACTTGGCCGCTTTTATTTTAGATTAGCTTCGTTAGGCGTAACGTCGCGGCGTAACGTTCACAACAATAACCGCTGGTAATACTGAGAGAATCAGCTGGTTCTAAAGGATAAACACACAAACAGCATAGAAAAATTCAAAAAGAATTTATTTCTTACTAGCTGCGCCCCGCGGTGTTACCCGCGTATATCATTATGGTTGCTATGCAAGTTTGTTATGCATAGCAACCTGTAAAGGTTTGACAGAAGATAAACAGTGATACATTTTGACATCTACGATTTATGTATTTTTATAATCACCTAGTTTTCATCTGTGTATCTCGATTATTGCAGTAGAAAGTAGGCTATGTGTTATTATGATATATAAGCTATATTACTGTAAAGTTTCATCTAAATCAGTTTAGTAGTTTTTGCGTGAAAGAGCAACAAACATACTCACAAACTTTCACGTTCAAAATATTCATTGAGATATATAGTAGTAGGAAGACTCGATGATAAGATTAGGATTCTTAAGTAAAGTCGAAATGAAATGAAATGAAATCATTTATTCTGCAACTAGGTTACAATAACACTTTTGCAAGTTAAACTTTTTTTTTTGAACAGATGAGTTCGGCCTTTCTTAACTGGACTAGCCCTGAGAAGAAAGGACGAAACAAACTCAGAGATCACAGTCTCTTTTAAAGTCCAGACAATATTCTTAAATGCGATGTTTACAATTGTCGAAATCGGCTAGGACATGAAACGCATACTTGTAGTTTATGTAGAGGAGTACAGAAAGAATGCCTTTTGTTAAGGTATGCATACAAAATACTTAGAGTCAATAATAAAACATTACATATACTACTATGTATTTAACATATATAAGCATAGATACTCTTTTATCAAATTAACATTGTAGCGTAGCCTTGGCGAAATCCATGAATATAGATGTTTAGTCTTTGACGATAGAACCTTATTGATGTTGCCACTTATAACTCAAATTAATTAAAGTAGAATTATAACCACTTGACCACCACTAGCATTAATTACAATAAAACTTTGCAACCTTTTCAAATTACAATTTTTTTTTATTTATTTGAATTTTTTTTTTCAAATTTACAATAACAATTTGAAGGTGGACATAATATTGTGGGTGAAGTTATGTCACCCTTTGATAGGTTACGGAGTAGCCTATGGTAAGGGATTACAGTTCCTTTCCCCTTTTGGTGTATGGTTTGAGTTACTACATAAATACTAAGTTAAGTGTAGTGAACAACAAGTGTGTGTGTGCGTCTGTGAGTGTGCGTGTGTGTGTATGTGTGTGCGTGCGTGCGTGCGTGCGCGCGTGTGTGTGTGTGTGTGTGTGTGTATGTGTGTGTGTGTGTATGTGTGTGTGTGTGTATTAAGTAATATGAACAAACAAATTAATAATATATTACTATTATTAATAATTTCACAATAACAGCGTGTCACCACTCCTATTCATCCCGCGGGTGTCGTAAAAGGCGACTAAGGGATAAACTACGCAAAACAACATCGATGCAAAGAGAAGGAAAACTTGAAACCAACCCTATACCAACCCGTCTGGCCAGCGTGGTATAGTAGGCCAAACCCTCCTTTCTAAGGAGAGGCCTATGTCCAGCAGTGGACTGTTAAAGGCTGTTGATGATGATGATGATGATTAATAATTTATAACCTGATTTGCGCAAGATGGCTGGCAGGAGCTGGATGCGAGAAGCCCAAAATCGATCAAAGTGGTGTGCAATGGGAGAGGCCTATGTCCAACAGTGGACTGATATAGGCTGATGATGATGATGAATGATATTCTCGTGATCAGCATAATTAAATTCTTCAAAGAAAATGTAACCCTTATCTTAAGTTCTGGATACCAATCAGTCAATTATCATTACTTCAGATATTTCTGATGTCTTTGATGTTCTGAGGTTAAGATATAACGGTCATTTTATTGTAACGAATCAAGATTAAAGGTTCTTTAGCGTCCTTTGAATGATAAGATTGAGAATTTGCGATAAATTGGATTCTTTAATAGGTATCTCTGTAGTAAATAATTTATCAAGAACAAACCTTCAAGATTTCGCAATACTGGCACCTACTATAGGGGCCTAACGAGATGCTTCTGCTCATTGACCCTCAGGTCTCACACCTGTGGTGGAACGGGTGTCGTGTTCCTCCATTACTAAGGGAGGATCTTCCGACCAGGCGAGGTGATCATGCCTGGCGGGTTACTGACCAACGATTGAAGTTGGGATGTTGTGTATATGTTAATCGGCGCGAGAATTTCTCTATCGCGATACAGGATTAGTAGTTACTCCGTATACTTTATTCCGTCTTGCTTCGTGTTTCTTCGATGGCGCTGTTGTATGATGTTCGCTTGCGCTCTATGTGGAAGTCGCAAAACACCCACCACTGAAACATGTCAGCACAAATGCTGTCATTTTTGGTTAAATTCTTCTAAAATTTCAACCCCTGACCCCTGACTTTAATTTTTAGAATAGTAATAATAACACTTAATTTCAATATCAGCTTTAACACTTTTAAAATGTGACCACAGTGACCTTTTAAACAAACAATGCCTCTGGCAGGTCACTGCACTCTTCCGTTGCGGATGTCACTCTGGACTCACTATGTCAATATTAGAGCAGTGATTTGATTTGAACATACAATTAAATCATAAAATTAACTAAACCAACGATTTACAAATTAACATACGAAGTATGTGTTCGTGTGTGTGTGTGTGTGTGTGTGTATGTGTGTGTGTATGTGTGTGTGTATGTGTATGTGTATGTGTGTGTGTATGTGTGAGAATAGTTTTAAGATACCAAAATACTATATTTTACAAAAATTCGAAAAACCGTTCGAGACAGTTGAAAAGAAGTCAGAGAATTCTAGTAAATAACTTCTAATATAATACTGATACATTACCACACGAAACAATGAACCTTATTAAAATAAACGATAAGGTGAATATAAATTGACCGTCTTGCGTTTGGTCTGTTTACATTTCTCGGTAAAGTTGTGTTTGAGAAGTTTTATAGCGACGTCGTCAGAAACATCTAGAATGTACTAGTGCCCGTCGGACCTAATATAAAAAGGGTCTCTGCCGTACCGCAGTTATGTAAATTGAATAACAAACACTTAAAGCGATAGAGCGAATATAAAATTTGAGTAAGCTGGACTTGAAATAAATAAACAAAATAAATATAAATTTATCTTGTCAGGGTCCAAAGCGAGTAAGGTGTCCAATGCGTATAAACAGAAATAAAAATTAATGGAGGGTAGACCTTCAGAGTCTTGTGTTACAACAGTTCGTTCGTCTTCTATTAAATCAGAGCCCTGCCTTTGATCCTTCAAGTTTCACGACTCCGTATACTTTTCACGCAAATAACGTTACCTACTGAAATTCTTTATGGTTCGTGTTGACGCCTTTAATTTCTAACGAATAAAGGGAATGAAGCTTTCAATTTGTTTTAGCTTTTTAGTTTGACTGTTTATTTATCCGTTTGTAGCTATAAAACCTTTCATCTTCCTAGCCTTTATTCCCAAGTTTATTTGGGGTCGGCTACTAGTTCAACCGGTTTTACCTGAATTTCAGATTTTCACGGAGCTACTGGCATCGGACCTCCGCGCAACCCTAAGGGAGAACTGAAATTCGAAGATTGAACTAGTTGTCAGTATATTAGAGGGCACTGACTTTCCAATAGCGATTGCCATAGATGTTCATGACAACCATGTTCATGCTCTCTGAGGCACGGTCGTAATTCACCGCCAAACTTCCAAACTCCGGGCTGCTATTAGGAATTTCCTAAGAAAAACTCAAAAAACACTTTTGGCCCGACCCGGGAATTGAACCCGAGACCTCTTTATTAGCAGTCACATTCGCTAACCACTAGACCAACGAGGCAGTTTGATCTCATAAAAATATAATAAAAGAAACACAATGCCAAATTTTATTAAAATCAAGATCAAGACAAGTCTAGCTGCCTGGCTGAATTTAAATTTAAACACATTAACCCTATGATAGTTATTAAGGCTTTCCGGCAAATAAAAATCAAACTGACCGAAGATCTATGGGGAATGTCTATCAAAGTTTGTACATCCATACTTGAGACTATAGCCCCATACTTAGCTTTAATTTTTAATTTATGTGTTGACCAAGGAGTTTTCCCTGATTTAATGAAATACAGTAAAGTAATACCTCTTTTCAAATCCGGGGACAGTAAAGATACTAATAATTATAGACCTGTATCCGTGTTACCAGTTTTTAGCAAAGTTTTTGAAAAGGTAATGCTTAATCAAATGCTCGATCATTTTAACACCAACAGAATCATACATGATCAACAGTATGGTTTCACCAAGGGACGTTGTACAACTGACGCCGGTGTAACCTTATTAAAGCATATATTTACTGCGTGGGAAGAGTCCCAAGACGCCATAGGAATTTTTTGTGACCTCTCCAAAGCATTTGATTGCGTAAATCACGACACATTACTTTTGAAACTTGAGCATTACGGACTAGGAAAGCTTGCACTGAATTTGGTTAAATCTTATTTGAGTGATAGACAACAATATGTACAAATAAATGGTGTTAATTCACAGGGTTTAAAAGTAAAAATGGGGGTTCCTCAAGGCTCAATATTGGGTCCTTTCCTCTTTCTAGTATATATAAATGATCTACCATATTTATTAAAAAATCAACCTCAAAATATGGTGTTATTTGCTGATGACACTTCCTTAATTTTTAAGATAAAAAGACGGGCCCAAAATCTAGATGACGTGAATAATGCCCTAGTTCAAGTCCAGAATTGGTTCACAGCAAACAATCTGGTATTAAATGAAAAAAAAACCAAATGCATAAGATTTGCTTTACCGAATGTTAAGAGTAGTGATTGTGATATAATTTTGAATAAAGAGAAACTTGAATTCGTAGATAAAACTGTTTTCCTGGGGATTACGCTTGATGCAGGGCTACAATGGGGTTCTCATTTAACATCTCTTGCGGGGCGGCTAAGTTCAGCAGCATATGCTATTAGAAAAATCCGTCAATTTACTGATGCAGATACCGCTAGACTGGTCTATTTCAGTTACTTTCATAGTATAATGTCTTACGGCATCTTGTTATGGGGACGGGCTGCAGATATTGAGTCTATATTTATTCTGCAAAAAAGAGCCATCAGAGCCATATATAATCTTCGTAGGCGCGATTCTCTAAGGGAACTGTTTAAGAATATTGGCATCATGACGGTACATAGTCAATACATCTACGAAAACATAATGTACGTCAGAAAAAATCTTCATCTTTTTGGCAAAAGAGGTGACAAACATAATTACAGTACTAGAAATAGGGACCAACTAGTTCAGCCAGGCTTTAGACTCGCTAAAGTAGACTCTTCTTTTATGGGGTACTGTTTGAGATGCTATAATAAAATTCCACAAAGTATTCTTGAACTGAATGAGACAAAATTTAAAACATGCATTAAACGCACACTATGTAAGCAAGCATATTACAAGTTGAGCGATTATATCGCTGATAAAAATGCTTGGCTCAATGCTGGTCCTGCTTCACAAGGACAGGGGCGCATAAATTGATAGCATTAAATGGTATTGTTGGAGCTGCTGAAGATTGTACAACTTTCTTTGCGTTGTATAGATTCAATCTCTTTAGTATTATATAATCGCATAGCCCATATTGTGTGAGTACTATGTACTAGGAAGCTATTCAAGCTATCGTTCACTGGAAACCTACGTCTTTTCTTGACTTGAATCTGCCCTGGCGGTTGAGAGTATGTCATGCTCACTCAAATGTCACGCTGATGGTGGCGCGTGTGTCTGATCATTTAATTCCCTTCAAAATGGTTCAGTTGAATGGTGCGGATCCATGCGTCATGTTCGTGAACGGGCGCTGTCAGTTGTGACTGGTCATCTCTTAGTTGCCACGGCTTATTTGAATTAATTATTTTATTTTTCAATTGTATTTTTGTTGTACTATGGACAATTTTAACGTGCACGTCTTGCTACATCGTTCTCACATAATGTACCATCTCAACATGAATGATGTAACCATGATTTTGTAAAAACATTTTGATTTAAAAGAGTGTCCATGGAGTTTCTTGCCCGTTCTTCTCCATAGAGATCTACGCTAGGGAATGGGCAACTACAGTACTTTCACAAATTTTATGTCTTGTGACTGGGACTGTAGCTACATTTTTGTTTCGACAATTCAAAAGTGCCTGTAACTGGCCTACTTGAAATAAATGCTTTGATTTTGATTTTGATTGATTGTGGTTTTGTCGAGAAAGCGTAACAGACAGACGAGTTATCTATCAGTTTAATAATAATAATAAAAAAAAGAAATTGTATGATGGGTACTAGACAACTGATATAAATACATAAATTGTTTTATTGTAAATACATATTAGACATAGAAAACACTCAATCTTCGAAACAAATATTTGCGGATCACACAAACAGTTGGTGGGATCCGAAAATCGAACTCGAGACGACAGCAGTCGCATACGCTAGCACAGCGTAACTTTTTTTTTTTGGATATCTTACACACAACATCATCTAGTCCCAAAGTAAGCCGAGCTTGTGTTATGGGTACTAAACAACTGATATAAATACGTAAACATACTTTTTTTTTGTAAATACATAGAAAACACTCAATATTCGAAACAAATATAATAATTTTAATAAAAAAGAACCGACTTCAATGAAAAACTATTCCGAGTACCCAAATCACGACATTGTGCCTATGATATTTGAGGAGTTCCCTCGATTTCCTTGGGATTCCATCATTCGATTTCGATATGTTGACGATGGGACCACCTGTAAGCTACGCCCATTCCAATGCAAAAATAAATTTTGAAATCAGTTCATAAACGACGAAATTATTGCTGAACATACATAAAAAAAAACAAAAGGATTCCGACGAATTGAGAACCTCCTCCTTTTTTTGAAGTCGGTTAAAACTTTGCAACTAGAAGGCTGGTGGCACATGTCAATAAGTGTACGCCTTCACCCGTGATTGATTTGTGTACGACACACATCGTCTACTAAGTACCGCACCGCGAGTGACAGGATAAGATTGCTTTAGGGCCACCGCAGACTAGCTACTTTTAGCATCGGCAATCGGCAACTAGTCGCTTTTTAGAAGCTAAATACGGTGACCGAACGCTCTACACCGCACACTTAAAAACGCCAAAAGCGGAGATTGAGTCGCTTTTTAGAAGCGCGACACAGCAGCTGAACGCTACTCTCCGCATACATTCGGATGCCGGTAGCATCGATTTGGCATCTGAGCAGTCGCTAAAACGCGCGTTTCCGATACCGCGATCGAACGCAAGAAGTTGCTAAAACGCGATGCAGCATCGATGCAGTCGCCAAATCGCCGATCGCCGATGCTAAAAGTAGCTAGTCTGCGGTGGCCCTTAGACAACTTCAAGATGGAGCCCTTAAGGAAACGCGCTTGTGCACATTATCCTGGGGTAATCGACAACACGTTCGTGTTCGATAAGAAGCCATTACAGACTGCTACGGTTTGATTGATTGCGTACACGCTTCCAATATCTCCCCTGGACTTATTTGACACAAAATTACATGGAAATTTTGATGTTGAATAGTCATGTCTTACATTTTTCATGTAAATAATTTTGTAATAAATTAGATTTAGTTACTTGTAGTGGTACCGAGCATAAACAAGCATGTAATCAAATAATTACTCCTCACCGATTCACTGATAAGTGACAGTACTTTTATCATATTCTAGAATCGATTCTACAAGCTATATATAATTAATTTAAACTATATTGTACGAGAGACATTACTGTCTGAAGAAGTTAGGTTGGAGGAATTATGAATGTCTGTATCAAATAGTTGTATGTTCAAAGCATGTAATGTATATTACACAATGCCTAATCAACTCAAGAAGAATACTAGTCTCATTTGCAGACATATTGTTTGTATTTGGTTTTATGTTAGATTGTGACATATATCCAGGAACTAAATAATTTTATAGTGTTTTAATTATTTTGAATTCAAATACGTTATCCCTTAAATTAACGTTATCAAATCCCATACTAAGCAGAGCTTGTATTATGGGTACTAGACAACTCATATTAATACATAAACATACTTTGTTTTGTAAATACATACTTATTATACATTGAAAACACCCAGACTTCAAAATAAATATTTGTGAACCACATAAAGATTTGGACCGACACAGGAATTGAACCCGAGACCTATTGATCAGCAGCTGCTTACGCTAACCACTAGACCAACAAGACAGTCGAGATATACGCCATGTTTTCCCTGTTCTGAAGAACAAAAAAAATTACTTAAAGCATGCAACAATGGAAACAAAAATTGTGTTAAAATAATTTGAACTTTAACGACAACTGAACAAAGGTGCTCTTAGCTCAATACTTTTGAAGGCTTCTTCGTGTTATGCATAAAGTACATTCTTATCATGTGTATGTGTATCTTTGTTGGATGTTGCTGAGTCTGGTATTATCTCACAAGTTTTAGAACAACTCTCGAGGCTGGAGAGCGGCCGGCCTACATCGTCTAATTTGGACGAACGCCCCGAGGAATAATGATCGCACTTAAAATTTTGCTGCTCTTTTATCTATTTAACAAGACATTGAAGGGTCTTTAGTAAAAACCAAAAGTGGGTAAGCTGTCTGAGATATGTATAAGCCTCTCTAATACTTTGTTTAAAGTACACCGTTGGCTTTTATTTTTGTTACGTTTTTTTCACTCAAAACTAAGTAACAGTTTTTATCTACTAATCATTGTCTGCGCGTTGTTAAGAGTTGACCCCAGGGGTTTCGAACGTCTAGTGTTTTTATACAAAAAGTCAAGAAGAATGGTAGTACTTTTACCAAATATGTATAAATATTTCGGACATCTTACACAAACTAAACAGAGCTTGTATTATGGATACTGAAGAAATGATATAAATACATAAACATACTTTTTTTGTAAATACATACATTATACATAGGAAAACACCTAGACTACGAATCAAATATTTGTGAATCACACAAATATTTGGTCTGACCCGGGAATCGAACCCGAGACCTCTTGATCAGCAGCCACATACGCTAACCGTAGTGACTTCTGAACCGAATTTAATGAATGAGGTGTCAATAGATTCGTAATAATGTTCCGGGTGACATAGCCTATATGAATTTTATCAAAAGTTTTTACTGTATGGGTTATAGTTTTGAGGGTTCCGTAGTTTACGACAAAGAACGGGTTTACAGTTTCATCATTTCTGTCCGTCCGTCCGTCCGTCCTACCTCGACTTAACTTCCAAGCTAGTTATAGAAAGATGAAAGATTGCATGAATTTATATTTTTATTGCGTTGACATGTGGCGTGAAAATAAAATCATATTTGTGTTAAATCACAAATATTATTTAAATCATTCTCACTTTACGTGTAGGGCACATAATTACCTACTTTGATAACAAGTGTCTCTTAAAATAACATTTAATTTCGCAAATAGTTTCGCGTTAACTGTCTTAAAGGTTACTATAATAATTATAATATATTCATCAGGTCTTCTCATCATCGATCCCACAGCGCCTAAAGACAAAAGTCTTCAACCAGTGCGTCCTACCCATCATGACATACGGAGCCGAAACGTGGACACTCACGGCACGGCTGGTCCACAAATTCAAAGTCACGCAGAGTGCTATGGAGAGGGCTGTGCTCGGCGTTTCTCTAAGGGATCGTGTTAGAAATGAGGTAATCCGGCAGAGAACTAAAATTATCGACATAGCCCACAAGATTAGCCAGCTAAAGTGGCAATGGGCTGTCCATATTAGCCGCTGAACCGACAACCGTTGGGGTAAACGTGTTCTTGAGTGGAGACCGCGTCTCGGCTAACGTAGTGTAGGACGTCCACAGGCCAGGTGGAGTGATGATTTGCGCAAGACGGCTGGCAGGAGCTGGATGTGAGTAGCCGAGGATCGAACTAAGTGGCGTGCAATTGGAGAGGCCTATGTCCAGCAGTGGACTGCGATATGCTGATTGATGATGATAATGGAAAATAAACTTCAGTGTTACCAAATTAATTAGTTAGGTACTCACAGAAGCGACCTCATTTAATGCGAAATTTTGTTGTAAAGGAACGAACGAAGTTTCACGAACCCGATAGTTGAGAACAGACGCGGAATGTAGGAAATGAAGCGATTAAAATGGCAGAACAGAGAGCTCCTCTGAGCTTTTATTTTACTTGTTTACCTCTTTTTAAGTACCCTTATAGCTTTTGTAGTTTAGTTCTAAGCCCGACTTTGTTAGAGGAGTACTTTCGACTAGAGCTATTCGCTTTGAATAGTAAGTAAGGATGGGAATTAAAAGTCCAGAAAATATTTATTTTAAATCAGAGATCTTTTGTTTCATGCAGCCACTTTTGAAACGTTATATTAATTATTGACTCTTTTCGTCCAAGACCTGTCTGAAACCCAGCGCCGCACTGACACTGTTAATCCTATTGTAAATGATATTATCATTCCTCTGTATTAATTTGACTGCCTCGTTGGTCTGATCAAGAGGTCTCGGGTTCGATTCCCGAGTCAGACCAAACATATATGTGATCCGCAAATATTTGTTTCGGAGTCTGGGTGTTTTTCTATGTATAATATGTATATATTTACAAAACAAGTATGTTTATATATTTATATCACTAGTTGAGTACCGTTATTACAAGCTCTGCTTACTTTGGGACTAGATAACATTGTGTGTAAGATGTCCGAAATATTTATTTATTTACAAAAAAGTATGCTTGTGTATTTATATCGGTTGTTTAGTACCTATAATACAAGCTCTGCTTAGTTTGGGACTAGATAACGTTGTGTGTAAGATGTCTGAAATATTTATTTATTTAATTATTGTGGGTCAAGAATAAAACATTTTCATTTAATTTCACAGAAGCTTATAGAGTCAGTTCTTCTTCAGTTACTCCTTTTTAAATAGAGATTTACTAGAGTTATTAGATGTAGTCTTTAATTATATAACGTTTAACTAATTAGTACGATAGGAGAATCAAAAGTACGTAATAACTATTACATACTTGAATACTTAAATGTTTCACCCTAATTAAACTAGTGTAACTTAATTAAATTGCCTCGTTGGTCTAGTGGTTAGCGTATGCGACTCCTAATCAAGAGGTCTCGGGTTCAAATCCCGGGTCGGGCCAAAAAGTGTTTTTGGGTTTTTCTTAAGTAATTCCTAATTCCCCGGAGTTTGGAAGTTTGGCGATGATTCACGCCCATGCCTCGGAGAGCACGTAAAGCCGTCGGTCCCGGTTGTCATTAACATCTATGGCATTCGTTATTGCGAAGTCAGTGCCCTCAAATATACTGACAACTAGTTCAATCTTCGAATTTCAGTTCTCCCTTAGGGTTGCGGATGTCCAATGCCAGTCGCTCCGTGGGAAAATTGAAATTCAGATAACCGGTTGAACTAGCAGCCGACCCCAAATAAACTTGGGAATTAAGGCTAGGAAGATGAACCTAATTAAGCTGGTAGTGTCAGTATACTGGTGACTGTTTGACATGGTATGTTATGAGCGTTTCCGTGATTTGAAGGTAACGTTAAGCAGTCGGTCCCGGTTGTTATCATAAGATAACAGTGGTGAAACTTAGTAGGAGTCCTTCGGGCTTAGAATCATCCAACGCCAAGATTACGTAACCACTACGTGTCTTGCCCAACACGCACTCGGCCAGCTCTAAGGACTAAAAAGGACTAAACCCTCTACTTCAACTTGTTGATTGATAACTTACACAGTAATGTAAAAGAAAACGTTTTAAAACTTTACTGGTACTGTATATTTGCTTTGGTTTTATGCTTTAAAGGTGCGTTTCCATTGGCCCGCGCCGGACGCACCGCACGCACGGCACGCAACATAGTACTGCGTCCACAACTCGCGCTGCCCACACCGTACGCCGGCATTTATGAGCAAGGAAAATCTGTTCAATCCGTTGCGTGCCGTGCGTCCAGAGCTGGCCAATGGACGCGCACCTTAAGACCGTAGAACCTGCAGGTAATATCGTGAGTTTAGCTAGTAGTTACTGTAACAACAATAGTATTGAAGGAAATTGAATCCAATTTCTTTTAAATTCTTACTGCATTTCAGTAACAGCTATGCAAATTATGAGCCCTACGTGTATGTGAAATTGTTGCATTTTTGTTAAATCTTTTGCAGTAAATTCTTACACGACATTCTTAGAGCCTGGGGTCAGGTATATAGCTACCTTGTCTTAAGTACAAACATGAATCCGGCCTTTTATCTGTCATTTTGAATCAGGTTTAACTCAAGATTTTTTTTCAACTGCAATTGTAAAGTTAAAGTGAAAGTTTACAATAACTACAATATGTTTATGAGTAATTTAATCGATAGATTACCAAGTCGGTATGTTTTGAAGTTCGTTTCCATAGTTTTAAAGAAACGGTTTTTTTTTCATTTAAATTATATATTATAATGAATAAAGGAATATTTTCCTCATTAATTGAATTGTATTTATTTTCAAAATGGACGCTCTAACAGGATTCTCGGAGTTCAGACAAAGGGACGCTTCAGTAAAATTGTGGTTGTAATATACATATATCATAGATACAGTTCAACAGCTATAGGATTGGCACTCAGCCAAGTATTTTACAAAACTAATCTTAGGGAACGTCACCAAAAATCACGGCTCATGGTGAGTACAGCGCTCATACATCAATACCGCTTTGAGAGCTTATCTTTGATGTCAATTTAAGTTTGATACATTAGCTTTCAGACAGATGCTATCAATATACGCACATGAAAAGCCTATCCTCTTTTGTATTCTCAAAGTGCATTAAGGGAGATTTATGCCGATTATCAATATTGTTATCATAAAAAAGTTCCTTATTACTGTTGTTTCTTTTTCTTTTGTCAAACATTTATATTACTACTTTGATCTCTTATAATAGCTTCTTAGATTATAGGGCAGATGTTAAGCTACCGTCTAGAGTAGGTCTATATTCAACAGTGTATGATATAGGTCATCTAGCTTTCTAGAAATCCCATCTCCACTTCAGCTGAAGGTCGGAAATGATAGAATATTTGATTTTTTTTTAAATGTACATACATATAATATTAACAAAAAAAACGACTTCAAAGAAAAAAAATCTGAGTACCCAAATCACGACATCCATTCCTATGGTATATCCTCTCATCAGATCCTGGTTTCCTTATCATGGCACCACACAGGAAGCACAAAATAAAAAATAAATATCATAATCAGTTTACCCAATCAAAAGTTGTGTTGTAACAAACATAAAAAACATACAGTCGAAATAAGAACCTCCTCTTTTTTTAAGTCGGTGAAAAATAGAAAAACACTATCTTTAAAATTGACGAAACATTTTAAATATGTTGATGTGACGGTATAGTAATATGCTGCATGTATGGCCTAATATATTTATTATATTTTAAATGATTTTTTGGTACTATACCTATTACTAGCTTCATAGCTATATCCGAACAGAAAGAAGAGCCCATTTACGTATTAACGATGAAACATAACTCCTGGCGATGTTTGTCTTTAGATGTTCGGTAATCTCTTTTCAATCGGTAGTAAAATAAATACTTTAGTGTTATGTGTAGACGTTAATCGCTTATGGATTTACGATGTGATAGTACCGTAAACATCAAATTTAGTGCGCTTTCAAGCTATTTTATTTAGAGCAAAACTTTTGTCATGTTAGCAATATAATTAATTTTTAAACATTGTGTGTTTATATTTAAATCCAACATTATTTAGGGTGACCCTTGTAATTCACACATTTGTTCAACAGATACATTTATTCTCTAATTCAAGATACAAAATAATAACTCAGATTAAGAAGTCATACTTGAGCAAACATTTTCTAGCGTTTCTTATTCTTAAGATTGTTTCGGGGTCGACTACTGGTTCAACCAGTTTTATCGAAATTCTGTTTTTGCACGGAGCGACTGGCATCTGACTTCCGCAACTCTGACAGAAAACTGAAATTCGAAGCTTAAACTAATTGCCAGTATGTTGAGCACTGAATTCCTAATAACGATTGCCATAGATGTTCATGACAACCGGGACCAACGGCTTAACGTGCTCTCCGAAGCACGGGCGTGAATCACCGATACTCCGATATAGACTTCCATACTCCGGGCTGTTATTAAGATTTTTATGTAAGAAAAACCCAACAATACCGTACCCACCCTCATCGTCTGCCGGCCCTTATCCCAATTTTATTTGACGGCGGAGTATGTTCTATCCTTCCATTCTATTCTATCACTCCTCATTTTACTGTTAACTATTCCTATTCATATCTTCTTTACACAATCCATCCAACTTTTCTTAGGTCTTCCGCTTGCAATCAGCACCATCATCATCAGCCTATCGCAGTCCACTGTTGGACATAGGCCTCTCCTATTGCACACCACTCTGATCGATTTTGGGCTTCTCGCATCCATGTAACTTTCAATTACCATACCAAATATTTTGTTTGCTACATTTTCCTCATCCCTCCGCATAACATGTCCATACCAAGATAACCTATTACTTCTTAACTTTCATCCAGTGGCGCTACTTTCAGACTTCCTTGTATGTATTCATTTCTCAACTTGTCCATTCGAGTTACACCACACA
Organism: Phragmatobia fuliginosa; assembly: GCA_932526445.1. Classification (NCBI taxonomy): domain Eukaryota; kingdom Metazoa; phylum Arthropoda; class Insecta; order Lepidoptera; family Erebidae; genus Phragmatobia; species Phragmatobia fuliginosa. The sequence continues at coordinate 59,063,481 of OW052057.1, read as the reverse complement.
TCCATTTTAGCATTCGCATTTCAGCAACGTTCAAGTTCATTCGCTTTCTTCATGGGCCAACTTTCAGAACCATACAGAACGGCCGGTCTGATCATAGTTTTATGGACCTGTCTTTTAAGTTTCAAGTGGAAACTAGGATCATAGATTGACCCCGTTACTTGCCAAAATAAAAATCACTTGCCAAACTTAAACACGGGACCCGCACTATAATTTATAAATGCAGAAGAATTTCACTAGGCCACTATGCATTGCCATGCATTGCATTTGGCCTCCCGTCTTGTACTCACAAACGAAACTCGACAGCAAGAATGCTATATACCTATTTATGATACGTTACTGTGTACTATATATTAAAAGTCCATTTTTACTTATGAATACAATTTTAGTATAACATCAATTCCATCTGTACTTTTATAGCCAACACTTAAAAGTGAGTCTACTTTATGATGTTATTCTTGTCACTTAAATATCAAACATCATTTTTTATGATGTTTACCGTCGTTTCTATGTTTCATAATAAATACTCTAGCTTCATTGCGGCTCCGCCCGCGTTAATGTTAGTTATTGCGATAAAAAGTATGCACATGTTCTATCTCAGGCTCTAGCTTATCTGTGTATCTAATTTCATTTAAATTGGCTCAGTATTTATCATATTAGTAAGTATAGTAATGATAATAATATAATGATAATAAAATAAGTAAAAGAATTTTCAAAATCGTTTTAGTTGATACATATCATCCACAAAAACTTTACCAGTATATTTATCAATTTCAAATCACATTAATATTTCAGACATGCTACACATAACGCCATCTAGTCCCAAACTAAGCAGAGCTTGTATTATGGGTAATAAACAACTGAATTATTGAATACGGAAACATTAAATATACACATATTTTACATAAAAACACCCAAACTTATTCACACAAACTTTTGGTCCGACCCGGGAATCAAACCTGAGATACGACCCGAGATACCACTGCGCCATCGAGGCAGTCATATTGGCAGAAAACGTAAAAATTAAGTTCTATTACTAAGTAGTTCAAATGATATAATGAGATATTGTGGAGAAACAAGGTGACTTTGTTCTTAGTGAGTTCGAGTTGGAATGCTGTTCCTTCAATAACCTTTAACCTGTAATGTTGTCTATAACACGATTTTCTTTTGACCTTGTACATAACCTTCTTATCGTGTTGGCTGTGAACTTCATAGCAAATTAAGTTTTTTCATGAAATGTCACCTCTTAGTAATGAGTTTTAATAAAAATACAAAAATTTACTTAAAGATATCGAATAAATATCGAAGCCTGTAAGTTTACTTATTCCTAATATTGACAAAAATATGTAAAACTAGCTTTTGCCCATGGCTCCGCCCACGTGTATATCGGTTATCGCGGTAAAAAGTAGCCTATGTCCTTTCCCATGGTTCCTTCTATCTCTATACCAAAATTTATCAAAATTGGTTTAGCGGTTTAGGCGTGAAAAATTAACAGACAGAGTGAAAAGCGTGAAAAATTAAGTTATTATTAGTAGGGATAATAGTCATCATCATCATCATCAACAGCCTTTAACAGTCCACTGCTGGACATAGGTCTCTCCTTTGAAAGGAGGTTTTGGCCTACTATACCACGCCGGCCAGACGGGTTGGTAAAGGGTTTGTTTCAAGTTTTCCTTCTCTTGGCAGTGATGTTAGCTGCTTAATTTGTTCCTTTAGTCGCCCCTTACGACACCCATGGAATGAATAGGGGTGATGACACTTTGTACTCATAATAATAATGACTTAGGGATAATATGATTGGTCTTCTGGTTCTACTAGCTTAACGTTCATTTACTTTCGAATTCATTATATTACTATGAATTTTAGAATTATTCTTTCATTTATTCTTTCTGCCTTGTTGGTCCACTCCAACAAGTCAAACTTAATAAGCCCGAGACCTCGAGAGTTAGCGTATGCGGCTGCTAATCAACAGGTCTCTTGTTCAATTCCTGGGGCGGACCAAATGTTTAGATACTCTGCAAATATCTGTTTGGAAGATTGGGTGGAAGTTTCTATGTCTAATACGAGTATGTATGTATTTACAAAAAAAAAAGTATTATATCAGTTGTCTATGGATGTGCTTGCGCAATGGACCCTTTGATGTGTTGTTGGGTATTCTTAATATTAATTTAATCCAATGCTAATAAATTGTCGTGGTAACTAATTCACATTCTACGTTCTATGTACAATATCTATGTGGAAACATATTCATGCACACGTACCATCTAAAAATCAGCGCCGCACGGACACCTTGTTTTATTTTGTGAATTATATTATTGCTTCTCTGTATTAATTATATTGAATTAAAAATAAACATTTTCATTTTATTTAATTCTATTTAGTTTGGATCTAGATGATGTATATCATAAGTCCGAAATATGTATATAAGTAAAGGTAATCCTGCAATAGGAACATATCCTTCGTTTACAAAGAGCACCCACTAATACTAAACATAATATTTCCTTTTGTAGTTCTTAGAAAAAGCCATTTGCAAATTGGTACACCAGCGACAGCCTTATAGTAGCTTTAATATAAATAAGGGTATATTTTCGTAGATTATTGTTGCTGCCCTTTCTTCCGTTCGGTTTCCTTCACGATTTATTATAGCTAATAGTATGATATAATACCCATGTAGCAATATGAGATAAAGTTAAATCAACGGCACCAAACTCTCGGTTCTAACTTATTTTGCTAGACAGCATTTAATTCAGGTCGGTTTAGTTTCGATCATGGATAAATAAATAATAAATAAATAAATATTTTGGACATTTGACACACAACGCCATCTAGTCTCCAAACTAAGCTGAGCTTGTATTATAGGGTAACTAGAATACATACATATTATATATAGAAAACACCCAAACTCCATTACAAACATTTGCAGATTATACAGAAATTTGGTACGACCCGGGAATTGAACAAGAGACCCGTTGATTAGCAGCCGCATACGCTAACTCTCGAGGATTTGGACTTATTAAGTTTGCGTTTGGTGTAGACCAGGGTTCCCAAACTTATTTTGTCTACTGCCCATTTCGACAATATTTTTTTTTTTGCGCCCCCATTAATTTCACCCTCCTAAAAACCACTATAACTTCAAATTAAATTAATTAATTATTGTGAGCTATACTAGCGAAGTTTAAACATTCATTCTAAACGAGACTTTCACTATAACCTGCAAAAGTAATTTGAAACCTGAGCGCAGTATGTAGTACAGAACAGCGTACAATAGTATAACAACAGAAGAACATAAAATTTAGCATGACTACTGAGGAAAGACACACACTTCTCCTTCGAATTTCAGTTTTCCCTTACGGAGTTACGGAGGTCCGATACCAGTCGCTCCGTAGAAAAACTGATATTCAGGTGAAACCGGTTGAACCAGTAGCAATAGTACCCGACCCAAAATAATATTAAAAATAAAGGCTAGGAAAAAGGAGAAGAAAAAGATTTTAGAGTCCTTATTTGCTCTCATCAGCAATAGATATGTAAATTATAAGAAATTTATTTTTATTGATTGATTAACTAACACTTTCGTGGACAAAGGTACGTGCAAACAGTGCAGCAAATAATTCCCGAAGAAAAACAAAAGCAAATTGCTATTTTATCAGATCTGGTTGTCTCTGCATATAAACATTAATGTACTGCATAGGTTTGATAACAGCACTGGGAGCGATATATCTATTAGAGGAAGTACTGTGACGCTTAGAATGGGAGCCTTGGTACTCGGGGTAGATAAGTCAGGGGTTATTAGACATTAAGGACTCGGATAGCTTGGAGATAGGGGTTATGTACATGGAGCATGAGAGAGATTAACATGATGAAGGTTTGGATCCACGATTTTGTTTATTACTATTAAAATTCGTCTCTGCACCACTGCGAAATGGTTTTTTTTAATATATTTTTAAATACGTTGTAAGTAATGTATATTGTATCGATATGTATTGAATATGTTAACGCTAACACAGGGTGATGATGCGGGGGATTTTTTTGACGCTTGTATATGTATAAACATTATAAAACTTATTTAAGTTAATATTGTAAGTAATTAAACTGCCTCGTTGGTCTAGTGGTTAGCGTATGCGACTGCTAATCAAGAGGTCTCGGGTTCAAATCCCGGGTCGGGCCAAAAGGTGTTTTTGGGATTTTCTTAGGAAATTCCTAATAGCTCCCCATAGTTTGGAAGTTTGGCGGTGATTCACGCACGTGCCTCAGAGAGCACGTAAAGCCGTCGGTCCCGGTTGTCATGAAAATCTATGGCAATCGTTATTGGGAAGTCAGTGCCCTCAAATATACTGACAACTAGTTCAATCTTCGAATTTCAGTTCTCCCTTAGGGTTGCGGAGGTCCGATGCCAGTCGCTCCGTGGAAAAACTTAAATTCAGGTAAAACTGGTTGAACTAGTAGCCGACCTCAAGTAAATTTGGGAATAATGGCTAGGAGGATGATTGTAAATAAATAAATAGGTTACTATTTTATTAAATGAATACTGCTTTTGTAATTTTGTTATAATCGATATGGAGATATGTATATTAATAATGCTGGCAGGAGCTGGACGCGAGTAGCCGAGGATCGAACTAAGTGGCGTGCAATTGGAGAGGCCTATGTCCACTAGTGGACTGCGATAGGCTGATGATGATGATGACATGAACAAATCAAGTCAATTAGTATTAAATTTTTATCTAAGGTCAATTATTTCAACATTGAGAACTGTAGAAAATACTTTTACTTTAAATTTTTTAACTTTTTTTTCATACATTTTTTCTTTTTCTTCTATAAATTGTAACACAAAGGTTTCAAGAAATTAGAATGTGTAAGGAAATTAGGGTACTTGGAACATAATTGCGTTAGTGGAGTGTACCCGAACAAAAAGGGTACCAACAGCTCGAGTTAATTAACTTACTACTTATCGCAAACGAGTAGGTTACCTCCATATACTTAAATTAGACAGGAGTTTGGGTAAGCGCAATTTTACGAAAGCAAACTTCCTAATCTTTGCCAGGGCCTAGATTAAGAAAAAAATAACTTTGGTTTTGCATTACTCCGCCCGTGTATAAAAAGCTGCCAAGTGCGAGTCGGACTCGCCCATCGTCTAGAACTTACAGGGGGACACACATTTTTTCACTTTGGAAGTTTCTCTCGCGCAAACTAATCAGTTTAGAAAAATATGATATTAGAAACCTCAACATCATTTTTGAACACCTATCCATAGATACCCCCCCACCCCACACGTATGGGTTTGATGAAAAAAATTTTTTGAGTTTCAGTTCCAAGTCTGGGTGTTTTTATATGTATAATATTTATGTATTTACAAAAAAAGTCTGTTTATGTATTTATATCAGTTGTTTAGTACCCGTAAGCTCTGCTTAGTTTGGTACTAGATGATGTTGTTTGTAAGATGTCCGATATATTTATTTATCTTACGACGGGATGGATTAGAAGTGACGATACTCTATATTCTTAATCCGTCACGACTTGGACAAATCTTTCATGTACATATATTATGTACATTTGTACTCAAAAGTCTCCCTCTACACAGAACGCATATTTCTAATGAAAGAGTTGTTTTTATGTAAGAAAGAAATATCCAAAAATATAATACATAAATTAACGTGGTCAACTTTAATAGTAAAGTGATTCGAAACCTTTAAGTATCGTTATGTATGTCCATCAAAACACCTTAACTTCACACATAAATCCTTCATGGAAATAAGTCGTCAACATTTCTACGAAACATATTACACAAGGAAGTTTTGCTTTTATATCTCCACGAGCTCCAGAAATATCCGCTCAATAGAATTTCAGCGCAATATGTAACAATGCATGTATGAATGCGTATATATACTGGAACTCCCGCCACAAAAATTATATTTATAGTGCTGTAGTTGTAATGAAAATTACGGTGGATGCACATCTACTATTCATACATTCATCCTATAGAGATGAGACTAGAAGAAACAACTAACCATAACTCTTAATGTTTTCACTATTAAATGCATTAAAAGTATTAAATAAATAATACTTTTCATACATTTCATGGCTATAACGAAATCGCTCACGAAATACAAATGCATTAAAGGAAAATTTATCCCGAAGATTATCGTAATAAAATTTCATATTACAATTTGAGTTAAAATGCTGATATATAGGATTTGGAAATCTTACCGACGCTATGCGACTGCTTCGCTTGAGGTTTCTGGTTGAACGAAATATTTGCAAGATCTAAATTTTTTTAAATATTTTTGAGTTTCTATGTTAATATTTACGGATTTACGAAAAATAATATAAATGGTCTACTAATATAAATAAGTTATCTACCTACGTACTATGAAAGCTCTGCTTTTAGAAATTTAGGACCAGATAGCATTATTATTATAATCCCTACTAATATTATATGCGAAAGTAACTCTGTCTGTCTGTCTGTTACGTTTTCACGCCTAAACCGCTGAAACGATTTTGATGAATTTTGGTATAGAGATAGATATATGGGACCTCGGGAAAAGACATAGGCTAGTTTTTACCGTGAAAATCGACACACTCGCGGGCGTAGCCGCGGGCAAAAGCTAGTTAGATATATAACACACTACAATAATCTATCAATGTAACAGAGTATTTTTTAAGAAACTCCTATATAAGCTGTATTGCAGGGGACATTACAATTTATACATGTAACGAATACGAAGAACACTCAGACTTAGAACAACAATTTCTGGAATACACAAAGTGTTGTAAAATGTGGGATTTGAACCTACAACACTTGGCACAGTAGAAAGCAGCGTGGCGAACGCTTAAACCACTAAGCTAACTTCTTTTGGAAAGGTACATTGCTTCGTTATGTAACGCGTTACGGCGCCAGTCTGTCTGGCTTCCCTTTCTCTCACGCTTAAGGCAGTGGTAGGCAGGCTCGTCATCTCTCACTCTAATCAACAGCGCCAGCCGTATTTCGGATAGACTTATCTACTTTTTTTTAGACAATCTCAAAAAACATTTCAACTTAGATTTGTTTATTTTTTGCGTCAAGGGCGTTTTTCCTAAGTAGGTAAGTTTCTAAAAAACTAAAGCTATTAATTGATTCTCAATAAGTCTAGATTTGAGCTCCCAAAATTTTCTACCTCGTACTCGTCTCTTAGATGCCATTCCTTCTTATTGCGTCACGCTCTCGTATCACTGAGGACGTAGATATTAAACACTGAGCTTTATCACGTCTACATAAGAAATGTTTTGTGTTGATGAGATGTCGTACACATACAAATGGAACTCTTTATATCAATAACGCATTGATAAGCAAACGACGAAAGTAATTTACATGTTGTGGTATCTTTGGATAGCTCCTTTAAATACATTGCGGGTGTGTGAAAACGATTTTCGATTCAGAAATCTTTTCCTGAAAAAATAAAGTATCAATTTATTTTACGGCAAAGCGTTCTACACTCATCATCATCATCATCATCATCAACAGCCTTCAACAGTCCACTGCTGGACATAGGCCTCTCCTTAGAAAGAAGGTTCTGGCCTACTATACCACGCTGTCCAGACGGGTTGGTATAGGGTTGGTTTCAAGTTTTCCTTCTCTTGATTCTTGATTCTTGGTGACACTCTGTATTCTTAATCCGTCACCACACGGACACTCTACACTCCTTTTTCTTATTAAAACAAGCCTGAATATAAAATCCATATGATTTACTAACTAAATTAGAAGCCAAATAGTACTAAACAAAATTCATTAGAAATTCAAGTGAATTGTTAATGAATTGTACTTTTTATTCGACTGCTTGTTATTCTACTTCCCCTAATTAACTTTAGCCCACGGCTCCGCCCTCGTATAGCCTATAAACCACGAACCCTCAAGAACCAAAATATCTCCATTCAAAATTTCATTGAAGTCAGTGCAGTGGTTTAGCCGTGAAAGAGTAACAAACAAACAGTTACTTTTGAAATTATAATATTAGTGTTCTAAAGCTCGTTGTTCAAGTGTCTATTAATTTATTGTTAATAGTTTAAGTTAAGTGTCGATAGATGGCGTGCTGGCCATTTTCTGAATCGCGCTAATGTTTGTCTCCAAGACGAGTATATAACGTCGAGGAACATTTGTACGAGGACGATTCCACACCCAATAAACATTCAGCACAGTGTTCTATTGCGGTTTACACCTGGCAGGCCCTTGGAATCGCAATTACTCGTTACTCGTACTTCCAATTCTCACCCATTAAGAAAAGATGAGTTATTATGAGTGACTTACTATTTTATGAGTGTAATATGACTAAAATAATTATGAGTGACTTATCTTAAATTAAACAGTAAATCTTTATTTTAATTATGTGCGCTATATATATCTATTACTATACTTTTATATAAAGAGATATGGTTTGTGAGTTTGTGATGTTGTAAGTTGTAATCTCTAGATCTACTGAACAAATTTAAAAATTTCTTTTACGAATTATAACTAAAATAAAAAATACCAAATCATGACTACGGTATTTGTGAGTACTAAATATCCCCGTGCAGAAACGTAGTGGGCGGCTAGCTTAATATATGTAAGAAGCTTCATTTATAGAGCAAGAGCCCAGAGCCGCCAGACCTACGTCATTAGTGCAAAGCTGAAATTTTCAGGATTATTAGTACAATGTCTTGTTAAGATGTATGTGTACCCATTAGCTTGAAAGCGGGGCCGTTTCTGAGATAGCGCGAAGTACAGATAGATAAAAATATTACTTACCTACGTTAAAGGTGCAAAGCTAGTATTTACATATTTTTTCAAGAATATTATTTAAAATTAAAATTCATTACTGCTAGACACTTTCCGTGGGCCATTACTTCTGCCAGACGTCTTGAAAGTTGTGAAAAAATTAGGTAAACTACGTTATAGTAGCAAACCTAAATTTTATACATATTATCTAAGGTACTATTTTAAGACCCTTTGTATGACCAATCCAAAAAGCGTGTAAAAACCATTTAATATTTTACAATTATATTCTTGAAATAATACCAAAGATGATATACCTCAGCTTCCTAATTACTACAAATATATGTCTGGGGAGGTGATAGGCCCTTCGGCCGCATACAAAGGGTCTTAAAATAGTACCTTAGATAATGGTATAAAATTTAGGTTTGCTACTATAACGTAGTTTACCTAATTTTTTCACAACTTTCAAGACGTCTGGCAGAAGTAATAGCCCACGGAAAGTGTCTGGCAGCAATGAATTTTAATTTTAAATAATATTCTTGAAAAAATATGTAAATACTAGCTTTGTACCTTTAACGTAGGTAAGTAAGATTTTTATCCATCTGTACTTCGTGCTATCTCAGAAACGGCCCCGCTTTCAAGCTAATGGGTACATATACATCTTAACAAGACATTGTACTAATAATCCTGAAAATTTCAGCTTTGCACTAATGACGTAGGTCTGGCGGCTCTGGGCTCTTGGTCCATTAGTAATACATACAATACGGCAATCTATTGTGTAAATGGGATTAAAATTGTGTAGGCGGCAAAGTATATCAATATTCAAAATACGTAGGAATTTACGCGTAGAATATAAACATAACTATAAACAAAACATTTATCATCAATTTTGATAATACATTTTTGGTAATAATGATATTGAATATCCGTTATGGTAAGTATTCATAATGTCGTGAGGACTGTGTATTAGTGTTGTTAATCATAGGAGAGTGCTTTACTTAAATATTTATCACAAACACACTTTGTGGTACACGACAAAGTTCCTCTAATTGACGAATATGTTGGGACAACTTTGCTTAATTAAGTACACGTTTGAAGCGTCATAATACTGTGAATTAATTGCGATAGTTAAGTAGAAGTAAAATTATATGTACGAAGTTTATATACCTCGCTTAATAGTGTTAGTAAACTCACTGTATTTTAGATTCTAATATCTTTATAACTGGAGAATAAAGGGTGAATGAACACTATAACACTGCACTGCCTCGATGGTCTAGTTGTTAGCGTATGCGACTGCTAATCAAGAGGTCTTGGGTTCAAATCCCGGGTCGGGCCAAAAAGTGTTTTTGGGATTTTCTTAGGAAATTCTTAATAGCTGAATCATGAACATCTATGGCAATCGTTATTGGGAAGTCAGTGCCCTCAAATATACTGACAACTAGTTCAATCTTCGAATTTCAGTTCTCCCTTATGGTTGCGGAGGTCGGATGCCAGTCGCTCCGTGAAAAAACAGAAATTTAGGTAAATCTGGTTGAACTAGTAGCCGACCCCAAATAAACTTGGGAATAATGGCTAGGAGGAACAGAACACTTTAATTATAGTCGGAATACGGCCGTTAGTTATTAAAATAACCAGGTACAACTGAACTTGTTGTATTCACTCAAATAATAATATTAGAACTCAAATGATGAAAATACTGAACCTATGCTAAAATATGCTAAAAATTATTTTACCAATGGGAAGTCATTTTTAACCGACTTCAAAAAAAAGGAGGAGGTTCTCAATTTGTCGGAATCTTTTTTTTTTATGTATGTTCAGCGATAATTTCGTCGTTTATGAACCGATTTCAAAAATTCTTTTTGCATTGGAATGGGCGTAGCTTACAGGTGGTCCCATTGTCACCATATCGAGATCTGATGATGGGAACTCCTCAAATATCATAGGTACAATGTCGCGAATTGGATACTCGGAATAGTTATTCATTGAAGTCGGTTCTTTTTTTTTTAAATTATTGTGTGTCATTAGCTATACATATATAAACCCGAAAGATGACAATGCTAGTGTAAACATGTAAGAGCTAGTTGTAATGGGTACTATAACAAACTATTTATTTACTGTAAGGTACTGCCGATACAAAACAAAACAAGAATGGCCGTTGTGAGTATTTGCACATTGCGCAACTAACTAAATACCAGCGAAAAAGTAACCTGAGAAAGCTGTCAAACCAAAAGCGCTATAGAATGCCTCATTATTACAACATATATGGCACTAGAATGTGCAAATATATCCTGCCCAAGATTCTAAATGAGATGCCGGATGAGATTGTGTGTGCATGCATCGCAGGCCAAACTAACCTGAAAAAAAATATTAAACAATATTTCTTGACACAGGTAGACTACAAGCACATCCTGGAATAGATTGTAATGTAATGTGTTGTAATGTAAATAATATTTTGTTGAGTGAGCGAATCCCTCTCGCATAAAAACATACACGGTTTAAGCGAGTGATTGTAATAAATATTATAATATGTATACTGTAATGCCTTGTCCATAATAAATAAAAAAAAAAAAAAAAGTAGCACACATATAACGGCGACAACTTACGCATCTCATAAAAACTGAATAAAAATAAATATTCAAAAACATTGTCAACACAACAATTATGTTGCTTTATTTATGTACAGCTTATAAAAGCTGCACATAAATAAAGATTGGTGATACTGTTGGCTAATATAGCTCGTTGCAAAAGTATCGTTTAAATTGTGAAGAGCGTGGAGGCGACGACGCAAAATAGTGACAAATCTGCCGCCTCCGGTGGGAAATTACAAGCTGTTGATTTCCATCTCGCCGCGCACAGCTCCGCGCTATTCTGCTCTCACCACTGCACACCATTGAATCACTGTACCGTAGTGCTATAGAGTGTTTTTCACTGTGATGTGAAACAGAAAGCCGTGGTATTCAATCAATACATTGAGAATTAAGTTTTATATCAGTACTAACTGAGTCTGACGGGTATTCTTGTAAAGCGTCAAGTTACTCAGTCAGTAGTCAGTAAAAATCCCGTCACAATCGCTCCAGTCATTCTAGAGATAAGAGAGAACAAACAAACTGGCAGACAGACAGACATACAAAAAATTTTTAAAATTGCTTTTATGATATAAGTATCACATAAAGCCGTCGGTCCCGGTTGTCATGGACATCTAATACAATCGTTATTGGGAAGTCAGTGCCCTTAAATTTACTGATAACTAGTTCAAACTTCGAATTTCAGTTCTCCCTTAGGGTTGCGGAGGTCCGATGCCAGTCGCTCCGTGGAAAAACTGATATTCTGGTAAAACCGGTTGAACTAGTAGCCGACCCCAAAATAATATTAGGATTAAGGCTAGGAAGAAGAAAGATATAAGTACCATATGTACTTTTATTTGCGTTTGACAAATAAACTGTTCTTTTTAAGCGACTTCAAAAAAAAGGAGGAGGTTCTCAATTCGTCGGAATCTTTTTTTGTTTTTTTTTATGTTTGTTCAACGTTAAATTTCGTCGTTTATGAACCGATTTCAAAAATTCTTTTTGCATTGGAATGGGTGTAGCTTACAGGTGGTCCCATCGTCACCATATCGGGGTCTGATGATGGGATCCCAAGGAAATCGAGGGAACTCCTCAAATATCTAAGGCAGAATGTCGCGATTTGGGTACTCCGAATAGTTTTTCATTGAAGTCGGTTCCTTTTTGTTAAAATTATAATACTTCAAACCGACATTTTTTATTTATTTATTTTATTTTCACGTTTGTTTTTCCACGGAGCCAAGTAGCATCGGACCTCTGCAATCCTGATGATAAACTGAAGTTGAATTTTGAACTTCTTCTCTAGGTACCATCTCCATCACGAAGGTCGGCGACCATATGTCTGTATCTGCCCCTTGCTTCGGTCATGCGAATCTATATTTTATGCCACCTTCAACCAGTCTCTCTAAGTTTGACTGCACGGTTGGCCTAGTGGTTTAAGCGGTCGCCACGACGCTTCCAACTGAGTCAAGTGTCGTAGGTTCAAATCCAGGGATAGCACATTGTGTGATTCACAAATTGTTATTTTAAGTCTGGGTGTTCTTTGTGTCCGTTTCATGTATGTTTGTAAAGTCACCTGCGACACAGGAATTTATATTCCTAATGCGGGAGTTGTCTTTTTAAAAAGAAAAAGAGTCTATTTGAGGGCACTTACTTCCCAATAACGATCGCCATAGATGTTCGCCAAAAGGACCGAACGTATAACGTACTTCCCAAGGCACAGGCGTGAAACATCAAAATTTTCTATTTATAAAAACTCCACCTTGAACAACACTGTTTGGCTTAGCCATACTTAGTACAATTTTTTTTAATGTATTTTTATACTTGTAGGTTTAATTAGAGACCAAGCAATAAACATGGTATGTGACGTCACACAATATAGTCATGTTTTAGCGTTTAACCTTTATTACGGTCAGGGCCGTTAACTACGGCATCTAAATGTTGAACAGGGAATGATAATAATTTAAAAAAAAAACTCAAATAAAAGTTTCGACACCAGACAAATACTGACAGTACTAACCTTTTTTCTCGCTTGTTTTGTTTAACTTTTTTTTTAATTTTTTGCAGCCATCAAAATGAGGTTTGGCATTATCTTATTAATATGTACATATATAAAAATTCAATTTTATAATTTTTGTCTGTCTGTTGTTCTAATCTATAGAACGGCTAGAGCGATATTTTCAACCGACATATAGTTGATAGTAGAAGGAGTAACTTTAATCAATTATTTTCAGACTAGCTTCATTCGGCGGCTCTACTCGTGAAACAATAACAGCGGAAAACACAGTGGACTTCAGCTATGAGTTTAGTAAAAAGAAATCCATTGTCCTTTTAAATACATGGCTTTAGTTAACTGTGTAAGTTCGATCGGTTCCACTGAATGGCGTTAGAAAGATGATATTTCGTCCAGAGTGTCACTCCCAACACGTTTTTATCGATCTTCTGACCATATTCCAACTCGCATTCCATTATTCAGACACCAGTACATAACACATATTACACAACATATGTTACAACTCAATATAATATACATTCATACTATCCATAGTATTATTGGAAATTCGATTGTTTGCAACTTGACTAAACGGGTAGTTCTAATGGGTCCAGAAGGAGATAACACCCCCCCCCCCCCTCCCCTCCCCAAAGACGTCACACTGTGTGGTTTTAGTCGGTTCGAGTCCGACACGCCGCCTCGTCGCATCGAAAGCCCCGACAGGGTGAGGGTCCGAGGGGATTTCCACATGTAAAAAAAGTGTAGGAGCTATGGAGGGAACAAATGAACATACACTTCGCCTGTCAAAATCATAACCTTCCTTTGACTTTACGTAGTCGGGTAATGACTCATGTGTCCCAATTCAATAGCTACAATCAATATTTACATGCCGTCGACGTGTATTTTATTCTAGTAGGTAATTATTTATATTATGGAAGACGGTAATTTTAATAATGATATCAATTAGTGCTACCGAATACACATAATTTTGTGTTGTTTACATAAATTGCCTTTTCAAAATATGTATCTCGTGGACCCGGTAAACGATCAAATTTGTTTGACAAATTTAGGTGTTTGTCAAATTATTTGATAGTGTGCTGCTGTGTTTGACGCGTTTGTCAAACAAGTTTTATCGTTTACAGGGCTCTATTGATGTAAATGTGAAGTTTGACCAACAAATTTGTCAAACAAATTTAAAAAAAACAATAGTAATAATATATGCCTCGATGACGCGTATGCGGCTGCTGATCATTTAATTTTAGTATATAAATTAGGTTACAATAATCACGTTCAGAGGTAGAGTAGAAAGGTTGCAGGTTGACTGATATAAAAATAATAAAAAAAATACGAAAATTTGCAGAAAAAATAAATACACGTGACATAATACTACATCCCTCTAGTGTATGCGTCAGTCAGTTATTCATTCACTCGTTCACTGAGAATGAATGAGGTGTCATTGAGTTATTCATTCACTCGTTCACTGTGAATGAGTGAGGTGTTACTAAGTTATTCATTCATACATTCACTATGAATTAATGAGAAGGAAGCATTGTGTCATCTCGAGATGACATAGTTCAGTCGATTGTTAGCAACGATAGCGACTGGACGCGTGCGACTGTGAGCCGACAATATAGAAGGATATACAACAACCCCCCTCCCCTTGTGATATTTCGTGATTTTTGTGAACCCCTCCCCCTTCTAGCCTCACGTAATTAAGGGACAACTCCTTAGAAAAGGAATAGGAAAAGGAAATTAAAGTAGTGAATGTACATTATGTAAAGTAATGTCAACAATTTGGGTACGTGTGTGGATGATTAAACAAATACATATCAATAAATAAGTGAGATTTGTAAACCTAACCGGGTATAGCAAACTAAACCATGGAACATTGGCAAATATCACTAGTTCTTTATACCAAACGATAGCACTTTAAACAAAAACCAAGGACCAATCATTCTACATCATTCTCCCGGTCTTCGGAGGCTGGGAAAATGATGCTGATTCATCTCACCAAGCCTTCATTATGTAAGTCACCATGCTGCATTGTATGTATTCACAATGAGGATGGTGGACTCCTGGATTCTACTCATGCTTTCCATAGTACAAAGTGAAGCGACTTTGGTAGGCTAAAATATGTATTAAAAGCACCTAGCAACAAAATTCCGTGTCGTTCCCGCCCGCCGAAGGTTAATTTAAAAAGTATAATTAATTCCCGATCGTCCTCCTCAATAATCTAATGGGACAAATGGGATTATATGTATGAACGCTTTGTTGCGTCGTAATTATGCGGAGTGTATCATATCGCTTTTTCTCTTTGTATGGTGCTACTTCGAACTGCTAAGTCAGTTAAAATCTTTACAATTTATTATAAGTTACTCTGTTACGTTAAACTGTCGGTCTCAGTTCTTAACTAGTGACTGCCTTGCTGGTCTAGTAGTTAGCGTATACGGCTGCTGATCAAGAGGTCTATAGATGATGTTGTGTGTAAGAGTTATTTATTTATTATTATTTATCATAAGATAACAGTCGTGAAGCTTAGTTGGAGGCCTTCGGATGGCTTAAAAACATGCAACAGCAAGATTACATAACCACAACGTGTCTTGGCAGTCCTCAATCCGCCTTTGCCCAGCGTGAGCAAATATAGTCTTAACCCTCTCCTGAGAAAAGACCCAAACCCAGTAAGACATCATAGGGTGTTGATGAACAAGGAAGCTGCGTAAGTGTTTGACCAATGTGTGTTGACAGTAATAACTTACGGTACAGAGACATGGTCTCTCGCTAATGATCTCAGAAGAAGACTCAAAATCAAACAGAGAGCAATGAAAACGGCAATGCTCGGAGTTCCTCTGCGTGATCTAATCAGGAATGAGGAGATCTGCAAAACGAACCAAAGTCACCGGTATTCCCCAAAAAATTTTTAAACAGTGGCAGTGGGCCATTGCTCGCAAAAACGATGGCAGATGGCAGATAAAAAAAAATCAAAATTTAATACACACACACTGTCTGTTTCATAATAGTGTAATGCATATGCCCATTTGGGCTTAGACTTTAGACGAAATAGCGTGTTGCTCAGTGCCTAACCCTCAACCTTTAATAGTCCCCTTTTGATTAAATTTATTATATTTAATTTTCTTCTAGGGTTATTTAATAGTGAGTAGTAATTAAAAGGCATTAAAAGATCAAAAGACGAACTTACCCGAACGTGCGTGAAGCTACTGCGAGCGTCCAACACAATTGTTTTGTTCACTATACATTGACGATTACGTACACTCGAAGATTTTAATTTCACTTTATATTACACCGTTAGTTCACAAACATTTAGAAGTAATATGTATTTATTACTTCCGTAACATTAAGTGGTACTTAAGATGGCGAATGTAATGAATGTTAATACAACTAATAGTAAAGTCAAACGAAACAGCAATAAACGTATAATTTAGTAGGATTTTAGTAAAATGGATGGAAGACGTGAACTACAGATTGACAACTGTGGATTATGAAAAAAGAAAGTGTTTGGAAAACATCAACAAGCTTATTTTCAATATAGCTAGGCTTTTTACTTTATGGATTATGTACTTTAATTGCATTTGTTTACAGTTCATTTTTATTTCTTAAAGTTTCGCTTGTAACCACCACCCATTTGCAGTATACGCAGACATCTGTATGTAGTTCCGTACCTAATAAGAGTTGATCGAAGTTATACGCTTGATTTTTAGTTAAAGCCCTAAACGAACATCTATCAAAGAATGTGCCTTATTAAAATAACATTCTTTATTCTTCCTAGCCTTATTCCCAATATTATTTGAGGGTATAGTTCAACCGGTTATACCTGAATATCAGTTTTTCCACAGAGCGACTGGCATCAGACCTCCGCAACCCTAAGGGAGAACTGAAATTCGTAGGTTGAACTAGTTGTCAATAAATTTGAGGGCACTGACTTCCAAATAACGATTGCCATAGATGTCCATGACAACCGGGACCGACGGCTTTACGTTTTCTCGTTTCTCTCCGAAGCACGGGCGTGAATCACCGATTCCAAACTTCGCGCTGCTATTAGGAGTTTCCTAAGAAAAACCCAAAAACACTTTTTTGACCCGACCCGGGATTTAAACCCAAGATTAGCAGCATACGCTATCAACTAGATCAACATACTTTATTAAATAGTATAGTCTCCTAACCTGGCGATTCGATTAATATAAAAAGTTATGTAATTTTAAAGCATATACCATTATAATGACAACATAAAAATAAACATACAAGAGAAGTCATTAATATTAAAATATGACAAATTAATGAGCAAATACTTCGGGTGAAAAGTTGAAAAGAAAGATGTGTAAATTATATTATTATGCTCTTCGTAAATTTATTCAAGAAGCTACTGTATTTATATTTTGAAAAATAAAAATGGATCCCTCATCATGATTTTTATGTAGATTCTTTTGTCTTTGTTTCGCAAATTTGAAATTATTTTCTTTTATACTACTTTAAATTGATAAAAATCATCATCATCATTTTTAACAGGCCTCAATAGTTCAATATTTTTTAATATTTTTTAGGGGTTCCGTACCGCAACAGGAAAAACGGTACCCGTTTAGAATCATACGAATTGTGATTCAAATAAACTTTTATTATAATAATACAAAAAATAATCAGGTATTTAAATAAATAATTAATTTAAAAAATACTGACTATCAAGTACGATTTGATTCAACTTTTCAACAATTAGCTTTTTTTTACAAAACAGTATTACGCTTTTTTGCCCAGTGCTCGAGCATTTATTCGGGCGTAAACTCATTTATGCCCAATGTGCCAAGTTTTTGCCTTTTCACCCATATTTATTTTTGCCCTCGACCAATCACTAGCCTTAACCCTATCCTGAGCTGAG
Source organism: Phragmatobia fuliginosa (assembly GCA_932526445.1). Classification (NCBI taxonomy): domain Eukaryota; kingdom Metazoa; phylum Arthropoda; class Insecta; order Lepidoptera; family Erebidae; genus Phragmatobia; species Phragmatobia fuliginosa. The sequence continues at coordinate 59,045,326 of OW052057.1, read as the reverse complement.
AATCGAGCCCAGCAGTGGGACGTTATTGGTAGTTATTGATTGATGAAACATTTTTAAGATATAAACAGCGTAACTGCATCTTTTTTGAAACATGCCCAGTTCCTATTGCTCGAACCGTGATGGTACTAGTCCGATCTTAAGCTCGCCAACATAACATATTTAAAAGATACTAGCTGATGCCCGCAGCTCCGCTCGCGTCATAGGGATATGAAAAATAAATAGCCGATTCTCAGACTTACTGAATATGTATAAAAAATTTCATAAGAATCGGTCAAGCCGTTTCGTAGGAGTATGGGAACGAGTAATTGTGACACGAGAATTTTATATATAAGATTAAGTTTTTTCAACAACAAAGATGTCTTATTTTTCTTTTCTTTTTTAATATGGAATGATCTTAATGCTGAGAACTTTGAAAATTAGTTGAGGGCAAATTGGGCAAGGGAAAATTAAAATCAAGTGTTTTGCTTATAAATATATCTTGGGCAATATAAATAGTACCTCAAGTAGGTCAGGGTCATAGCTCCAGAAACTGATGCCAGGAAGTCCGTACTCTATAAGGATAATTCGGTTTACTGTATAGGGCGTGTTGGCTCAGCCTCCGGGAAGATGTTCAGTTTAATCTAGCGGAATTCAACTGCACAACACATTATAATTTAATGCACTGCTGCAACACAAGCATATTATGATGATAATATGTATATTATGATAGTATTTTAGTATATGGAAATAATTATATAAAGCATTACTTTTTTTTCATGATCTTCCTAAAACATGTTATTTATTTGTCCTACAGTTTGACTTCTAACTCAGTATATAACGATAAAAAATTACATTAATAATTTTATGTGTAATAAAGTAAAGTCATAAATAAAAATGGAATAATACAATAAAAATAATATCGTTTATTATGTTTTACAAAATAAATAAACAATTATGTTATAATAATATGATTTACTTTAAAAGTGAATCCGTGAGTGCGATAATAAGGTTCACTATGCCACCGCCAGCAACAGCCACTTGTTAGGTCGCGCACGTTCTATCGGCTACGGCCGCCTACAACGTAGAGCGCTACGAATCACCCGCTACGGCGTGTAGACGCGGCCCGCGATCGGCACCCGACTGGCGCCCATTCAACTCTCGGGGTTGCACGCACTTCATAATAAACTTTACCCTCCTATCTACCCTGCTACTTATATTTTGAAGTGTAAAGTTATTTAAGTACATTCTAAGTTGTACTTATGTGTGTATGTCATATTAATATATTAAAGTAAAAATTTTGAGACCATTCGTTACCTAAAAAGTATACAATCGATATTATTATTCGATCCTTGTAGATCCTGGTTATTGGTAAAATGGCGATAAGAATAAAAAAAATATTACTTGACAGCTGCTGTTTGCTTTTGAAATTTTATTTCTTTATTTATTTAATTGTCTATGTGATATACACAAAATAGTACAAAAGAAAGAAACAAAAACATGTATTACATGTACCAACATATTATATATATAACTACAGTTCACGTGTCTTACAATATATTTTTGTTCACTGACCTTCATCTTTCCGTCGCCGGCACAATCCAATAAAATAAAGTTTTCCATTTCTACACCCTGACGGCTTTTCGGAGTTGTTCCTCTATAAATACTTCGTCACATAAAAACTTGACACGACTCCTAATTGCGGACAGGGGACGACTTCATTTGTTTTTGTCACACAAAGTTATTCTTTTTAAAAATAAATCTTTTAAATGAAAATGATTTTGTTGCTCGTCCTTTGTAGTCCGCAGTAAATGAGTCGACTTTCTACAGGGTGGTGAAGAAAAATATGATTGTATTTTTTCTTTGGATCGGATTTTTTTCTGTTCACCAAAGTGACTCTACTTTACCTAGTGGAAAGCATGAGTAGGATCTAGGAGTAGAGACCACTATCCTCATTGTGAGGGTAGGCAATGCAGTATGATGAACCATACCATGGCGGCCTGGTCAAATAATTCTGCATCATTCTCTCGGCCTCCGATGATTGGGCCTCCACGCACCAACATTGCCATTATTAGGATGGTCTTCTGTGTGAGATAGTACTGCCCCGATCAAGCTAGCCCATTCTTGCTGAAATTAGCGAAGTTCTATCACCTATTGAATTTAACTTGATCAAAATGTAAAAAAATATTATTATTTTCGTACTTAAGGTTATATATCCGTAGGTGGCGTAAAAGCCGAGCAAGAGATCCAACTACACACGATAACTTTACTACAAAAAGAGGGAAATATTGATCCAAACTCGGTACTAACCTGTCTGGCCAGGGTAGTAGTACAAAACTTCCTTTCTGAGGAGAACTATATCCAGCTATTGACTAACAAAGACTGTTAAAACGATAAATGTGTATATTTACGTCGAAAAAATACTTTTAAGACTGAACCACCCATTACTGAAATAATTATCCTAAAACACGTACGTACAAACTGTGACACTTGACACATTTGCTTTAGTAAATCAAGCGTCTCCTTCGGCCGACACTGCTGATAACAACTACTGCACCCTTCTAAATCCTTAAAATCCTCGGACGAGGTATGAGGTACGTTTGGGGCAAAGCTTATCCTGACACACACACACACACACACAATAAAATTGTTCCGTTAGATATAACTTACATTTTGTATAAAGAGCACATACATTTAAATAATGCACTGTGGTGTGTGAAAGATTAATTTTATATCGAGGCTTTAAGTCCACCTACAAATTACTGGAATAAGGATATCCATAATGTTGATCCCTACTAATATTATAAATGCGAAAGTAACTCTGTCTGGTACGCTTTCACGCCTAAACCACTGAACCGATTTTGATGAAATTTTGGTATGAAGATAGAACTGAACTTGGGAAAGGACATAGGCTACTTTTTACCGCGATAACCGACATACAAGCGGGCGGAGTGGCGGGCGAAAGCTATATAATATATTTTTTGATAATTGAGACCTCCAATTGATTTGTGCCCATGAATTATGAGTGTCAGTCAGTGTCATTTTTACTGACTCAGTGAAAGTTGAGTAAAAAAAACCTGTATCATTATAGTGATTCGTGGTCCACATCCGCAAAAGCGTCCATAGTCGAGTGGCCTTAAATGATTGGTAAGCAACGACGGTGCGGTCAGTACCTAAATGGATGCTCGCTTGTGGCATGATATGTTATAATGTTTCCGTGGTCACGTTAAGCAGTCGTCCCGGTTGTTTGCATAAGATAACAATGGTGAAGCTTGGTCGTTGGTCTAGTGGTTAGCGTATGCGACTGCTTATCAAGAGGTCTCAGGTTCAAATCCCGGGTCGGGCCAAAAAGTGTTTTTGGGATTTTCTTAGGAAATTCCTAATAGCTGCCCGGAGTTTGGAAGTTTGGCGGTGATTCACGCCCGTGCCTCGGAGGGCACGTAAAGCCGTCGGTCCCGGTTGTCATGAACATCTATGTCAATCGTTATTGGGAAGTCAGTGCCCTCAAATATACTGACAACTAGTTCAATCTTCGAATTTCAGTTCTCCCTTAGGGTTGCGGAGGTCCGATGCCAGTCGCTCCGTGGAAAAACTGAAATTCAGGTAAAACCGGTTGAACCAGTAGCCGACCCCAAATAAACTTGGGAAAATGGCTAGGAGGATGGTGGTGAAGCTTGGTTGGAGTCCTCGGGCGGTTTAATAACATCCAATGGCAAGATTTATATAGCCACAACGTGTCTTGCCAGTCCTCAACCCGCACTCGGCCAGCATGAGGACGTATGCCTTTAACCCTCTTCTAAGAGGAGACTCGAGCTCAGCAGTGGGACGTTGATGCACAAGGAAGCTGCAAAACGTTTTCTCGTTCCAAGTACAAAATGGTACCTGTCCAGGTTTCTTACATTTCTTCATTTCTTAACCAGAAATGTAGTACCCGGCTACTCTCCTCATAGATTTGTAACCATCATAATATTAATGACCCTCTGTCAAGTGCAGAATATTAATAATGAGGTATTTGTGTTGAGTAGAGAGCTTAGGGCCACCGCACACTAGCTACTTTTAGCATCGGCGATCGGCAACTAGTCGCTTTTTAGAAGCTAAATACGGTGACCGAACGCTCTACACCGCACACTTAAAAACGCCAAACGCGGAGATTGAGTCGCTTTTTAGAAGCGCGACACAGCAGCTGAACGCTACTCTCCGTACACATTCGGATGCCGGTAGCATCGATTTGGCATCTGAGCAGTCGCTAAAACGCGCGTTTCCGATACCGCGATTGAACGCAGGAAGTCGCTAAAACGCGATGCAGCATATATGCAGTCGCCAAATCGCCGATCGCCGATGCTAAAAGTAGCTAGTCTGCGGTGGCCCTTAGAGTCGCGCACGTAGCGGCGCCACGACGTTATTAAGCTGTTCGTGTCGGATAACCGACCGCCGTGAACATGACGCTGAGATCTTACCACGGTGACGTCGTTTTAATTAAAATATTGTAATTTGTCTATATAAAATTAGTTAAAATAATAATATTAAATACTTCAGACATCTAACACACAACAACATCTAGTCTATAGGTACTAAGGAACTGATTTATTACTTAAAAAGCGGCCAAGTGCGAGTCGGACTCGCCCATGAAGGGTTCCGTATCAGCAAGTGAAATCATATAAAAGTTCTTGTAGTTCGTTGTAACTTTCATCGATGTTTTTATATTAGTATATTGATTGGATGAAAGGTAAATTGCGTGTTACGATTTATGACGTATTAAAAAAAACTACTCACTAGATCTCGTTCAAACCAATTTTCGTTGGTAGTTTGCATGGTAATGTACAACATATATATTTTTTAGTTTTATCACTTTCTTATTTTAGAAGTTAGAGGGGGGGGGGACACATTTTTCCACTTTGGAAGTGTCTCTCGCGCAAACTATTCAGTTTAGAAAAAAATGATATTAGAAACCTCAACATCATTTTAGAAACACCTATCCATAGATACCCCACACGTATAGGTTTGATGCAAAAAAAAATTTTGAGTTTCAGTTCCAAGTATGGGGACCCCCAAAACGTATTATTTTTTTTTCAATTTTCATGTAATAATCTTAATGCGGTTCACAGAATACATCGACTGACCAAATTTCAACAGTATAACTCTTATAGTTTCGGAAATAATTGGCTGTGACATACGGACGGACAGACAGACAGACAGACAGACTTGACGAATCTATAAGGGTTCCGTTTTTTGCCATTTGGCTACGGAACCCTAAAAATACATACATACTATATATAGAAAACACCCAAACTCCGAAACAAATATTTGTAGATCATGCAATTTTTTTTTATATTACATATCAAATTTCCAACAGGCAAAGTGACTACTCTGCCTGATGGAAAGCATGAGTAGAATCCAGGAGTAGGGGTCACCATCCTCATTGTATGGGTTAGCAATGCAGCATGGTTCGACCCGGGAATCGAACCCGAGACCTCTTGATTAGCGCCGCATACGCTAACCACTAGAACAACAAGGCAGTCAATATAATATTGCTCTATGAACAGAACAATACCAGTATAAATTATGTCGTAAAGTTGAAACATCACAAATGAAAAACCTTAAACAGTAATAAAATGCAATGAAAAACCTTTCATAGGCGGACATAACAAATCACTCTGAAGTCTATGAATAAAATTATAAAGAGAGTCTGATTTGAGTAAGACAATTGAACAGCAAAGAGAGAAAAGGTCGTCCATTAAAAAAGAAAGGAAGTCATAAAATTTATTTGTCACAATTCCCCTGGCAATAATGAAAAGATCAGGGAAGCAAGCTGTTTGGTAAACTCTGCTTCCTTTCAACTCTTATCCCGTAATTATTTACTTAGGGCCACAGCACACTAGCTACTTTTAGCATCGGCGATCGGCGATATGACGACTGCATCCATGCTGCATCGCGTTTTAGCGACTTCCTGCGTTCGATCGCGGTATCGGAAACGCGCGTTTTAGCGACTGCTCAGATGCCAAATCGATGCTACCGACATCCGAATGAGTGCGGAGAGTAGCGTTCAGCTACTGTGTCGCGCTTCGTAAAAAGCGACTCAATCTCTGCGTTTGGCGTTTTTAGGGTTCCGTAGCCAAATGGCAAAAAACGGAACCCTTATAGATTCGTCAAGTCTGTCTGTCTGTCTGTCCGTCCGTATGTCACAGCCAATTATTTCCGAAACTATAAGAGCTATACTGTTGAAATTTGGTCAGTCGATGTATTGTGTGAACCGCATTAAGATTTTTACATAAAAATAGTAAAAAGACAACACATTTTGGGGGTCCCCATACTTGGAACTGAAACTCAAAAATTTTTTTTTCATCAAACCTATACGTGTGGAGTATTTATGGATAGGTGTTCAAAAATGATGTTGAGGTTTCTAATATCATTTTTTTCTAAACTGAATAGTTTGCGCGAGAGACACTTCCAAAGTGGAAAAATGTTTCCCCCCCCCCTCTGACTTCTAAAATAAGAGAGTGATGAAACTAAAAAAAATATATGTTATATATTACCATGCAAACTACCAACGAAAATTGGTTTGAACAAGATCTAGTGAGTAGTTTTTTTTTTAATACGTCATAAATCGTAACACGCAATTTACCTTTCATCCAGTCAATACACTAGTATAAAAACATCGATGAAAGTTACAACGAACTACAAGAACTTTTATATGATGTTACTTGCTAATACGGAACCCTTCATGGGCGAGTCCGACTCGCACTTGGCCGCTTTTTTTAAGTGTGCGGTGTAGAGCGTTCGGTCGCCGTATTTTGCTTCTAAAAAGCGAGTAGCTAGTGTGCTGTGGCCCTTAAATATATATTACTAGCCCGCGTGGATGTCAATTGGCGTTTATTGCAGTAAATAATAGCCCATGCCATTTTTTTTTAGGGTTCATTATAGGGTTTTGAAATCCGTAAAGGCGTAGAAGTCAGTTAGAGTTCATATAATATTATATCTATATTTGTACATCACCGTATCCGTTGCTGAGTGAGCTGAGTGATTTATTAAATACAAATTTTGTTTGAGCACTGTGTAAGTAAATTAACTAAGGTCATCGAAATACCACACCGAATCAGCAAGCTGAAGTGGCAGTAGACTGGCCATTTTGGCCGCAGAACTGATGACCGTTGGAGTAGAAGAGTTCTGTAATGGAGACCGTGTCTCGGCAAACGTAGTGATAATTTAACAAATAGGTTGCAGAATTAAATCCAAAACGTTGTTGTGTAACCATCCTTTATTTGTGAGGACACTACCAGTGCAGTCAAGGCTTTAATTTGTTTCAAGGTATTTACGGAGTTGGCGACCCGCCAGAGATGCGCTTATTGTGGTCTATAAAATTTAGCACTTAGTGTGTGTCCCCTCATCGGTACAAACTGGATCGAAACTGTTAGAGAATTTTTGGATAAGTTTTGAATTAAACTTCCTATGAGTATATCAGTTTCCTGCATAGGTTACATGATAGATAGTACTTACAGATAGTTCGTAAAATTATCGCCCCTGAAAATATAATCATGGCAACTCCCTTCTATATGTCTGTGATTGAGGATTTTTTAAGTTTACTACTACTGCGAACGATACATCTACACTTCAATCATCGTTATTTGGGTGCCACAGTTTACGTACGTTTCGTCATGTCCGTCTATCCGTCATCGATTTACGTTCCAAACGGTTAGTACTACAAAGATTAAACTTGCTTGGATATGTGTAAATATCTCGGTCTATGTATATGTGTAAATGTCTCGGTGAAGCGCTCATAGCCGAGTGGCCTTAGGTGATTGGAAACAATCACCGAGGGTAAGCAACTACGGCGCGGTCAGACCTAGATGGGTGACCGTATGTGGCATGATATGTTATGAGCGTTTCCGTGATTCGGAGGTCACGTTAAGCAGTCGGTCCCGGTTGTTGTCATAAGGTAACAGTCGTGAAGCTTAGTTGGAGGCCTTCGGGCAGCTTAAAAACATCCAACGGTAAGATTTACGTAGCCACAACGTGTCTTGCCAGTCCCCAACCCGCACTCGGCCAGCGTGGGGACGTATGGCCTTAACCCTCTCTTGAGAGGAGACCCGAGCCCAGCAGTGGGACGTTATGGGTTGTTGACAAACAATCTCGGTCACAAATTTCTAAAAGAAAATCTAATTCTAATAGGAATAAGATGCTAATTCTGTTTTTGCCTCTTATTATAGTAAAACGAATTCCGAAATACTATTTCGCTGTATTCAGATGAAGTGTTTAATTGTCATATATTTAACTTTCTATGCGATTTCATTATTTTCCCTAAAATCAAAGATTTAATGAGAGGTTTGAAATTTACAAGGTCAGAAGAAGCAGTGATTGTTTTTAACCAGACGTAATAAACATACTTTCAAACCAATGTATTCAATGTGTAGTTTTTTTTTAAATGTCACGGATAAAAATAAAAGATAATTATGGAAATATATTGTTTTATTTGTGAGTTACGCAACATTTGTCTGCTTTCAAGCTGAATGAAGTGACAGTAGGCTGGCCATATTATCCGCTGAACTGATGACCGTTGGAGTAGAAGATTTCTGGAGTGTAGTGTAGTACGCCCACAGGCCAGGTGGAGTGACAATTTGCTCAGGATGGCTGGCAGGAGATGCATGCGAGAAACCTAAAATCGATCAAAGTGGTGTGCAATGGAAGAGGCCTATGTCCAGCAGTGGACTGCGATGGGCCATGATGGTGATGTCTGTTTTTATGTATATTTCATTGTATTGTACTTCGTGTGTATATATATTATCATAGGCATGCACTAAAAATATAATTCATGTTACCATTCAAATGAATTCGTTGTTTATTTATGTACTAAACGATCCTTTATTCCCTGTAAATGTCCGCTGGAAGTAAACTGAGGTTTAGGTTAAGCTCGCCTTTGTACACGTAATTTACTTGTAACTTAATTATTAAAATGTGAATACAATAAGGAATTAAGAATACAGAGTGTCACCACCCCTATTTATCTCACGTGGGTGTCGTGAAAGGCGACTAAGGGATAAACTACACAAGACAACATCAATGCAAAGAGAAGGAAAACTTGAAACCAACCCTATACTAACCAGTCTGGCCAGCGTGGTATAGTAGGCCAATACCTCCTTTTCAAGGAGAGGCCTATGTCCAGCAGTGGACTGTTACAGGCTGTTGATGATGATGAACTTAATTATTTAAATGTGAATACAATAAGGAATAAAATCAATGTGCAACGAAATCATGAATGAAAATATGCAGGCCGGAAGAATGATGCAGAATGATTGGGCCTCCGGACTGACACTCGTCAACGAAAGACGACTACACGAATGTTGTAATTTTAAGTAGGCACCACACTTCGCTATGCGCTATTCGTTATGCGGGTTATTCGCGCGCATACGGCGAAGTGTAGAGAGTATATTCGTTTCGTTTATAATAAAAATGACAATGACACATCTCTACAACACACATATGTATTTGGCTTATTGATGCTTATTTGGCATACCAGTTCGAAGTGTGGATGGCATGTTTGTTGTTTGCGCGCATAACTAATATTTGGGCGAATACGGCGTAGACATATAACGAATAGCGCATAACGAAGTGTGGTGCCTGCATAAGATTGGTCTTCTGTGCGAGGGTAGTACTGCCCCGGTCCAGTACTACTTTAATAATGGTATAGTTTTTGCCAAATATGTTTTTATTTAGAAATCTTTCTAATTGTAATTATTACCTTTTCAGTCCATTCATCCTACTAATATTATAAACGCGAGTTTGTGAGTATGTATGTGTGTATGTATGTTTGTTGTTGAACGGTTTTGAATGAAACTTTACAGTAATATAGCTTATATATGAGAATAACACATAGGCTACTTTTTAGTGAAATAATCTGTATACACGGGCTAAAGCTAGGTGATTAAAAAATTACATAAATCGTAGATGTCTAAAGTATCACGGTTTATCTCCTGTCAAAACTTTACAGGTTGCTAGGCATAACAAACTTGCAAAGAAACCATAATGATGGTTTGTAAATGGCTAATTTATAAATGAGTTTTGGATAATCACAGTAGGCTACTTTTATCCCGAAAATACGCGGGTATTACCGCGGGGCCCAGCTTGTATTATATACTGTGGGTTAAAGTTTGGAACACAGGTATTCCAATACCTATCTCGGGCCCCAATCTCTCACAATTGTAATGTATTTTAGATTAAGCGTCTACATTGTACTGTATATATTTATTTTATGATGGGAATATAAATCATTATTAATTTTATTATTATTTAATTTTAGCATCGCTCCGCACGTTTAGGAATGGCCAATGCCCTTCCTCATGAATTAAAGTCTTACTATGTCAAAATTCATTTAAATCGATGCAATGGTCTCGCCCTGGAAACTATTGATACATTATTCATACTAATTAAACAATGTGATGATATTTCCTTATCGTTCAGTTCACCTTTGTACTATTTACCGTGTCCGAGCGAGAACACTACAGCGGTTAATAGCCATACAGATCGTACGGGGCTACCGCACAATCTGTAACAGTCAGACATTCTAGCCGATATGTACACGATGATCTACGACTAAATTCGTTCTCAAGCTCTCCGGGCGTGGCAGGTACGGCTTGAAATTCAGGGCTGTGCCGTTCTGCCGAGCTTCGAAGCTTGGACACAGAGGAACGACTGTGTCACCTACCGATTGTGACAGATACTCACCGGACACAGTTGCTTTGGTGAGTATTTGAATAGAATCGGACGTGAGGCTTCGGCACAATGCCACCACTGTGGGTCAATACTGCCTTGCGTGGGAATCCGAGCGTCGAATCCTGGTCGGACAGAGCGGATGAAACCTGTCACCGCCAGCATTGATCTCGGCAATGCTGGCGAGTGGCGAGGGATGAGAAGCCGTGGTCTCCTTCTGTGAGAATGTTATGCTCTATAAAAAATATGACCAGTCTGATGATTCTACGTATGTCGACGGCACGATTTGCCTAAAGGTTTAAGCTGTCGCGACGCAGGGTTTGTTGTTCCACAAGTTATTGTTCCGAGTCAGGGTGTTCGTTGTGTTCGATTCGTGTATATCAGATCCTAATACGACAGTTAATAAATACAAAATAATAAATGTATATATTTTTGACTTGATGTTTGACTGCCTTGTTGGTCTAGTGGTTAGCGTATGCGGCTGCTGATCAAGAGGTCTCGGGTTCGATTCCCGGGTCGGACCAAATATTTGTGTGATCCACAAATATTTGTTTCGGAGTCTGGGTGTTTTCTATGTATAATATGTATGTATTTACAAAAAAAAAGTATGTTTATGTATTTATATCAGTTGTTTAGTACCCATAATACAAGCTCTGCTTATTTTGGAACTAGATGACGTTGTGTGTAAGATGTCCGAAACATTTATTTATTTATTTATATACTACACTCAATGTTACTTGTTCCAAGTTAATGAGGATATTGTAGACAGAACTGGCCAACTAACTCAGACAGGTAAACTTGCCGACACCGCGACGTGGAAAGTGTGTACAAGTTCGTCTACTTCGGAGAAGTTTCGAGTAGGGAGGCGGCAAGAGGGAAACTAAGAGAAAAACACGTGTAGACTAATAGACCCTTCGTTTTTAATGTTCATTGATTAGGCCTCCAGTAAACTCAATAAGTCAATATGAATCAACAAAAGTAAAACTGATTGTCCAGATATTTTGGTTATCTAAATACACACCGCCAATATGTTATGTAAAGCTTATGTCATCATCATCAGTTTAACGCAGTCAACTGCTGGACATAGGCCTCGCATAGGCAATACGACATAGGTTCCATCGCACACCACTGTGATAAAATATCTACTTATTTAAAAATAAAAATAAACTCATAATGGGTAGTTTATGTTAAATTAATTATTAAAGAAACCATTGTTTAATAATTAAAGTAACATATAATCTTCTTTAGTTGATAAATCGATATTGATTGCACCGTAGTAAGCTTATTATGGCAACTTTTTTATATTATTTTAGTCAACACTGAACTTTTTATTTTCGATTTAAAATAGTCCTACTATTAAGTAATAAAAACGCGAAAGTTTGTATGTGTGTATGTTTGTTGCTCTTTCACGCAAAAACTACTGAACGGATTTGGATGAAACTTTACAGTAATATAGCTTATATATCAGAATACCACTTAAGCTGTCTATCTCCTGTCAAAACTTCACAGGTTGCCTAGCAACCAAAAAATACTAGCTGCGCCCCCCGGTGTTACTCGCGTATCATTATACGCGAGTAACACCGGGAGGCGCAGCTAGTATTTTTATAAATCGAACACTATAATGCATGATGTTAATTAAGAGTCACACCTTAACGTCATTTTTAGGGTTCCGTAGCCAAATGGCAAAAAACGGCACCCTTATAGATTCGTCAAGTCTGTCTGTCTGTCTGTCTGTCTGTCCGTCCGTATGTCACAGTCAATTATTTCCGAAACTATTAGAGCTATACTGTTGAAATTTGGTCAGTCGATGTATTCTGTGAACCGCATTAAAATTTTTACATAAAAATAGTAAAAACACAATACATTTTGGGGGTCCCCATACTTGGAACTGAAACTCAATTTTTTTTTTTCATCAAACCTATACGTGTGGGGTATCTATGGATAGGTCTTCAAAAATAATGTTGAGGTTTCTAATATCAGTTTTTTCTAAACTAAATAGTTTGCGCGAGAGACACTTCCAAAGTGGAAAAATGTGTTTCCCCCCCCCTCTAACTTCTAAAATAAGAGAGTGATAAAACTAAAAAAAAAATATGTTGAACATTACCATGTAAACTACCAACGAAAATTGGTTTGAACGAGATCTAGTCAGAAGTTTTTTTTTTAATACGTCATAAATCGTAACACGCAATATACCTTTCATCCAATCAATACACTACATAGTATAAAAACATCGATGAAAGTTACAAGGAACTATAAGAACTTTTATATTATGTTACTTGCTGGTACGGAACCCTTCATGGGCGAGTCCGACTCGCACTTGGCCGCTTTTTTTTTCTCTACATATTTAACATTTCTTTGTTTCAATGTTTGACAAATTCAACATGAAGAGATGGATACATGATTGAGCAACGCGTTATGATTTTTTAAGCCTTCTACGAAAATGAGCATTTCATGCACTTTATAACTTTTTTGGTCAGCATAATCGACCAAATGTATCCACAATCGGGAGAATAGAGCGCAAATTTTCAGCAAACCGGGTCTGTAGAAAATGTGAAAACACAGCTATGCATGTTGGAACACTGCGTTCTGCGGAAGACATTGCTGTTAATTGAGATTGTGATGAGCGTGGCAGAAAAGTCGTCAAAAATGGTATTCGCTATTGCGAGATGATAACGTACTTCTTGTAGCCACAAATTAAGGATGTGGACCTGGACAATATGTGGTTCCAACAGGATGGTACCACTTACCACAGAGCCAACGAACAATGACTCTTTGGCGCGAGAAATTAAATGGCCGTGTTATTCAAAGCCGTGGCTATGTTAATTGGTCGCAACGATCATGTAATTTGTCCACATTAAAGTTCTGTCTTTCAGGATATACTCGTATAGAAGAAAAAATGTAAGACAAAAATTCTAAAGGATGAGATATTTCGGCATATTAATGACTCTGAGATATAAACTCAATTATGTGTCAGTCATTCAATATATGGACCATCGGATAGAGGTATGGGACGATATTTTGTTTCATACATAATTCTGATTGATCTTTTTATCATAATAAAAAATGTTAAAGTAATTTTCTGCAATTTTTTTTGTTTTATTTACAATTCACATAGTGTAATTTCATTGGAACACCCGATATCTAGAAAACACCCATACTCGGCGCTTGGACCCAAGCCCATGAGTACACAGTTAAATTTTAAATACCTTGTCCCACGTTACAATGTTTCGTAAAATGTATACAAATTCAGATCACTCGTCTCACGCCAAATCTTATCGGTTCGACCTCAGTGCTTCTGCGCACGTGTTTCTGACAACATTTGAGTCAGTTATTATAGACTAAATTAGACATCACGTCATGTATAACTAAGCACAATATCTTTGCAAAGAACCTAACCTAGAACCTCAGACTAGCACAAACAAATAACCTTAAATAATTCTGCAATAGCTCCAGTATTGTATCTCAATTGACTCGATTGAATAACTCAGTAGTGAGTAGTGGAGCTCTGACGCTACCAGTTGCCGCATATTTTATGTTAGGCGTATAGCACTTGTTGATCTGTTCATAAATTGGTATCATCCGTACCGTTTCTCTGCTTACAATACAACAAAAGAGCAATATATATAAATTTCAATATATCACGGAGTCGAAGTTAGAATATATATGTATTTACTTTCAAAGATTAACAGGTCTGAAAATGAGTTCAATATTTTCGCTGGCAACTGCATACAAATAATGCAATATCACCTATGTATTTGTGATTGTAAAACGAGAAAGATAACTTGAAAAAAAACTAGTTTCGACTCACACAATGATAAGATTATTTCGATTTATTTGATGTAGATAGGTAATGTATTTATCTTTTAAATAGTACTTAGAATTCATTATAATATTCCAACAGGTTATCATATTGCAAGCAATAAATGCAATGACTTTTAAACGACTGCTATCAAAATGGAATTTATCATTAGATACACTAGGCGGTTAAGTAAAGGTAGCGCGCAATGTATCGAAACAAACATTTGATACACTTACCTACTTTCACAAAAATATTTACAGTTAAAGTATTAGGTACTTAGTTAATGTGGGTCTGCGATTTATAGTGTCGACGTATTCGCAAAGTATATTTCTAGCTACGGCGTTCATCAAGAGACACCTCATGAATTTTGACCTCCATTCGATAAACATTCTCAACGACAGAGATGCCGGTAGTGTTAAACCGGCACTAGACGTCAGAGTATAGTGAGTGGTCTTTTAAATACGCTACGATCGGCGGCGAGCCGCACTGTTAGTGAACGTCTTACGCATACGCAGTTAACGGAAACATTGTGCGGTTTTTATTTGAGTTGATTAATTACTAAATTAATGATTCGCTGCAAGCGATGTGCCTTGTCGAGCCTCGCGTTTATAATCACTATCGTAACGGTCACGCTTATACAAACACTAAAAAGAATTAAGTGAGTGTGTGTAGAATGTGTGTAAAATCGAATTCAGGGTCAGGGAGTGGGACGCGGAGCTACGTGCTGGCGTGCTTGCGTCAGACTCTGATGGTGGTGCTCAGTAAGTTCAGTTTACTGTTGTTACATCCGTAGCATACTTCAACAGAGTGATTCATTACAATTGACATGTGCAGTGCATGTATCAGTAAGATGGAATGGTATCATTCATTTGTTTTTAAATTTGCCAATTGTTTTAAAAGAACAAAGTAACAAAGAAGTCATCGTATATAAATTACTAATGGGTTTTAAATAATAATCGATGATTTACTAAAAGAGTAGGTAGGTACTTTTATTAGTAAGTATATTTTGAATACAGTCGAGACTATTAAAACGCAGTTTGTTAATAGTTACCTACATAATGTATATAAGTATTATAAATACGTAATGACTTCTTTAAATTTACATACCTACTTACTTATCTACATCTTTTGAATATAAAACACTGACTTAGGTGCACGTTTTCACTAGCGTGTGTATATCAGTTATTATCACGACAAATAGTAGCCTATTAGATTCTCCAAATTCCAATCTATCTCTATACGGGAATTCATCCAAATCGGTTCCACGATTTAGTTGTGAAAGCGAAATTAACAGTTCAGAGTTACATTCGCATTTTTACTATTAGTATGCATGCATACAATATTATAAATTACGATAAGAATATAAAGAAACGAAAAATATGTACAAAAAGAATATATATCTACTAATATAAATAAGTTTAGTTAGGTAGGTAGGCATATACCTATATTAAAACATCTGCGAGAAACACGTTCGCGTCGCGACGGCCGACTCAATGCAAGATAGTTATAGGTAGTGCAGTAGGTATACTGTTTCGCGTTTTTGACCGGTTTTATGTTTGACTTAAACAACGTTATTTTAAGAGCCATAAAATATATTCATAAACATGTGACACGTCACTGATACCACAGCTGATAGCATGAAACGTGATACGAATGATATCTCGTGCAGCGTGCAACACACTAGTTAGTTACATACCTATTTTATGTAAATATCCTTTGTTATTTAAAACAACTTGCATAGTGTAAAAAACTTACTTTACTTAGGTATGACTAAAGTGAACGAAACTTAAGAGATTGTGTTTTACAATTATCTATAGGTACCTAGTAGGTATTTCGTATACAAATTAATAAGTTTTTAATTTCGATTGAAAACTTTTCATTTAAATTAAATGAAACATCTTTATTTACATACCAAATGAAATCAAACCATTTTTAATTCAAGCACACCAATACAACGGCACTTTTGAAACGTCAAGTAGTCAGTTTGTAGTCAGTCGTGAAGCTAATTGTCTGTTCCAATTCGTAGATCCTATGGAGAACAACAGACAAGAAACACTATGGACTCTCTTTTCCAACATAGTTTATACAATTTTTGGTTACATTGTCCACCATAAATACCATAAATGAAATGCAATAGAAAGTATAAATCAGCGTAGCTCAGCTTATCAATTCTATTTGATAATCTAGATACCTATATATTTGGTAACTAAGTTTTTCATTCGACATACACACGAGATAATTAGGGCTGCCATTTATTCGGGTTTTGCCGGATTTGTTCTAGTTTCTAGTTTAGTCTAGAGTATTTTAGAGACCGTCCGCGGAGCGTCCGGGTGGGGTTTCATTTGTAATCCGGGTCAAACCCGGACTACGATCGGATAAAGATTTAAGGAGTTAGAAAAATATTTATTTCAGAGAATTGACTAAATAACAAATAAAAACTGTAGACGTGTCCAGATTTTGAATTCCAAAATCCGCGGAAATTAATAAATAATAATAATAAATATTTCGGACATCTTACACACAACGTCCATCTAGTCCCAAACTAAGCAGAGCTTGTATTATGGGTACTAAACAACTGATATAAATACATAAACATACTTTTTTGTAAATACATACATAATATAATATAGAAAACACCCAGACTCCGAAACAAATATTTGTGGATCACACAAATATTTAGTCCGACCCGGGAATCGAACCCGAGACCTCTTGATCAGCAGCCGCATACGCTAACCACTAAACCAACTAGGCAGTCTAAATTGCCCCTTTTGTTCTGTATTCCAACTTTTAAAATGGCAGCCCTCGATATAGTTATCGGTTAAATCGTGGGCAAATGTTTGTTTACATTGTTGCTGACTGATTAGGTACGCTATTAGAATGTTAACAATCAAAGACTTGTTCTACACGATTCACTACTTGCTACTTATAAAACCGTACTCATATTTATTGTTATAATAACTCTATATAAGCAAATAAATTTTTTTAGTCTGTACGTCTGAATGTTCCAGTTAGTCTTTTCAACTGCCGGACCGATTTGGACAAACTTTCACTCCTTTAATTTTAGATAAAAAATCTTAAGAATTCTTTAGAGTACCAAATACTAGCCGGAATATTCAGATTAATTATCATTCAAATTTAAGAAAATTCACGAGTGACACCGATATCAAACATAGTGTGAAGGAACGAGTTTTTGATCGCTCCACTAAAAAGGGAGTATCCTCTGACCAGCCATGTTGTTTTTAAATACGCTAATCAGCGCGAGAATTTCTATGTCGCGATTCAGGATTAGTAATTAATACAGTCCCTTACTTTATGGTTCAGTCGATGACGTTGTTATATGTTTTCGCTGTGTCCGTGTTTATGTCGGGTAGAGCCTATGTCCTTTCTCAGACTCTAGACTATCTGTATTCTAAATTTCATCTAAATCGGTTCAGTAGTTATATCGTGAAAGCGCAACAGACAGACAGAGTTATTTTCGCACACATTTCATTAGTAAGGATTTTACTATTACCTAACAATCTCACTATCAACATGTATTACTTATCAGCTCAGTAAGTTCAATGTCGTTTTGTTATCATAATTCGTTCGTTACTTGTATAAAAACTGTTACATATTTGCAACGAACACACGCGTTGAATCTGCCCCCCTTCTTTATCGGAAATCCCCCCGTATACAAAGTGGTGGCTATGTTGGACTCAAAACGACCAAAAAACCGCACGCTAGATCTGGGGCACTAGAAGCCGGATAAAGGTACGCGTCCATTGGCCCGCGCCAGACGCACCGCACGCACGGCACGCAACGGATTGAACGGATTTGCCTTGCTCGTAAATGCCGGCGTTCGGTGCGGGTGACGTGGATAGTGGACGCAGCACTATGTGAACTCAAGAAAGCAAAATAAAATCCGTTGCGTGCCGTCCGTGCGGCGTGTCCAGCGCGGGCCAATGGACGCGTACCTTTACTGGAACTCGGAAGGAATCCACGGAACCCCGAATTTCTTTGACCCCAGCTCTGCCTCCCTAGCCAACTAGGCATTCTACAAACGGAAACTTTGTTAAAAAACTAGTGACAGTTTTCACCAACGTCCCTTGAATTTAAAAGGCCGCTTAGAGAGAATTTGCTGACCCTAAGTGATGTTTTCGTTTTCACCAACCTTACTTGAGCGACTGCTGAACGGAATCGGGAGAGGGCCGATCCCGAACGACAAAGACGTCAGCGGCGTAAGGAACAGTGACGGCCCACGTGTCGTCGGCGGATGGGGACCTCTGGTGGCGTATAGATGGCTACGGTTGGGGGAGACTGTAAGGTCGGACTGCCACGAAGGAAGTGACGAGGGAAACTGTTTTCTCCGGGTTAGTGCCTGATAATTGACCTGACGTCGATTCGGGGAGGACCTGATATAACATGGTCTGGGTCCTCCTGGATTAGAGTGTCAGGGTTATTAATGGAAACACTACATACTTCTGGCTCCTGTTCCCCAAGGAGCGATCCGAAGGGATTTTTCCATCCCGTAAACAAAAAAAAAAGGGTATACCTACTTGAATGCTTAGATTTCTTAGAAAATCAAGGAGCTACTTATGTTAGGAAGGACCTACCAAGGCGCTGCCACAGTAGTCCTTCTTAGTTAGTTTAAATATAGTTGATGAAAATGAACCAAGTGTTACGTATTCAAACACAAATTATTAGCCAGTTATGGTTCTAGAAAGATACTTAACGAGAAACACTTGCCTTGAGCTAGGAGGGGTTTGATTGCCGCCTTGAGGTGGCCGCGGGTGGACGGGACGGGTTTTCCCATCACCCGCATTATGTGGCCAGCCGCGAGGGGGCGGCGTCGGTGTGTGCCGGACGCCACCCAAGAGAGGGTCGTCGTACAGAGACGGTGCCCGCATCAGGAGCGGGCAGGCGCTGGAGAAGTTCAGAAGGAGATCCCACCCTGGACTTCTCCTACTCCTAAACGGAGAAGCGCGGAGAGGGCACACTGTGTGGTTTTTAGTCGGTTCAAGTACGACACACCACCCCGCCGTAACCCCCGGTGGACTCAGATAATACCTAAATATGTACTTTTATTGTAAGTACAAATTTCAGTATGAATCAACCGGCTCGACCGGGGCAGTACAACTCTCACACAGAAGACCAGCCTAAAATGACAGCATTCGTGCTTTCGTCTTGTGTGAGATCGGATCCCCCATTTTGCATCATTCTCTGTACCCTCGAAGCCTGGAAGAATGATGCGGAATGATCAGAATTTAAATTCACGTACCATTATGGGTGACTACCCTTTTTTTTTTTATATATTTAAGCCTGCCAAAGTGACTCTACTCTGCCTGATGGAAAGCATGAGTAGAATCCAGGAGTAGGGGTCACCATGCTGATTGTGAGGGTAGGCAAAGTAGCATGGTGACCCCTAACATGGCAGCCTGGTTAGATTATTCTGCATCATTCTCCCGGCCTTCGAAGGGCGGGAGAATGATGCAGAATGATTGGGCCTCCGGTCTCACACTCACCAACGAAATACGACAGCAAGAATGCTGTCATTATTAGGATGGTCTTCTGTGTGAGGGTAGTACTGGCCGGGTCGAGCCGGCCCAATCGTGCTGAAATCAGCGTGGCTCTACTACCCTATTCTATGCTTGACCTGATACGGACTTAGTACGTTATTTCCTAAGTCGTTATAGCTACTGCGTTATAATGTATACAGTTCAGAATTAGAAACTGCATGCGGATCTTTAATTAACGATGACGTAACTGAAACAGGTACTTGGCCGTATAAGGTCAATAATCTTAGTTAACACTCTTATGGTGATCGCACACTTATCCGCGCCGAACGAACCGAAGTCAAGGAGGCCTCGCACACTTATCGGCAGAGGAAGAATCGACCGCGTCGAAGAAATCATTTCAAGAAATAGTACTCGTGCGTTGTTCTGTCATACGCAACTGATAGAATGCGAGCGCATCGATCGAGGTGACCGCATCATCCGCGCCGAATTTTATGACGTCATCCGAATTCGTCTAGGATTCTGGGGTTCTTCCAGATGCGGACGATTCGATAGGTTCTTGAGATTTCATATAAAGAATTCTAAAATTCGTTTCGTTCGGCTCGTTCGACGCGTTCGACTCTGATAAGTGTGCGATTACCTTTAGGCGCCGTCGCGCCGTTCTATTGCCATCGCTCGCGTGATGATGCATTCGTCCGACGAAAATGACCGTGCGTTCAAATATACTCATATAATATGCTGAATGTCCTTTGAAGGTCGTGTGATAATGCGATGCGTCCAAATTTTTTGAACCCATCCTATTGTCCTATTATTCGATGTCATATGGATTCGTGAGATGACGTGAACTTAATTAATGAAGTGCGTGCTCATCCCGTTGTTTGCAATAATGTGGTCTACGTTTTCTTTTTTTTAATCTTATTTACAATTAAATAAATATTGCTTGACAGCTGAAACTGTGCTAAGAGCCATTTTGAGAGTGATAGCATCGCTCGAGGACAAACGTTTTCTCATCTATCTTCTTCGCGCGATCGGTTACATCGCACGATGAAATCGCATCGCAGCTTCGCACCAGCGATGGCAATAGGACGGCGCGTTTGGTAAGCTATTGAATCACAGAGTAGTTTGTGTGTGGGTTAACACACGGAGTTATTGGTTTATGATAAAGAATACTTTTAGAATCCTATCCCAGAGATTTTTCTATTTTGGTGGCCTCGGAGAGCACGTCAAGCCGTCGGTCCCGGTTGTCATGAACATCTATAGCAATCGTTATTGGGAAGTCAGTGCCCTAAAATATACTGACAACTAGTTCAACCATCGAATTTCAGGTTGCGGAGGTCCGATGCCAGTCGCTCCGTGTAAAAACTGATATTCAGGTAAAATCGGTTGAACTAGTAGCCGACCCCAAATAATATTGGGAATAGGGCTAGGAACATGATGGCGGTATCTCTTTTCTATATTGCTGGTATATCTAGGTATAATAACATTAATGCTCTTCTTGTCGTAATACGTCCCAATGTTTAAACAATTTTAATTTATAAACTAATTACTTCACGGCTATAAATTTATATTACATTAATACTTAACCACGTATCACGATTACATAATTTATATTTAATACACATTGAGCACTATATACATTAAAAACCTTGATAACACATACACACACATAACCACAAAATACTACATACGCACACAAATACAAATGTATTTTGTATTATAAATAATTAATAGTTTTTGTTGTATAGCAGTACTTATTTGCGATATAATTAGTAGGTTACTTAGTTTCTATGTTTCGAACATGTTATACAAAGTCGCAAGTCTAAAAAACAGTTCAAACACACATACCTTAAGATTTGTATACACAAGAATAAGGGGAGATTTATTGCTTTTAATCGGATGATTTATTGGTTATTTTTTATGATACACAATAAAACTAGTTTAAGCTAGGTACTTCTTAAAAGTCAAGTTGTCTGTCATTGAATCTCTGATTAAAAACGGTCCAGTTGTTCTATAGATTGATTATACAGATGTCCGTGTGGTGACAGATTAAGAATAGAAAGTGTCACCACCCCTATTCATTCAATGGGTGTCTAGTATGCGACTACAGGAACAAAATAAGCAGCTAACATCACTCCCAAGAGAAGGAAAACTTGAAACAAACCCTTTACCAACCCGTCTGGCCAGCGTTTTATAGTAGGCCAAAACCTCCTTTCAAAGGAGAGGCCTATGTCCAGCAGTGGACTGGTAAAGGCTGTTCATGATGATGATGATGATCAGAACGAGGGTAATGTTTTTCATACCATTTTTTTTTGTACAAATTGGGTTTTAAGTTTTTGTACATGAGTACGTCTAATTCTTTTTTACATTAACAATGAGTTTGCGATGTATTTGGTACAAGCTTTGAACTCGAGCCTATATAATTTCAACAAAAAGGAACCGACGCCAAAGAAAAACTATTCCGAGTACCCAAATCGCGAAAATTGTGCCTATGATATTTGAGGAGTTCTCTCGATGTCCTTGGGATCCCATCATCAGATCCCAATATGGTGACGATGGGATCACCTGTAGGCTACGCCCATTCCAATGCAAAAAAAATTGAAATCGGTTCATAAACGACGAAATTATCGCTGAAAATACATTTAAAAAAAAACCGACTAATTGAGAACCTCCTCTTTTTCTTGAAGTCGGTTAAAAAGAAGAAGTTGCAATTGTCTATTGTGAGATGCCCTTAATCATTATGAGTTTATTCCTCCTTTCAGTAAACATTCCCATGACTTCGTTCGGGTTGACCATGGGCTGGGTATCATTAGCCAGTGGCGAGAGTGTCGTCACGGAACTGTCCCCGGACAGCGGCCACACTCGAGAGAGGGACGTCAAGGTGGTAGTGTCAGCAGCCATCACGTTCTGCGCCTCGCTGGTGGGAGTACTGCTCAGCGCGCGGTTACTCGCCGCGGGTAGAAAACTTGCAGTAATTGTGACTTCGGGCTTGTTTGTGGTAAGCTTTCTTTAAAATGTTCTGTGATGTGGGTGAATCTAACAGAAAAAAACATATAAAAAGTAATTTTTCAGACAGGAACACAATACTTTATTTGATTTAATTTGATTCTTTGACCAAAGTGTCTGTACGCTAAATCAGCATAGACAATAATATATTTTTTCACTTCATATAACTTACTGCTAAAGCGGGTGTAGTATTTTTGAAACAAAAGAAATGTACAATAGAAACTTAATTGTTATTCTCAACTCAAGGGGACTTAAAAAAATTCAGACATCTTACACACAACGCCAATAACGCCATCTAGTCCAAAACTGAGCACAGCTTGAATTATGGGTACTAGACAAATTATATAAAAAAAAAACATAATTTTTATTTTGTACGTACGTTTCACGTTTACGTACGTATCATACATTTTGAAACAAATATTTGCGGATCACAAACAACATTTGGTACGCCACGGGAATAGAACCTGTGACCTCAAGCACAGCAGTACGCATACGCCACCACTGCGCCAACGAGGCTCGCTTTGATAGGAAACATATGTTTTGAACAAGTTATATTATAAAAACGTAACAGTCGCCTTATTTAGATAACTTGCAACTTATTATAGTTAATAGTTCCTCCCTGTTGGTTCCAGGCATGCTGGTCGTTGAAGCTGTGCGGCGGCGGTTGGTGGATAGTGTGTGCGAGAGCATGCGCAGGGCTTGGAGGGGCAGGTGCTTGGGCTGTTACACCGCTGCTTGCAAAGGAAGTAAGTGACCATTGGACCTTGAGCTGGTACTTACACATCCAAAGTAGCCTTCCTTTCTTACTATCCATATTTTTCCATCCTTAATATTTTTCGAACATCTTACAAACAATGTCATCTAGTACCAAACTGAGCAGAGCTTGTATTATGGGTTATATACAACTGATATGAATACATAAACATACTTTTTTTTTGTAAAAACATACATATAACTTAGAAAACATCCAGGTTCCGAAAAAAAAATTTGCGAATCATACAAACATTTGATCTGACCTGGGAATCGATCCCGAGACCTCTAGCACAGCAATCGCATACGCTACCGAAGAATCGGTAATGTGGTAAGGGTTAAGTTTTAACACGGAGCCGTCGGTCGTACGTCGGTCCCGGTTGTTATGAACATCTATGACAATCGTAATTGGGAAGTCAATACCCTCAAATGATACAACAACAACAACAACAACTGTTAGGGTTGTGGAGGTCCGATGCCAGTCGCTCCGTGGAAAAACTGATATTAAAGTAAAACCGATTGAACTAGTAGCCGACCCCAAATAAATTTGAGAATAAAGGCTAGGGAGAAGAAAACAGTTATACAAGATTTGCCTTTATACATACGAGTACCTATATACGCACTACAAATTTAATTGCAAATAGGCGTTAACACAACACTTTACTAATTAATTCGATCGTTTGACTAGTTCGCTGGACGATGCTTAAATTAAGTATTCTTGATATAAGTCAAATGACGTCACAAAGTCAAACGAATTAGACCAATTAATAGAGATGTTTGAATGCTTGCGAATATGGATCAAATAATTTTTATTCGTGACTCATTTTCGTGATACTGTGTAATAAAGCCATTATATATTGATTTCATATAGATGTCTAAAATATAACAATTAGGGCCACCGCACACTAGCTACTTTTAGCATCGGCGATCGGCAACTAGTCGCTTTTTAAGTTGTAAGTCGCTAAATACGGCGACCGAACGCTCTAGACCGTACACTTAAAAACGCCAAAGCGGAGATTGAGTCGCTTTTTAGAAGCGCGACACAGCAGCTGAACGCTACTCTCCGCACACATTCGGATGCCGATAGCATCGATTTGGCATCTGAGCAGTCGCTAAAACGCGCGTTTCCGATACCGCGATCGAACGCAGGAAGTCGCTAAAACGCGATTCAGCATCGATGCAGTCGCCAAATCGCCGATCGCCGATGCTGCGAAAAGTAGCTAGTGTGCGGTGGCCCTTATAGGTAGGTAATGAAAATATAAAACATCGCCTATTAGAAAATTTGTTTTATTCATCATCAGATAAAAAATCATCACTATCGCTTTTGGTGACATTAATTTTATTATACTGTCTGAAACATTGTCGATCATGTGGTCGAGATCATACATTTTGTCTTCTTCTTTAATTATATGACTCCTACATTCTAGGTTTAGTCCAAGAGATTTTAGGCAGCGATTGTAGTTTCCTAAACCACTTCTTAAAGGAATCGGCATTCATCTCTTGATGATAATCTTCTTTATTTTTTTTGGCTTCAAATATTATTAAGTTGCTGCAAGCAAAAAGTAGGTTATCCATAAATTGCTCGTCGGGGTATTCAGGTACATTTCGTTTACATATTTTTTGTTACTATACCTTCTCTAAGCTGATATTTAATTAATAACCCATTTATCCTGCATTAATTATAACTTTATACGATGTTGGTAAACCACAAATAAGGTGACATTGATGTAATCAGAATATGACATATGTCACTTCCTACTGTCATACGTTTCATTCAACGTACTAAATGTCTGGATCCAAGGCTTTTGGATTTTAATGGGTACAGTAAACTTTTTGAACTCACATTTTTTTTATTTTTAATAAACGCATATGTATGTATACACGGTACATATGCCAATTTTTTTTTCTGTCTTTCTGTCTGTCTGTTCCGGGTAATCTCTGGAACGGCTGAACCGATTTTGACGTGACTTTCACTGGCAGATAGCTGATGATATAGGGAGTAACTTAGGCTAATTTTTTTAGACAAGCTTCGCCCAGCGGCGTTGCCCGCGGTAACAGCAACAAACGCATCTATAATAATTTTAACAAAAAAATCCGACTTCAAATAAAAACCATTCCGAGTACCTTAATCGCGACAGGTGTGTCTATGATATTTGAAGAGTTCTTTCGATATCTCTAGGATCCAATCATCAGATCCTGGTTTTCTTACCATGAGACCACATGGAAGGCACCAGCTTTTAACCAAAGGTTCTGAGGTAACAAAAAAAATACAATCGAATTGAGAACTTAAAAACATAATTATGTTCCAACTTTCAATGGTTCTCGAGTTTTGAGCATAGTAAAACATTTGGCGATTCGGCGGAGTTCGTCATTTGAGTTTTGACGGTCTCGGCGGTCTCGAGTTTGATCACCGGGTCGGACCAATGGTTTGTCCTATTAAACGAATAAATAATATGTCTTAGTTGTCTTTCCTATGTACATATTATGTAGTTTCTTATTAATCTGGCTGTTATAATACAAGCTCTACTTTGTTAAGGACTACATGACATTGTGTGTCAGAAATCCGAACTATTTTTTATTTCATCAATCATCACCATCATCGAAAACCCATAACGTCCAACTGCTGGGCTCTGATCTCCTCAGGCTAAGGCATTAGGTCCACATTCTGACCGAGTGTGGGTTGGAGACTGGCAAGGCACGTTGTGGCTACGTTATATTATGATAACAACCGGGACCGACTGCTTAATCTGACTTAGTCATTGCTCAACGGTAACCCATCTAGGTCTGATGTTGCTAATAAACTAAGGTCACTCGGCGTAGAGTTATTTATTTACTTGCTTGATATACTTTCAAACTTTTTTGTTATAATTATGCCTTAAGATTGTTATAATTAAATAGCCTATGTATCGGTTGGTTCTAGATGTGCTCGGCACGTGTAAGCGGTGCAGCGGTGTCAGCACTAGTGCTGGCCAGCAACTTCGGCGAGCTCCTCATGTATACCGCCGCCTATCTGCGGTTGCCACATACGTAAGGAACAACGTATCTTACTTGTATTATAGTTTTTGTTGTATTATGGGACTTATACGCGATAAAATTGTTGAAAAGAAGACTTTTGCGATACCTTCTATAATCAATGTGAGTCAATGCGGCTTAGTGGGGCGTTTCTGCATCATTCTCCCGGCCTCTGGAAACCGGGAGAATGATGTAATGATTGGGCCTCCGCAGCTACGGTCTCACACTCACCAATGAAAGAACGAATGCTATAATCTCTGGTTGAAATTTTTTCGTGTATTATTATTACAAACACTTCAAAAAATCCCGTCATTTTGTGTTATATGTTTCCAATCAAAGAACTGCCTCGTTGTTCTAGTGGTTAACGTATGCGACTGCTAATCAAGAGGTCTCGGGTTCAAATCCAGGCCACAAAGTGTTTTTGGGATTTTCTTAGGAAATTCGTAATAGCTGCCGGAGTTTGGAAGTTTGGCGGTGATTCACGCCCGTGCCTCGGATAGCACGTAAAGCCGTCGGTCCCGGTTGTCATGAACATCTATGGCGATCGTTATTGGGAAGTCAGTGCTCTCAAATATACGACAACTAGTTCAATCTTCGAATTTCAGTTCTCCCTTAGGATTGCGGAGGTCCGATGCCAGTCGCTCCGTGGAAAAACTGAATTCAGGTAAAACCGGTTGAACTACTAGCCGACCGGTTGAACTACTAGCCGACCCCAATTAAACTTTGGAATAATGGCTAGGAGGATGATGTTTCCAATCAAAGGATAAAAACATTATATTGAAGTCAGTGCAGTTTACAGAATGAAATTTTCTTTTTCAATCCTTCAACAAAACAGAGAAATATTAGAGTTTCGTGATAAGGTAACCGCATATTAGCTAATACGATTTTTAAATATTACAGGACGGTGTTGTGGGCATGTCTGTCGTTATCAGCAGTTCACTGTGTTCTTTTCCTGTTTGTGCCTGAATCGCCGCAGTATCTCGCTGCTCAAGGCCATACAGAGGTAAGTAGTAGAAATATCATACTTATTTTTCTTGTGAAATAAATATTTTTCTTATTATCCATGAAAACTAAGTTCTCCGCTAGTTTTAGGAGTAGGTACACGTCGCTCGGGCTAAACCTACTATGGATACATTCGATGGCAATAGAGATCACTTAAGGCCACATCGCACTATCTACTTTTAGCATCGGCGATCGGCAACGCTCCACACCGCACACTTAAAAAGCCAAACACGGAGATTGAGTCGCTTTTTAGAAGCACGACACAGCAGCTGAACGCTACTCTCCGCACACATTCGGATGCCGGTAGCATCGATTTGGCATCTGAGCAGTCGCTAAAACGCAAGTTTCCAATACCGCGATCGAACGCAGGAAGTCGCTAAAACGCGATGCAGCATCGATGCAGTCGTCAAATCGCCGATCGCCGATGCTAAAAGTAGCTAGTGTGCTGTGGCCCTTAGCCATTTGGCTACAAACTTCATTGTTTGTTTTTTTAACAAGAACGGGTTGCAACAGTTGATCAGCTAAAAGATTCAAACCACTATGATATGATGTATTTTTTTTTTAAATGTATGTTTCAGAAAGCTCGAGAATCTCTCGCGTGGTTGAGGGGCATGCACCGCGACGAACCTGAACTGAAGGTTGAGTTGGAAGAACTGCCCATCAAGAGGAAACCAGTATCAGCCTTTAAGTTGATCAATGACTTGTGTACGTTATAAATTAAACTAGTATAATTTTAACAAAAAGGAACCGACTTCAGAGAAAAACTATTCCGAGTACCCAAATCGCGACAAATTGTGCCTATGATATTTGAAGAGTTCCCTCGATTTCCTTGGGATTCCATAATCAGATCCCGATATGGTGACGATGGGACCACCTGTAGGCTACGCTTATTCCAATGCAAAAATATTTTTTGAAATCGGTTCATAAACGACGAAGTTATCGCTGAACATACATAAAAAAAAACCGACGAATTGAGAACCTCCTCCTTTTTTGAAGTCGGTTAACTAGTATATTCGGAACCTTTTTAGGATCCTGTGACAATCTTCAACGTGAAGATTAAAAGTGCTGTTGTTATAGTGCAATTAAGAGCCTCAAATCTTTTATCTTTGTAATATAGAAATCTTTTAAAGATTTCTAAACATTTGTTGATTGACTGACAGCACCGATATCGTATGGTTTAAACGGTCGCCATCCCGTTTTCTACGCTTTATGTGACAACATATTGTGTTATCCACAAAATGATGTTCTAAGTCTGGGTGTTCCTTGTGTTCGTTTCGTGTATGCTTGAAAAGTTCCCCGCGTCAAAGGATTTCATCTAAATACGGTAGTTGTCTTATAAAGAAAAATATATAAATTGGTTATAATGAAGATAGGCAGTAAGGCAACAGAATAATAAATAAATATTTCGGACATCTTACGCCATCAAGTCCCAAACTAAGCATGAAGCTGTGCTTAGTGTGGGACTGGAAGACGTTGTGTGTAAGATGTCCGAAATATTTATTTATTTATATATAAATAATAATAAAAAATTCCTTCATCTCGGGAAACTGTTTAATCGAAGTGTTTGTTCGCAGTCAGTGACGAGGGCAGACGTCGCGCCTTCATCCTGTGCTGTGTAATTGTGGTCGGGCAGGAGATGTGCGGCGTGTTGGCGCTGATGCAGTTCGCTGAGCGCGTGTTCGTCATAGCACGTGACACGATTGAAGTCTCCACACCGACGAAGGTGGTTGGTACGATCTACGAGCCTGCTCTTCACGCTGTGCTTTTAGGGACCTCCCAGTTATTTGCATCGGCTTTATCTTTATATCTCGTGGAGAAAATTGGCAGGAAGGTAAATTTGATAGTTTTCAAGTTGTTTTTCGACTTGTGACAACGTCATGTAACTGTATTTGAAACTGTATTGGAATGTTTCTTCTAGCGCCTTATTTCATCGTGTGGGCTAGTGACAGGGTTGGCGATGTTATGTGGTGCCGCTGCAGTGCATTGGGCTGCGGGTGGTCTGTGGATGGCGGTCGCTCTCGGTACCGCCGTCTTTGCCGACTCCGCTGGTCTGCAGCCAGCGCCTTATGCGGTACTCGCTGATATGTTCGATTACGAGGTCAGTTTATTTAGTAATTTCATTTAATATGTGGTTTGTCAAGTTAAATATAGTCATAAAATATAGCACTGCGCTTATAGCCGAATAAAATTGCGACGGCGGCGACGGCGCGGTCAGACTTTGATGGGCTACCGTTTGATGCATGATATGCTATGAGTGTTTCCGTGATTTAGAGGTCACGTTAAGCAGTCGGTCCCGGTTGTTATCATAAGATAACAGTCGTTAAGATTAGTTGGAGGCTGGCTTTAAAGCATCCAACGGCAAGATTACGTAGCCACAACGTGCCTTGTCAGTCCACAGACCGCACTTGGCCAGCGTGGGGACGTATGGCCTTAAGAGAGGAGTCCAGTGAAACATTAGGGGTTTTTTGTTTGATTGTATCTAAGATTTCAATTCGAGGGAAAAATATGTTCAAAAACATTTAAAAACAAACAAAGTTTGTTAACCTTTTTTAAAAAGTAGTACAAATTGCATTTAGGGCCACAGAACACTAGCTACTTTTAGCATCGGCGATCGGCGATTTGGCGACTGCATCGATGCTGCATCGCGTTTTAGCGACTTCCAGCGTTCGATCGCGGTATCGGAAACGCGCGTTTTGGCGACTGCTCTGATGCCAAATCGATGCTACCGGCATCCGAATGTGTGCGGAGAGTAGCGTTCAGCTGCTGTGTCGCGCTTCTGAAAAGGGACTCTCCGCGTTTGGCGTTTTTAAGTGTGCGGTGTAGAGCGTTCGGTCGCCGTATTTAGCTTCTAAAAAGCGACTAGTTGCCGATCGCCGATGCTAAAAGTAGCTAGTGTGCTGTGGCCCTTAGACAAATTCTTTTCGTTGACAGTATCGCGGCTGTGCAGTACTGCTGATTGCCGTGTTATCGTGGATGGGAAACGCCTTAGAAGTACTACTGTTCCCGGTGGTGGTAGTACAAGCGGGTCTTATCGCAGCTCTCATCCTATCAGCAGTCCTGACTCTCTCGATCACTGTGTTCGCGCTGTGGAAAGTGCCAGAGACAAGAGGCCGTACTACTGCCGAGATATACCAAGTTATACTCGGTCGTAAAGTTTCACGTGATCAAGATGAGAGTTGTAAAGAGACTATGATAGCTGCATAAACAGTGATAAAGCATAGTGGAGCTGTTTTAATTCTTATACAAGACTTTTTTCTGGAATTAAGTATTTATTGTAACAAAGTTGTATCTCGTATATTGCATGGTTTTTAACGTGTGAATGAGTGAAATTGAAAAGGTTCTTGTTGAAACCGAAATGGTCAAACAAACAAATGATGTGTAGTAATAATTTTTCTATTTGATCTGATTTACTAAATGCTTTATAGTGAATAACGTAAATATGTATAACAGTTATGTGTTTATATGTGTGAGTGTATAAATTGAAACTTGACAATGGAGCAACCTCCTAAGAACAATTATTTAGAATAATGTGATTTTAGTTATAAGCGGTTATATTAGAATACCGTAAAGAAAATCCTTAATGATTATAAATAAAAAGTATGTAAATGATTAAAACATATTTTTTTGTATTATTAGTAGGTACGTGTTTTTTTATTTTTATATCAATCATACGGAGGAGATCGTTTTTTGTTTTTTCGGAGGACGGTCCCCATTTCATCTCATCCACATTTTTTATATCATTAAATTCATTACGACGATGCCTTGAAGACCAGAAGGCACATTTGACATTGGCAGAAATAGCTGATATTCGGCTGGTTGCCATTTCATCAAAAGAAGAAGAGAAGATAATTTTTTTAGCTTGACGGAGGTTATAATGACACAGTTCGCTTAAACGAAATGTAATCGGAAATCTTTGACGAGTTTTCTTCAAAGATTTGTTACTCAGTTTCAAACTATTTGCACAGACAATACAAGTTTTTTTTTACATAAATTAAAATCATTCATCTTGATGTTCTGAAGCTTTATTATTAAAAAGATCATTAGGGGTCGGCTACTAGTTCTACCAATTTACCTGAATATCAGTTTCTATAAGGCTTAACTACTTGTCAGTATATTTGAGGGCACTGACATCTCAATAACATTTGCCATAGGTGTATATGGCAACCGGGACCTACGGATAAACGTACTCTTCGAGGAACGGGCGTGAATCACCGCCATTTTCCATACCCAAGATTGCCAGTGGAATTTCTAGTAAGAAAACCCTAAGAACAGCCCAACCCGAGAACTAAACCCGTATGTAATGTGTATTTAAATTTAAAAAATCTTGCAAAACGAACTTATCTTAATCAAATCTAAGATCAAATCTAAGATCGGCAATACCCCCTCTTAACGCCGATATATATCTTAAAGCCACCTACTATGTGTAATATCTAAGGTTCTTTTAGAGCAAGAATGTCAATTGACCTTACAAATTGATTCTAACTCACAAATTGCTGTCGAGTGCGGAGCTGCTTCAACTGATATTACAATTAATTTGCTCTGACAACCTCGTTTTAACACATAATTTTTCCTCGTATGTACCCAAGATGGTTGCCACGGAAATCAATGTAGGTCTAAAGTCTAAATGTATATTTTAATGTTTTTCCTGTAAACGGGACTTATTCGCGATATAATTAAAAAGGTTACGATACCTTCTACTTTCCGACGTTTCGAACGGGCTATACCGCTCGTGGTCACGGTTTGACACAATGATATTCTTTATAATATCATTGGGTAGACATGACTATTTGTAAAAGTCGCGAAAGTGTAAAAGCAATAAATGCTTAATGACTTAATAACCATAGATGATAGAATTTTAATGACATAATATGAAATATTTTGACAAATAGATATATAGATTTTTTTTTTATATTTGTTCAAAGATAATATTTTAGTATATTGTTATATACATATTACATATAGTTATTAGATAATGTATTAGTCTATTTTTGGTATAGTAGATGAACTCCGGAACTATCTAATTTTATTTCAAATTTTTCTCTCTATATGTGTGCTTTTTGGTATGCTCAAGATATGATCCCAGACCCCAACTCGCACTAAGTCCGCATGGGGATGTATAGCCTTAAGCCTCTTCTGAAAGGTCACTGTACGGTACTGACATACAAAATGCTGTTTTTAAATGTTTGTCTGTCTGTTTGTTCCGGGTAATCTCTGGAACGGCTGGACCGATTTTGACGGGACTTTCACAGGTAAAAAGCTGATGATACAAGGAATAAGTAAGACAAATTTATTACAGACTAGCTTAGCTCCACGGCGTTACTCATGATTTACAAAAAAAACCGCGAATCTCAGCTGGTCTAAAAATAAATATCATTCTTAAATATTCATCGTATTAGTCATCTAGTTGTAACGTGGCTACACTGCCTCGTTTCCCGCTACCAGGCGAACGTCTCCCCGCTACACCACGCGCGACTATATAAGCAGCGCGCCACAGAAGACTAGCCTCGTCCTCTCTTAGCTACTTTGACTCTGCTTCGACTCACCCCAACCCTGTAGTGGTTGCGGCTAGTAAATACACACCAAGCACAATTTCACGTATACGTAGGCCTAAACACGTTTTAGTAGACCTAGACGACGACACTACACTCGCTCAACAGAGAGCGCACACAGCTCGCGCAGCTATGACAAATCGACCGCGGTTTCGCCCCCGCCGTCGGGGTCGAAACACGCGCCGCGCTAATAATAATTACGTAAATGTGGGTCTTGGTCGCCCTAGTTTGCCAGCAACGCCCCAAGCCGAGGTTCATACCCACATGGGGTGCCCTTGGGCGATGTTGCTTAAAGAATGACAGGTTGAGAGCCCTCAGCGCTCACCTTAAGTCCGCGTAAGACTGTAGAGGCCAACAATCATACCTCTTTTTCGTCGCCCGACGCCCAGCTGCGGGCGCTCCGCTACTCAAGATAAGTGTCTCGTTTCTGGCAGGCAAAGTCGACAGAACTCTCAAGGGCCCACGCCCTAACTTGCTCGCGAACTAGCCCTTGTATAATCTAACTAATTGTAAACTGCTGTAAAATCAATAAACTCCTTGTAAACCCTCGTGTCTATATTACATCTGTTTTCTCTCTAAGGGCCACAGCACACTTTCTAATTTTAGCATCGCGTTTTAGCGACTTCCTGCGTTCGATCGCGGTATTATTTAGCGACTGCTTCGATGCCAAATCGATGCTACCGGCATTCGAATGTGTGCGGAGAGTAGCGTTCAGCTGCTGTGTCGCGCTTCTAAACAGCGACTCAATCTCCACGTTTGGCGTTTTTAAGTGTGCGGTGTAGAGCGTTCGGTCGCCGTATTTAGCTTCTAAAAAGCGACTAGTTGCCGATCGCCAATGCTAAAAGTAGCAAGTGTGCGGTGGCCCTAATATCGTGCACAAACCGGCGACTAAAGTCGAGTTGCGTGACATAGTAAAAAAAATGTTTGGTTTAATAAAGTTTATTATACTATTATTGTATTCTAAACTTCAACTAAGATCGTAAGACCGTTTTACATAAATATTTACAAAACTTACGAAGTTACAAAATACAATGTTCAACATCACAAAATCTGCTAGTAACAACATTTTAAGGTTTAGGTGAAGATTTACAGAATATTTTAAATAATGTTGAAGTAAAATATCTGATCTTTTACTACCTACTGTTTTCCCATAAAACCTTTAAGGTTTTTTTGAAACTTATCACTACGTTGAAACTTAATCTACGTTAGTATCACTAAACACATTTTTTCTCAATATCGTTGTACAATAACACAATAAATAAATAAATATTTTGGACATCTTACACACAACATCATCTAGTCCCAAAGTAAGCAGAGCTTGTATTATGGGTACTAAACAACTGAAAGAAATACATAAACATTTTTGTAAATACTGTAAACACCCAGACTCCGAAAAAAATATTTGTGGATCACACAAATATTTGGTCTGACCCGGGAATCGAACCCGAGACCTCATGATCAGCAGCCGCATACGCTAACCACTAGACCAACAAAGCAGTCATCAGTCACAATATCAGTAATTCATTTAGTTCGTGTGCGTCTTACAATTTGTATTGAGTTTCACACGGTATAGACGTTATGTATTCCAGCGAGCTACGTCAGTTCTATATATGTTGGGTTTGAACAAGCCCGTCTCTCAGCTGCCTCGCGAGCCAGGTCACTCCATCAGCGATCCCAGCGCCGGATAGAGCACATGATGCGCAGATGTGCCATGGTTTATCCGTGATGCGCTCGAGGCATAATGCTAGAATACACAACAGATTCATTATTATCATCATCTACCTACAGCAGTCAATCTGTACTTAATATTATAAGGTCGAAGAACATGTTTGGTTCAACGCGTGAATATCAGAAACTACTGGTCAGATTTGAAAAATTCTTTCAATGTTAGATAGCCTCGATACATTCGAGGAAGGCTATAGCTTATATATCATTACATCATCATCATCAATAGCCTTTATCAGTCCACCGCTGGACATAGGCCTCTCCTTTGAAAGGGGGTTTTGGTCTACTATACCACGCTGGCCGGACGGGGCCAGTTTTCCTTCTCTTGGCAGTGATGTTTGCTGCTTATTTTGTTCCTTTAGTCGCCCTTACACCTTTAGTCGTCCTTACACCCATGGAATGAATAGGGGTGGTGACACTTTGTATTCTTAATCCATCACCACACAATACGGATATATAATTACACTAAGACCAATAGGAGCGGATCACCTATGAATAATATTTCAAAATCGGAGTATTTGTTTTTCTGTTATCAGCTTCGGCTGCGAGCGTTGTGTAAACGGTTCAAGATTCGCAAAAATCACGTATGACAGAATTGTTTCCCTTTAAAAGTTCTACTAAAAGTCTCGAAACAGTATATTTTTATCTTTTGAGGTTGTTTCACTATAACCTTTACCTACGGGCAATAGCACACGAAGACGGGGCTTTACGGGTCAGCTTATTTTTAAAGGTACCCTATACCTAAGATAAAGGTACCCATGGTAATACTGAACCGTAGGGCTCAGCTAAAGTAAAACATTCTAACTTAATTCATATGAGGCCTTACCAGCTGCGACCTGCATAGGAGCAAGTGCATGTGCCGCATCCGACTTGTTCGCGAATATGAGGAGCGGCACTCGACGACCGAACATGTCCGGGTGGGCAAGAAGAAGTTCCAACTCCTCACGGGCCACAACTGTCAACGTATAATCACAAAACTCATTTTTTTTAAATATATTTATGTCTACCAAAGTGCCTCTAATCTGCCTGATGGAAAGCATGAGTAGAATTCAAGAGTAGGGGTCACCATCCGCATTGTGAGGGTAAGCAAAGCAGCATGGTGACCCATACCATGGCAGCCTAGTCGGATGTTTCTGCATCATTCTTCCGGCCTCCGGAAGCCGGGAGAATTACGCAGAATTTTTGGGTCTCCGGTCTCACAGTCACCAACGAAATACGACAACAAGAGTGCTGTCATTAATAGGATGGACTTCTGTGTGAGTTGTCGGCAGAGGAAGGAAGAGCTGAACCGACACCATGTCTCCTACTCTAAAACATTTACTTCCAATGTGAGCACCTGTTGTCGTGTATAGGAAGATAGATGGTGGAACTGATTGGAAGATTCAGAGAACATTCTCATGATAAAAGCTGAAGAGGACTACCATAGAGGCCAAATCTCTTTACAACTGCAGAGGATCAAGTTACTCCTTTAAATTAAATTCAGTTCATTGCACTTCAGCTCAGAGTGGAAATCAGTTGAAGAGCTTAGCGACGGCCAATCGTAACGAAGAACGCAGTCACCATGACGATAAAACCGTACTACAGCCTCAGTGAAACTCTGTTTTTTTTTTAATTAAGCCTACCAAAGTGAGTGTATCCAGGAGTAGGTGTCACCATCCTCATTGTGAGGGTAAGCATGGCAATCTGGTAAGATGTTTCTGAATCATTCTCCCAGCCTCTGGAAGCCGGGAGCATTTTGAAGAATTATTAGGCCTTCGGTCTCACACTCACCAACGAAATACGACGGCAAAAATGCTGTCATTATTAGCATGGTCTTTTGTGTGAGTGTATTACTGCCTCGGTCACGTGCCTGAAGTCACTTTACTACCTACAATCACGTACCGAGCCTAAGATGGTCAGCAGAGTCGACAACGAAGATAACAGCGTGAGCACGTCGGTAGTGGCGCTCCCAAAGAGCTCGGTGCCGCGGCGCACCTGACACGTCCCACGCGCTGAACGACACCCCACCACCTGCAATCAAACATCACTGTACACTATCGACAGTAATCAATCAGTAATATATACATTTTTAAGTGTTTTCCACTGGCCGTCACCCCATAGGGTTTTGCGGCGGGATGGTGTGTCGGAATAAATATTTCGGACATCTTATACAAAATGCCATCTAGTCCCAAACCAAGCAGAGCTTGTATTATAGGTACTAGACAACTTATTTAAATACATAAGCATTTTTTTTTTTGGAAATACATACATATTTTATCTTACACACAATGCCATCTAGTCCCAAACCAAGGAAAGTGTATTATTGGTACTAGGCAACTTATATAAATACATAAAAATACATAAACATATATATTTTTTTGTAAATACATACATATTATACATAGAGATAACCCAGACTTCGAAACTATAGTTGTGTATCACACAAACATTTTGTCCGACTCGGGAATAGAACGCGAGACCTCAAGCACAGCATGCGACTGCTGTGCTTATACTAATGGTCCAAGAGCCCAGAGCGATCAGACATAACTTATTTTCACATGGATGAAACCTTAACTACTCAGTAGCGTCTAGTATACTTTTAAATACCTGCGTGTTTGTGGAACTAGATCTGTGACACCTGGGCAGATATCAGGTGAGAAAGGTAACTAAAAATAAGAGTTATCTAACTTAAATTAGTATGGCTGATCTTTATATATATTTTGTAGAATATTAGTCTAAACTAGTTTCATAAAGTGTCAGACACTTTTCATGGACCAGAGCTTGTGTCAGACGCTTTAATGATCGACTAAAAATTTATGAACTTTACTTATTTTTACATGTCTGATTTTTTAATATGTTATTAAAGTAACTATTACAAAGTTACATTTCATCAGTCAGACAAATTCGAGTGACCAAATATCCCTTAAACACAAAAATTATTCAGCCGGGAGTGCGATCATCATGCTATTTCAGAGCGAGTGAGACGTCCACAGCAACTTGGATCCCGTTTTTTAGGGTTCCATAGCCAAAACCTCCTTTCAAAGGAGAGGCCTATGTCCAGCAGTGGACTGTTTAAGGCTGTTGATGATGATGATAGCCAAATGTCAAAAAACGGAACCCTTATAGATTCGTCATGTCTGTCTGTCTGTCTGTCCCTCCGTATGTCACAGCCACTTTTTTCGGAAACCATAAGAGCTATACTTTTGAAACTTGGTAAGTAGATGTAATCTGTGAACCGCATTAAGATTTTTACATAAAAATAGAAAAAAACAATACATTTTGGAGGTCCCCATTACTCCCCATACTTGGAACTGAACTTCAAAAAATTTTTTTCATCGAACCCATCGAGTAAAAAAATTAAATGTAATGAAAATACTTACTAATTTTAATCTAAGATTTTCGCATTCTTGTTTCAATAACATGGGCTTCAACATTAAGTTGTTAATTATTAAATATAAAAGTGAATTCATTAATTGCATGTATTTGTGATAGGTGAATATATGAGGATCCATTTTATTTTATAAGGAAATATCTTTATTTTATTGTAAAAAAGATACCAGTTAGAAAAAGATATAAACAAAATATTACCACTAGCACAAAAATATCACTATGATTAATTACAGCAAATATTTCCTAATCATCGCAATAATCGACGCAGTCATTAGAATAAATAAATAAATAAATTAAAAAAAAAATTGCAGTAAATTGCAGTTTACGATTTATGACGTATTAAAAAAAAACTACTTACTAGATCTCGTTCAACCATTTTTTTTAGTTTTATCACTCTCTTATTTTAGAAGTTAGAGGGGGGGGGGGACACATTTTTCCACTTTGGATGTGTCTCTCGCGCAAACTATTCAATTTAGAAAAAAATTATATAAGAAACCTCAATATCATTTTTGAATACCTATCCATAGGTACACAGATTACATCTACTTACCAAGTTTCAAAAGTATAGCTTTTATGGTTTCCGAAAAAAGTGGCTGTGACATACGGACGGACAGACAGACAGACAGACAGACAGACAGACATGACGAATCTATAAGGGTTCCGTTTTTTGCCATTTGGCTATGGAACCCTAAAAACGGGATCCAAGTTGCTGTGGACGTCTCGCTCGCTCTGAAATAGCATGATGATCGCACTCCCGGCTGAATAATTTTTGTGTTTAAGGGATGTTTGGTCACTCGAATTTGTCTGACTGATGAAATGTAACTTTGTAATAGTTACTTTAATAACATATTAAAAAATCAGACATGTAAAAATAAGTAAAGTTCATTAATTTTTTGTCGATCTTTAAAGCGTCTGACACAAGCTCTGGTCCATGAAAAATGTCTGACACTTTATGAAACTAGTTTAGAATAATATTCTACAAAATATATATAAAGATCAGCCATACTAATTTAAGTTAGATAACTCCTATTTTTAGTTACCTTTCTCACCTGATATCTGCCCAGGTGTCACAGATCTAGTTCCACAAACACGCAGGTATTTAAATGTACACTAGACGCTACTGAGTAGTTAAGGTTTCATCCATGTAAAAATAAGTTATGTCTGATCGCTCTGGGCTCTTACTCTATAACATGAATTGCGCCACCGAGACAGTCTAAAACCACGACTGGATTTGGACCCACTAGAACCACTGCTACTCTGCGTCTGAAATGGAAGGAATATAAACCTCCCAAATAAAATTCAAATTTTTTTTCAAATTCAAAATTCTTTATTCACTTAGGATGCAATACATCTCTTGTGACAGGTCAAGATTCTACATGTACATTTATGCCATGTTCGCAAACAATAGGTAAAGCCGGAGAAAAGAACACGGCAATAAAAACTCGCGGCCACTCTTTTCAAATCGCCAATGTTTACATAGTTTTAATGTTTATAAACCTGATATGGGGGTAAGGTGCTGCCACTAATATACTATACACCATGTTAGAGGACTGATGCAAATTATAGTGATTATAAATTAGAACATAAGCTAATTTAAAAAAAAAAACAACAGCCTCAGTGGGTACAACATAGTAGGAGCATCTACTTACAACAAGTACCTATGTATCGTGAGGGATTAAGAATATTAAATGTTACCACCCCCATTTAGCCAGTGGGTGTTGTCGTCAGTAACGTAACAAACTACGCCGGACAATATCAATACTAAAACCAAAAACTTGAAACCGACCCCATACCAACTCGTGTGGCCAACGTGGTTTATTAGCCTATCTTAACTTACTCATCTAAACTTATGCATAATAAACGACCACAGAATTGAAATCAATATATTGATTAATACTCATTTTCACAAGCCTTGAGGTCTTACAATATTGATGTGTATATCCCTACTAATAATATTATAAATGCGAAAGTAACTCTGTCTGTCTGTCTGTTAAAATCGCTGAACCGATTTTGATGAATTTTGGCATAGATATAGATGGAACCTTGGGAAACTGCCTTGACTACCTTGTTGGTCTAGTGGTTACCGTATGCGGCTGCTAATCAAGAGGTCTCGGGTTCGATTCCCGGGTCGGTCTAAATATTTGTGTGATCCACAAATATTTGTTTCGGAGTCTGGGTGTTTTCTATGTATAATATGTATGTATTTACAAAAAAATATAATATATGTATGTTTGTGTATTTATTAAAGTTGCCTAGTATCCATAATACAAGGTCTGCTTGGTTTATGACTTGAACGCTGCATTGTTCAACAAAAATTTTCTTGCAATGATTCCCTCATATGTTTGTGAGGCACCAGTAACTTAACAACACTTTGCTTCCATACTATAGTGATGCTTGTAACTTGTAACTGCCTATCACAACAACAACTAACACTTTGCTTCCATACTATAGTGATGCTTGTAACTTGTAACTGCCTATCACAACAACAACTAACACTTTGCTTCCATACTATAGTGATGCTTGTAACTTGTAACTGCCTATCACAACAACAACTAACACTTTGCTTCCATACTATAGTGATGCTTGTAACTTGTAACTGCCTATCACAACAACAACTAACACTTTGCTTCTATTCTATAGTGCTGCCTTGTGACTGTTTATCACTACATGGTATAAAACAAAATCGCTCCCGCTCACTGTCTATCCCTATAAATGCTTAGATCTTTAAAACTACGTAACGAATTTTGATGCAGCTTTCTTTGATGGATAGAGTGATTCAAGAGAAAGGTTCATATGTATATTACATGCTTAATATAGTAGAGAAACATTGATAATTTTAGAGGTTTCTAATGTGATGTCGATAAATTCATTTTTTACGCTTACATTGCAAACGCTGGCTGGCTACGAGATAGATCAAAGTAATGTACTACAGTATTATACACCTTAAAAAGGTCTTCAAAAAAGTCCGCGATGGCATATGTCTATCTCTTAGGGATAACCTACATAACCTTTTTTTTATTTTATTATATTTACGAGAAATAATGACTTATTACGAAGCGATTTTTAGTAATACAGTATTAATCCTTATCCAATGAAGTATATTACTGCAAAGTCTCATGAAAATCCGTTCAGTAGTTTTTGCGTGAAAGAGTAACAAACACACACACAAACTTTCGCATTTATAATATTAGTAGGAAGTAGGATTAGTAAGGATATGTATTGTTTAATATAGTGTAAGTGTGTGTGTAAAAATAACAATATAGTGTAAACAAATGTTGATAAATATTCCTGCGTCATATATTGCTTATTATAATTGACTAGCTTTCACCCGCGGCTACGCCCGCGTCTATGTCGGTTATCGCGTTAAAAAGTAGCCCATGCCCTCTCTCAAGTTTAGACTATCTGGCTGGGTAAATAATTTAATTTTAAGCGGTGCAAAACATGGTGTGCCCAAATGTATGGCCGCTACCTTTAAGGTTTGACCCTGCGATTTGTTGATAGTCATTGAAAATGCAACTTATAATGGGAACTACAGACGTTTAAAGTTAAATGGCAAATTATTGGGAATGATTGGAATACGCGGTATAAGAACATTGTCTCACTTGCATTCTCCAGTCAAGATTGTAGCCTTCACAATATGCCTACCTAGTTCAGTGACTTGCAACCGGGTACCGTTGCATAATCTTGGCGCATCCAAGTTTCGCATTATCAAAACGGGTACACCTACTTTTAATTCCAGCTTATGTGATGGCACCCCAGATAGCTCCAAAGAGTTTAAAAACTCTACTGGGTAGCTCGCAGTGTCGTCGAATGACATGGCTGTCGATGGATTTATATACTGACATTTCGCAGGTTATTTGATCCAAACTTTTTTTATTTATTTTTGCAACAGTCTCATTTCTTAGTGCCAGTATAGTTCTATCATATAGCCACTTTTCGTCAAGAATATGTTGCTGCAGATTCGGAAAAACTTGATCAATGAGCTGATCGGCTTCCGACTCCACGACATGGCAAAATTGGTTTGTAGGTTTGTAAAAAGTACCATACCTTTTTGGTCGGTGTATAGGCGGCATTCACCAATTTTTAGGAGTTTTTGTGCATATGCTCCTGAATCGACATCGCTGAATATCTGGACTCGCATGTTAGTGGTAAGATGAAGCTTTTCAACCTTAGTCCACAGATATGATGCTTTCAAACAGGCATTAATCTTGTCTGCTGCGGTAGCTCTTTCGATAACAGGTAAAGTCTGTCTGAAATCTCCTGCCAATAACACAACCACACCACCCATCAATCTCCAATTGTTTTGAATGTCTTGTGGACAGCGATCAAGCGCTTCATGTGACATTGTGCATTCGTCCCATATAATCAGTTTACATTGCTGCAACAGAGCGCCGCGGGCACTGCTCTTACTAATGTTGCACGTTGGGGTTTCTTCACTCGCCAGATTAAGAGGTAATTTAAAAACCGAGTGTGCAGTCCGACCTCCACTCAGTAATGTAGCAGCGATGCCGGAGGACGCCACTGCTAATGCAACATTGCGATCCTGACGAATTTTTGCTAGAAACAAATTAAGCAAAACTGTTTTGCCTGTACCCCCCGGGGCATCGAGAAAAGGCCGTCTTTTTTTTTTTTTTTTTTGTTACGTGTGGAAATCCCCGCGGACCGTCACCCCGTCGGGGGTTACAGCGGGGTGACGGACTCGAACCGACTAAAACCACACGGTGTGACCCTCTCTGCGCCTGTGTATTGGAAGGAGTCCAGGGAGGGGATTTCCTTCTGGACTCCAACCAGTGCCTGCCTGCACCACCTCAAAAGTATACTCTCTAATTGGGCAACGTCCGGTCACACGCGGACGCCGCCCCCTCGCGGTTGGCCACTACTGCGGACGGACGGGAAACCCGTCCCGCCCATCCGCGGCCACTCTCAGGGCGGCATGAGACGCAGGTATGTGCGCCTACGCCGCCCGGGGCGCCGGCGGCGGATCGGGTCCGATTGGATGGCATCCTCCCGGGCCTTCTCCGCCACCTCCTTCTGCAAGATTACGTCCTCGCAGAAGGTTGCGACCGCGGTAAAATAACTGTCGCTGCCGGCCATCGATCTTATGACGGAAGAAAAGGCCGCCTTCACCAAGCTCAACGCGTTGTAATATTTTTTTATATATACCTTTTTGCTCCGGTAGTAGGTGAGGTTCAGTTTCGCGTACCTGAGCATCTTAGCGGTATCGTAGCTTAGTTCTTTGATCAAATCAGTCGACAGCTCCCCTCGATACTGCGGTGAATACATACAAAGTCGGTCAATTTCTTCCCGGAAATTGTTATGATTTTATCCTCAATAAGTGTCAGTACTTCATTCAAACATAGATCATCGTTGATTTCATCCAACCTTTCAAATCTGTGGAAGATATCTTCTACTAATGCACTTTTATATTTTTAAATCAGCCATTTACAAACCATCATTATGGTTGCCAAGCAAGTGTGTTATGCCTAGCAACCTGTGAAGTTTTGACAGGAGATAAACAGTGATACCTTTTGACATCTACGATTTAGTATATTTTTATAATAACCTAGCTTTAGCCCGTTTATCTCGATTATTGAAGTAAAAAGTAGCCTATGTGTTATTCTGATATATAAGCTATGTTACTGTAAAGTTTCATCCAAATCCGTTCAGTAGTTTTTGCGTGAAAGAGCAACAAACATACACACATACACACATACTTACAAACTTTCACGTTTTTAATATTAGTAGGATGGAATTATTTAGAGATATGCTTGACCAGCACATTCAGATATGTTCCCACTATCGAGAACGTAGGAATTCGGACAATAATTTCCTCGTTGAGAACAAGACGTGTTTATGTGCAGCATAGCGATAGGTTTTAGAATATATAATGTCGTTGTAAGAGCAAAACAAGGCATAACTAATATATACCTTAGTGAGTAATATAGAGTAAGAAATCAGTGCTTAAATAATAAACATGACCGCAAAAGACTGTCGTTGGCATTCGATTCCACCTATAAGTTCTCTATAATTGTTGACCCCGACGACGCCTGAAGATATAAGTTCGCTATAATTGGTGACCCCGACAGTTGAACAAGAAGGATGAAGACCCCAATCGCTATAATTGGTGACCCCGATGTGACCCAAACAAATAAATAAACAATCTAACTTCAGATTGTTTCTCTTTAAACAGGAAACTAAATAGATCGAAATAGCCAATGT
The DNA here is from genome assembly GCA_932526445.1 of Phragmatobia fuliginosa. NCBI lineage: Eukaryota > Metazoa > Arthropoda > Insecta > Lepidoptera > Erebidae > Phragmatobia > Phragmatobia fuliginosa. The sequence goes on along the minus strand of OW052057.1, from coordinate 59,000,729 downwards.
CTAATACAATATATTGCGAAGCGTTCGTGTTTTGGTCGCTTCTGCAATTTCCATCAATTCGACACAAATAATTGGGTTTTTGTTCGTCGGCGTGACAAGAGATTGGCTCTTCGGGTGAGTACCTCGCAGACCGCACCCGGCTCCAATTATTGGCGCCCATTCAACGATCACGTTTCCTTGTGGTCTCCAAAAAGGTTTAATAATAGTGTAAATAACTTACCATGATAATAGAGTGGTATATATAATTACTGATATAATAATACACAAATATACTTTTTTGTTTTGTAAACACATACATATTATAATTTAATTCGCGCTCGGAGAGCACGTAAAGCCGTCGGTCCCGGTTGTCATGAATATCTATGGCAATCGTTATTGGGAAGTCAGTGCCCTCAAATATACTGACAACTAGTTCAATCTTCGAATTTCAGTTCTCCCTTAGAGTTGCGGGGGTCCGATGCCAGTCGCTCCGTGGAAAAACTAAAATTCAGGTAAAACCGGTTGAACTAGTAGCCGACCCTAAATAAACATGGGAATAATGGCTAGGAGTATGAAATACATACATATTATAGGGGCCGTCTATTAAATGTTTTTTCGTCCTTTTTAAACCCCTCCCTCCCCCCTGGTGATATGTGGTGAGGTTTAGGACAAGCCCCCCCCCCCCCCTACAAAAATCACGTGTAGTTTTTAGAACCTTCAAAAATCTTCTAAATACACCTGATATCTTATACTATACCTTCGTCCCCCCTTGTGATATTTCGTTTTTTTTGTCGAACCCCTTTCGAACCTCATGTGATACATAGAAAACACCCAAATTCCGAAACAAATATTTTCGGATCACAAAAACATTTAGTCCGACCCGAGAATCTAACCTAAGACCCCTTGATCGGCAGTCACATACACTTACCACCAGACCAACGAGGTAGTCCATGTATTTATTTTAATAAATAAAATTGGAGTGTCTGTTTGTATTAACAAAAAACCAATTTTTTACTAAATGCATATCAAAGTATTGTTGCGCCATAAGGAGATGAATCTTGTTTGTACGGGAATAATCTAGAAGACAATAGAACCGAGGACAGCACCATCTAGTGTCGAGTAGCGCACAACTGTGGCGATACAAGTACCTCTAGAATAATCTATTCAGTCTAGAAACATCGATCGAATATTATCAAACATTCTAGTTATCTCGACAGCCATATAAAAGCGAGACGTCTTAGCCGTACAGTCAGTATTGTTTCTTGGTCTAGTGGTTAGCGTATGCGGCTGCTGATCAAGAGGTCTCGAGTTCGATTCCCGGGTCGGAACAAATATTATTTGTGTGATTCACAAATATTTGTTTCGGAGTCTGGGTGTTTTCTATGTATAATATGTATGTATTTACAAAAAAAAAAGTATGTTTATGTATTTATATAAGTTGTCTAGTACCCATAACACAAGCTCTGCTTATCTTGGGACTAGATGATGTTGTGTGTCAGATGTCCGAAATATTTATTTATTTTATATAAGATACAGCGAATAAACATCGAAGCGATCTTCTAGTGCAACTAATGAGTGATTTAGTGAATTGTAATTGTGAAAAGTGTTGTGAATAAATATTGTGTTATTTTTTTGGTAATCAATCGACGACTTTAATTTATTTAATACCCAGCTCGTAACAGTATTTACGGTACTGACATCCAAAATTGAATTTTAAAGTTTTTTGTCTGTCTGTTTGTTCCGCTTAATCTTTGGAACGGCAGGACCGATTTTAATGGGACTTTTACTGGCAGATAGCTGATGAGATAAGGAGTAACTTAGGCAAAAAAAAATATAGACTAGCTTCACTCTGCGGCGTTACTCGAGATTGACAACAATGACTCAGCTAGTACTTAATATACACTCGGTTCCAAAAATAACGGGTCAGTCACATAAACCCGAATATCTCCCGAACTACGTATGCCATCCTAATGAAACGAAGACTGTTCAATTGAGAATTTAATTATACAGATAAAAAATAAAATAAAACTTAGTTACACCCACAATATTAATCTTAAATTTAAAAAAAACTAAAGTAGTCATTAAGTATTAAATGAAGAAAGTGATGAAAAACAGCAAAAAAACAATCATAAAAAAAATGTAATCTTAAGAAAAATATGACTACTTTAGTTTTTTTTTTAATTTAAGATTAATATTGTGGGTGTAACTAAGTTCTATTTTATTTTTTATCTGTATAATTAAATTCTCAATTGAACAGTCTTCGTTTCATTAGGATGGCATACGTAGTTCGGGAGATATTCGGGTTTATGTGACTGACCCGTTATTGGTTTATGTGACTGACCCGTTATTTTTGGAACCGGCTATATTTACATAAACTGGTAATAAGATCGTATGATGAGATAGTATGTGTAAGCAAAATAACTAACTCTGGAAGTGTTCCTGTTGTTGGGCGACAGTGGGCGCGGCGTGCGCTACACGCTGCTCCGGCGCCCTCAGCGCGTTGAGCAGCGTGCTCTTGCCGCTGTTGTCCAGCCCCAGCACTAGCACCGTCACCTCCGCCTTGCCACGCCCCAGCCACAACGACAGCTTGTCTAGCAGACCCATCACACTGCGCTACAACGGCATGTATATGTATAGACATTTGTAAAACTTACTTTTTAAAGTATATAAATAAGTCAATAGACCAAAGGCCTTTTAATAATGCCTTAGGTATGCAATACATACAGTGCAGCAAAGTAGTATATGTTACATAGAATGTATCACCTTTGTAAAGAAATACCAGTTGAGAAAATTTCTCGGGCATGGATTCATTTACATTTGTGGTGGAAAATAAACGCAAAAAGGATTTAATGTACCTATTCATCAATCATCAACAGCCTTTAACAGGCCACTGCTGGACATAGGCGTCTCCTTTGAAAGGAGGTTTTGGCCTACTATACCACGCTGGCCAGACGGGTTGGTAAAGGGTTTGTTTCAAGTTTTCCTTCTCTTGGCAGTGATGTTAGCTGCTTATTTTGTTCCTTTAGTCACTTCTTAAGACACCCATGGAATGTATAGAGGTGGTGTTGTATTCTTGATCCGTCACCACACGGATATGTACCTATTACCTATTGCTTTTTTTGAAGTGTAAACTTGTGATGAAAAAAACCGTTTTATCTTGTATTAGTTACTTTACGATCTGTTTTTGCAATATCCTAAGAACAGAACGTACGCGATTTGACGCCAATCTTTTGATACTAAGATCGATAATAAATATGCACTTCAATAACTGTGACACAAAACTTTAAAGGAAGCAACTGTATTGACTCAACTTGCTGAGCAACCGTTAAAAGACTACTATGACCTTCACTGACTCACTAATTTGGCGAGCACAAGATGCATAGATAAAGGTACTAAGCAATGGTTCAATAACAACAACATAACTTCAGCAGTTTGCAGATACTAATTTGATTTTAGAGTAGTATGTGTTATATTATGACAAAAGTAAGAACGAACCCCAAGATGTTCTGACGAACTCTTGAGGCTAACATCATAATATAGGTCTACATTTGAAAACTTTGTATCACTTTGCAACATCCACAGGTAGTAGGGCCAAGCTGATTTCAGCTCAATATCATCACCAACCTATTGCACTCCACTGCTAGACATAATCCTTTCCAATTGCACGTCACTTGATTTGATCCTCAGCTAACAATAACCTAATAATATTTAATAGTTTAAACACTTACTGGCTTTAGTTTCCGGAAAATTCACATAATATCAACCTTCAATCAATATATTATGCGATGTTTCCACGTTACCTCCGTTTGACATGAACTAAACAATTCCCGACCGGGTAGAAGGCGGTACCGTTCTGCGTGGCTTCTTACTGTGTACTAATTTAATACGCAGATATTTTTGAATTACATTGAAACTGATTTAAGTTGGTGGTGCGGTACATCGATGCTGTTGACGTTGCTATAGCAACTGGCACACAACAGACTAAGTGACGAGGTGCGATCAGCACTTTTCTTTTGAAAGGATAAATTAATTTAATTACACTTAACTAAACTAGTTTAAAACTGACTATTTGCTTCCTCTTCCTAGCCTTATCCCCAATATTATTTTGGGGTCGGCTACTTGTTCAATCGATTTTATCCTTACATCAGTTTTTCCACGGAGCGACTGGCGTCGGACCTCCGCAACTCTAAGGGAACTTAAATTCGAAGGTTAAACTAGTTGTCAGAAAATTTGAGGGCACTGACTTCCCAATAACGATTGCCATAGATGTTCATTACAACCGGGAACGACGGCTTTACGAGCTCTCCGAGGCACGGGCGTGAATAACGCCAAACTTCCAAACTACGGGCTGCTATTAGGAATTCTCTAAGAAAAACCCAGAAACACTTTTTGATTAGCAGTAGCATACGCTATCCACATACACACACATGTAACGCGATCATGTCTCATGTAAATTCACGTAAATACATTATTACTTGCAAATTCTGATATTATCCTGGTACAATTAACAACAAACGTAAATTACTCAAATATTGATTGTTGTCACATAAACGTCCGACAACATTGTCATAAAAGCTCTTCTGCATGTTGTTGATATTCGAGACGAGAACTTTTCAATTAAATTTTAATAACTCTGATCTCATTATAATTATTTCAGAATGAATTATTTTTACGAATTGTGTATGACGTTTATGTGTACCTTTATTTTATATTGAAGCCTACCAAAGTGACTCTACTCTGCTTGATGTTAAGCAAGATTAGAATCCAGGAGCATGTGTGTCCTTATTGTGAGGGTAGGCAATGTAGCATGGTGACCCATACCATGGCGGCTTGGTTAGATAAGTTTGCATCATTCCCTCGGCCTTCGGAGGCCGGGAAAATGATGCAGAATGATTGGGCCACCGGTCTCACACTCACCAACGAAATATGACAGCAAGAATGCTGTCATTATGTAGGATGGTCTTCTGTGTGATGGTAGTACTGCCCCGGTCGAGCCGGCCCATTCGTGCGGTAATCAGTGTGGTTCTGCTACCTATTTATCTATACTACTACTACTACTATCTATCGACTTGCAACCAACTACAAAAACAATTATTATAGTATTCAGACCGACAAGTGATAGCCTAGGTACATCACATTACTCTTATGTTATGATGATACTTTATGATGATACTTTATGAATTGAACCAATTTCAGTAAAATTTGGATCGGGCTGATGCTGAGTTTTTCTTAAAAGAAATTAAAAGCTGCCTAAAGTATGAACAATGGGGGTGCCCGTGCCTCGGAGAGCACGTTAAGCCGTTGGTTCCGGTTGTCATGAACATCTATTACAATCGTTTTAGGAAGTTAATGGCCTCAAATGTACTGACAAGTAGTTCAACCTTCGAATTCAATTCTTTCTTCTTCTAAAACCAGCTGCGAAAGATGATTTATATAGAAACATGGTGCTTTCCTCGCCGCATGAAAAAAGAATCTAAATATATTTTTGGTTCAATGTTACATGTTTTGCGTATCTATCAGATGGTTGAAAAAACAAAAGCAATATGAGTTTCAGATCAAGGTCTAAAAAATATCATCACCAAGATTTTTTTATAGCCAGCCTCCTCTCTGAGAAATAATAAGACAAAATTATTGTATTATATTTGTATTTAATATTTTTCTGTATTTAGAATTATATACATATTATATTTTTGTGGCGTACACTCTTAATTGCACATAACAACAACACTAGTTTTTGTTATAAATGTTTTTAGACTTTCGCGACTTTTACACATACTCATGTTTTTTACTGTATACGGGACTTATTCCCGATAAAATTAAAAAGGTTCGGACAGGTTATACCGCTCGTGGTCACTGGTAGACGGGGAGTCTACCGGTGACCGCGAGCGGTATAACCTTTTTAAGTTTATTATGATTAAGTTACTAGTTTTTGTTGTGTAGCGGCACTTATTTGCGATAAAATTATTGGAAAGGTAACGTTGCCTTCTATATTCCAACGTTTCGAACGGGTTATACCGCTCGTGGTCATCAATTTATAACCCAAATAAGCCTCACAATACAACGAAAACTATCTATAAAAGTCACGAAAGTAAAAACACTTATTTAAACACATTTTTATCAATAATTACTACCATTCACTAAAATCAGCTCACGCTTGTCTCACAGTTTTGTACTGACTATAATAACTTTCCTTATTTATATACTTATACGTAAGTAGGTATACTAAAATATACAATCATATACATAATACTTATTAGTCGAATAAAACCAACACTCAACAAATTAATTCCCATTTACATTATACAAGATTACTTATTAAATATGGACGAAGTATTCGTATCACCATGTTATTACGTATCACTAAACTAAAATTTCACTAAAATTATATATAGGTATGATCTCAAGGTAGTAAAGCCACGCTGATTCCAGCACCAACGAACTGAACTATCTGACAGAAGACCAACTTGCCTCACTAGCCAAGGTACAAACGTTTTTCATTTTCTATTAATTTATCTTATTTCATTATATTTATAAGAAACATACACACATACACACAGAAATACATACGCACACACACACACACAAATACATACGCGCGCACACACATATTCACACACGAATACGCACGCACGCACACACCCACAAACACACATACACACACACGCACACACGTTCATAGTATGCTTTTGCTTCTTTCGATTTGTTTTTTTATATTTTTATTATTATTATTTTCTTTTATATATAGCATTTAAAATACCAATAATATCATAATTATAGCCTATTATAATTAATTGGGGGTTTGGAAGTGACACTCCTGCACACAGGTTATGATGTAACCTAGTTAGGAGATCAGAACTGCATCCACAGTAGTTGTAGCAAGTATTATTCAATATTTATAAAGTGTCAATAAACTTTATTATTATTATTATTTCATTGACTAATATTTTATTTTGCTCACGTGAATGACATTAGAGAATAAAACAAGAGAATAGATTAGAAAACAAAAATTGTTTGCAACTTCGCTAGGGGAGCTGACAACGTCCGTCTTATAATTGGTGAGTGCCAGATCCGAGGCCCAATTATGCAAAAACATCTCAGTATCTACTGGTTCCATTTGCAAAATTCTTTCAGTGTTAGTTAGGCCAGTTATCGAGGACGGCTATATGTATATCTTCACTCACACATACACATCACAAATAGTGTGATATATCTAATCTTAGTCAGCCTGTTTAAAACGTTGCTTCATCATCATCATCAGCCCATCGCAGTACACTGCTAGACATAGGCCTCTCCCATTGCATACAACGTCGATTGGCAGCACAAAATTGTTATAGTTTTTCTTAGAGAGTTTTCGAATAACAGGATTAGCAACTTTATCTTATGTTTATAACACATTTAAAAATATGTAACTAAAATAGGTTTACATCTATTTGTTATTGTAATTGACATGGATTTACATATTGAGGATGTATTATTACATATTGAGGAGGCATTGTAATTGACATGGTTTGTAATTGACATGGATTTACATATACATAATTATACTAGCTGACCCGGCAGATTTCGTACTGCCTTAATCGATAAATAGAAGACCTAAACTTTTGTATAAAATAAACTTTAATCAAACAAAAGAAATTAACAATCAATAAAAAATATGCAATTCATTTTAATATATTCACCTTTTAAACCTCTGGCCTTCCCCAAATAATTCAAGATCAAAATTAGCCAAATCTATCCAGCCGTTCTCGAGTTTTTGCGAGAATAACGAACAGCAATTAATTTATATATATATATAGATTATCATTACATACATACGGACAGAGCCATTCAGGGTACCTCATTATAAATGGACCATCTTCACGGTATCATATGTAGGTAGGCAGACGTCCGTACTATATAATACTATCCATACTAATATTAGAAATTCGAAAGTAACTCTGTCGGTTTGTCTGTCGGTTCAGCTTTAAAAGCCAAGCCACTGCAACAATTTTAATCAAATTTGGAATTTTTATACACTTAAACTCGAAGAAAATAATAGGTCGTCTGTAATGCGATAATCGAGATACAACAGGCTACTGGCAAAAGCTATTAAATTATTTACGGAATGACTTCGTGAGTAATGGCAATGATTAACAAAGGAATACAAGTATGGTAACACTGGCATGTGACTCCTTCTCAACTTTACTTAAGACACTTCTATAAATAATTATATCACTCAATTGAAATCACAATTTAGTTATCACAGTTTGACGAAAACTCACGACAGTGGGATATATGTCCCTTCTACCTAGCAATTTGTCGTATATCTCAGAGGTAGTCCGGCCCCTGGTCTCCGGCACCCTCCACATCGCGAACACAGTCAGTGACAGAGTAAGGATAGCCGACAGTAGGAGGGCGAAGGGCAGTCCTGCTTGCACCGCCACCGCTGGGAATAGCACCACTTCAACCGCGTTCCCCAAACTCGCCAGAGCACTTATGAGCAGTACTGCACAGCCGCGGTACTGTGGATATATTTGAACATAATACTTCTCGGTTATAGATCTTAAATACTAGAATTATACAACCAATTTCTACTCGAATCTTTAGAACCGTAGTTACACAGCATTCACAAAAGTTTATAACATTATTTGATGGTCTCTCAAGATAATTAATGGTGTTCTTTTTGACGTGACAACGTCTTATAATTCGATGGAGCCGGCTGCACGCAAAAAACATGACTCATGCGGCGTTACCTCGCTCTGATGCGTTCCATTTAAGGCTTGAAGCGGAACGAGCGACAAAAAGGCACAAGAGGCGTTTTCCCCGAAATTTCCTGCCTCGCACATCTAAATTCTGGAATGAACTGTCGCCTGCGGTGTTTCTGGACCGATACGACCATCAAACCTTCAAAAAAAGAGCGTACTCCCTTCTTTAAGGCCGGCAACGCACAGGTGCGTTGTCTCTGATGTTTCGGGTGTCTATGGGCGGCGGCAATCACCTACTATCAAGTGATACGTCAGCTCGTTTGCCCGCTATAATATAAAAAAGTGTGTCACGCGCGGGGGGGACCTTACAAACATACATCATAGGGACACAAAGAATACCCATACTCCTATATAACAATTTCTCGATAACACAAAGTATTGTCCCACGTGAGATTTGAACCCACGACGTTTGGCGCAGTAGAGAGCAGCGTGGCCACCGTTTAAATCATTAGGCCAACTGTGCAGTCATTTAGTTCTATATCTATCTTTATACACCACTGTTATTGTGTGCTACTACTGTTTTAAACGATTATAAACATTTCACATTACCTCATAGTCGAACATATCGGCCAACATGGCGTAAGGAGCGGGTTGTAGACCGGCGGAGTCAGCGAAAACAGCGCTGCCGAGTGCTATCGCCGCCCACAGTCCGCCCGCCGCCAGCTTCACAGCGCCAGCAGCCATCGCCAGCGACACTCCGGTCACCATACCGCCCCATATCATTAAAGGCTGAAGACCAAAATAGAATCAAATTAATCGACTCCCTCTCTGTCTGTGACCATAAACTTATATACGCATGTATTTTTGTTTTGTATTAGCCTGTCAAAATGACTTTGCTTTGCCCGATGTAAAGGATGAGTTTGATCAAAGAGTGGTAGTCATCATTCTCATTGCAAATGTGATATTGTAGCATAGAGTAGGCTTAGTGATATGTTTTTTCATGCTCAAAGGACTCAGGATCTTATCAATCAATCAATATTTATTTGCGAATAGGTATAAGTGACGGATTAAGAACACAGAGTGTCACCACCCCTATTCATCCCACGCGGGTGTCGTAAAAGGCGACTAAGGGATAAACTACGCAAGACAACATCAATGGAAAGAGAAGGAAAACTTGAATCCAACCCTATACCAACCCGTCTGGCCAGCGTGGTATAGTAGGCCAATACCTCCTTTTCAAGGACAGGCCTATGTCCAGCAGTGGACTGTTAAAGGCTGTTGATGATGATAGCTTATAGAATAAGATGTTAATAGAATAAAGGAATAGCCACATTCTACCTCTAGGCATGCTCTATTACCCGCGGCTCCGACATGGCGCCTATGTGTTATTCCGTTATGTAACCTATATCATTGTGAAGTTTAATCAAAATCCGTTCAGTAGTTTTTGCGTGAAAAAGCCACAAACATACATACTCGCAAACTTATAATATTAGTAGGAGGATACAGCACCTTATATTACATTAAACTCATAATTAAATGGGAACACAACAAAAAAAATTTAGTAAAACTTAATAAAATTATGAAAAGAATTTAAGATAGAAACGAATTGGCAGTTTTAGAGATCGCTGATAGAAGTGAAAACTTTGAAATTGAGATTATAATTGATTCACACAGAAAAATAGAGGCAAACCGTTTAGTCAGAGCGTATGCCTACTACGCTAAAATATAAAATAGTAACTACAGCAGTATTTTGAGGTATACCTTCCTCCCAACCCTCTCAACAAGATACAAAGCGAGTGCTGACGCGACCAACTGCGCGCACCCCAGCCACACGGCGTGACGCGCGGGCTCGCTGAGCGCGCCCGATGTGCTCAGGGTAGCTCGCACGACTTCGGCATCGCCTCTGGCCAGCACGAACACCCTCTCAGCAAACTGCATCAGCGCCAGCACGCCACAAGTCTCCTGCCCCACTACCATGATGCAGGAGAGAGTGAAGGCACGACGTCGCCCCACATCACTGACTGCGACATGAAATAATCCTTAAATATAGCTTGTGTAGAAATAATGGATCGAACCTTAAAAGAGTCAGTATTGAATTGACTATTTGAAAATATAATAACTTTTATATATAGTTATAGAGGCTTAACTTGTAAAATTCACTCACTTCGAATGATTCGTACAATAATTTTAACAAAAACAAACGGACTCCAAAAAAAACCATTCCGAGTACCCAAATCGCGACAATTGTGCCTATTTGAGGAGGATATCGATTTCCTTGGGATCCCATCATCAGATCCCGATATGGTGACGATGGGACCACCTGTAAGCTACACCCATTCCATTGCAAAAATAATTTTTGAAATCGGTTCTTAAACGACGAAATTATCGCCGAACATCCATAAAAAAAAGATTCCGACGAATTGAGAACCTCCTCCTTTTTTGAAGTCGGTTAAAAATAAAGAAATGAAAAGTAAACATAATATTTATCTATTGGGCACGTATCATTTGAAATTCACTTGCCATTGTGGGTGAATACGGAACCCTAACGGAACCCTATTCTATGCGTAGCCTGAAGTATATTTTATTTATTAACTATTTAATAAGCGAAATATCAAGTAATAACATTCAGACCCTACTAATATTTAATAACTTTTCAGTTTCGTAAGTTAATTTAATAACTTTTAAGTTTCGTAAGAAAATATTTGTGACTAATTATATCAAAAAACTTTTAAATAAATTATATAAGTTAATAATTAGTTCAGTTAAACATCTTTGTAAATAAAGTTAGTCTTAACTTTAAATTTATTTTCGGTTTTTCTGTATTTACTTAAAACTTCTCATTGCTATGTGTTATCTCTCAGGCTATATGATAACTACTCATTTAGCTTTTCTTTAGGGCCACAGCACACTAGCTACTTTTAGCATCGGCGATCGGCGATTTTGCGACTGCATCGATGCTGCATCGCGTTTTAGCGACTTCCTGCGTTCGATCGCGGTATCACAATCGCGCGTCATGTTGCATCATTCGCGACCTTCTGCGTTCGAACGCGGTATCGATGCTACAGGCATCCAAATGTGTGCGGAGAGTAGCATTCAGCTGCTGTGTCGCGCTTCTAAAAAGCGACTTAATCTCCGCGTTTGCCATTTTTAAGTGTGCGGTGTGGAGCGTTCGGTTGCCGTATTTATTTATTTATTCAAACTTACTGCACATGTTGTACAGAGGCGGACTTAATGCCATGAGGCATTCTCTACCAGTTAACCTTCAGGCGATGTAGGAATATGATGCGGTAGGTGCAAGGACTAGATCTTGAGTGCAACAAAGTTCACATTATTAAAGAAATACACAAATAATAATAGATTCTAAAAAGCGACTAGTTGCCGATCGTCGATACTAAAATTAGCTAGTGTGCTGTAGCCTTTACATACGTACACAAATTTTTGATATGTCTAAAAGGCGGCACAGGTTTTCCCTCAGTAGGAAAGTTAGTCAGCTCGGCCTTGAGCTCGGGCGCGTCGCGGTCCACACCACGTAGCCACGCCAACGCCTCACGCGCTTTCTGCAAGAAAGAAGGAATACCGAGTTAGAATATAACAGTACTAACTTTAGCGTGTATCAGGATTATTGCAGTAAAAGGTAGCCTATGTTTTATTCTGATATATAAGCTACATTACTGTAAAGTTTCATCCAAATCAGTTAAGTGGTTTTTGCGTGAAAGAGCAACATACATACTCACAAACTTTCACATTTATAATATATGTTAGTAAGGATCTGTTCACTGTAAGACTTAAAATCCATGTCTCTAGAACTAAATTTAGATTAAATAAAATTAGATTTTGTGTTAATTTTCTTCTATGTACACTTTACACCCTGTCCTAACAAGAACATACAAAGTTATTTACTTACAATTCTGTTATTCATTTTTATTCATCATCAAAAATCATCAACAGCCTTTAACAGTCCACTGCTGGACATAGGCCTCTCCTTTGAAAGCCACTGGCCTACTATACCACGCTGGCCAGACGGGTTCGTAAAGGGTTTCTTTCAAGTTTTCCTTCTCTTGGCAGTGATTTTAGCTGCTTATTTTCTTCTTTCGCCTCTTACGACACCCATGGAATGAATAGGGGTGGTGACAATTTGTATTATTAATCCGTCACCACACGGATTTTATTTTTATTCATACAAGAATATTAACAAAATAAATATTAAATGTTAAAAATACATTATACTTTTCCTAATCCTGAATTAATCTTAAAATAGTTTACTACTTACCTCCGTGTGGCCTTGCGAAGCGAGATACTGCGGCGACTCTGGCATAAATACGTACAGCACGCCATGGGTCAATGATAGCAGCAAACAACTCCACAACACCGTTCTGAGTAATTACCGAAACAAAAATTAAAAAAGTCGTCTGCCGAAACCCGGGATTGAACCGGGGACCTTTAGATCTTCAGTCTAACGCTCTCCCAACTGAGCTATTTCGGCTGATGGCTACTCATGTAAATATAAGTATCACTTTCTTTGTTGTCTATACATATAATGTTCTTGTCACTTTGTTGATCACGATAAACTCCAAAACTATTCTTCCTAGCCTTTATTCCCAAGTTTATTTGGGGTCGGTTACTAGTTCAACCGGTTATACCTGAATTTCAGTTTTTCCACGGAGCGACTGGCATCGGACCTCCGCAACCCAAAGGGAGAACTGAAATTCGAAGATTGAACTAGTTGTCAGTATATTTTAGGGCACTGACTTCCCAATAACGATTGCCATAGATGTTCATGACAACCGGGACCGATGGCTTTACGTGCTCTCCGAGGCACTTTTTCAAATGTTTGTCTTATTGGAGTACGTGATAGTCAGCATCACGCTTAGATAAATAAATAAATAAACAAATATTTCGAACATCTTACACACATCTAGTCCCAAACTAAGCAGAGTTTGTAATATGGGTACTATGAAAACTGATATTTGGAATATTTCGACCATCTCACACACAACGCCATCTAGTACCAAACTAAGCAGAGCTTGTGTTATGGGTTTTAGACAACTGATATCAAATACATGCTTATGTATTTAATATTTTTTTGTAAATACATACATATTGTACATAGAAAACACCCAAACTCCGAAACAAACATTTGCATATCACACAAACTTCCGGTCGGACCCGGGAATAGAATCCGAGATCTCTAGATCAGTAGCCGCATACGCTAACCACTCGACCTACGAAGCAGTCAGATGAACGATACATGATGTTGATACATTTGTAGTTTCGGAGTACATCATGAGCAACACCCAAAGGTTTGTCTAGAAGATAATGCCTTGTGCAATATGTTTTGCAGGAAGTTTTAATAAATAAATAAATAAATGTAACTCGAAAATTACAAACTTCATGTTTACGATGTTTACGAAATAAAAGGCTAAACCTCGGAATGAGAGACAATAAGTTATAAACTCTTATACACCTTCATTTAGGTGTTCTAAAAGTCTTTTGAGACATATTTTTGAACACTATTCCTACGTCATAAGTAATTGATAGAAATTATCCATAGATAAGCTTAGCCAGCATTTTTCAGAAATGAGTCTATTATCAATCACGTAGAATTCTGACACTCTTTATTTGGTTGAGATTATGAGGCCGGCGTACGACACTCGAAACTGCAAGTTGAAATTTGTTCGTAAAATATTGCTGTCTCTGTTTGACAAAATACAACGTAGATACGAGTGCACCGCTGTATGTGTGTATGTGGATTGACATTCATTCGTAGTAATTCGGACTCTCTCGTAGAAGGTTCGACTATCATTATTTGACGGACACGAATCACACACACATTGAACGACTGCCTCGTTGGTCTAGTGGTTAGCGTATGCGGCTGCTGATCAAGAGGTCTCGGGTTCGATTCCCGGGTCGGACCAAATATTATTTGTGTGATTCAAAAATATTTGTAAAGAATAATATTTAATTGATAGAAATTATCCATAGATAAGCTTAGCCAGCATTTTTCAGAAATGAGTCTATTATCAATCACGTAGAATTCTGACACTCTTTATTTGGTTGAGATTATGAGGCCGGCGTACGACACTCGAAACTGCAAGTTGAAATTTGTTCGTAAAATATTGCTGTCTCTGTTTGACAAAATACAACGTAGATACGAGTGCACCGCTGTATGTGTGTATGTGGATTGACATTCATTCGTAGTAATTCGGACTCTCTCGTAGAAGGTTCGACTATCATTATTTGACGGACACGAATCACACACACATTGAACGACTGCCTCGTTGGTCTAGTGGTTAGCGTATGCGGCTGCTGATCAAGAGGTCTCGGGTTCGATTCCCGGGTCGGACCAAATATTATTTGTGTGATTCAAAAATATTTGTTTCGGAGTCTGGGTGTTTTCTATGTATAGTATGTATGTATTTACAAAAAAAAGTATGTTTATGTATTTATATCAGTTGTCTAGTACCCATAACACAAGCTCTGCTTAGCTTGGGACTAGATGATGTTGTGTGTCAGATGTCCAAAAAAAAAAAAAAAATTGAAATATTTTTTGATGCGATAGCACTACTAATTGCTTGAAATTTGTGAAAATATGGATGTGTTTCATAATATCGAAAATCATGAATGAAAACTCAATATTTTTTCGATTTATTTTGTGTAAGTAGTAGCTTATTAATATGAGATATGTTATTGATGAAACAATATTAGAAATATTTTTGTTTTTAAGACAGAAAGAAACAAAATGAAAACATGACATTTACAATGTAAAATATGTAAAATTTAATTTGATTATATTTTATTCTATATAAGTTTATTTTTAAAAATAAAGACGTTATAGCCTAAATAAATACAGTCTAAGTCCGAATATCAACATATCATCGTGGAAATATGTTTATACTGCAAATGATCTTGGTATACCGTTTGTATGGAAAATTAAACCTCCGGGGGCCCCTTAAGACGTGATTATTAGACATTGTAGAGATAGGTTTTAGGATATATGATGTAGCTGTAAGTCGTTACCAATATTCATACCATGTTAAGTAATCTTAGAGTGATAACAATGACTGCGTTTCTGCATAATAAATATTACTCTCATTGTGTATACCGTGGTTGTTATTTGCTTCGACCCTTAAGTTCGCTATAAACACCAAAATATAAAGTCTACCTGAGTTTAAAGTTTTTTATCTCTAATTCCTAGCTGAGGTTCCTAATGTGGTGACTTCCACATACAGCGCGACGAAAACATACGACAGAGCCATCTAGCGAAGAAATACTGAACTACTAAGAAAACACGGAATGAACTGTACGGAGTAACTACTAATCCTGAATCGCGAAAGAGACATTCTCGTCCAGATTAGCATATATACAACATCCCAACATCAACTGTTGGGCAGTGGCCCACCAGGCATGATCACCTCGCCTGGTCGGAGGATCCTCCCTTTGTGTTGGAGGAAAACACGATACCCGGTCCTCTACACTAATATAACTTGACTACCAGTCAGTATTAACAGAGAAGCTTGCTCCTAAAAGTAGGTCAAGGGAGTGTAGGTGAATTATTGTATACATGTCGATTATATTGATAAAACATGACAGGGGGAATTGTCTAACACTGATAAGTATGATTTGTGATAACGTGTGTGTTTGGTTTAGTGTTGATTATCAAATTGACTCCACTCTGTTTGATTTAGTGGTCAGATTGCTATAGAATGTTAGTAAGGCACTGGAGTCTATAGAGGGGAGTACTAGGGTCTAAAGATATGTGTTAAATTACGTGTGCGGCACGCGCAGGTAGGCAGCAATGTACATGAGCAGCACGCCCAGGTTGTTGGCTAATACCAGCGCCGACACCGCCGCACCGCTCACGCGCTCCGGACACATCTGTAACACCACAATACCACTCTTGATGCTCTCAACATAGCTATCACTATATATGTATCGCAGAGCAGAGAGGACATTTAGTAATACTAAGTTACGATCTTAACACTTAACTAAGTATATATGTACCTGATGTTAGTTAGTTGATTTAGCTATCGGAAAATAAACTGTAATCCTTTTTAATTAAAGTATATAATCCAACAACAAATTTTAGTGAATTTCAGCTTAGATGTTAACAACAGAATCAACACCAAAGTGAGCAAAAAAATTAAATCCTAATGATTCTGATCTCGTTAACCGAGATGTAATTTAGGGCATAGTGTGTATCGCTCGTTTTTTATATACTATACCAGGTACGTAGGTTAATGCTGAGATGTTCGAACGTATACCATGCACTCGGTAGAAATCAAACAATACAAGTGTCTCCATGGAGTTTCTTGTCTGTTCTTCTCCATAGGATCTACGAATTGGAACAGACAATTAGCTTCACGACTGGCTACTGCCCGACTACTTGACGTTTCAAAAGTGCCGTTGTATTGGTTTGTTTAAAACAAAAATGGTTTGATTTGATTTGATTGATACTGGGACAACGAGACGTAAAGCAAAGTTATATAGTACCTCCCTAGCGAGGAGCGGCGCGAAGGTCCAAGCAGCTGCCCCACCGAGCCCGGCGCACGCTCGCGCTGCCACCACAGGCCACTTGCCACCACACAGCTTCAGCGACCAGCACACCTGTAAGTGTTTCGTGTTTTCCTTTCAATATGCATATCATCCCGATGCAATGTTACTCTCTGTGTCGCTATGCTCTGTCAGAGCACTGGTACCCATAACATAAGTTGAATTTCACAGTCATTCATTCACACGCTCACTGTACTATCTGTCACGTACGGTCGTGAAACAGTTTAGCTTACTGTTAGCGACTATAGCGAGTGGGCGCGTGCGTCTGTGAGCCGACAATATAGAAGGAAATTCTACAGGTACCAGAGTTCAACTCTTACGTGTACATGTTAATTTATATTGCATCTATTGATATAAAAATATTATCCTGTAAGTGGCTATTACAGTTTTTTTTGGAAATAAACATTATTTTTATTTTTATATGTAAATGATTTACTTACATAAATAAACAAACGTTTTGAAATGCTCTTTTTACTACCATTGACCCAAACAGACAAACACACAAACACAAAACGAAATTTATTCTAGATGTGGACCAGCATTTTTGTTTTGTTTGTATTTTCCTTTTTCTTTTCTTAAATGTAGCGGGGAGTTTACAAACATACATGAAACAAACACAAAGAACACCCAGACTCAGAACAACAATTTCTGGATCACACAAAGTGTCAGTGAGTGAGTTTAAAACCACGTGGGATTTGAATGACACTTGGTGAAGTAAAAAACGGCGTGGCGGCCAGTAGGCCAAGCATACAGTATTTAGCAGAAAAGACAAAAAAAACTTACCACAAACATAGCTGAAGTTGATATAACTGCAGTTTTTCTTCCGGCAGCTATCAGCCGAGCGCTCAGCGGGACACCCACCAGCGAGGAGGTGAAGGTGATGGCCGCTGCCGCTACCGCCTGCATGTCACCATTGTCAGAAGTGCCTTCTGTGCCACCGTCCGCACTTTCTCCGCTGATCAGAGAAACCCACCCCATGGCCAGGCCGAACGATATTGTTGGGATGTTTACTAAAACAGGAGTTCCAACAATTTAATATTCAACTTTTTATTGTTCGCAATTAAATATAGGCAGTAGAGCACCAGTGATTTCAGCACGAATGGGCCGGCTCGCCCGGGATGGTACTAAACTCACACAGAAGACCATCCTAATAATGATAGCATTCATGCTGTCGTATTTCGATGGTGAGTTCACACTCAACAAGAACTCACCAAGAACTCACCAAGAACTCACTAAGAACTCACCAAGAACTTACCAAGAACTCACCAAGAACTCACCAAGAACTCACCAAGAACTCACCAAGAACTCACCAAGAACTCACCAAGAACTCACCAAGAACTCACCAAGAACTTTCAAAATGGGTTCCCGGTCGTGAGAAAGTTCTTTTAATCAAGCATGAAGGTATTGAGATTAAACGAATCACCTTCCCACTAACAAGTGTTGTGGAGTTCGATTCTTACATGAACAACGTTGAAAAAATTAGTATGATCTACATGTTTGTATAAAAACGATTTTCAGACCTACCCAATATGCATACAAAATTTCATGACAATCAGTCAAGCCGTTTCGGGGGAGTGTAACTACAAACACCGCAACACGAGAATTCTATATATAAGATATATTTATTAGTAAATATTACTATTATGAATAAAGACATTCTACAAAAACACTTTCACTTGCAAAGCTAATTACCTACACACTTAGATATTTAAGCTCCTTGGTAACATAATAACAATTATAAGCAAATGTTACTGTGTCAATTATAAATAAAATATTTATAAAAGCATTTCAAACGATGAATGATTTAAGATAACAACGATCTGCTGATAAAGCGCGTTGTATCTGATTTGGACGAGTGCTATCGTTCAAGGGCTCGCTAAGATCCACTGAGTCTCTCAACGCTGACATACGTTACATGATAGTATTTGATTGATGCTATTTTACACATTTATCGACAGAAACAAAGATAAAACCAGTATAAAATAGTTCGTACTCTAAAACATACTATGGATTAACATGTTTAATAAAACAGTGGAGGAACGGGAGTAGTATTCCTCCATCACAAAGGTAGGATCCTCCGACAAGGCGAGGTGATCATGCCTGACGAGCACTGCCCAAACGGTTGATGTTGGGATGTTGTATATATGCTAATCGGCACGAGAATTTCTCTTTCGCGATTCAGGATTAGTAATTACTCCGTATAGCTGTTCAATCCGTGTTTTTCTTCGTGGTTTAGTGTTCTTTCGGTAGATGGCGCTATTATGTTTATCACTTGCTCTGTATGTGGACACCACACAACTTTATAACTTTGGAAACGTTTCATACCACAACGTGATATAAAAGTATGTCTCTAGTAAAGATAATGAATACCTAATAGAAAGCGAGAATAGATTCAAGAGTGGCGGTCACAATCCTCATAGCAAACACCTGCGCTAGTAATGAGTTCTAGGTTTCGACTGCTCGGCGTCCAGCGTCTGGACGTATGGCTTTGACCCTCTCATTAGAGAAGATCCGAACTCAGCAGTTGGACATTTAGGGTCATTGATTGAAATGGCCTATGATACCGGGGCCATTATTACGAATTTATTGATATCTCATTCACTAAAATCAAGTCTGTAGTTTAGCATCTACATCATCATCTGGACCACTGGTCCACTGCTGGACATAGGACTCCTATTGCACACCACTCTGATCGATTTTGGGCTTCTCGCATCCAGCTCATGGCAGCCATCTTACGCAGGTCGTTACTCCACCTCGCCTGTGGGCGTCCTACACTATGTTTACCGACACGCAGAATCTATTCCAGAACTCTTCTGCACCAATGGTCATCAGGTCTGCGGCTATTATGGCCAGCCCACTGCCACTTCAGCTTGCTAATACGGTGGGCTATGTCGATGACCTTGGTTCTCTGATGGATCACCTTATTCCTGATACGATCCCTCAGAGAAACACCGAGCATAGCCCTTTCCACAGGATCTACATAGGCCGTCAAAACTATAACTCATCTTTATGGTTCCGTCGTAGTCGGGTAAACAGATAAAGTCCAATACTCCGTGAATTGAACAACTCGTGGAAAGTTAATTTAATAGGTTTTCTACTATAAAAGTCAATGACTGTTACGTTGGTGGGCCTCGCATAAATGAAATGATATTGATTGTTACAGGCTTGTTATCAAAATATCCCACAGCTGGTCACACACTTCAATGAAATCTTATTGCTTACTGTATATCGAATACACGGTTGCCCTTGTGTCTTGAGCGGTCGCCACGCCGCCCGCCGCATTACTTGACGCAGTAGTAATTGCGTTGCATTGTTGTGGGTTTGAATTCTAAATGGGACAACGCGTTGTCTGATCTACAAATTGTATTTTTTTTTTGTCATTTTTACACACAACGCCATCTAGTCCCCAAACTAAGCAGAGCTTGTATTATGAGTACTAGACAACTGATATAAATACATAATCATACTTTTTTTTGGAAATACATACTTAATATAAATAGAAAACACCCAAACTCCGAAACAAATATTTGCATCACACAAAAATCTGGTCCGACCCGGGAATCGAACCCGAGACCTCTTGATCAGCAGTCACATACGCTAACCACTAGACCAATGCGGTAGTCAAATCTAATTCTAAGTCTGGGTGTTCTTTGTATGCACTTTATGTATATTTGTAAAGTCTCCCGCGACAGAATGTATTTGTTCCTAATTCAGAATTTGTCTTTTTCAAAAAATATAAAAGGAATATTTTACATCTCCTTACTCAAGACTCATTTGACTTCCTTGTTGGTCTACTGGTTAGCGTATGCGACTGCTGATCAAGAGGTCTCAGGTTCGATTCCCAGGACGGATCAAATGTTTAGATGATCTACAAAATAATATTTGTTTCGGAGTTTGGGTATTTGCTATGTATAATATGTATATAAAAGTATTTATATATAATTATACATGTGTATTTATATTATTATAAGTTGTCTAGTACCCATAGCACAAGCTTTGCTTAGTTTGGGACTAGATGGTGGACAGGTTGGTAGAGGGTTGGTTTCAAGTTTTCCTTCTCTTTGCATTGATGTTGTCTTACGTAGTTTGTCCCTTAGTCGGCTTTTACGACACCCGCGCGGGATGAATAGTGACACAGATCGTAGTAAGAAAAAGTAAAAAGAAAAAGAATAATTGTTATCACAACGACACATATGTACAATGCACGTCAATGACGCTTACTATGAAAACACTAATCTCGTGTTATTATAATCAAACTACATTAGGGCTTTTAAAACCCATTATCAGAACACTGAACACCAAACAGATAAACATCGAAGTAGGAACTCTTAAACACACATTTGCGATTTACGATTTCATTTCCTTTTTTTACAATTAATTGTATATTGAATGAGTGTGTTAAGGAAATGTACAAGAAAAACGTTTCAGATTCGTTTAAAGTACATTAACAATTGTGCTACTATTGGCATTTCTTTTATCATTTAATCCCTTACTTCCTTATTCTTACTACTATTATAAATGTGAAAATAAGTCTGTCTGTCTGTCTGCTGCGCTTTCACGCCATAACTAAAACTATAGTCTGATAATATTTGTAACCTTTTTATTTTTATAAAAACTATATTTCTTTGCACTTCTTGCATTTTGATCAATGTTTAACTAAATTTCGGAACCAAAGACAAATATTAATCGTTCAGAGGTTTGTTTCTTAGATTTTTGTGAAAATATTGTACTTTTGCTTACGATATATTTTTTCAATAATATAGTACGCCGTCTGGAAATATAGTACAATACTGTCTATTATAGTAAGGTCTGCAACCCTAACTTGACCACAGCCATATGACCCCCCTGGCGCCAAGGTCGGATCCGCCCTTGATTATGTGGTAGGACACAGTGTACCTTTAACATGTTATGTACATGTTAAAGGTACACTGTGACCTGTACCTATAACAACCTATGTTTCCAATAATAAACAATTGATTGATTGTTTCATTGAAATTTGGTACACAGATTGACCATAGATAGAGCCTGAGAAATTACATAGATTACTTTTTACCGCGATACGAGGGCGTTGAAGAAAGGTTAAAAAAAAATTACTAATTTCCTGTGGCTCCGCCCGCGTTTATGTCGGTTATCACGGTAAAGAGTAACTTTTGACCTTCCTCAAGAATCAAAGCATTACCATGTCAAATTTCATTGATGTCGGTGCATAAGTTTTGCCATGAAAGTGTAACGGACAGACAGGGCTATTTTCGAATTCATAATATACTAGGTTTCGCCCGCGGCTTTGCCCGCGTGTTCTTGATTATTGCAGTAAAAAATAGCTTATGTGTTATTGTGACAACATCAAAGCAAAGACAAGGAAAACTTGAAACCAACCCTTTACCAACCCGTCAAGCCTATGTCCAGCAGTGGACTGTAGTAGTACCGATAACGAACCGCGTCTCAAACGCGGCGCTGCTTTATCGAACAAAAAGGGGCGTATCCATTGCTCAAGGTCATTGGCTGCACTCAGCGTCTTAAAGGCTGTTGATGATGATGATGTGTTATTCTGATATAACTATATCACTATAAAGTTTCATAGAAATCCGTTCAGTAGTTTTTACGTGAAAGAGCAACAAACATACATACATGTGTACATACATACATACTCACAAACTTTCGCGTTTAAAGTATTAGTACCTAAGGATATATGATCATGGAGTTAAGTATAGTTTTTGACTTGAGTTTGATTGACAATAATCCTTGACGACTGTCTCGTTGGTTTAGTGGTTGGCGTATGCGGCTGCTGATCGGAGGTCTCGGGTTCGATTCCCGGGTCGCACTTAATATTTGTGTGATACACAAATATTTATTTCAGAGTCTGGGTGTTTTCTATGAATAATATGTATGCATTTACAAAAGAAAAAGTATGTTTATGTATTTATATCAATTGTTTAGTACCTACCCACAATACAAGTTCTGCTTAGTTTGGGACTAGGTGTAGTTGTGTGCAAGATGTCCATAAAAAAAATAAAAAAAATATTTCGGACATTTTTCACACAACGCCATCTAGTCCCCAAACTAAGCAGAGCTTGTAGTATGGGTAGCTAGACAACTGATATAAATACATAAACATACATTTTTTTTGTAAATACATACATAATATACATAGAAAACACCCAAACTCCGAAACAAATATTTGCGGATCACACAAACATTTGGTCCGACCCGGGAATTGAACCCGAGACCTCTTGATCAGAAGTCGCATACGCTAACTACTAGACCAACGATGCAGTTAAAGTATTACGTATTACGAGTATTTAATATACGTAACACATAGATAGAGAATACAATGACCGATAAAGTGTAAAGGTTGACCACAGACGGGTTTTTACAAAAACTACTCGTCCTTCTAAAACTTCTATAAGATTATAATCTTCCTATATAATTACGAATAACGATGAACGTATGATCAAAGATAATAGTTAACTAGCTGATGGTTTAATTAGTGTAACTTTAAAATAAAAACTGCGGTTAATTACATGAGGCGAAAAAGTAGCCAGTAGTAGGTAAAACTGCCAGTGAAAATCTCGTTAAAGGTCGTCTAATAGTTGCAGAGGTTGGCTTGTTTTTAGTTTCGTATTTATTTTCATAGCCAGTTACAAACAGATAATCCAATTTCAAATTCCAAGTCCGTGTGGTGACTACAAAGTGTCACCACCCCTATTAATTCCATGGATGTCGTAAGAGGCGACTAAAGGAACAAAATAAGCAGCTAACATCACTGGCAAGAGAAGGAAAACTTGAAACAAACCCTTTACCAACCCGTCTGGCCAGCGTGGTATAGTAGGCCAAAACTTCCTTTCAAAGGAGAGGCCTATGTCCAGCAGTGGACTGATAAAGGCTGTTTATTTTTATTTTTATTTCTATAAATAATAAATATTTTGACATCTAAATTGACTGATATGATTACTTATTTTTTGTAAATACAAAAGTACAAATACACAGAAAACACCCAAACTTCAATACAATTATTTACAAATCATATAAACATTTGGTCCAACCTAGGAATCGAACCCGAGAATCTAGAACAGCATATGCTACTACTACGCCAACGAAGTCAGACAATTTAATAGTATAAAATTTACATTAAAACTAAGTGTATATTGTGTGCGCAGTCAGAAAAATAATAAATAATAATTCGGATATCTTACACACAACGTCATCTAGTCCCAAACTAAGCAGAGCTTGTATAATGGGTATGAGTACTAGACAACTGATATAAATACATAAACATTCTTTTTTTGTAAATAAATACATATTAAACAAAGAAAAACACCCAGACTCCGAAACAAATATTTGTGGATCACACAAATATTTGGTCTAAGCCGGAAATTGAACCCCTCTTGATCAGCAGCCGCATACGCTAACCACTAGACCAACAAGGCAGTCAAAATAGTCAGCGAACGAATGTAGGAATACAGGATTATTTCATTTCAGTTATCAGAAGTTGATTACACACAGGCATTACTTACTTAGCATTACCATCAGAGACTGCCGCGCTGCAGCGCGTACGCGACTCCGTATCGCGCCCGCACTTTGCGTCCACACCGCCGGCTTCAGCTTCAGCTTCACGCTCATCTCAATTAATTACACTTATTTTACTCTCAGTTTTATAGTCTCAAAGAAGAATGAACCGAAAAGAAACGGTAATAGCAACACTAATTCTGTAAAGGCACGTCGCACGCCGGCTCCACTCATCGTAGTCCAGTCATATAAGCTTAAATTAGGTAAGAATCTCGGAATTCGAGATACCCAGCTGTAAGTCTGTAAATACTTGCATATTGACACCCTAAAAGTTGTCTCAAAACCTACATATGTTAGGGTGTATGCAACTATTAAATTTCAAGGTCAAAAGTCACAAGAATCGGTCTTTTGCGCTTTTTTTGTAAATATCTCATTTCCTATGGTTTTTTGCTATTTGTAATCATAATCAATATTGTAGAATACAAAATTCTCTACAAATTTTGTTTAAAGAAAATTTTATACGATGAACCGTTTTCGAGATAGAGGGCGGAGAGTGCGCGGTCACAGCATCACTTCAGGTCAACAAGTAAATATTCAAATTTATGGTCAAATATTCCACCAACAAGTGCAGTTGCTCATCAACATTTCAAACGTGTATGTTATCAAGGTCAAACTTGGTTAGGGCATGTTTTGGAACCCCAAGTATGGGGTTGGCAATGCGAAACGATTTTCTGGAGCCTATCATTACAATTTTACCAGAAGATTTGCTAAATACAATTTTCTGCAACTGCAAGAGTGGTTGTGGTTGCAGGAAAGGGGCTTGCAATGCTCTTTAGCTTGTGTCCAATGTAATGGGCAAGCTTGTCTCAATGCTCTACCATATCAGAGCGACATTAACGAAGATGGAACCTTTGACCCCAAAATCATGGAAAAACTTGAGACAAATGTCGTTAAAAATGATAATGAAGACAAGTTTGAAATTTACCAGCAGCCGAAAGACGACGATGAAGAGGTAGAAGATGAATAAAATTATAAATTGTAGTTTTTGTACCCAATTTTCGATTTGTTTACTTTTAATAAAAATAAATGTATTGAATGATATTTTTTAATAAAAATATTAATTCATATTTTATTTGTTTTTTTTTTCATCATGTAATAAGTTAATAATATTAATTAGGTTAAAATTCAAATATAATTCCTATATTTTCCTTAACAATTCTGCAATAACATGGGCAGGTAAGTGTTGTTAAATAAATTAATACTGAATAAAAAGTGGAAAGGTTAGGAAAAAATGATAAAATATAATATAATAGTTAATAAAAATTTACAAATATTTATATTCATTTTTTTTATAATCAGTTTTCAACCGGAGGCACCGGTTGACCTGAAGTGATGCTGTGACCGCGCGCTCTCCGTCCTACATCTCAAAAACGGTTCATCGTATAAAAAATTTTTAAACAAAATTTGTAGAGAATTTTGTATTCTACAATATTGTAAATAATTACAAATAGCAAAAAACCATAGGAAATGAGATATTTACAAAAAAAGGGCAAAAAATCGTTTTTTGTGACTTTTGACCTTGAAATTTAATAGTTGCGTACACCCTACCATATGTAGGTTTTGAGACAACTTTAAGGGGGGCAATATACAAGTATTTACAGAATTACAGCTGGGTATCTCGAATTCCGAGGTGAACTTACTATAATGACTGGACTATCGAGCTAAGCGGCTACACAAAAATAATAAATATTCGCAACGAGTGACGTAGTAATAGTGCCGCGATTTTCCGTCAACCGATGTCGGAATGGCGGCGCGCTCAGCTGTACTGCGACTCGGTTGTGGCGGCACCCTCTTTATTAAACCGGCAATCGCTCGATACTCCAAGACAAGCTGTTCCGGAATTGTTCCGATGATACTATTGACGATCACCTAGGCATATCATACAGCGCTTATCAGATGATGCATAGTGCGGGTTCGTGCATGTTCGTTTATAGAGTTAGAGACGAACTCAAATATAATCAGACTTCAATCAACTACTGTAAGTCCATCATCAACAACCCATAACGTCCCACTGCTGGGCTCGGGTCTCCTCTCAAGAGAGGGTTAAGGCCATACGTCCCCACGCTGGCCGAGTGCGGGTTGGGGACTGGCAAGACACGTTGTGGCTACGTAATCTTACCGTTGGATGTTTTTAAGCCGCCCGAAGGCCTCCAACTAAGCTTCACGACTGTTACCTTATGACAACAACCGGGACCGACTGCTTAACGTGACCTCCGAATCACGGAAACGCTCATAACATATCATGCCACATACGGTCACCCATCTAGGTCCGACCGCGCCGTAGTTGCTTACCCTCGGTGATTGTTTCCAATCACCTAAGGCCACTCGGCTATGAGCGCTGTAAGTCCATGCACCTTGTAAATTTTGATAAGAGAATAGTTGCAGTTGTATCTGGACCGCTGAGAGCATCGCAAGACACGATATACCGCGACAATGAATTTTGTAAAGTACTCCGTAATCAGTGATAAACTCTTTATCGACAACATTGCGTGAACTATTCAAAATAAAACTACAACAAGCACTATAGTTAATCTAATGTTTTGATTCCATAAACATGTCAAAAGAAGTTCAACTGACCTCAAAGACAAAAGTGTAATATATATATATTACAAACTTCATTACGATCACAATCAAATGACATAATGTTACGATATCCCATAAAAACATTACCTCAAACTGAACGTAAAGCTTCCGTACATTATTCATCAATCATCAACAGCCTTCAACAGTCCACTGCTGGACATAGGCCTCTCCTTAGAAAAGAGGTTTTGGCCTACTATACCACGCTGGCCAGACGGGTTGGTATAGAGTTGTTTCAAGTTTTCCTTCTCTTTGCATTGATTTTGTCTTGCGTAGTTTATCCTTTAGTCGCCTTTTACGACACCCGCGGGATGAATAGGGGTGGTGACACTCTGTATTCTTAATCCGTCACCACACGGACAATTATTAACGTTTTATTTTGAATAATTTCTATTTAAAAGCACTAATAAAGCAACGTTTAACCGCAACATATATTGTCTTCTCTTGCCCTGAAAAAACTTGAACTTTTCATGTAGTTGTACACTATGCCTAGTCCAATTATTCAATTACAGTGACAAAAGTAATTATTATTTTTCTATGTCTGTTCAAGACTGCTAAAGTTAGTGAACCCCTTAACATTAAGCAACAGTTCTATATTAATTTAAAGTTTACAACCTCAATTGAAAACGTTTTTGACTAAAGGGTCTAATCTACAAAGTTATTCGTAATTCTTTGAAAATGACCCAATGAATATAGCAACTTTTAAAGGCGAACGTTTCTTCGAAGGTTTGCAGTTCTTCGTTATTTCAAAGGTTGTATATGCAAGAGGAAAAATCCCTAGAAAAACACATAGGTACGCGTCATACACCCCATTCCTTCCTTCTTCCTTATAGTGCCTCTCTACTAATGGAGGTACTACTTTTTTTTTTTTTTTTTTTTTTACGCTAGAGGTACTACTAGAAATATTGATGCGGTTCGGATCTGTTCTTCATACTTGAATACTTCTTTCTGTTACACTGTGTCACACGAAATATCCCCAGTAACCGAGTTGCATACGTTTTCGTTATCTATTCTATCGTTTTCGTTTCAGTTCTAAGTACGGGGACCCCCAAAATGCATTGTTTTTTTTTCTACTTTTGTCTAGAAATATTGATGCGGTTCATAGAATACATCTACTGACCAAGTTTCAACAGTATAGCTCTAATAGTTACAAAATAAAAGTGACTGTGACATACGGACGGACAGATAGACAGACAGACATAAGAATCTATAAGGATTCCGTTTTTCGCCATTTGGCTATGGAACCCTAAAAACACCCAGACAGAAATATCTGTGAATCATACAAATAATTGGTCTCACCCGGGAATCGAGCCCGAGACCTCTTGATTAGCAGCTGCATACGCTAACCAATAGACCAACAAAGGTAAATAGAAATAATGAAAATGAACTATGAGACTAACATTTGTTTATGAAAAAATATTGTTAGTGTTTTTATCCAAGTCAAAGTAATGTGAGTAATATTAAGTTCTAACACAAATATTCAATTTGAATTAATGTCACTGAGTATTTATTGTATGTGATTACCTCATTAATGTAGCTTCTGGGTTCGATTCCCAGATCTGGTTAAAAGTGTTATAGGATTTTCTTACAAGAAATTGAGCAAATAGAAATGGAGCGAGTTTATGACGCCGTCCCGTCATCATCAACTCGCTCAGTTGAAAAGCTGATATTCAGGTAAACTGTAGCTGGCTATCCATTAATCACGGAAGGCTCGAAAGGGAGGTGGGAGGGGTCCACAAACTATCACAAGGGGGAGGGGGCTGTAGCAATATATCACGCGTATTTATTTTTTCAGCCAACGCGTACAAAATCGATAGCGGTACCTGTATTTTATTAATATATAAAAAAATGATACTTTGTAGGTACTAAAACATACATGTGATATAATCCCCACCAGGGGTAGTTTATCACCAAGGGGGACGGGAATTAAAAATGCTTAAAAAAGATCACGTGATTAATTGATGGCTCTCTAACTGGTTGAACTAGTAGCTGACGTCATTATGATGATAATGTCATTAAGTTTTTACTGAATTTCAGGTTTCACGTCGACTTTAAACAGATATGTTAACATCTAGTGCCGTCAGAATCCACTATATGTATATTTTATATTATACACTATATTTAAATAGGTAAATATTACTATAATAAGCTACTACTTATATTAAGAAGGAGGCTAGTATTAAACTTTAATAATTTAGAGAAAAGGTACAAAAAATTTTTGTTGTCAACAAAACAACAGCAAACATTAATTAAAGCTAAAGCAAATTCGTATACGCTTTTAGTAAATTATGTGATCGATAATCAAATAACGAAGGTATTAGCGTCCAACTCTTTGTTGAACTCCATTTATATTCAAGATGATAACCACTACCGATCAAACAACGCGAGTCTTATACTTCGGTACTGTAAACTGCCTCATAAGGAAGCCATTTTATTAAAGCGTACATAGCTTAGCGAACATTAGTATGTTCTTTCTTACGAATCATATCATGCCATGTATAGAATTAAAATAAAAAAATATAAAAGCGGCCAAGTGCGAGTCGGACTCGCCCATGAAGGGTTCCGTAGCAGCAAGTAACATCATATATTATAAAAGTTTTGGTAGTTCGTTGTAACTTTCATCGATGTTTTAAGATTGAAAGAAATAATGTAAATTGCGGTATATGATTTATGACGTATTAAAAAAAACTACTTACTAGATCTCGTTCAAAACAAATTTCGTTGGAAGTTTGCATAGTAATCTACGTCAATTTTTTTTTTTCAGTTTTATCATTATCTTATTTTAGAAGTTACAGGTGGGGAGACCAACATTTTACCACTTTGGAAGTGTCTCTCGGGCAAACTGTTCAGTTTAGAAAAAAATGATATTAGAAACCTCAATATTATTTTTGAAGACCTATCCATAGATACCCCACAAGTATGGTTTTGATAAAAAAAATTTTTTGAGTTTCAGTTCTAAGTATGGAGACCCCCAAAATTTATTGCTTTTTTTCTATTTTTGTGTAAAAATATTAATGCGATACATCTACTGACCAAGTTTCAACAGTATAGCTCTTATAGTTTCGGAAAAAACTGGCTGTGACATACGGACGGACAGAAAGACAGACAGACATGACGAATCTATAAGTTGCCATTTGGCAACGGAACCCTAAAAAGGTAGTAGAGCCACGCTGTCTTCAGCATGAATGTGTCGGTTCGACCTGGGCAGTACTACCCTCACACAGAAAATCATCCTAAAAATGATAGCATTTATGTTGTCGTAACACGTTGGTGGGTGTGAGATAGGAGGCCCTATGATACAAGGGAATCTCACACTTTGTATGGACGTAACACATATAATTCCATTAACTTTTGTGTGAAGCCGTTGAGTTATGAGGCTATTTTTATTTTAGCACCAGATGTACGATTCTTAATCACTAAATTTAAATGTAATTATAAAAAAGAAAACGAACATTTACACAATTTTAATGTTGTTCTTATTCAGTCGTCATTTCAAAGTCACATAATTAAATTCTTTATCACAGAGTTGTGACTTTTTAAAGTCACCTTTTTTTCTATTACTCGTTAAAGTGTAGGTAATTCAACAAGAGTTTTCTTTAAATTCCCATATGACTACATCCTGACTCCCTCCTTCCCTCGGACCGAACCGTAAGCGTAACACAACAAGACTTTATCAATACTAAAATCATACGTTTTAAAATAATAATACATACAAACGCTATGTCGAGTTGAGTTGATAAATCCCTACTAATATTATAAATGCGAAAGTAACTCTGTCTGTCTGTCTGTTACGCTTTCACGCCTAAACCACTGAACTGATTTTGATGAAATTTGGTATGAAGATAGAACTAAAGTTGGGAAAGGACATAGGATACTTTTTATCGCGAAAATAAAGGTAGAAGGGTTTGAAATAGGGGACGAAAGTTTGTGTCGAAGTTCCTTATTATCAAACATAAAATCATGTAACATTGTTTTCTAGAATCTACCCTTACCGCGTCGCGCGATATAAACGAATTCCACGTGGGCGAAGCCGCAGGCGGAAAGCTAGTATATAATAAAGACATATTTGTTGACGTCTTTCAGACTTTGTTCATAGTGGTATGACATCCATAGGTCGGTAGAGCACGTGCTTCGCATCCTCAAGCGTGGAGCTAACAACAGTTCGCCTTGCTACGATGACGGTGGGTGTCGCATCGCGCATACTAACTCGCATTGGATGTGCAACTATCATCAAAATATAGTTTTCTTTGTTAAAAAAGATAAATAATTTTAACAAAAAGGAACCGACTCCAATGAAAAACTATTCCGAGTACCCAAATCGCGACATTGTGCCTATGATATTTGAGGAATTCCCTCGATTTCCTTGGGATCCCATCATCAGATCCCAATATGGTGACGATGGGACCACCTGTAAGCTACGCCCATTCCAATGCAAAAAGAATTTTTGAAATCGGTTCATAAACGACGAAATTATAGCTGAACATACATAAAAAAAAAAAAAAGATTCCGACGAATTGAGAACCTCCTCCTTTTTTTTTGAAGTCGGTTAAAACTAGTGCAGCAAGAAGTGTGATCACTAAATATCTATATAAATAAATATGTCAAGTCAGTATGAACGTGCTTTTTTTATATTTAAGACTACCAAAGTAAATTTCGTCGTATTTCATTGGTTAATATGAGACCAAAGGCCCAATTATTTTACATTATTCTGATGCAAAAACCTCTCACTAGGCGACCATCGTGTGGTTCTGTGTTCTACTCATGGTTTCCATCAAGCAGAGTAGAGTTACTTTGACAGCCTTGAATATAAACAACCAATAGAGCGTGACAGGCTCGCGGACCGAACGGGAGTCATAGCGTTTTTGTCTACAAAACAGTCAATCTTCAGTCACATCACATCACATTTTAGACTCACATACAAACACAATTTAATTGCCTGTCACTATAAAACTCACATATAACAATTAAAACATCATCAACAACCCATATCATCCCTCTGTCGGGCTTGGATCTCCTCACAGAAGAGGGTTAAGGCCATACGTCCCTGGTGAGGAGTTGGGGACTACAATTAAAATACAAAATTCTAAATTTCACTCACACATGAACACATTGTAACAGCGAAATTCACGTGCACATTTGGGCTCATACTGAAACAGAGAGGGATACACTTCGACACGCGTTTAAACTACAAAGGATATCGAAATTATCACGAAGAAGGAAGGCAAGTAATGATTTCTGTTATGTTTGATTTGAGTAACGCTTTCAATATCGTTAACTTGGATATCTTGCTCGGAATAATGCACACTCATAATAAATTACCTTGATCTATTGACTGGTTTTATTTCTATTTAGGTAGTAAATTAGATACTTTTGTTATTCCTTTAGTAATTATTCATATTCCTACTGGTACACTACATCTGCGTATGCAGGGAGGCGTGCTATCCCCATTACTTTTCGGAGCTTTTATCAATTCCATCACCTTCGATGGTTTATGCACAGTATAAAGAAACATACAGTAGGACGACGCCTTTGATCTCGTGGTAAATGCCGACAACGTCTAGACATTGTCGCAACTGCTAGAGTTGTCTCAAGTAAACAATATTTATTAATAAATTTATTTATTTTAAATCAACATCGTCATCAACATTATGATTATTATTATAAGCAATAATTAACAATGACCATTTTTTTTTTTTAACAATTT
Organism: Phragmatobia fuliginosa; assembly: GCA_932526445.1. Taxonomy (NCBI): domain Eukaryota; kingdom Metazoa; phylum Arthropoda; class Insecta; order Lepidoptera; family Erebidae; genus Phragmatobia; species Phragmatobia fuliginosa. The sequence continues at coordinate 58,967,666 of OW052057.1, read as the reverse complement.
CATTTAGCTTGCCTTGTTTGTTTATTTGTTTGGGTCAAATCAAATAATTGAAATATATAAGGGGGTCAACCCCTTTCCTGTTGCCGGATTAGTCTGAAATTTGGTATTGTAGATTCAAACATATGTAATTTAATTTAAAGAAATAGCCGGATTTGGATATCTTGGATTTGAAAAATTTGTTATTTTCATAATCGTCAACCCAAAAAACCTCAAAATTGACACTCATAACTATATTTTTTAAATAATGTCCTCCATGTTGGATTTAGTACACTTGCACGTAATTACGAAAAAAAATTAAGCGAAATACACTTGATCTCATTTTTATTTTCAGGGACCTCGCAAATCTTGAAAACTACACCTATGTCGAAAAATTTGCAAATTTTCGTCGGCGTCATCTTGGATTTTCATTTCAACCCCATAATCGTTTTTAGTGACTTCGTAAACAATGGACATGATACCCATGTCGAAAAATTTGCAAATTTTCGTCGGCGCCATCTTGGATTTTCATTTCGCCGTCGTCACCAGCGCCAAAAACACACGTTGTATTTTAATTATTTTCCAAAATAATAATATTTTAAAGTGACACACGACAGCCCTGAAAGTTGTTTCCCGAGCTGCTAACACTGTAAATGTATGCAGCTCGGGGCAGCCGTTCCCCCGTCTCACCCCTCACGCCCCGCACGATTGCCCTGTCTAGACGTCTTCGTGGGACGACTGTATGATTTATCGACTGTGGTTTATGTCAGTGATCGCCATCAACAGCAAAGCTTTACCGGCAAATATATTTGAAGCTATTGATGATATTTATAAAGGTTTGATACAAATATGCACTTAAAGGTACCAGTGTGGATTAATTAATATTTATTTATTTAAAACTTACTGCACTTGTTGTACAAAAGCGGACTTAATGCCATTAAGTCCCTGTCAACCTTCAGGCTATTTAATAATATCATACGGTAGGTGCAAGGAGAAATTAATGAGTGTCTGATTCTGAGTGTGAATAATAGTCATTCCAACAAAAACTCGCGGTAGCTAGAATCGCTAAGTGTTTCTAGGATGAAATCCTTAATAAACAGGCAACAGCTACCTGGTATCTTTTACGATGGGTCGAATCTATCTATTCTATTCAAATGTGGTGACTTTCACATACTACAGCGCCAACTACTGAAGATACACTGAACCACGAATAAACACGGAACGATCTATACGGAGTAACTACTAATCCTGAATCGTGAAAGAGAAATTCTCGCGCTGATTAGCTTAATAGAACATCAACCGTTGGGCAGTGGCCCACCAAGATTTGGTGGTTGGAGGATCCTCCCTATCCCTTTTTGTTGGAGGGACACGATACCCGTTACCTTCACACAAATGAATCAAATTTAATTGTTTTTAACTTCAAATTATGAGCTTTTCATTAATGAGTTACTATCGGATTTTGTACCGCAAAATATTTAACGTACCTACCTATTTGTTTTAGAAAATGCCTATGACTAGACGCTGAGAATATTCTTTAAGAATCCATACTACGACAATTTTGAAAAAAATCGTGATCTGGGGTTACCAATAATGCCCTTTCCCACCATGGCTACACCCATGACCATAAGTAACTACATAAAAATACAGAAGAAAAGAGTAGTGAACTATCTTCAGGACATTGATCTTTGACTACCGTTAGTTTGCATGTTGTGTCAATTAATTAATAAATTTTGCACGCTTGAGACTAGATGTCGTATAACCGCAAATCTAAGCAGAGCGTTCTGAATTCCTTATAATATTTTTTATATTTATTCTTTCCTTTCATTCCAATAAGATAAAAATATTATGAATTTTAAATCTGCACTACAAAATAATTCATAGATTATAGTTATAATGCTTTCAATATTGTTAAACCATGTTTTAACGTGAAAATATTTTTTTTTCTCACATCCAAGTTTAGTCAACCAAATGGTAAATCTGAACGCACTGGAGTTTTGAAGAGACACACGAACGTCAAAAATAATTCGTGTTTCGTGTCAATTTAATGTTGAACAAGGAAGCGATAGTTATGAACATAAACTCAAGATAAAGCTAATTGATGATTAAAATCAATGTTGAAATAAATCATCGGTGATAGGATAGCGCTGTAGTTGCATTTCAGTGTCTAATAGTTGTGTTGTAGACAGAATGTTGTCTCGCTACGTGGTTTCGCAAGTGAAACATAATTCCTACTTCCTGGTGGGCCTTGCGCTGGGACTATGGGTGTCGTTGGCCGTGATTCCACTGGACGAAGAGCCTTCTGTAGCATGTACCAGTCCTATGGTAGCTGTGCCCGCTGATGACGAATATGAACCACATCGGGAGGAACGCCTGCTCGGGCCTGCGGGTCAGACTGTCGGACGCAGTATACAGCGACCTCGATACTACAGCAACGAACTAGGCATGAGAGGTAGATATACAATGTACTATGTAAAATATGCATATTTAAGGAACACATATTTAAAATTGCCTTTACTAAAACGTAAAACAAATGTATGTTCATAAAAAAAATTAGTCTGTGGGAATTATATATAAATAAATATCCTTCCTACTATGATCCTATAAGCGGGGCGTGAAGAAGCATCTGACTAGGCCACCATGGGTCACTATGTTGCATTGTCCACATTGGCAATGAGGAAGGTGGCCACCACTCTTGGGTTCTGCTCATGCTTTCCATCAGGCTAAGCAGAGTCATTTGGCAGCTTTATATATATATAAAAAAACAGACATCTGAGTCACAACATCAACTAATATCCTTAGCAGAGCTTGTACTATGGGTATGGGACAAATGATATAAATACTTTTTTTGTAAATAAGTACATACATGTCAAACATAGAAAAGACTCAAACTCTGAAACAAATATTTGTAGATCATACAAACATTTGCTCCAACCCATGAATGGAACCCGAGACCTGCATCAGCAGCCACATAGGCTAACCACTAGACCAACGAGACTGTAACGGAAACAAATGTATGGAATATCTGTTGGAATTATATATGAGGACCCTTACTTGTTTCAGCATCTTTACTGACTGGAGTGTTGAGTTCCGAAGAAGCTCTGAAAAGCCAAATAGCAGCGTTGAACCACACTACAGCCCGTCTGCAGCCAGCATTGAAGTTCTTCATTACCGCTAGTGCCATGAGCTCCGTGCCCGGGTTAGCCAATGTAGTGGGCTTTACTGACACACGAGAAATACTGAAGCCTTTTCATGCTCTAAAATATTTAGCAGATAACTATCTGGAAGAATATGACTTCTTTTTCCTGGTGTCAGACACAGCTTTTGTGAATGCTAGACGCTTGACGGAGTTAGTGTCACAGTTGAGTGTCAGTGAGGATGTGTACATGGGCACGGTAGCCGAGGATGACAGTCACTATTGCTCTCTAGGTATGTCTACATCATTATATTATTTTTGATTATTATGGTAAGTAGCTATAATGTGCTTACTTAATTGGTGCATTTTATTTTTCAAGTAGCACATTGATCCAAAAGAATGAATTAAAACACTTACAAGTGCTTATATGTGGACCAAATTTTCAATTTGATTGTCTGGATGTTTTCATCTCAGGTATAGAGTGGCACACCATGTAGTTTTTGTTGGTTGAATTTCGATCCAAAATAATGGTGTAAGTTTTGTAGCTACACTAGTATTTGCTTGCTCAAATTTTTTTGTATTTTGAGATAGATTTGGTGTTACCCAACTATGAATCCAAAGGAAGGGTTATAGTTTTGACAGTATACTTGTTTATATGTTCCACAATAGCACCTAAAGTACTGAATAATGTAGATCCCTAACAATGGCCTGGACAACATTGCTATATAAATTTTATTGAAAGTCTTTAAACTTTTAATTTTTCCTGTTTAACATAATTTCCTAGTAGACCTATTACACATCACACTTCGGCCGACACTTAATCTATCCTCGTTTACAAGGCGAGGCAGGATTTGTTCCATCCCAAGTTGTTACTGGCAACTATAGGAAAATAGATGGTACCGTATTATGCTGTGTGTTACAGAGGGTGGACTGCTATTATCGAACACAGTGCTTCGCGCAATACACAACGAACTCGACTGGTGCGTTCGCAATTCATATTCGCCGCACCACCACGAGAACATCGGACGCTGCGTATTGCACGCAGCGCATCTATCCTGCACACCGCAGCTACAGGTTAAAATTTTGTCAATTACATACTTTGTTGATTAAGAAACCATTCAGCCCGAATTTGAATAGGTATTTATTTGCTTGTGACACTTTTAAATTCATGAACACATGTGAAAGAGAAAGAAAGTAGTGCTCAGATTTTAAACTGAAAGGAAGAATCCAAGACCAGGGATCACCATCCTGGTTATGGATTCAGGCAATGCAGCATGGTGACATCCACTATGGCGGCTTAGTGAGATTTTTCTGCAATATTGTGCCTCCGGTGTCACCAACGAAATACGACAGTACTGCTGTCATTTTTAGGTTAGTCTTCTGTGGGAGACTAGTACTGACATGGTCGAATCTTTTTGGTCGATTACCAGTTGTTCCTGCATATTCCTGCGTCATATATTGGTTAAAGTTAAAGACGGAAATTATACAGAGATATGCTGGACCAGCACATTTCAGATATGTGCTGATTATCGAGCACGTAGGATTCCGGCTGTCATTTCCTTGTTGATATTAAGACGTGTTTATTGTGCAGTGTAACGATAGGTTTAGAGTATATAATGTAGCCGTAAGAGCATAACTGAGAGATACCATGTTCATATCTTAGTACGTAAGTTTAGAACAATAGCACAGCGCTTAATTAATAAATATGGCAGCTAATATATATACTGTCATTGTCAATAGGTTCCACCTATAAGTTCGCCATAAATGTCGACCCCTACGATGGAGAAACCAGAAGATATAAGTTCGCTATACTGCACAACTCCCTGTTCGTCTTCATAATACCCTCGTCCCCTCATCTACTTTCCTTGCGGTAGCTGCAGCGAAGACGCAATTATTTGTTGACTTTTATAATTGGATCATAACCCTGGATTCCCGTAACATCTTTACTGAACGCGCTCATTCATCCACAGGGTGAAAGCTACAAATCAGTTCGGGCCGCCGTGAGCGAGACCGGTCCGTCTCTGAGCGAGGAGTTGGCGGACGCCGTGACAGTGTTCCCGGTGAGTCGCGCGGCACACCTGTACACGCTGCACGCGTTCGTGTCGCGCGTGCACCTGCAGCGGGACCGCGCCGCCGTCACGCGCCTGCGTGCGCAACTCTGGCGCGGCGCCGCCCGCCACCCGCCCGGCTACCGCAACGCGACCTGGCCCGGCGGCCTGCGCGCCGACCCTGGCCTAGCACCGCCTCTACCCGACACCAGGTAACGCACCCTACTGTTGCCTGCTGCTCTTCCAAACTTGTATTATTCCTAACATTATTTTAGTCATTCATCTGGTTTTACCTGAATATCATTTTACCACGGAGCGACTGGCATTGGAACAGTGTTACCGAACTGAAATCGATATCTTGATCAGCAGTGGCATATGCTGACCGTTACACCAACGAGGCAATAATTCAGTCTTTGCAGTCGTTCCTTTACACATTTAAAGTCCCTGTTAGATAAATATATTAATGTTTACAATAACTCGTTATAGATTCGACCACCTGCGCTGGATTTCATTCAACGCCACACACGCCTTCTACCCGGACGATCACCACGAGGTTGCCCTGATCGAGGGAGCCCATCGCGAAGCTCTTGACGTAAGCACCTTCTAGTTATAGTTATAATAGTGTTTAACTGCTTCGTTGTTCTAGCGGTCAACTCCGTACCTCAGGGAACAAGTCGTCGGTCCTAATCTCTCCCCGGCCGAGTCGTGTAGCCGTCCCATCGGAGTACGAGAGTAAGGGAACAGAGAGTGCACCTGTTTACATACACAGATTTCTTCCTAGCCTTATTGCCAATATTATTTGGGGTCGGCTACTAGTTCAACCGGTCTTACCTGAATATCAGTTTTTCGGTGACGGAGGTCCGATGCCAGTCGCTCCGGGGAAACCCTAAGGGAGAACTGAAATTCGAAGGTTGAACTAGTTGTTAGTAAATTTGAGGGCACTGACTTCCCAATACCAATTGCCATAGATGTTCATGATAACCGGGACCGACGGCTTTACGTGCTCTCCGAGGCACGGGCGTGAATCACCGCCAAACTTCCAAACTCCGGTCTGCTCTTAGGAATCCACTGGACCAACGAGGCAGTTACACACACAGATGTGCCCTATAATAGCTTCTTCGCAATTGGCTGAGATTGGCCACTGTAGAAAGAAAATAGGAGTATAGTCGCTAACAGTAGCTATGGATGTTGTCGGCAGCTGGTGTTGGTGTCAGCAGAGGCGTGGGCACTACGTCGATGGGCGGGCGTACGTTCCGCTCGTCTGGTCGAAGGTGCTTGGCGCTGGGAGCCGGCTCGAGCTCTGCGCTACCGCTTACTGATGCACCTAGAAGCCGATCCGCCCGCCGAGCGGCACGGTCTGCGTCTGCTCGAAGTTTCCAGGCCGCTAGGTGCCGTGAGACTCGTGCCTGTGCGCTACGTCACGGAGAGCGCTCGTCTTACGCTCGTGCTCGGCGTCACGCTCGACCAACTTGGTGTTGCTGATGCGCTCGCCTTCCTGCAGCGGTACGAGAACGTGTGCATCGACCAGGATAAGAACACCGCACTCGTTATGGTTAGTTTTTCTTCCTCCGACTTTGGTGAATTGAGCGAAATGTATTGAATTTTACTTTAAAGGTTGAAGAGAACATTTATTTGATTGAGGTGAACGAGCGACTCGATGTCGTATGTTAGTAGATAGAGTCTTTGGACAAGCGGACATGACATAATTATATATAAAAATTTTGGTTATGGAACTATTAAATTAAAAACCATACTCAAAAATCGTGTTGTTAAACTTTTGTAGGTTATATTTATTAATTAGAAGTTTGGCTAAACAATATATTATAATAATAAAATTTTATATTTAAATATTATCAAATAAAGAAATAATAAAATTTATTCAACAAATAATTTTCCAAATTGAATGTGGAGGTTGACGACTGTACTAATATTAAATTGTGTTACAGTCGTCGATCGTCGTCGAAACAATGTCGCTCCAATAAGGTCATAAGTTTGTGGGAGCGTGAATTCGCCGCTAAGTAATTCAAAAGTAGTAAAATTTTGTAATCGCACACTTGCCTACTTATGTCGATTAGTTTTTCGAGGTACCGTATTTAGTACTAGAAATGAAGAATACGTAGACGAGGTATTTATTTTCGTGGATAACGATTTCGTGCGTCTCCATCTGGATGCGGTCTAATAAATTCTTCACTAAACCGACGAAAGAAAATTGAACAGTTTGATTCTTCGGCAGGTGATAGTGAACGAAGGCAACGACACAGCGGCGGCCGCTCCGATACGTTCGGCATTCTCAGCGCTGTCGTCACGTCACCCGCACTCACAGCTCCAGGTCGCTGAGAGTGCCGCCCCTGCGCGTGACCCCGACGCGCCAGCTCATGACGTGTTACAGCGCGCGCAACTTGCCGCGCTCGATGCCGCCTTGCCGCTCGTGCCGCGTGACGCACTTGTGCTGCTCACTGTACCGCACGCTGAGTTCAGCCAGGACTTCCTCAATAGGGTAAGTAACTTAGCCTAACTTCCTTCCCCCCTCTCTTATTATTTCTGTAAGCGATTTATATGAAAATTAATTAGCGTACGAATCGGCACTTTATTTCATGTTTTTTGGTGTTCGTTTACTTGGCCGTGATTCTTAAAAGTAGTAAGAATCAGTACAATCATTCAAATATTTTAATCTGTGTACCACTGTCCTTTTTTTTTGTTTCAACACTAGTTAAACGAATCTACTACTACAAGTGTCGAGTTATGCTCTAGTAAAGTTTTCATACGAGTTGCTTAGGGTTAATTCTGTCTCTGAAAATGAAACCGTGCGTCCGTCCCAGGTGCGCATGAACACGATCGTCGGGTCACAGTGGTACCTGCCTCTGCCGTTCGCGCGCTACTCGCTGTACTCGCACCCGCGCTTTGTAGCGCCGGGCGGAGGCAAGCCGGCCACCAACACGGGCCGCTTCAACGAGCGCGCTCGTCTCGTCGCGGCCTTCTACCGCGCAGACCTCGAGGCGGCCCAGGCGCGCTGGCGAGGTGGGAAGGCCGCCCCTCCCGCAGTACTGTCGCGTGCGCCCCTGCACTGTGTCCGCGCCCCTGAGCCTGCGCTAGTGCTGGCACCCCGCTCCGCCCCCTGCCCTGCGCCAGCCGCCGCGTGCTGGCGCCGCGTCGCGCCTCACGCCTCGTCCGACCTGGACCTGGGCGCGCGACACTCGCTCGCGCAACTGCTGCTCGAGCACGAGGCCGACAACGAGCCCTGATGGCCCTCCGACGCCTTAATACATTTTATACTACCCGCAATTTCGTTTTCTTTACCTACCCGCCCTTGAAACGACAAACAGATTATACTAGGTTTTTTGCTCGCCTACTGTTTGATACCAAGCGTGGTATCGTTGGACTGGGTGTGTGACACAAGGGATTTTAAATAAAACCACACTGTGCACTGTTCTGTGGGTTCTTAGAACTCCACGGTTTAATTGGCAAACGCCTTGAACTCAAAACCAGTCGTGTTCTGTCATAGAAATAGTTACCCGCCAACGATAGCGAGATCTAAATTTCGGTACATCTCCATCTAGGGAACGAAAAGTAAACTAAAAATATCAAACTAAACTTTGATATCACACTATGTTGTTGGTTTCGAACACCTACCATTCACCTCTTTTCTAACTTCAGAGTGGTTGACATACTCTTTCGGACTAAACGGTTTGGCTCTTCCTTTCTGTGCCGAGCAGTTAAAACCTGGAAATCTCTACCAGCGCATGTGTTTCCTTCCTTCTATGACCCCGGGTCCTTCAAGCGGGTCGTGAAAAAGTATCTTACTAGGCCGCCATAGTGTGGGTCACCGTGCTGCACTGTCCGTTGTGGCATTGAGGATGGTGGCCTCATCTTGTGGATTCTGTTCATGCTTTCCATCAGGCAGGGCAGAATCAATTAGGCAGCTATTAAAAAAAATCTATAGCGAACTTATATCGTCATGTTTGTTCAGTTATTGGAGTCTCCTATTATGGGGAACTTATGTGTCGTACGAATCATAATTCCAGTATACACGATGGCAGCCATGTTTATTATTTAAGCACTGGTTTAAGATTACTTATTAGTATGCATATTTATACCGACATACGACTACATTATTTATTGTAAAACATCGCTACAATGCCTATAATCACGTCTCAACGAGATAATACTGACCGAATTCTACGTGCTCGATAATAGACTCATATCTGAAATATGCTGGCCAAGCTTATCTCAGTATAAATTGCATCAATTACTTCAAACCATATATGTGGTAGGAAGACTTAGATTTTAAGAAAACTAAATCACCTTCATCATGAAAGTGACTCAAGTAAATGAAACATGGCTTATGTTTCATTTACTTGAGTCACTTTCAAATAAAAAAAATACGGCGCTATTTCTTGACTTAAATAGTCTTTAGCTTAATATTCACAAATTGATACTTGATAAAAGTACCTTGACTACGACCCCAAGGCTCAGCCAAATGTGAACCGTAGTAGAACACAGCTAAATGTTTATTGTGTGGAGTCGTTCACGTACAAATGTTCGTCGAGTTCAAACACTCATCTTGAGACAAACGTTAGCGCGATTTAGAAAATGGCGCCCACGCCATCTATCAATACTCGACTTAAATTATTAGTAAAAAAAAATGAATACTTGGACATGTGTACTTTTTTTTTTTTATATTTAAGCCTGCCAAAGTGACTCTACTTTGCCTGATGGAAAGCATGAGTAGAATCCAGGAGTAGGGGTCACCATGCTTATTGTGAGGGTAGACAATGTAGCATGGTGACCCCTACCATGGCAGCCTGGTTTGATTATTCTGCATCATTCTCCCGGCCTTCGAAGGGCTAGAATGATGCAGAATAATCAAACCTTCTACTATTAAGTAGAACTCAACAAGAATGATAACTAAATTCGACGTCAAACTCAATAGTATGTTCCTATATAGATAATAATCTGTCGAAAGTAGTGAATGAAAAGAAGTAAATTAGAAGACATTATTAATCCGCTATACCATGTTGGCCGGATGGTTTGGTATAGGTCTATCTGAAGTTTTCTTTGCCTTCGCTTACCTACGATACCTTTTTTTGTCGACAAGTTGGAAAAATCCCTTCTGATTTCCGGTTCCTCCAGGGATATAGGAGTCAGGAGTATGTGGTGTTTCCACTAAAAACACCCTGACGTCCGACCTCTGTCGCCCTGCTCTGGGAGGACCCGGACCATGTTATTGACGGGATGAACCTTAATCCATCACCCCATGCAAATCTAACAAGCCTAAATACAGTATGACCGCTGGGAGCCAACGTTGAATTGACGGTCTGCTGTTGGTCCTAGCTTCGGTATGCGACCATAAGCAAGAGTAATCTTGAATTCAAGTTCAAGTCAGGGTGAAAATAGTCAGTCAATAGTACGATACTCACAAATTAAATTCCGATCCATCGGAATTAAATCAAGAGTGAGATGGCTGTTGTGTAAGGTTGGTAGGCCATAACAAAAATAAAACAAGCAATTTCTGGAGATACGATTTATAAAGTTGAAATAAAATTCGTCGCATGCTCGTGTCGTACCTTGGGCCAACACGGGCACGTTACGTCACACTTAGTACATAGTGAATATCGCTCGGCACTGCGAGCTTTCTTCTCTTACATAAACACTGCAGGTGCGCGCTTGACATAAACTTAACTATACGTAGTGCACCACGGCGAGAGGAGTGCGGTGACGTCACCGCATCACTCCTCTCTTAACAAGTTTTACATACGAAGGTACGAATTTCTATGCCACATATACAATTTGCCTATATAAAATATCTTACAAAATAGGAATGTAACAATAATACCACCGACGAGACGTACGTGAAAGCGATCTCGTCGGGTGACGCGAGAGAGACGTCCTCTACTACAATAGGGCTAGCGGCGAGGCCGACCGAGGCGGGGTTGCGTACATCTAGCGGACGCGTTTATACTTAGAGACGGCGTTCGTTCGGGTGGGAGCGTTATCGATATCGACGCGAAGTTTCTCGCTTTCGAAATGTAAATTTCGTCGGGTCCGAAACCGGTGGGGTTCAAAAGAAACACGGCCGCTATCGGAAGCGTAAATCTATAACTATCTCTGTCGTCGACCGCACCGATCCTGCTTGAACTACATAATCGGTCGCAGTATTAACGGTCGACAACCGATAGCCTCGGCCGAGCGAACGGTCCGCTCGATACGAGACTTATTGCTCAATTTAAAGCTAGGCTCGGGCCGTCCCGGGCGGCGCCTCGCTCACAATTTTGAGGTAGCGAATCGTCGGGATGAGCGCGCTCGGGGTCACTGCGTCTCCCGCTCCGGCGCTTCGTCCGGCGTCGGCGGAGTCGGCGACGGGCCCGGGGCCGACCGCAGCGTCGTCCACTCGCCGCTCGGCTCGTACAGGCACTCGACGCACGCCAGGAACTCCTTGCCGTCGAAGCCGCCGACCGCGTAGAGCGCGTCGGGCAGCGCCACCAGGCCGGGCCCGGCGCGCGGCTTGCGCAGCGAGGGCCCTGCGCGCCAGGCGGGCGCGTGGCCCGGCGACGGCGCGGCCTCCAGCCACTCGGAGCGGCGCAGCGACGCGGCGCCGTCCGAGCCGCCCGCCACCACGAGCGCGTCGCGCCACACAGCCGCGCCCACGGAGCGCCGCGCAGTGGGCAGGGCGGGGCCCGACTCCCACGCGCCCGCGCCGCCCAAGCGCAGCGTCTCGGTGGAGGCGAGGCAGTGCCACGAGTCGCAGCCGCCCAGCGCCCACAGCGCGCCTCGCCACAGCGCCGCGCCGCACTGCGACCGGCCCGCGCTCAGAGCCGGCGCGTCCGCCCACGCACCCTCCGCGTAGCGCAGCACGCGCTTGAGGCTGAGCCCCGCGGCCCAGCCGCCGATGACGTAGAGCGCTCCCGTGTCGGGTTCGCCCACGGCGGCCGCGTGCGACAGCGCCAGCGGCAGCCGCGCCTCGCTGCGCCACTTTCCCTCGTTGAACACGTCCATCTAGAATCGACCACGTAGATACTCGATTAAACTTTAAATCGACTATTTGTCGGTCATCGCAATCCATCTAGATTTACAAGATAACCGATAAAATTGTCGTTCTAAATTGATCTGTTGTGGATGTGAAAGTGGTGACGAACGATCTACAGCGACTTCCATATATGGCTCAATAGAAACATACTACAACGCCGTCTATCGAAAACACTACGTGGACTACGGAGTAACTACTGATCCTATATCACAATATAGATATTTTCGCACAAATTTGCGTATAACTTTCATACATCAACTGTTGATCGTTTGTTTTGGAGGATCATGACACCTGTCCCTCAACGGATTCACTCGTCTTGCGGCATTTCTAAATCGACGAAGTAGGAGTATACCGGTAGAACTACCTTACTAACCACTCGTAGCCTAAAGGGTAAGCCTATGTAAAGAACGAAGGAGGGCTACGTACCGTGTCGAGCTCGGTGTGGCCGTCGCTCCCGCCGATGGCGTACACCCGGCCGTTGAGCGCGACGGCGGGGAAGCGCGCCCGGGGCCCGCGCATGTCGGGCAGCGCCGCCCACTCGTTGGTAGCGGGGTCGTACCGCTCCACAGCGCGCAGCACGCGCGCGCGGTCGTACCCCCCGCACACCAGCAGGGCCCCGTCCAGCGCCACCGCACCCAGAGCCGCGCGCCCGTTACCTAGACGCGCGCGCCGTTCGCCGCCGTCGGGCTCCGCGCGCGTTCCGCCCAGCGGCCCGCCGCGTATTCCACCACCCGCCACGTCGCGCCAGCACACGCGAGCCGCCGCCAGACGCCCGCGTAAGGCCAACAGCGCGCGGGTCGCCCGCGTCGCTCCTGTAATACGTATCGTCAGCACTCGCATCATAAATAAAACGTATAATTCGAACGGAACAAGAAATGGCACCGACCTTCGATCCGGCAGGCGGCTATTACGGTGCAGTCTCCGCGAGGAGCGCGCTCGCCCAGCTGCAGAGCAGGCAGGGCGCGCTCGGTGTCGGTCGGAGAAGCGCGAAAGGGTGCGGCGCGACGGGAAGTGCGACTGCGCGAGGCCGCCTCTCGGCGGTACTCCTGCAGCTCGGGCGCGTCACCTCGCGCCTCGGGCATCTCGCCGCAGTCGCGCAGCGCGCCCGCGCTGTCCACGTACACGAGGTGCGTGCGCGAGCACAGCTCCCCTAGCTGTGGAGAGCGGGCGACGGTCAGGGTGCGAGCGGAGCGTGCGTAGTTCACGTCGCGCGGAAGGCTGGGCGCAGTATACTCACGTCTACGTCGACGTTCTGATCGCGCAGCCACACGAGTGCGGCTTCGGCGACAGCGAAGGCGGTCTCGTCGCCGCCCTCGGTGCTGGTCTCGCGCAGCATCTCGATGCGCACGTGCGGTAGCGCCGCCAACGCGCCCGACGCACATATCTCCGTAAACTGCACCGACGAGGATCGATCGAAAATTGTTTATATCTTAATTAAATGATCATTTAGTACATGATAAAGGGTTTTTCAACAACAAATTTTGTTTTTCGATTGGGGCAACACCAACGGCATGATAATTTTGTCATTTGGTTTTTTGACGTATTCGTAGTAGATGCTTTCGCAATTGTTACAATGAATTCAATTTCACTCGAAAATCGCAATTAAATAATTAAAATCCATTATGAAAATGGTGGTTCTGTTAAAATTACTTTTACAATATAATCGTCGTGTTCGACCGGGTCGTTCAACTGAAAACATCGCAGCCGTAAGCCATAGAGTGAAGATGAGGCTGGAAATGCGAGACGTTAACAACTCAATTTTGGCCTATCAGTCAGTACCGGACCTACCTACCTAAATACCGGAGTCAATCGAATCGATTGCAACCTCAGAACTCAAAATCCGTGTTGTGATTAAAGAAATAGATCAATAGACCGATTTTGTCAAAAAGTGATTAAAAACTTTGATGAAAGAATCGACATGTGTCAGCGTTCATGGTGGGCATTAGTCAGAATCTTTTTTCATTCATAATTTCCAATCTTTTCTCTTCGTAATACAATAAAATTTGAATGTTCAGATAAATTCTGTTTTATTTTGTTTTAGAAAACAAAGTTCTTTGTAAATACCCCATTATAAGTGGACGTCTAAACATTTCAATAAATTACTGAGATAGCTGGACCGAAAAGGTTACTAGTTTTTGTTCACTTCTGGTTTTATTGCTTAGAGAAAAACCGTTTTAGTTTTTTCGACTATACAAACTGCGAGGACGGCTGCGTCACCGGACTTAATAAATAAGAGTGAAACGGAAGTCGGACGAGAGACGAAGGTTTACTCACGTTCTGCGCAATGTAGGCGTCGAGCGCGGCGAGGTGTCCCGGCGCCAGGTCGGGCAGCGCGCGCAGCTCCAGACAGTCGGGCGGGGCCAGGCGGCGCAGCAGGCGCTCGGCCAGGTGCGCGCGCACGGTGTCCATGCGCAGGCGCCACGCCGCGTAGTACAGCCGCCGCGCCGTGCTCGCCTCGCGCACCCGCAGCCTGCCTGCGACCGCCCACGTTACTCTGAGCAGTTCAATTCACTGAATCGCTCTCTCCGAAAGATGGCCGAGCGTCTCGTACCTGTGTAGGCGTACTCGATGAGCTCGCGCAGCGCGTCGGCGTCCACGTCGTCGACGCGGTAGGCGGGCGGCGCGGCGGAGGAAGGCGGCGCCAGCGCCTCGAGCAGGTAGGGCGAGGCGGCGGCCAACACGGCGCGGTGCGCGGGCAGCTCGGCGCCGCCCGCCACGAGCACGGTGTCAAAGTGCTGGCGCGACTTGCGCAGCGCGTTGAGCGCGGCCAGCACGCGTGTGGGCGCCGCCTCGTCGTGCAGCGACAATTCATGCTCCAGCGCCAGCGCCTCCTCTCCCTCGCTGTCCTCATCGCGCGCCTCGGCGCTGTCTAACGAACGATCAAAACTTTTAATGCAATACATAATCAACTGTTGAATCGCCTGCGATCCCTGATTTATACCCTCAGATGGCTCCCCTAATATTAACATTTTACAGGGTGGACCAAAAGTTCGTTTACATTTGAATCATTATTACATTTGAATAGAAAATGGTACAGAAGTTCGAAGAGACAGGTTTAACAATGAAACAACCACAATCCGGCTAACATAGAACATCAAGGGATCACGAAAACGTCGAGCGTCTATTAGTAAAAATCCAGGACTCTCTACTTGGAAGTGGTCTAACGCCTTAGGCGTGCCCAGAACATCTTTGATTCGTATTCTTCACAAAGATTTACATTTATATCCGTACAAAATTCAAATAGTACAGGAATTAAAGCCTCAGGCGCGTTCACAGGCTCCAATTTGCAAACGAAATGTTAGAGAGGTTCACCAGCTTTACCAACATTTTTTTCGCAGACGAGGCACACTTCCTTCTTTGACTTCTTTCTTTAGGGATACCTCAAAAGTAAAATTTTCAACAGCAGCCCAGAGTCCCTAGAGGAATTTAAGGAAAATCTTACTATGATGTATATCACCATAGCACCTATATCGAATTTCTTACTTATACCTAATTAAAATGAATCGCTGTTTCTTAGTTACATGACGAGACGAAACTCGAGAGACCGATTAAAGTAAGGGGCCGTCTATTATTCACGTGATCTTTTTTTTGGCATTTTTCAACCCCCCCCCCCCTCACCCTTGGTGATACATGGTGAGGATTAAGACTACCCTACCCCCCCCCCCCTCCTATATCAAGTGTATTTTTTAGTTTTTTTTTTAAATATTGATAAAATACCTATAGGTATCAACTAAGTTTATCATAGAAAATTAAAGACCACAAAAATTACGTTCAGAGGTAGAGTAGAAAGGTCGCAGGTTGACTGACATAAAGATAATTAAAGAACTGCGAAAATTTGTAGAAAAAAATAAATACACGTGATATATTACTACACCCCCCCCCCTTGTGATATTTCGTGATTTTTTGTGAACCCCCCCCCCCCCCCCTATCAAGCCTCACGTGATTAATGGACAGCACCTAATTTGGTTAATATTGACCTTGAAGTTAGTATCTAAATATGACCAACAAATGATAAAACTAAAAAAAAAGCGGCCAAGTGCGAGTCGGACTCGCCCATGAAGGGTTCCGTATCAGCAAGTAACTTCATATAAAAGTTCTTGTAGTTCGTTGTAACTTTCATCGATGTTTTTATACTAGTGTATTGATTGGATTAAAGTTAAATTGCGTGTTACGATTTATGACGTATTAAAAAAAAATACTCACTAGATCTCGTTCAAACTAATTTTCGTTGGTAGTTTGCATGGTAATGTACAACATATATTTTTTTTAGTTTTATCACTCTCTTATTTTAGAAGTTAGGGGGGGGGGGACACACATTTTCCACTTTGGAAATGTCTCTCTCGCAAACTATTCAGTTTAGAAAAAAAAAAATTAGAATCCTCAACATCGTTTTTGAACACCTATCCATAGATACCCCACCCCACACGTATAGGTTTGATGAAAAAAAAATTTTTGAGTTTCAGTTCCAAGTATGGGGACCCCCATAATGTATTGTTTTTTTTTCTATTTTTATGTAAAAATCTTAATGGGGTTCACAGAATACATCGACTGACCAAATTTCAATAATATAGCTTTTATAGTTTCGGAAATAATTGGCTGTGACATACGGACGGACAGACAGACAGACAGACTTGACGAATCTAGAAGGGTTCCGTTTTTTGCCATTTTGATACGGAACCCTAAAAAGGATGGTGCTTTACATGTTATAAGCTGTCAAGCCTGTCCCCCTAGCTAAGCTGCAAGCCGTTTTTAATTTTTTATTATATTCTCTTGTTTACAAATTATTATCCAATGAAACAAGAGCATAGAGAAAAAAAAATAGTTTTAAAAAACTATACAAACACGCTTTTTAACTAAAACGTAGAAAATAATTTTAATGTAAAAAGCGTGGGGCGACGTTATTGAAATATTTTCATAAAGCACCCCACGCTTTGTTACATTAAAATTATTTTCTATGTTTTAGTTTAAAAGCGTGTTTGTTTAGTTTTTAAAACTATTTTTTTAGAAAGACTAAAAAAGTTTTTTTTTTTTCAAATTAGTGTATTGTCATCGATCCTCGATAAATCTACAAAGTTTGAGCAAAATCTGGTAGTTTATTACATGAAACAGACACTAATAACACCCTGACTCAAAACAATAATTCGTGAATCCCATAAAGTATTGGGAATTGAACCCACGACACTTGGCGAAGTAGAAAGCGGCGTGGCGACCGCTTAAACTACTCGGCCAACCGTGCAATATTTATATTTGCACTCAAATTTAGTTGATTAATTACAGAAAGTAAATGGTACGTACCACTTCTGCTAATCACCATTCCAACATTAATTTAATAACCAACACTAAGTAATCGGAAATAGAACTCATGCTGATACACTAACACAAATATTCCTTATCATGCAGATAATAATTCAGTCATATCTGAATGATTTATCATGATTAATTTTTTATTACGATTTATTTTTGTTAATACACAAATTATGGCTATAGAGTACTAAGACCAAAAACTCATTTAATACATTTCACCCGAACTTCTGTTAGAAAACACCTAATCTTTTTAAGCTATTGCATAGCTTTTATCGCGGCGACCGAATCAAGAAATTCCGTAACGAAAACAAAACCTAACACCCCGTATTAAAAAGGATACAGAATATGATTGTAAGTGCAGTGCGACAAGGACAAATAACGGGCGTCTGGCATGCGTCATAGATTAATCAAATAGAAAGGATATCGTAGGCACAATACATGGCGTCCGTGTCCTCCAGTACCGTCTGGCATGCGTCACAGATAAATCAAATAGAAGGGATATCGTAGGCACAATACATGGCGTCCGTGTCCTCCAGTACCGTCTGGCATGCGTCACAGATAAATCAAATAGAAGGGATATCGTAGGCACAATACATGGCGTCCGTGTCCTCCAGTACCGTCTGGCATGCGTCACAGATAAATCAAATAGAAGGGATATCGTAGGCACAATACATGGCGTCCGTGTCCTCCAGTACCGTCTGGCATGCGTCACAGATAAATTAAATAGAAGGGATATCGTAGGCTCAATACATATCGTCCGCGTCCTCCAGTACCGTCTAATTGAATTGTCATTGACTTTCGGTTAACAGGATGATTATATCGTTTGGCAATATTAATGTTAGAATGTATGTTGGTAAAAAGACAGTGTATATTGTTTTCTTAACTTTATTTAGTATCAAAGAAAAAAAAAATACTGCATTCAAAAAAAATAAATAAACAAATGTAATTGTAAAAGTTAATAAAAAAGGCTATGCAACAGCTTAACCGCGGCAGTCAAGAGTGCTACACGTTTTTATTTTTAACGTATTTAACCCCCCACCCCAGGTGTGTCTCAGCATGAGCACATTTTTCTGGATACAGAACAGCAGATAATTTTTTTCATAAATGATAAGCAACTCAAAGTAATAGTCACATGGATTTCAGCATGAGCCCCACTTCTCAACCAGTGCGGTACTACATTCCCATATAATAGGAGACTCAAATAATGACAGTCATTGGTGAGGGCAAAAAAAACTGCCTCGTTGGTCTAGTGGTTAGCGTATGCGACTGCTAATCAAGAGGTCTCGGGTTCAAATCCCGGGTCGGGCCAAAAAGTGTTTTTGGGATTTTCTTAGGAAATTCCTAATAGCAGCCCGGAGTTTGGAAGTTTGGCGGTGATTCACGCCCGTGCCTCGGAGAGCACGTAAAGCCGTCGGTCCCGGTTGTCATGAATATCTATGGCAATCGTTATTGGGAAGTCAGTGCCCTCAAATATACTGACAACTAGTTCAATCTTCGAATTTCAGTTCTCCCTTAGGGTTGCGGAGGTCCGATGCCAGTCGCTCCGTGGAAAAACTGAAATTCAGGTAAAACCGGTTGAACTAGTAGCCGACCCCAAATAAACTTGGGAATAAAGGCTCGGAAGATGTGATTGGTGAGGGCAAAAAGAAAATCCAAATTATGCAGAAACAATTGATTCGGCCACCTTAATGTCGGTCACCAAACATTGTCTGCATTCACAATTTTTTAATATCTTCGGACATCTTACACACAACATTATCTAGTCCCAAACTAAGCAGAACTTGTATTATGGGTACTAGACAATTGATATAAATACATAAACGTACTTTTTATTGTAAATACATACATATTATATATAGAAAACACCCAAACTCCAAAACAAATATTTGCGGATCACACAAACATTTGGTCCGACACGGGAATCAAACCAGGATCTGAGGATGGTGACCACTACCTCTTAGATTCTATTGTACTCATGCTTTTCATCAGGCAGAGCAAACATTTTGGCAGATTTAAATGTAAAAGGAAATACAGTTTGTTATTTTCAACTTCAAACTTAAAGTTAAAAATAACAAGGAAAATGTCATATAAGTTGAATCATGTTTTATTAATGAGGCTATTATTAGCTAAGTAGTTTCTCAAATCTATAAAAATAAATAAAATTGAGTGTCTGTTTGTAATATTAAAATAACCACATTTTACTAAATGCCTAAGTATGTATACACGGTACTTATGGCAAAATTTTTTTTTACAATTTTTATCCGTCTGCCTGTCTGTTTGTTCCGGGTAATATCTGGAATGGCTGGACCAATTTCCATCCCCCACGGTTACAAAAACAAAAGCAGGTAACACCGCGGGGCTCAGCTAGTGCTTTATAAGGTGGCTCATAAATTACAGATGTACAAAATATATTTATTTGTGCTGTGCACTAGCTGTGTCTCGCAGTATTAGCTACGGTTATTATTGGAATTCACGAGAAAGTCACGGAGCAACTAGTCTAAAAAAATAATTTTAACAAAAAGGAACCAACTTCATAGAAAAACTATTCTGAGTATCCAAATTGCGACAATTGTGCCTGATATTTGAGGAGTTTCCTCGATTTCCTTGGGATCCCATAATCAGATCCCGATATGGTGGCGATGGGACCACCTGTAAGCTACGCCCATTCCAATGCAAAAAAAAATTTTTGAAATCGGTTCATAAACGACGAAATTATCGCTGAACATACATAAAAAAAAAAAAAGATTCTGACGAATTGAGAACCTCCTCCTTTTTTTAAGTCGGTTAATAACCTACGTTACTCCAGTTTTCTGCCAGTGAAAGTCCCATTAAAAACGGTCCAACCAATCCAGAGATTAGCCAGAACATGCACACATTTTAAAAATGGCTTTTTTTGTGTAAGTACCTTAATAACTTTGATGTGCGTTTAGTAAAAAACTCTTCATTTGATATTACATGCAGAGACTCCAATTTAATTTATTTGTTTAGATGTGTCCGTCTCTGCTTTGCTTTTGCTCATGTTTTATCACAATTGAGTTTTCAAAAATAGCTCAAGTCTTTAAATAAGCTACTAAGTTACGAGTTGCCCAGAATATAAGATAAGCATATCCACAAATGTATACCGATCTGAACTAGTGCGTAATATCAACATGGTAAAGTCACCATTATACATCCATCATCAAATGTCATATGTATGTAGAAAGGTTAAATAGAGTATTTAGTCAGGCAGGGAGCACAAGTAAGTGATACTAACAGTCAACAACCAAATAGCATGATTCAAACTCCTCACAATGCTCCAATCAAGTCATGAAACAACCCAAACATACACACGGTGGAAGATAACAGTCACCTTTGTACATGCCGTCAGAACTAATAAGTTCCAATAGAGCAAGTGCCTACTTTCAATTGTTACAATTGTTTCCTTATTGAGGTCTCCACCAAAATTAACCTGCTTGTACTACTCAACGTTCCATACAACCAAATAGCAAGTAAATTTAAATAACAAGTTATGTTTTTACTTTGTTTTACGTTAAATAGATTACCACCAGTGACTAAACAAATTAAATTAGTTAATTAGCTTTATGAAACATTTCAATCCATTGTAGAAGGTCATGGACACAGAATTTGTAATATAATTAAATTCTTAAGATTGGTCCCAGTCAGTCAAGCCAAGCCACATAACAGATAGCATTCAATAAACTTAACTATAGTGCAGTAATACTAGTCATTGAGAAACAATAATGACGGTGTCACGTTGACGTTGATCAGTCGAGTTCAAGGCCAAACAACTAAGTGAAAACGTCGAGGCGTGTTAGGAGCCGGCGAAATGTGATCATAATAAATGTTTTAACTCACCGTCACCGTTTCTGAAGTCGTCTTGTGGCTTCATGTCGTCGGGTCGTTTGGCTTCAGTGAAGAGGCCCGGCGCTCGCTGTCACAGCACCTGCGGCACAAGACACGCTATAAACGATTGGAGCCCCGGCGCTAACTGGATTACACTGGTAAGTGGTAAGCACGTGGCTGTGCTGCGGCGCAGCGAAGGCCGCGGCGCAGTTTAAAGTGGTCACATGGCGCTGTGAACGTAAACAAACCCACCTGATGCGCCCGCAACGCTTCCTGGCGTGCTGCGCTCGCTCTCCTCGGCTTGCGCGTCGGACATGCACCTCTATTAGTGATAGATTAGTGACATTACGTGGTTAATGACGAGTCACGCGACAATTTACTCTAACGACGCGTACGATCGCGAACGAACCTGACACCGCCCGCACTATGTTTTTATTTTGTAACAATTTATTGACAAGTGTGAAGTTCTACCTTGTGACACTGACAGCGAATCATATTTGACATTTCAAAGAAATTTCAAAGAAATTTGAACAGCCACAGATGATAATTGAAGGACATGGCGAGCGAAGTTAAATTAAAAATGTTACTAAAGACAAAATAATCTGAAGCTCGAAATAATTATTAATGGTAGTGAAGAGTGTACTGCCATGTTATGTCTTTTTGTTACTGATAATTAAAATTAACCAAATTTAAGAAGCAAAAATTTGTTTCATAATAAATATAATTTCAGATCATTTATACAAACTTATTGCTGTCTGAGTTTTGAACCATAAAATTTGGAGAATTCGCGTTTTTGTCCTGTTTCCACTTTCCAAATTTTAGAGATAATTTGGATATAGGCTACGCTTAGAAATGAGGTTTCGCTTACTTTAAAACACTGTTTATATGACTTGGAATAGAGTTTGTTACTCTGTCTACTTTATTACAGAGAGTAACTTAGTTAAAGTAGTAGTTCTGGGATTAGTACACCATTTAATGAATACACAAAATTCAATATGCATTTATGACAAAGAACTCTGTGGTATTCAATTGTCAATTTCTTTAGCTGAATGGCTCAGCTCAATATAAAGATAAAAAAAAGTGGTAACAGAATGTTATGTTAAACACTGCGTAACAATAGGGTAGCAGGGCTAGCAAAATGCCACGGGCCCCCGACCCAAGAGGGTCCCGGCCCAAGAGGCTGCGAGCTCAAAAAATATTTTTTACAATTTACCTGAGTATTTTTTTTATTTGAAAATTCTCCTCTAAGTACTTGTTGCATGTACGTTCAAAAAATCATCTGGATTCCTGTCTTATGTATCAACAGTGGCAGCTACATGGAACACTCGATGAAGAGCAAGAGTCTATGTTCAGAAAAGAAAAATATTTTTGTCGCCAAGTACTTTCTAGGCTCCTTGATGTTAGTGTTACTTTGTATAACTGTGTTACTCTGACACTTTCAACAAGTTCTTTAACTTTTCGTAACCACAGAGAAAACGCAGATAGCAGTGATCCAAGCTCCAAAGGAAACTTTTTGAGTATTGTTGAGTTACTAGAAAAATACGACCCGATTTTACAAGAATTGTTAAGTAAACCAAAGGGTCAGATAAAATACTTAAGTCCAAAAATACAATATAAGCTAATTTCTGTCCTTGTTCTAAAATTAGAAAATTCACTGATAAATGAAGTAATGGCGCACCATTTCACTCTCTCATATTCGATACAACTCAAGATATTTCAAAAATTGGTCAAATTCGTGAACTTTACCGTTATTGTATGAACGAAAAAGATGGTAATGGGACCCCAAAGGCACTTGTCATTAAAGATACATTTTTGAGATTTAATGCAGTTAAGGATCAAACTGCCTTAGAAATGTCCAAGCAAATTATTAAATCCATAAATGACAAAAATATATTCCACTAAATAAGTGTCAAGGACAAGGATATGATGGTGCTAACACAATGAAAGGGACCTATGGTGAAGTTAAAAATTTAAAAAAAATGCCGTATATGTTCACTGTGCTGCTCATAATTTAAATCTAGTACTCAATGATGCAGTGAGAGAGGTTATTGACATGCAAAATTTTTTTGAAACAGTTCAACAAATTTATAATTTTTTGGGCTTAGTATTAAAAGGTATTCCATATATTTTATCAATTTATTTATTATTAAAGAAAGTGAGTCTTCAACTTCAATAACATTAAAAACATTAATCCCTACTAGATTGGAAGGACGTTCTGATGCCGTTTTTGCTTTAAAAGTTCGGTTTGTTGAAGTCCAAAAAGCGCTAACTCTTCTATGGATGAATGTGAAGTGTCCAATACACATTGGGCTAGAGTGGAGACTACAGACCATTCCCTCTCGCCTAAGAGAAGAGGCTTATGGCCATTAGTGGGACATATTCAACGTGTAATTGAGTGCGCTGAAAATCTCGAAGCTTATTAAAATAAAACTGAGTACAATTTTGACTGCTACTGACGATTTTTACTGATAGGGCCCCATCAAAAGAATTTGGCACGGGCCCCAGATGTTATTGTTACACTGGTTAAACATATAAACTTTACAAAAACTTTTTATATTGATATATTTCCCCTTACAATATCAAATTTTGTAATTGACAGTTACATTATAATTACAAGTTGTAGTACTTTTTATTTCTGTATTACTGTAGCTCTATACATGTATGAAATCTTTTGACAGTTTGTCATTCAAATTGTGATCAGACTCTAACACAGGGCCAATTAGCAAAAGATGAAATGAATTCTGTATAACTTCACATGACCCTAAATGCGCCACGGAGGTGATACGGTCCACTCCCGAATATTTCGCAGTCACGATTTCTTTCTTCGCCCAACCTGTCTCTTCCCTTCTACTTTGCCCATCATTATTATTAAAACAGCACATATCTTGTATGCCTGAGCACATGACCGAGACATAAAATTTTGCGCTTTTTGATGATTTGTGTCAATTTTCTAGGCACATGAACACGCTCGAGCGCAATTTCCACGTTCACACGTTCCTGACCTTTTGCGTTCAACTTATGCGAAGCATGCGATGGTAACACCACATTTCAAAATCGTGTCGTGGCGTCTCATCGTGTCGTCTCTTAAGGTCCATGCCTCGAAGACGTACATGCCAATGGGCCAGATGTAGCACAGAAGTATCCTAACTCAAAGCTTTATGTTCAGTTGACGACACCATAGATCTGTTCTCATTTTCTTGAAAGAGGCTCTTGCAAGTTCTATCCGGGTTTTAATTTCTTGGTCGGAATCGCATGCTTAATTTACCCAAGCACCGAGATACTTAAATTCTTGCACTCATTCTAGTTGCTTTCTCTCTGTAGTTAAGTCAGCATTTAAATGTTCTGAAGACCACCAACTGTTTCGTCTTGCTGATATCTATTGACAGGCCAGATTTTTGACTGCTCTCGTTGACCCTTTTAGGGTTTTGTAGTTCATGACTCGGAACCCTTATAGATTCGTCATGTCCGTGTCCGTACTCGATCTACCGCCCACACGGTTGGTGCTAGAAAGATGAAACTTCCAAGGAATATGTGTTGTAAGTACGTCGACAAAGTGCTACAACCTGCACGTAAGCTAAGCTCCTACAAAGTGTCTTTTTTCTCGCGTCTATCCTATCGTGTGGGGTATTATTAGATAGGTCTTTTAAAAAAATTTTGATTTTTAGATTTAGATATCCCTTTACAAGTTATTCAACCCCCTCCCTTTTAAAAGGCTGACACGATTTTAACTCTAAATATCATAATAGGTGAGTACGGAAACCTATTCTATGCGTGGCCTGACAGGCACTTGGCCAATTTTTACAATTTCTTGTAAATCGCGATCAGAAGATACGACGTATCCGACAATAATTAATTTAGAACTTTATGCACTTTGGACATCGGCGGACTTAATGTCGATCGATGAGTAATAATTTATTACCTATATAATTTAATACAGTCCTCAGTCGTTCTGTTAATCGATAAGTGTTATAGTAATGTATGTTATTTCGACCTGAATGTAGAATCCCTTGAATCCTTGAATCTTGAAATCATGATGTGATGTGAGTACTAACAGTTCCATCTTTAAAAGAAAGGTACATTATCTCCTTCTTAATGATATAACTGAGTCTTCAAAACGATGATACTCCGTACTAGTTTTCAAATCAGTAGTGTATGAATATAATGTAAATATGCGCCTATGTTAATATAAATACGAGCATGTATGTGATATGCAAGCAGTCGAGCATCCAAAAATGACATACCTACGACTGCCGTAAGAACTATGGCTCCGCTTTCAATAGGTTTCGTAGTAGAGAGAGTGAGGGCATGATGATGTCCTCGCAGACGTACCATATCATACAGTTAATGTACATAACTCGCAACACCGAATTTCCATTTGAATGAAGGGTAACAGGAGGCACAGTGTAGGTCGCCCTGCACTTACAACTATACTTATATATAGTTGTAGGAGGACTTGGGACGAGTTTTACGATGCTGCCGTTTGTCGTCAAGGTTTCCCAGACGGCTTTGCTCGTAGTCTTCAATGCCCCGGTGAACAGTTTTGCGCCATTCCACTTTGTTAGCAGCCAGTTCCTTCCACAACTCTGAAGACAAGGTGATTGTGTTTCAATACATCGTATGACATACAACGGTGCAGGCATCGAAATACAAGTAAATATGTATAGTATAACCTATGTGCGTCTACCTCACAAGATTTCTACACCACCCAAAGGTTAACTGGTGGAGAATACCCCAGGCATTAAGTCCACCGATGTACAAAAGTGCATGAAGTTATAAATTAATTAATTAAGAATGTAATTTTCGCCACTTGTCACCTTTCGACTTGTGGGTTATCCGGCCTGTCCAAAGGCCAAGGTAGATTCCCACTCACTTCTGCTCCTTTACCCAAAATCAAAGTCTTGTTGGTAATGGTGTAAATATGTATTTGCTCTTATACAACTGTGATATACATTAAAGTAATATCAGATATACATGTGCAGTCAAAAACTAAAAAGCGTCTCTCTCTGGCGTACATCGTACCATATACGAGGGAAGCAGTGTTGCCAACTCTGTGACGTTCGGAAATGAACGCCACAGACCTAATATTCTTTCATTTATGTACCAATTCAAGAAGACAACACTTGTTTCTTCAGTCTGTAGGCTGCTCATATTTTTTATAATATTGATTGAATACAAATGAGTCAATATTGTTGGTAAGGTAACGCCAGGAATGAGCGCCATGGTTTACATGGCGCTCATTCCTGGCTTGTTTGACTCGGATCGGCCAATTCATCGTTATTACCCTGTATGATACTGAATTACCTCATCCGAGGCGGTCTTCCCCGTGGTATATTCTTAAAGTCGAAGTTGCCACTACGAAATCCTAAACAAAAAACGCACTCTGAACAACATAATTAAATTGAAAGTCGAAAATGAAATGTTGCATACTTTTAAATTTAAAACCTCATAGGTATAATTTGAAAACAGTTTAGTATAAAAAAATTATGTTGGCCGATTCTCAGACCTACTAAATATGCATATAAAGTTTCATAAAAATCGGTCAAGCCGTTTCGGAGGAGTATGGCAACGAAAACTGTGACACGAGAATTTTATGTATTAGACTAGCTGATGCCCGCGGCTCCGCTCGCGTTTTAGAGGTATCAAAAATAGATGTTGGCCGATTCTCAGACCTACTGAATAAGCATATAAAGTTTCATAAAGATCGGTCAAGCCGTTTCGGAGGAGTATGGCAACGAAAACTGTGACACGAGAATTTTATATATTAGAATAATAACATCATCACTAGGTAATATAAAATAACGTCAAAAATCACTACATACAAAAACAGCCACTGATATAAATGAAAATTTGTACCCAGATAACATAAAGCCTCAGAAAGGATATAGGCTACTTTTAGACCCGCGGACAATAAACTAAAACAATATGTATAAACCCACATTTTCCATAGTTTACGTGCAAAATATAAATCAGCAAGTTGAGCAAAGACGAAGGGGTCCGCGGCGCGTGAAAAAGCATCTCACTATGCCGTCATAATATGGGTCGCTATATTGACTGCATTTTCAGTGAGTGCGGACCCCCGTGGCCCCCGCCCCCCACTCTTGGTTTCTACTCAGTCTTTGAATCAGACAGAGTAGATTCACTTTTAATTTTGGCAAGGTCATAATAAGAAAATATGTGTAAATCATATTCAACTATCTATGAACTTAATCCTACTTATAATTAAAAACGCGAAAGTTTGTGATTATGTATGTATGTCTTTCAGGCAAAAACTACTGAATGGATTTTGATGAAACTTCACAATAATATAGCTTACATATCGGAATAACACATAGGCTACTATTTAATGCCATAAAGCTTATAAAAAATAAACTCAAAACTATTCGTCGGGGGTAGTCACTAATTTTACTACTTTTGTTTTGCAGTTTTATAGTAAAGTGGCCAAAGGCCAGGTGGAGTGAAAATTTGCGCAAGTTGGCTGGCAGGAGTTGGATGCGAGAAGCCCAAAATCGGTCAAGGTAGCGTGCAACGGGAGAGGATTAAGTCCAGCTGTGGACTACGATAGACTGACGGAGATAGTAACGTGAATGAATGGAGATATTTACTGCTATGCTTGTTTATATAATTATGTAAAAACTTCTCCGACGGATGGTCTTAAATATTTTATTGAGTTCAAGTTAACATTGTTCGAGAACTAATTGCATTATAATTTAGAAAGTCGTTATTAGTTAATAAAAAATCAATTTATTTGTACTGAAAATATTTCAAACCATAAAAGTTCACTGTCTTCTGATCACGCAACTGGACGCCAAATATCAACTTTCTAGGTCATTTGGAAGGGGGTCTAGTTTTCGATCTATTTTCAGTGAGTCAGTTAATGTTATTGCCGATGTATTAGTGTTATTACAAATTAGAGTTCTACCTGATTTGTTACGAACTTGGAAGTTTGCAAAATACGAAGAGCAGAAGATGCGCAGCACCCGAAGGACATTAAGGTATCAATTAATAAGCATGTTAACTAGTGCATCGACCAAGTATCGTAATAATGTTAACTTAATTCTCATTATGCGTACATAAATAATATTACAATCTATATAGGTACGCGACCCGTACATTTCCACTAAAAATCAAAGTTTGTATAAAATGTAAAGTTATAGGCTTTCACTAATGCAAAGAGCAGACACGGCGAGTAGAAGACGTGTCGCCGCCTTCAGGTCGTCCGGCGTAGTACCGGGGCGGTCGAGGTCGGCCGGGGGTGGCTAGGGGTGGATGACAGGGGTGGCCGGGGGCGCACGGCACGATCGATGTCTGCGGGCGCGGCAAGGCGGCAGTGCGCCGCGCTCGTTCCGGCCGCCCGCACTCCACACGTGCGCCATGAGCGCGCTCCGGCCGCGCGCCCGCCGCGCGCCGCTGCTGCTCGCGCTCGTCGTCGCTCTGTTGCCGCACGCCGACCGAGTCGCGTGAGTACCGCTTACCGCCCCGCGCCGCGCCGAGCGCCCGCCGCGAAGCCGAGGGCGCTCGGCGCGAGCTGGTGAAAGACCCTGCGTTGCGATCGCTCTTGTCTCAGATGTATTATTTTCCTCCTGTGGCAGCGGCGGCGGCGGCGGCGGGAGCATGTTCGGGGACGTCAATATATCGTCTATTTTGGACTCCTTCAGCATAAGTTACGACAAAAGAGTGAGACCGAACTATGGAGGTGAGTTGGGCATGTTTTAACGTTCTCATTTTCTGTCGCGTCACTATACGATCGTTAGCATGTACCTACGTGTGATGTAGTTGCAGATCGACTGTTCTGATTATGAAGGTTACATCGAGCTGTATCTCCCTTACAACATTTTATATATATGTATTTATATAGGTACCTACATTATTAATATTTAACCTACTGTAAGCTGCATCAGGAATCACCATCGGTAGATTTTAGCAAATGCCTAAAAATTTTGACACATTAGCAGATACTTAATATAGACTCCCTTAACAATGTTGTTTTGTAATAAGATTAGAGGAAACTTAGTGTTTGTATAAACTAAAAGAGAACCCAGCAATCATGGGTAACAGCAATTGATTAATTTTAAAATAATGCTGGCGATCTAAAATCAGTTTCAAATCATTCCCACAAGGACATGTGGGTATGGGTATTCGCATGTATCTTAAAAGAGCGAGTTTTAAAGTACGTATACTTACCTACTTTGGACGGACAAGAGAACATTCCGCCGATGGTGATATTCCATGCATAGTACGGCTCCGCGGGCCGGCTACTGTGGATGCGATACGTAGTCGTGTTCTGTATGTTGTGTCATTTCCAGGACCGCCAGTGGAAGTGGGGGTTACCATGTACGTGCTGTCCATCAGTTCTCTGTCCGAAGTGCAAATGGTAGCTACCTAGCTGTAACTTAATGTATCAGAGAGGCCAGGCGCCCGCACAGCGCCGCCACCGTGGCACTGTCCCGGTGGCGGCGAGCGGCGGGCGCTCTGCACCCGCACCGCACGTCGTAGCACCCGCGTCCGTCCGGCCGCCCGACCGCCTCGGGCGGCCGTAGCTCAGGCCGCGCCGGTCGCGCCGCTCATACTACATGTCAGGGCTTGCTTGCAGGTCCGCCGGTGGAGGTGGGCGTCACCATGTATGTGCTCTCTATCAGCTCCGTGTCGGAAGTGCTCATGGTACTCGCTCCAGTATGCTCGCACGTGCGCCCGAGCAGCCCCAGACTCGAGGCTGCGAGCATGTCCGCGTTTCATGGATCTGATCGCTGTTCGCTTTCTCGTTATGTTTCATAGTGATCTTGTCGATGACTGGTAACGCTCGTCTTGACTGTGCCATTACTGTTGTAACCTGAACACCCGTCGATCAGCTGCCACTTCGACCGTGCATACGTAGCCTGACCAGTGCAATTCTCACACGTACTGAGTTATTTTTGGGTTTCAGCTGAAAGTCAGCACTATGTTTGCCTTCTTCAGAAACAAAGAAAAAGGGGTAAGCTCAGCTGAGACCCTATCTTTAGTCACACTAGATTATTTTATTGTTTCTTAATATTGTTGGTTTTGTTTTTAGTCTAGTTTATTGTTTTTATTATCTTGTCTCTTGGTTTTAAGTTATATTTAGTGTAACTATTAAATGTATTTTGTTTATTTCTGTTGCAAGCGGTACTCATTGATATATTTAGCTCTAGCTTGTAGTGTCTTATCAAGCTGTCTACAAGATACACGTTTAAGAGTCATTATAAAAGGATTGCTAAGTAAAACGTATAACTAGTATTTACTGGAAAACAGGTTATGGTTGCGTGACAAGCCTTGACCAAATTACCATCAGTAGTGTGCCCTAGCTAAAGTCTGCCTTATAGATATTTAAATTGAACGTTTTACAACTTCTGAACAAGATCTAATAAAGAATCTATGCACTTCAGTATATCAGTTTGCGGTAATGCAGCTTCCCTAAACTTTAATTTACTCTTTTATTTTAACTCTTGGATAGTCAAACTATCTGCAAATAATATTGCCTTTCATCATCATCATCATCAACAGACATTAACAGTCCACTGCTGGACATAGGCCTCTCCTTTGATATATTAGTCTTTTAAATGTTAATTTAATCTTTAGGCTAATTAATTAAATCTTAATGCGGCAATGATGTATGGTTTCCCCCACTCTTGGATTCTGCTCATGCTTTCCATCAGGCAGGGTAGAGTCACTTTGGTAGGCTAAAAATAAAAAATAAATAAAAAAAATCACTAAGAGGATTCGTGTTCATACATATATTTCATGTAGATTGCACTGGTCACAAAGGTTTGTATCCATCAACCAGAGTTATCAATCATCAACTTCCTTTAGAAGTCCACTGCTGGACATAGGTCTCTCCTTAGAAAAGAGGTCCTGATCTACTATACCACACTGGCAAAAGGTTTAGTAAAGGGTTTGTTTCTAATTTCTCTGTACAGTAATGTTGTCTTAGGTAGTTTTGCCCCTTAGTCGCCTTATCACCCATCAGATTAATACGGGTAGTGACACTCCGTTTTCTTAATGCATCAGAATATGGTCAATCATATATAATAGTAGACTATAGAGATTATGGCAATCTTGTGTGTATATAAAAAGTTTATATAAAATTGCTCCGTTACTGGCTGACTGACAGACAACGTACAGCCAAAACTACTGGGCTCAGGAATCTGAAATTAGGCATGTATGTTTCTTAATGAGGAAAGTAATGCAATAAGAGAGGATTTTGAAACCGCGAAGCCACGAGCTAAATCTAGTAATATAGACACGACCATGGCCAAAAGTATGGAGCATCCTCTACGGTAACAATTTTTTTTCCGGGAATGTTCAAAGAAACAAATTTGTTTTAAAACTGTCGATATTTTGTTTGTCCACTCTTAGCCAAGCTTACAGTACCAACTTCTCTTGGCATAGATTGTTCTGAAGTAATACAGTTCCATTATTTCCTTTTGGGCTTCGAACTCTTTTTTGGTTGTGATCGTTTAGCAAATAACTTTGTGTTTTAGAATTCTCCCTAAATGTGATTTAGGATTTAGATCTTGTGTATGAGCAAGCCACTCCATGAGTCTTGTAGAAGTTTTTTTTCCACGGAATTAATGAGAGCATTCGAGACTCATTGAGAACATTTTTACCCACTCTTGTATTAGACATGCTTCTACTGCTCCTTGCATAGGTTACTTACTACCCATACGCGGATTTAACCAAGAATGACTACACTTAGGCGTTTGTCTTTTCTCTGCAAATCATCTTCCTAGCCTTATTACCAATTTTATTTGGGGTCGGCTACTAGTTCAACCGGTTATACCTGAATTTCAGTTTTTCCACGGAGCGACTGACATCGGACCTCCGCAACCCTTAGGGAGAACTGAAATTCGAAGGTTGAACTAGTTGTCAGTAAATTTGAGGGCACTGACTTCCCAATAACGATTGCCATAGATGTTCATGACAACCGGGACCGACGGCTTTACGTGCTCTCCGAGGTACGGGCGTGAATCACCGCCAAACTTCCAAAATCCGGGCTACTATTAGGAATTTCCTAAGAAAATCCCAAAAACACTTTTTGGCCCGACCCGGGATTTGAACCTGAGACCTCCTGATTAGCAGTCGCATACGCTATCCACTAGACCAACGAGGCAGTCTTTTCTCTGCAAATATTCCTTAATAAATAAATATTCAGTGTTATAAAAATGAATTACAAAGTTTATAAGAGTTGTGCTTAAGTGTCAGACCACAACGTCCAACATGGTATTTGTACATGTCTCTAATAAGAAAGTGAACTTATTGTTAGTGATTAACAGGCAAAAGATGTTTACTATGAGAAAATATTATAGGAGATCCTTGTAGTTAGATATTTACTCGCATTTAATAATTCTAAAGTAGAAAACTTATAAGCTACGAGGGAGTTATCAAAAATATACAATAATAAGTTTATGATACGAATAACTTGAAAGTACAATAAAATATACTCCTACGAGTTCAATGCCAGTTTTATTAGTTGATTGTATTTGTATCTACTGCTAAACTAAATGTGAAATTGACTTACAAGGAGGTTATTATGTTTCTAAACTCAAGCATATAATTTATTGCGAGGAAGTCATTTAACATGAACACATCAATTCTGGCCAAATTTGATCTATGTGTATCAATATGATCTAGTTCCATTGTTACGGATGTGTTGTAGAGTCGATAAATCACACTCAATCTAATTAAAAATAATCCAAATCCGTTTGCACTAAAAGTGCCAACAAAACATTAAAGAAAGAAGCTTATTTACCTAACTGTGACGTCATGCGCTGTTTCAGTCAAAATGCCCGATGGCAGTATTTTATTTTTATATATTATTGAAAATCCTATTAATTACAGTGCATAAAATCCTTTGAATATGTATTTTTTTTCAAACTAAAGATTCTCTTATCTTCTTCTATATCTCTATCTATAAGATCTTAGATTATTTTATACTGTCGACACGCCTATGCAGGAAGGTAGCCGAGGAGTTTCAGGTGGAAAACCTAATCCTGCGGGTGGCATATTAGGCCGTCTGTCACCCTAGCACAAGCAGGCCGGGGTGGAGGCGCGACCGCTATAAAGCGCGTGTAATTTTTAAGTGGTGACCCCCACACATAAGGGGCCATCTACTAGCGGTAGGTGGCCCGAGATGCATCGGGATTCTTGGGACTTCCTTTCGAGGCTATACCTGGTTCCCCGACTCATAGTACCCGAGTAGGTATTAGTCGGTTCGAGTCCGACATAGCCACGAACGTGTGACATCCGTGGGGATTTCCGCACGAAAAAAAAAAGGTGGAAGACCTAAAAATATCACTGTAATATATTTTTTGATTTCTTTTATTTTCCCATGTTTCACTGCAAGTTATATATCATTACCTCATAATTATTTTGATTCGCCTCGTCGTTAGCTAAATTATATTTGACCAATTTTATCAGTAGTGCAATGTTACTTAGTCTAGTCTAACTGCCTCGTTGGTCTAGTGGTTAGCGTATGCGACTGCTAATCAAGAGGTCTCGGGTTCAAATCCCGGGTCGGGCCAAAAAGTGTTTTTGGGATTTTCTTAGGAAATTCCTAATAGCTGCCCGGAGTTTGGAAGTTTGGCAGTGATTCACGCCCGCGCCTCGGAGAGCACGTAAAGCCGTCGGTCCCAGTTGTCATGAACATCCTATGGCAATCGTCAGTGCCCTCAAATATACTGACAACTAGTTCAATCTTCGAATTTCAGGTCTTCCTTTAGGGTTGCGGAGGTCCGATGCCAGTCGCTCCGTGGAAAAACTGATATTGAGGTAAAACCGGTTGAACTAGTAGCCGACCCCAAATAAACTTGGGGTAATGGCTAGGAGGATGGAATGATGAGTGCAATGTGTTAGTATTTCAAGCCCATGCACAACGGGCCCAATTTTTGTTCTGCTTTTGCATCCATTATCTTTATTACATCTAGTCTCCTGAAGTCTTCTACAAAACTTTCTTTCTAAAAATTTTTTTATAACAGGTATTGACTACTTAGCAGCGAGTACAATAGAGTTTTTTCCAAAGATTCTCTCACTAGATTTCGATCGTTACGGTCACTAGTAATGCATTTATATCAATTTGGTGGTATATTGCTATGTAAACCAATAGTGGCGAATAGCAAAATATGTATTTATACTGATAATTACAATAGATTTTGTTTATTGCTGCAAGTTTCATATACGTATGGTATTGGAAGAATTTTGCGACTTTTATACCTACTCATATTTTTGTTGTACAACGGGTCTTATTCGCGATAAAATTATTAGAAAAGGGTACCATACTTTCTACATTCCAACGTTTCGAACGAGTTATACCGCTTGTGATCACCTGTAGACTGATCTAGGAGCATTGCCTTCGTGATGCACAGGTGTATTTTCCCTCACTTGACCGCGTTGAATAATTGTACTGTCATATGTCGGTACTACTACACACTACACTTATAACATCTACAAACCTTGTTTCATCTGTGCGATTGTTCTACCCGCTACTGCAAGAATTCCACGATGTTGTTAATAATCGGTATTCGTCTTCCCGGTCAATTTTTTTATATTTCGCTTTACGTATTTTTCTACAAAAATATTTACGATCTTTCGGTTCAGCTCAATACAATGGTTCGGTCCTGATTTCATTGTGTTCTGCGATCGCTAACTTGTTTATTTGGAGGTTTAAAACAACTGAGATATGATCCTTAATCCGTTCCGCGTTTGTGCGCTTCGTCTGGCCGATGTAACAAATACCACAACTGCAATTCCGATTGGATATTTCATGTGACTGCAGCGGTTAACTTAACTACTCTGAAGAGCGGCATGCATAAAGTTTTGTCTGGATAACAATTTTATCGGGGATAAGTCCTGTTGTATGTACTACAAAAATATTAATTAGGTGCTCCATTTTGCTCTCTAAATGTATATAGTATACATACTATTTTGTGATATTCTGTTGGTAAACGAATATAACATTCGGTTTAGCTATTTCCATACATTATCGCCTATAACCTCACAAACTTTATGTCTTAAGAAAATTAATATACGTAGACATATTCCAAAGTAGTAGAGCCATACTGACTACATCATGAATGGGCCGATTCTTTGATGACTGTTAAATTCTATAATTCGAACCCTCATCAATCAAAACTAGTTCTTATGTAAAATGACAAATGATTATAATCGCACTCTGTACATGTAACGAGACGCGAGCCTTAGAAGTAAGAACCAGTTGGAGGCATGTCACCTGCGCCAGTAGCGAGCCCTGTAAAGCGCTCGGCCCTTTCACGAATTACGAAGTTTATTTTTGCCATTCTTCGATCAATAGTTGTTCTAGTGTAACATAGGTATTTTATGTATAACGACTCAAGTAACGAGCGCTGAGACTCGTTTTAAATTATAACCAGTAGCGTTTGGAGCTTGATCAAGGTAGTTTTTAAAAACCAATTCAGTAAGCTCTCTAACACTAATAAGCTAACTTTTCTTTCTTCAACAAACAAAACTTAGGGTTAAAATTTAAGAGTTTGAAAAACGTGATCGTTTCATCCACAGGAACAAGCTCACGTTTACCGAGCTGAATATTTCGTGTTCCAGTTTCGTAACGCCTGAATTATGTACCTATTCGAAGTGGCAGCTGTTGGCTCTAAAAAGGGGTTACGGTTTTTGTTCATCCTTGACTACTTAGCGCGTACTATAAAGTTGTATTAGTTTCTATTTCCTTCTATCTGTATAGTAATGTGAGTGATATTCGTGTATGTGTATTAAGGTAATGCATTGTTCTCTATGTATTGCGGTGAGTACAGCGGCGCGGCCGTCGCCTCGAGACGCGACCCGCGACAAACTCGCGCCTCAGGGTGAGGCGTGATGGCTCTCACACACACCTTGACTCCTTATAAGCACAAGCACGCACACAAACTCCTTAGTGAAAGGAGAAGGCCTGGCCTGGGGTGCTACAGCACCACCCACACAACCAGTGCCGCGCAAGACACGACTACTACTTAATCGCCCTTTCGTGTCTTACCTGCTTTAGAAATAAACACATGCGATATAACTAAACTACTATAAATGCACGTATTGAAATAAAGTATTCAAGCTATTGTGAATAAAAACAATAACACAACTGACGTGGGCTATAATATGTTCGCACTTGTACATAAGGCAAGCTGTCAAATAGTGCGTACTAACACGTGTAGGCCGTTCTACAC
Organism: Phragmatobia fuliginosa; assembly: GCA_932526445.1. Taxonomy (NCBI): domain Eukaryota; kingdom Metazoa; phylum Arthropoda; class Insecta; order Lepidoptera; family Erebidae; genus Phragmatobia; species Phragmatobia fuliginosa. The sequence continues at coordinate 58,931,144 of OW052057.1, read as the reverse complement.
CTCGAGCACTTTTCACTTTAAGTCAATATAACTAACTGACGCTTGTCGTTGTTTTGTATATTCGATGTTGTGCAGTGTTTATATTAGAATAGTACCTACTTACATTATATTGCCAGATTGTAACGTTGCACTTGTTATCCACTGTTCCACACTTTCTACGCGAGCACGGCGTGCACTGTGCGACTAGCCTATTTTCTATTTTACGAGCGGTGAAGCTTGAGGGCCAGGAACCCACGCCACCGCTCGCTAACTTACACTACAACGTGCAATATCTGTTCCCTCAGGACTTCACCTTGGATTTTTACTTCAGACAGTTTTGGACCGATCCTCGGCTTGCATATAAAAAACGAGCAGGCGTTGAGACCCTGTCCGTTGGCTCCGAATTTATTCGCAACATCTGGGTTCCGGACACGTTCTTCGTTAACGAGAAACAGTCTTACTTCCACTCAGCCACCACCAGCAACGAGTTCATTCGCATACATCACTCTGGATCCATAACTCGCAGCATCAGGTGAGAACTAAGAACCAATCTTCTCGGCGCATGACCATTCATCGTTCGGGGCTTCACAGTCGACGATATTGACAACCATTTTGTGCGTGTTTACAGACTCACCATCACGGCGTCGTGCCCGATGAACCTGCAGTACTTTCCCATGGACCGGCAGCTGTGTCACATCGAGATCGAGAGCTGTAAGTTTACTCATACAATTGCACCCGTGTGCCAGCCGACACATTAATGACGGCGCCTCCACGCGTTACCTTTACGTACCTACCACCCTCCAAGCCAATGCGCTGTCATCTGGTTTCTATTTGATCCCACTATATTTGATTCTATTTAAATACCCACGACTTATAAGGTAAAAGCACCTATTACGGAGGTATTTCACAACATTTGAAAGTAAGAAACAAAAATAAGCATTAGTAAGTATTATGAAGGGCGCCAAACAAATTTTTCGTCAAAAGTGGAATTTATATTTTGTATTGCTGTTGAGTCTATGTTGCTTTTCATGATATTTCTTATTTAAAAAAAATATTGAAATAGTTGGGTCGATTTTCCCTAATACGGAGGTATGAATTTGGTCAGAGCCTATTACTGCGGTAGACGGCTCCTAATACGGAGGGTAAGAAATTATATTCATTGAAGTTCCGTATCCAAATAATATTGAATAAATAATATAAATGTTAGTAAAATCATTTGTAAGTTTTTCATTCATTGACCATTGATTAGATTATATTGATTGACTTTTAATGACATTTACAAATATAACATAACCGTGTATTCACACACACGTTTTAGGTTATTAAAATAAGGTTGATTTTTCTTTTTACGTTTTATTTATTTATTTATTCGTTCGTCGTATATACGTTCGGTAAAATTTAAAAAATGAGCGAAAAGAATCGGTCTGTATAGAACAGTGCTACTCAACTTTTTTTCTGTACGGTCTTTCTTTCCACAAACAGGTTTTAGTCACAGTGTTGCGGGCCAAAAGTAAAAACTATTTAGGGGTAGGTAGGGGTACACAAAAAACATAATTCCAAATTAGCGATGTATAACACTTTAATAATGGAAAAAGACAAGATAAACACAATTAAACTATATAATTTTGTAAAATATAATATTATTTATATAGTTTATATAATATAAATATAAGAGTTTTCACAAATTTAAATTTTGATTTAATATTATAATACTAAGATGTTAATCCTAATGGATTTCCCTCCTGAATTAGTTAGCGTTCACAGAATCAAAAATCTCATTAAGTATATTAAAGCAATAATATGCTTAATGAGATATTTGATACTGTGACCGCTTTTTCAAAACTTTGTCAAGATCTGGCTTGTCGCTGCATGATAACCTTATAACATCATCCAGGTGAGAATCAGTAAGTTTGTTGCTGTATTTCGTTTTTGAAAAAGACAATTCACACACGTACGTGGGCCCAAAGAATGTTAACAGAATTTGGGCATTTCTTTGGACTCTTATATTTTTTGGGAATAATGCTCCAAAATTCTATATTTCCCTGTTTTCTCTTTTTTCTCTAAACAGAACTTCTACGTTAGTGTCGTGCTTGAAATCAATAAATTCATTGATCAACTCTGAATAATAAAAAAATAAAACTGAAGCTGACTCTGGGATACTAGTTATTTCTAGTTGCCAGATGCTGGAATCTTCTTTGAAATTCGTTAAAATTAATGTAGTCTCTGGTACATTATATAATATATTGTCTCGAAGCTTTGTAAATACTCACACCTTGTCACCACGTAGCCACTTGCGCTTTAGTATAACTTGCGTTTCTTTTTATTTATTTACGGAACCCTAAAACTTGTAATTTTATGTTCTTAAATAGGGCCGTTTTAGGAGATCATATAACCTTATACAGAGTTACCTGGAAATAACTACCACCGTAATAGGAAAACTACTCGTGTTTTTAATAATCCTAATTCTGACCCATAAAAAAATTAATAAACAAAAGAGTGTACAGGCTTAATCAAACGATAACAGTTTTTTGGCTCAGATGTGTAAAACTTAAATCAACAGTTACAGAAAATAAATGATTTGTGATAAATTAAAATACACCTTTCTATTTTAACCCCTTCTAAGAAACCAACATTTTGTACTCAACAGTTTTCATATTTAACTAGATTTCTAATTAAGAACACATACCGCAGAATATGGTGTCCTATTTATGAGATTAATAATTATTTCAACTAAACTTGGAACTAATTCAATAAGTTAATAAATTGAAAGTTATAAACAATTAAACATATCCTGTATTTTTCCTATTTCGGAGTTATACCACCGTATTATGATTAATTTATAAAATTCGTATCGTATCACGGCGGTATTTTATTTCTTATTTTTGGGGTTTAAAATGAGCTACGAATATGAAAGAAGCTGTTAAAATAGTGGGTTTAATAGTAGGAAAATGCTATAAATAAGACATAAACAAACTTGAACAGCTTATTAATACGAAAAACTTAGTTTATAAATATTAGTGTTTCTAATTTTGTTGTTCCGCGTTTGTATGGCAGCCCGTCTCACATCGATGCCGTTACACAAACTGATTGATCTTGTTGTGGTGTCTATGTGCTATACTTGCAAACGTCGGTAAAAATATAAAGTAATAGATTTAGAATAAATTGTTTACGTTTTGGTGTACTTAAACTGAATAAAATAGGAATAACACTCGAAATTAGAAATACCACCGTAATAGGAAGCGATTTCGACTACCGCCGTATTAGGAGCTTTTACCTTACATGTTTATAAGAATAGAAAGACATGCGCAACTGTTTAAGTTTTATAAATTTGTCTAATGTTGTATGTCAGTTTGTTTAGAACCGTATAGGGTGAGACGACGGCGACGATGCTATTCGGTTTTCTATTTGTTATAACGTCATATATAAAGTAATAAAATTGTCTCAGATTTATAAAGTGGCTCGTAAGAAGTTAAAGTCTCACAGATGATAGAAAAATAGTAACAAGTTGAAGTAAACACCGGCATCGGTGTATGTGTGTGTGTTGTATTCACGGAGCAAGCGTCGAGCCGTCTGTGTGTGCACACGCACAGGCACAGGCTTCCGCTGTCGTGTCGCGCGCCACCAGCACCGACAGTCGTCGCGACCGCCGCATACAGCACCCGCGCGGCCGAGCGCCGCCAGCGCACGCCGGACACTGAGACGTCGCACCGCGGGCGCGACGGGGCACTGCGACACCATCCTCTTGCACGCTTCACGCCTTCACGCACGGTATCACCCACCACCGCACACCATACTGTAGACCACCACCTGCGCACTTCCATCTGTAGCACCTTGCATGCGCTCCTCGTACTTCGTATCGATCGTAACCGTCACCACCATACACATAGTCGCACACCGTAGTTGTTGTTTAACATATATTTTTCTATCATCACCGCCGGGTCGTCTCGAGCTTCAATCGGCTCGTCGCGTTGCGCCATGGCGCGATCTTTCGTGGCGTGAGTGATAGCGTTTTGTGTTTGGCATGTCCCCGGAGTCGGATACACGATGACCGACATACTGTACGTATGGAAAGACGGCGCGACGAGCGTCGGCATGAGCAGCGAAGTGCAGTTGCCGCAGTTCCGAGTGCTCGGCCACCGGCAACGCGCCACAGTCGTCGCTCTCACCACAGGTAATGATCGCTGAAGTAGGTAGTAGCGCCCGTCGCCCCGCCGCGCCCGCCCGCGCCGCCCGCGCCGCCCTGATCCGCGACGGACGCGACACGACAGCGGCTCCGGTTGCGCCCTACACGTCACGCGACACTATTCTCTGCGCCACAGTTGGATACACCATGCGCGACATCCGCTACAAGTGGAACGAAGGCCCCAACTCGGTGGGCGTATCCAACGAAGTGTCGCTGCCCCAGTTTAAAGTGCTCGGACATCGCCAGCGTGCTATGGAAATATCACTCACAACAGGTTTGAATCAAACGCTTTGTTATATAATTGCCGGTAAAATTTTAACAAAAAGGAACCGACTTCAAAGAAAAAATTATTCGGAGTACCTAAATCGCGACACTTGTGCCTATGATATTTGAGGAGTTCCCTCGATTTCCTTGGGATTCCATCATCATATCCCGATATGATGACAATGGAACCACCTGTAAGCTACGCCCATTCCAATGCAAAAATAATTTTTGATATCGGTTCATACACGACGAAATTATCGCTGAACATACATAAAAAAAAAGATTCCGACGAATTGAGAACCTCCTCCTTTTTTTTTGAAGTCGGTTAAAAACGATAGACATTATAAAAATTCTAGATTTAGTACACGTTAGCAAAGTTTGTTATATACATATTTTATATTATACAATGATGTTATTTGTCCACGTTTAACGGCCACAGGGAACTACTCTCGTCTGGCGTGTGAAATACAGTTCGTGCGCTCGATGGGCTACTACCTGATTCAAATTTACATACCGTCCGGATTGATCGTCATTATTTCTTGGGTGTCGTTCTGGTTGAACCGTAACGCCACGCCAGCGCGCGTTCAGCTTGGCGTCACCACGGTGCTCACCATGACCACGCTCATGTCTTCCACTAACGCCGCTCTGCCCAAAATATCGTACGTCAAGTCTATCGACGTATACCTCGGGACCTGCTTCGTTATGGTGTTCACCAGCTTGCTCGGTGAGTTACACTCTCATTATAGCATCTTTCAGATTTTCGTCACCGACATTCGGCTCACACGGCTAACTTCCTTTTGCAGAGTACGCGACGGTGGGCTACATGTCGAAACGCATCCAAATGCGGAAACAGCGGTTCGTCGCGATACAAAAGATAATGTCGGAAAAAAAGATACCGGTGGACTGCGGCGTGGCGTGGGAAGCTCACACGTTGGGAGGGCGCCAGGGCGGCAGCCTGGGCCGCGGAGGCGCGCCGAGCCGGAGCTGCTCGCGCCAGGGGCCGCGCGCGACCCACGAGGTGCGCTACAAGGCGCGCGACCCCCGGGCGCACTCCAAGGGCGCCACGCTGGAGACCACGTTGGAGGAGAATCCTGGCCCGCCGCTGCATACGCTGCCCGGCGGGAAGGTGAGTAGCTTCACTCACTTTTATTTATGTACCTACTTCAAACTAAAATGCAATATTATTCAACTGTTGGTCTAGTGGTTTGCGTAGGTATGCGGCTGCTAATCAAGAGGTCTCGGGTTCGATTCCCGGGTCGGATTTTTTTTAAGCTCTAAAGCGGTGACTTCCAAGGCCAGCACGTGTGTTCCTGTAAAGGAAGGGAGAAGGTGGGATCAGTTGGAAGAGCTCATCAGAACACTCCCCGTGGTAAAAGCGATAGAGGACTGCCATAGTAGCGATATCTCTTCGCAGCTATATTAGCAATTAAAGCCAATTCTTGAAATGAAAAATACATCTTTCCTTGTTCACAACACTAGCACGTTAGATCCGAGTCACAGTCACGGTGCGTATGCATTTAAATCACGAGACAACTCCGGTGCACAGTACTTGAGAACCATCGCTGGAATACCGTCAGGTCCGCTGGCTTTCCGGACGTCGAGAGACCGCAGCGCCGCGCGGACGTCACTTTGCCGAATACGGATATTCCGCATTGTGGAGTCGCAGGTCGGAATGATAAGCGGATCCATGCCACGGTCCTCAATTCGGGAGTTAGCCGCAAAGAGATCTACCAGCAGTTTCGCTTTCTCCTGCGGCTGATAGGCCAGAGTTCCATCGTGATTAGCTTGAACGTGAGTGGTTAGCTTGAACGGTTTTAGCCAATCGCCAGAATTTACGACTACCCTACGGTTTAAATGTTTGTGTGATCCGCTAATATTTGTTTCGGAGTTTGGGTGTTTTCTATGTATGTATTTACAAAAAAAAGTATGTTTATGTATTTATATCAGTTGTCTAGTACCACAGATCATAGAAATACAAGAGATATGTAATTGAGGCGTGACGCTTGCGAACGCATTTGGCCGCAATGCGGCTTGCGCTTGATGCTATTTTCGGACATTAGTCGAATTTCAACTTCCGACGTCTTCACTGCTCATGATTTTGGACAAAATGCCGCGTTGTTCAGTGTTTGTTTGCAAAAATAACAGCTGTATTGTGAATTACAAGAAAGATAGCATCTCATTTCATATCTAAATATTATAATATTATAGTTTTTCATACTGAATTCATCAAAAAATTTTAGAAACATGATGAAATACGAAATCAAACCTTTTCATTAGGAACTGAAACCATTGCTTGCTTAGTACAAATCGATCAATGAATCGGCTGGTCTAATAGCGCAATGGATAAGTGTTTTAATGATACTCCCACTCACACGATAGTTTCGGGAAGCAACCGCTGCCGGCTTTTGTGTTAGAGATGTGATGCGATGTTAAAGTAAAGTAAATGTTAAAGTACGAATGATTATTAAAGATATAAATATATAATCCATACTAATATTATAAATGCGAAAGTAACTCTGTCTGTCTGTCTGTCTGTTACGCTTTCACGCCTAAACCACTGAACCGATTTTGATGAAATTTGGTTTGAAGATAGAACTGAACTTGGGAAAGGACATAGGCTACTTTTTACAGCAATAATCGAGATACAAAGGCCAAAGCTAGATGATTATAAAAATACATAAATCGTAGGTATCAAAATCTATCACTGTTTATCTCCTGTCAAAACTTCACAGGTTGCTAGGCATAACACACTTGCATGGCAACCATAATGATAGTTTGACAATGACATATAGACCAGTAATTCAGGGTAGATTTTTGAAAACAAATAAAATTATAGTAGGATGAAACCTATTGGAAAAGGAGGAGAATATTATAAAAATGATAGGAAAAATAATTTACGGGCGATCTGAGGTCGGGAAGGGTCAGGGGGGGAGGTTTTCGGGTCCTTTAAGCGGGGCGTGAAAAAGCATCATATTACATACATACATACATACATACATACATTATTGTCTGCATTCGCAGCAAGTGTAGTAGCCCCGACTCTTGGATTCTGCTAATGCTTTCCATCAGGTAGGGTAGAGTCACTGTGGGTGGCTAAATATATAAAACAAAGGGTAAAGAACGGTTTATCTCGATTTCCGGCAAAACTACAAGTCCTATGGAAAAAAGTTAAATGGCAAAGTTGTAGGTAATCAAAAGATCTACAATTTTTAGGGTTCCGAAGTTTATGACTTTGAACCCTTATCGATTCGTCATATCCGTCTGTCCGTCCGTCCGTGTTCCTTACCGTCCAATCGGTAAGTGCTAGAAAGATGAAACTTTGCATGAAATTGTATTGTAATTACGTCGACAAAGCGTTACAATAAAATTATGAAAAATATTTTTATTTAGGGTACCTCCCCTACACGTAAAGTGGGTATGTTTTTTTTCTCGCAGCTACCCCATCATCTGGGGCATCATTATATAGGTCTTTTAAAAACATTAAAAGGTTGTTAAGACGATCTTTAAACCCATTTTTTGATTTAGGTATCCGTTTGCGAGAAATTCCACTTTAACTTTAAAGGCCACTTTTTTTGTAAAAACAGGGCGCCCCCCCCCCTCTAAAAGCTAAACGTCCGGCTCAAAAAATCTGGAAAAATTCGTGATAGTGGTCCATATAATAACTTTAAATGAAAACTATAACGAATTAGATGACTTTGTTAGTTCAGGAGTTATAGAGGCTTAACTTCTACAATGTGCTTACTTGGAAAAGTCATACAAAATTAACGCATTAATACGTAAACATAACAATTATCCATTGGATACAATTTCTAATCCACGTACCATTATGGGTGACTGAGGAACCCTTTCCTGTGCATGGCCTGACACGCACTTGGCCGATTTTTTATTTACACTTTTTTCACATAACCTCAAATTATATGTGTAAATTCAAAAAACTAAGTTTTTGGTTTTTTATTTTTATCTTTTACAAATAAAATTACTTATTTTTAAACGAAATTTAGTGAAAACTTACCTTTAATATCCCGAATACACTGTAATTTATTTGATTTGAAATATTGATATATTTGATATTAGAACAGAATAATGTACAAAAGAGACACTAAATGGCACATTTACGTGATAGAAAGAAATAAAACATTTTTAAAAGGTCCGTCGTGGTGATGTCGTTTGGACAAGAATACTTGTCCGGAGCAAACTAACAATAAAATTTTTGTAAGTTTTCTTGTCCGGTGCAATTAAGCGGTTAGTAGGTTTATTGGTGTCTCTCCAAGTTTCTTTGTGTGCGGGAGAAATACGAGCGTGTGTGCCGTGCTTACAATTTTTGTTTTTGTGTTAGTGAAGTAAGTGGGAGAAACGCGGAGACATCTGAACACGAATAAATTTGTGTACCAAGCTAATCTCCTGTGTTTCTAAGATCTGTGTCTAGTACCCATAATACAAGCTCTGATTAGTATGGGATTAGATGGTGTTGTGTGTATACTGTCCGAAATATTTATTTATTAACAGTTGGTTTCCTTGAAAAAATTTAGACGGAAAGAGAAAATAGGAATAGGTAACTTTTTTTTTGGAAGAGAAATGGTGTATGCCATGCAACACAAAGAAGGGATTCGGGAATCGAGAGAATAATTGATTATGTGAGCTAAAGATTAAGAATAGATTAAACCTCTTTATATATCCTCAGGAGACACCTCATATTTGTTTCATTCGTCGGATATCGCAATAGGTGATCGATTTCAAAAAATTGCATTGATTCGAGAAGTTGATATCCAGTTTCTTAGCAGTTAATTAGTAAATATTCTAATTATGATAAAACATCGCTTGTATAGAGTATGTTCGAGGGAAACTCCTGTTTAGTTTTCTTTTCACAGTCAATAAAATCTTTAGGAGAAAGAGCAGATAAGAAAGCTAACTGAATTTCATTCGATATTTTTCTATGATTATCACATAATATCACTAGTTGCATAACTTGCATATGTGTGTTTATTCGATATCCGTAGCTACAGGTAGATGCACCGCCCTCTTTTTGCATGTGTTCTATTAGTAGGTTTATTGGTGTCTCTCCAAGTTTCTTTGTGTGCGGGAGAAATACGAGCGTGTGTGCCGTGCTTACAATTTTTGTTTTTGTGTTAGTGAAGTAAGTGGGAGAAACGCGGAGACATCTGAACACGAATAAATTTGTGTACCAAGCTAATCTCCTGTGTTTCTATGATCTGTGTCTAGTACCCATAATACAAGCTCTGATTAGTATGGGATTAGATGGTGTTGTGTGTATACTGTCCGAAATATTTATTTATTAACAGTTGGTTTCCTTGAAAAAATTTAGACGGAAAGAGAAAATAGGAATAGGTAACTTTTTTTTTGGAAGAGAAATGGTGTATGCCATGCACCACAAAGAAGGGATTCGGGAATCGAGAGAATAATTGATTATGTGAGCTAAAGATTAAGAATAGATTAAACCTCTTTATATATCCTCAGGATGTCTCCTGAATGAAACGAATGAAACAAATATGAGGTGTCCCTCATATTTGTTTCATTCGTCGGATATCGCAATAGGTGATCGATTTCAAAAAATTGCAAAGTCCGTTTGATGCCTGCTGTCGGTCTCGGGTTCGATTCCCAGGTCGGACTTAATGTTTAATGCGTTTCCTATGTATGTTATTACAAAAAATACGTAAATATGTATCCATATCAGTTTTCTAATCCCCGTAGTACATGCTCTGCTTAGTTTTCCCAGACTAAGCAGAGCATGTACTATGGGCTATCTGTCAACAGTCTGGTTTCGGTATGGAGAGGGGGAGGTTTTTATAACATTTGTATTTATTCGGTGTCAAATGTATTACTTCTTCCCTAAATATTATCTTAAAAATGTAATCATTGTGTTTTAAAGACTGAGAAAAACGACCATGACCATTCTCTTTGTACAGTCATAATTTTTACCTTTTTTAAAATAAAAATCTTAGCACTTAAGAGGCCGGCGTACGACACTCGAAACTGCAAGTTGAAATTTGTTCGTAAAATATTGCTGTCTCTGTTTGACAAAATACAACAAAGATACGAGTGCACCGCTGTATGTGTGTATGTAGATTGACATTCATTCGTAGTAATTCGGACTCTCTCGTAGAAGGTTCGGCTATCATTATTTGACTGACACGAATCACACACACATTGAAATATTTTTTGATGCGATAGCACCACTAATTGCTTGAAATTTGTGAAAATATGGATGTGTTTCGTAATATCGAAAATCATGAATGAAAACTCAATTTTTTTTTGATTTATTTTGTGTAAGTAGTAGCTTAATAATATGAGATATGTTATTGATAAAATAATATTAGAAATATTTTTGTTTTTAAGACAGAAAAAAACAAAATGAAAACATGACATTTACAATGTAAAATATGTTAAATTTAATTTGATTATATTTTGTTCTCTATAAGTTTATTTTTAAAAATAAAGACGTTATAACCTAAATAAATACAGTCTAAGTCCGAATATCAACATATCATCGTGGAAATATGTTTATACTGCAAATGATCTTGGTATACCGTTTGTATGGACAATTCAGCCTCCGGGGGCCCCTTAATAGTTTACCTCTATTATTTGGATCCGTCTGTTATATTAAAGGCATCTTCCCAAATTAGGATTACTTTATGCGATAAAGTTGGATTTTGATATAAATTTGTTATCTTCTTCAGGACATCGGCAAGTTCCTGGGCATGACGCCGTCTGACATCGATAAGTACTCGCGCATCATGTTCCCGGTGTGCTTCGTATGCTTCAACTTGATGTACTGGATCGTGTACCTGCACGTATCAGACGTGGTCGCCGATGACCTGGTGCTGCTGGAGGAGAACAAGTAGTCCGCATCGGGACCGCGCCCTTTACTGTATATACCTACGTACCTACCACTTAGACATAGCACTACCATCTGTCCAACACTCGCACGCCTCCAAATCTTCGGCACACGTCGACACCGCGCCCTTTCTTGTATATATTGGTATCTTGTAATGTATATTTCTATCAAATTAGCAGAACGCTAGTGTCACAGCCCCTCGTAGTATTAACTGAGTATCTGCTCACGTGAACTCTGTACAGACTTGTCACTGTAGACTCCTGTGTGGACGACGCTCTGGCGCTCGGTGCTCCCCGGAGATCGTCGCGTCGTCGCCGGTGTACCTTATGCATAACAAATGTGGTGACTAATTCATTTTGTTCGTGCAACTTCATTTCACCTAAAAAGTTAAGAACTAAATGTTAAATGAGAATGCTCACTAATCTAATACGCCGTGTATCTTGCTAAGTGCACCAGCGTACTTCAAACTCACAGCTCAACTATCAGAGACTTAGTACTTAGTGTAATGCTCTAAATTTGCCGAAAACAAAATTTGTTACGGACGAGTGACAGTTTATCAGAGAAAGTCGTTGACTCGTCTCACCACGCGATCGGGTGATTTCGTCAAGGGCACTTGATGCGCTCGACAGGTGGCACTACACCTCGTACACATTTACACCTGTGACGTCAGACTTACCTCAATATGATGAATTTAACGTAAGTTGATAATGAGTTAGATTTTATTACGTAGAACGAAACTGTTAAGTACTGTTAGTGACTAATGTATCGAATAGGTGAGCACGCGCACGGTGCGGCACTTTACGAGACTTGCATTTACATGCGATTACTTTGTCTTGTAATAAAAACTATTTACTGAACCGGCTTTTTATTTTGCTCCTCTGTTTTCTCGCTATTTGGTTTCATAAATTGACGCTTGGCCTCGTGGTTAAAGAGGTCGCAAAAACGTTTTCTACTGCGCCAAGTGTTTATGAGTTCAAATCTCACATGGGAACACTTTGTGTGATCCATAAATTGTTGTATTGCGTCTGGATGTTCTTTGTGTTCGTTTCATGTATGTTTGTCTTCCGTGACACAGAATATAGATTCCTAATTCGGAAGAATTTAAATAAAAAACTTTTGGTCCTTCACGTTGCAGATATTTTCTACCCGTACGCTTTGACTGTGCACCTCACGCTGTGAAGTAACGCTGATGGTACAATTTATATAAAAGTTTATACCCTGAAAATATATTTAAGTATATAGCGGCTTCGCAACGTCGTACGCGTGGAGTTAATTATTTAACCACGACTTTTAGGGTTCCGAAGTTTATGACTCGTCACCCTTATAGATTCGTGATGTCCGTCTGTCCGTCCGTCCTCGACTTAACGTTCTAACGGTAAGTGCTAGAAAGATGAAACTTTGCATGAAAATGTGTTGTAATTACGTCGACAAATTGCTACAATATAAATGCTTTAAAAGCTAAACGGCTGGTTCAAAAAATCTGGGAAAATTCGTGATGGTGGTTCTTATAATGAACTTTAAAGGAAAATTATAACGGATTAGACGAATTTGTTAGTTTAGGAGTTATAGAGGCTTAACTTGTAAAATGAGCTTACTTGGAAAACATCATACAAAACTAACGCATATACGTCATCACCTTCATCTTCCGAGCCTTTACTCCCAAGTTTATTTGGGGTCGGCTACTAGTTAACTAACGCATATACGTAAACATAACAATTATCTATTGGATACGATTTCTAATCCACTTACCATTATGGGTGACTGAGGAACCCTTTCCTTGCGTGGCTTGAAACGCACTTGGACGATTTTTAATTTTTTTTTTTTAACTTATTCCCAATGCTATACAGAATAAAAGCAGGGTGCACTCACGTAATGGAAAAGAAAACAAATAAAACCAAATGTAATTAAGTAATATATTTTACAATTCCAGATAATATGTGATGAAGTTGATTATAGAAAAGCAAATTGCAATAACACAACTGTGTAGGCGGTGAACAGAGCAAATATTCGCAGAGGCAACATGGCGTCGACTGAGAATAAACAATAAATTCGCATTATTCCGAACTGTGACTGATGTAGGCGCTGTATGTTCTTGCATAGTATTTTTTCAAAAACTGCAATAAATAATAGAATTATTTTTTATAAAATATAGTTATTGAACGATATTTTAATGTATGAAACAGTCCGTCCGTCTGTCAGTCCCTCTACAGACGTAAACGTTAAAACTAAGATAGAAATGGGACATTCAGCACGAATGGGCCCGCTTGTGCGGTGCAGTAGGTAGGTACCCAGGTCGCCATAGTGTGGGTCACCATGCTGCATCGTCTGCATTCACAATAAGAACAGTGATCCTTACTCCCGGATTCTATTCATGCTTTCCATCAGGCAGAGTAGAGTCACTTTGGTAAGTCTCAATATAAAAACGGTAATTTACGTGGTAAATACAAAATATTATCCATTAATACACAGGAATAGAGGCGATATCGATTATATGAAGAAAATCGAGTGAAACGCTTTTATCTCAGCTAAAGAACCAGACGAATATAATTTAAAACTAACTACTGATTAGTAATAGGAAGTCAGTTTTCCTAAGATAGTAGAGCTACGCTGATATTAGCACGCGTCGGCTGAAACGTGGCAGTACTATCCTCACACAGAAGACCACCCTAAAACGACAGCGTTTGTGCTGACGTCTTTATTTGATGAGTGCAAGACCGAAGTCCCAATGATGGGGAAGCATCTAAATAGGCCCCCATGGTGTGAGTCACTATCCTGCATTGTTGATTGGTCTCTAGTCACAGTGAGTATGGTGAATTCTAATTCTGCTTATGCGTTCCATCAGGCAGATTAGTCACTTCTCTCTCTGGAGTCGGTCCCTTATGTCTGAGAATCGTGGTCAGCTTCAAGGTTGCATCTAGAGCGAATGATCTTCCTCCATCGGTTTCTGTCCAGTGCGTCTCTTGCAACCAAGTAGAATTTAGAGGTCTACGCTACGAGTCCTTTACTTGATCGGGCCATCTTGTTGGTGAACGACCGCGTGATATTTTACCTCTGGTGTCCCCCACCACGATCAGTTTTTCCAGATTTCTGTCACCTCTGCGCATTGTGTGGCCGAAATACGTGGTGGACGTGTTTTCTATTTGGAGCTGGTTCAGGATCGATGCATTGGTCGGTTGGTGCATTTCGCAGCCCACGGTATTTTTAACACACGTCTCCAGCACCACATCTCGAATGCATCAATCCTTTGCCTTTCTCGGGCGAGTATTGTCCACGTTTCTACTCCTTACGGGAAGACAGAGAATACCAGAGCTCGTATTTTTATCTCGGTGACACAGCTGCCGTCGTTGCAGATTTGGGAGCCCAGGTAGATATAGTCGTCGACGATGCTAAAGCCAGGAATGTTGCAGGTGGCACTAATTAGCTTTCCAGCTCTATCCACTATGATTATCCTTGTTTTAGCTCTGTTCGCCGCGAGAGCAATGTTGCCAATTTCTAACTTCAGTCTTCGGAAAAGCTCGATACTGTCTTCCATGGATGTTTAAAGAAGAATTTTGTCATTGGGATATCGGAGATTTGATAATCTTTTCCCACCTATAGGGAAACCTGTCTCTCAGTTTTCAATGGTTTTCCGAATGATATAATCTCCATATATGTTAAACAGTGCAGGAGACAAAATGCAACCTTGTCTCAATCCTTTCTTGGTTTGGAACATTTTGGGGCATTATGTACCTATCCTGATGAAAGAACGGTTCCCAGTGTTCAGCCTGCTTCCTTGTTGGTCTAGTGGTCAGCGTATGCGGCTGCTAATCAAAAGGTCTCGGGGTACGATTCCCGATATTAACAGACTCTCGATTAAAACAACGAGGTGCTCGGAGGCCCCCATTTCGAGTAGCCCGTTCTACAATTTGCCTCATTGCACGCAGTCAATGGCTTTAGTGTAGTCTATGAAGCTTAGGGTTTAGTATTTGCTCCCGTTTTACCTTGCCCTTAAAGAAGCCTGTCTTCTATCGTCTAATCACTTTAGCAGGCTCATTTATAGCAGGTTCGTACAGTGTTCGACTAAATATATTACGACCAAAATTCTGTTTTATATTTTACCTTCTACACGTCTCCTCTACATAAACTTTATCTATGTCAAATTCAATGCTCCGTTCACATAATTTTCGTAAAACAGGTTTTTTTAAGATTATCAAAGGAACTCTACTTTGTCTGATGGCAAGCATGAGTAGAATCCAAGAGTAGGGTTCACCAACCTCATTGTGAGGGTAAGTAATGCAGAATGGTGACCCATACCATTCGTGTTGAAATCAGCATGGCTCTATTACCTACAACGTATATGTGGATAAATAAAAACTTGAAGTCAATATTCGTCAATATTGCCGTGATCATTTCTAAAACTACCTGGACGATTGGATTTCAGTGCCAACACACAATATTCTTGGGTTTCTTCTAACGCTTTATAGAATTTCTCGCAGTAAACGCTCAATATAACTTGTAGTACAAATGTTTTTAGCCACCATACGAAGTAAAGTAATACTGTGACGGTTATCATCTTCTGAAAATTAAATTCTTGATTAGTCTGATCGTTATTATTGTGATGTCTGCCTTGGTGGCGCCATAGTAGCTTAGGTCTCCTATAATGTTTGTATGATCTGCAAATCTATGTTTTTACAAAAAAAGTATATAATATGTATTCATATCAGTTGTCTAGTAATCCATAGCATAAACTGTGCTTAGTTTGGGATTAAATGATGTTGCCAGTTAAACCTCCAACGTTCAGCTGACCGTGCCACGCGCAACTCAACCTCATAGCTGACGAGGTGGATATATTTTATTGTACTCTGAGTGAATTCACAAATATGGCACTTCGTAAAATTAGTTACTAGTAAATGTAATATTGAGTTAGAGAAATGTAACTACAATATCGCATTGGATTAGTAGTAAGAAAGATATAAATAAATAAATAAAAATAAATATAAGCCAATGAAACAAGTCCAAGTGCAACATTCTGTCCGTGTGGTGACGGATTAAGAATACAGAGTGTCACCACCCCTATTCATTCCACTCGGGTGTCGTAAAAGGCGACTAAGAGATAAACTACGCAAGACAACATCAATGCAAAGAGAAGGAGAACTTGAAACCAACCCTATACCAACCCGTCTGGCCAGCGTGGTATAGTAGGCCAAAACCTCCTTTCTAAGGAGAGGTATATGTCCAGCAGTGGACTGTTAAAGGCTGATGATGAATGAAACAAGAGAATAGAATATGTAGAAAACGAAAAACGTGGGCCAGGTCCCAACTAGTCGTAGAATAAAGTTAGTTTCAAAAAAAGCATATTATTATATTTGTACTCACGTTAGTCCAATTAGACGATTTAGCGGTAACTATACAATTTTGGACATAAATTAATGCGTGCATAAAAGAATCAATAGTGTGTATAAACATCTGGAAGTAAAAAAAGAAGAAATCAGACTAACAAATTTGATTAAAAGTCTAGATGTGGTCTATTTAGTATTTTAGCTATAATATTCTATATATAGACTGCCTCGTTGGTTTAGAGTTTAGCGTGTGCGGCTGCTTATCAAGAGGTCTCGGGTTCGATTCCCGGGTCGGACCAAATGTTTGTTTTGTTGTTGGTTGTAGTTTTGGAGGTTGCGTTAAATCATAAGGACAGATGGACCCGCAGTTGCCCAAGCCTTGATTAAATACTGGTTTGATAATAATATGATCGTAGCCCAACCCATTACTATTTTATTAGGTAAATATTAAATTCAAACTTACCACGTGGCGGAAACACGACGTATACAACTTATAGCAGTGTAATATTTGAGTGTATACTTTAAGCATTTTCTTACAATACTTATTTTCGTCACTGACCAGTGAATTCAACAGATAATTATTCCATAAATTTACTTTATCTTTTAATAATATCATTATCCTGATAATATAAACCATATTGATGTCAAAAGTTGAAGTTATCATTATACGGAACAGAAGACCAATTCTCATTCTTCGGAGAAAAATGTGAGTAGTTAATATAGTGCATATGTAAAGGAAGAAAATCACTATGACACTGATCCAATTACCGATTGTAAATCTTTTAAATTTTCTTTTTTCGTTTATAAATCTGTTGATCTCTTGAATAGTGAACACAAATTCTATATTTTTTTCTCTTTGAATTGTGTTAATAACGAAATTAGCAATAAATTTACCGCAGTTAAAACAAATTTCAAAAATAAGTGAATAATGACGAAAATTAAAGTTTACATTGTCACCAAAGAGTAATGTATAACCATCATAGAGATGTGCGATTAGGAACAATATAATACTACATATCGATAAACTGTTAGTCAGGAGAGTGTTTGACATTATAAAATTGTTTTTGATTAAATACTTGAATTGGAGGAATACATTCTGCGACAAATTCAAAGGGTATAACGCAGCCTGGATATCTTTATCCACTCTATTTGTTTTCTCAATTATAAGCCTATGTTTCCTTACAACTTCCATATCCAGTTTTTGTTACGCAGCTGCACAGTGAAAAATTCTGTCTCAGTGGACTTCAACTTTTTTAATTCCATTCAAACTGGTGATGATGATCTATTTTGTCCAAGTAATGTTCAGGAGTTCGACGGAACAATATTCGTTAATTAAATTAGTTTATTCAAATTAAATGTTAGTCTTTCAATATTTCCTTATCAACAAGAATTCGAGGAAGACAGACAGAGAGTTATACGACAAGGCTTAATGTAAACATTAATTATATAAGTTAATGAATAGTGGTGTCCAATCGAAGGTCGATATGTCGGCTATCGCCACTACCCTCGGCCGAAACCGAAGCCGAAGGTAGAAAAACTAATAAATTTGGCGTAGTGTGGGGCCTAAATCTTTGGTTATCTAACCAAAACACACGTATCTTCTTACCATACTACCATTCTACCATAACATATCTTCCACACGTCCAAAATAATATTATACGCAGATGACATGAAGATATTGTATAGGGTTGCTTCTACTGAGGATGCTGTATGTCTGTAGCAAGATGACCTAAATCGATTTCAAATGTACTGTCTTAACAACAAACTTGCACTAAACGTCTCCAAGTGTTATGTGTGTTCGTCTACACGAAAACCGAAGCCTATAATTGTGTCATATAAACTGTCTGATACCGTAATAGCCAGGGTGAATACTACCAGGGATCTAGGAATTATATTTGACTCTAAGCTACTCTTTGATACACATATCGATTATATATGATAACGATATGATTATAATATGATTAACAGAGCTTCGAAAGCTTTGGGTTTCATATTCAGAATTTCAGCGGATTTTAAAAATATAAAAACTATTAAAATTTTATACTGTGCATACGTCCGTAGCCATCTTGAGTACGCCTCACAGGTATGGAACCCTATTTACGCTACTTACATTTCGCGAATTGAAAATGTACAGAGCAAATTTTTGAGGTATATTCAGTACAAATGCCAAACATATTTACCAAATTATCGCACTCGCTGTAAAAAGTTCCATTTGCTTCCTCTTCAAGAACGAAGAATAATAGCAGACCTTTCCTTCCTATTTAGCATAGCAGGCGGATCGACTGACGTGACCGAGTTGGTGAACGGGATAGGTCTACGAGTGCCTTTGGCATATTTTCGGAATTTTAACCTTCTTCACGTCCCTATCTCCCGAACCACCTACAGGCAAAACTCATTTATGATTAGGGCGTGCAACTCGTACAATGCTGTGTGCCGGAGAGTCGACATTGACCTTTTTAACACAAGTCTTACGCAAATGAAGAAGATTTTGTGTAGTGAATATTTTGATCACTGATTCCACGTGATGTCGTGCTGGTTATGTATGTTTTGGAACATTTCATTGTCGTCTCTTCCTTGTTTGTGAATGTGTTTATTTAGATTAACTTTATACATATCTGTGAAAACTTTTAATTGACCTTCATGTAGATTATGGATAAATATTTCTATGATGTAACTAGCTGTAAGTTTTCTAAATCTTAAAATAAAATAAAATAAAATAAAATAATAATAACCTGCCATCTGGCAGGACGACTTGAGTAAGAGGATAGGCGGCAACTGGATGCAAAATGCAGCAGACCAGACTCTGTGGTATGCCATAGGAGAGGCCTTTACTTAAAAGTGAACTATGACGAGCTGATGATAATGATGATAAAGTCCCCGTCACATACGTCAAGTCCGTCTCTCTCTGACTCATACTTTTAATGGTCGTTCTATTTTGACTTTGGCTAGGAAGGAACCTTCGGCAAAACATTCAGGTGATTTTTGAGCCGAATTTTCGTCTGCTTTCGTGCTTTTTCAGCCAATAGTGGCCGAAACCGAAGCCGAAGCTTCAGTCGGTAACCAATGAATAGAGAGTCCATTGTTTGTCCAACATGACAATTAATTATTATAGGCACTAGTTTTAAACAACTACCAATCAAATATTTATCAATTGATTTGACTGGCTCAATAGGAATAAGTAGAAAATAGGATGATTATATTATGAACACTTTAGCGTATCGTAACGTAGTGTAAGTATCAACGATCTACTGAGAAAAATACGTTCTGGCAAGGAGAGTCGCAAGCTAACGTCAGTACATAACAAATAAATTTTAATTCAAATGAAATTCAAATATTAATTCAAGGTTATGTACATACGTAAAGTTAAAACAATTATGACTAGCGGTCATTTTTTTAAAACATATGAGTATAAAGACTAAAACAGAAACGCTGCGTTCAATTACTTAAAATGTCGATGTATATTTTGAAATTAAGTCTTGTCCTATGATGACACGTTCCGTTGTTTCCAAGTTCTCGTAGACGAATTCAATTCTAAAATATCATTATTTACTTGTTTATGTATGAACATGAACTCTATAGAGTTTGGTCAAAATAATAATGCTAGGCACGTGAAAATAATGTACCACAAGTCAGTAGACAAAGATATTCAATCCATGTTCCGGCCTTTAAACTTAATGCAAAATATTTGCTTTTGTCCTAAATACCGTATCAAGAACAATCTTATTTTTCCAAACAGCCTTTTGTCGAATGTAATATCTGTTTGTGGGACTATATTCTTCATTTCAATGTACTTGTATCGTGTTATCATGTTTTATTTAAACGATTTTATCAGGAGTAACCTGAAATTTATATATATCGTCTCTTATTATGATTTGTTGTTATACTCTGTTGGATATATTATGAATTGTTTCGTTAATATTGCTCTAGTCCATAAAAATATACAATTTATTTTGACAATTCAAAGAATTCATAGATTTCTTAATAACACAAAATATGTAAATTTATTCGCCTTAGTTAACTGGCTTTTTGTTTTATGTTTATGTTTTGTCTATATTTTATATGTTTATTATATATATTGGACCACGTCTGCCTTATTTTTCTTATTGTTGTTTTGTTTTGACATTAACGTTATCTACGCTTTGCGATGCATAACATTTTTGAAAGGTATGCTTGA
This sequence comes from Phragmatobia fuliginosa, assembly GCA_932526445.1. NCBI lineage: Eukaryota > Metazoa > Arthropoda > Insecta > Lepidoptera > Erebidae > Phragmatobia > Phragmatobia fuliginosa. Next base: position 58,910,373 of record OW052057.1, on the reverse strand, counting down.
TTTATGGAATGAAGAAATTCTGCGTCCTCAGTTAATGAGAGACTTGGACATGAAAGTCTACTGCAAAGCAATGTTTAAGACGTACTCTGAAATACTGAGTGGCTACGATATCTTGAGGTTTACCTTCAATCACTTTGTAAGTAACTTTTTACTACTTATAAACAGTTGATAAAACAGTTCACGTGTAAGATGTGTTCTGCCGCTGTCTCTCTTCTACTCGAACGCATCGGCCGATGGAGTCGAAGAGAGATACGTCTAAAGCCGAAGGTTTAGGTCAATCGTGCCTCTCTATCGCTTGGTTCGCGCTGTTTGTTGCACTTTATTCTCAGGTGGACGGTTACAATGAGTCATGTTTTTAGTTATTAGGCACTTCCACACAGAGCGAGCAGCTTCGCGAGGCAATTGCCGCCCGAAGCAACTCGGTTAGTGAGGACGTGCTTCGGCTGAGGCAACCTCGCGCATTTCCGCGGGCGAGCGATCGAGTGTCAGTTTTTTGTTTTGCTCAAAGGCGTCTTAGTCGTTTGCCGCGTGCACTCTGAACGCTCGCGTATTTTGTTTCGTGCCTCGCTTGAAAAGCAACAGCTGCCACTATAACGTGTGGTGCCATGATGTATTAATTCTCAGATGAACAAACGAACAAAATGGCTCAGGCTTACCGCGCGCAGCACCCTCCCGATGATATCGAGGCTGCCGCGCTCGATTGTGGACGGTTTCCTCGTGAGGATGCTCGCTCTGTGTGGACGTGCCTATTGAGGCATCTGGCTGAACCAATTAATACATGAATTTGGAGTATGTATGTACTCATATAGATGTATGTATAAGTGTGCATTATGTGTGTATTATAAAGAGTCTACCAAATAGGGATGACCTGGTTTTGACAGCTCATAGCGGCCATATTTGATGATGGATCTTTGATGTCTCTTGACATTTGTGTTTAATAAGGTTTGCCATTTTATCATGTCATGTTTCATTTTAATCCAACGCTTGGAAATTATCCAAAAATTATTACGCAAATTCGCGTTCTCCTACCTTTACAGTAAGAGCGCTTCGCACAAGAAACGGTCGTCATAGTGCTCCTTCTGCGCGCGCTATAAATCGCATAATAACAAAATTGAATGTGAATTCACTCTCCACGATACCGCTGTGCCTGTGAGGCAAAGAAATGTCATTAGTGAAGAGAATATCGCAGCCGTTCAGGCCAGTGTTGATGCGAATTCAAATCGATCAGCTCAACGCCGGTCACAAGAGCTGGGGCTCTCTCCAATGACCACCTGGCGTATTTTACCGTTGGATTTGGGCCTACACCCCTATAAAAGTGTTCACCCATGTTTTCACAGAAGAATTGAAGCCATCCAACCATCGTATCCGTCGTGAATTTGCCGATTTATGCACTGGAAATGATGGAAGCTCTCAATGGATTTATATGATTAAACAAAATTATCGCTATTGGAGTGAGTCAAATCCACGTGTGGTTCATGAATCACCAATGCTTCCGCAAAAAATATGTGCGGTTTATGGTACGGTGGATGGAATCATTGGTCCGTACTTCTTTGAAAGTGACGAAGGAAACCCTGTTACTGTGAATAGCGAGCGCTATAACTCGATGTTAACCAAATATTTCTTTCCGGAATTTGATGATATTAATGCAGACGCTCTCTATTTTCAACAAGACGGTGCACCATCTCACATTACTCGAGTGAACATGGAGTTTTTGCGTGGAAAGCTTGGTGAGTCGTTAGTTTCGAGAAATGGACCGATCAGTTGGCCACCAAGATCGTGTGATTTAACACCTTTAGACTATTTTCTTTGGGGTTACGTCAAATTCAAAGTGTACAACAATAATCCAACTACAATTCGTAACCTAAAAACTAAAATTCAACTAGCCAGAGGGGACAAACCGGCCGTAATGGTGCACCGTGTCATCGAAACTTGGTGTGAGTGGTTGAGCGTCTGCAAAAAGAGCCACGGTGATCATTTGGCCGATAAATTGTGTAAAACATAAATGGCATAAAATTATCTATTAAATAAATCAATCGGAAGCATTTTTCATACAAAATTGTGTGTTTTATTCAATTTTTAAACCAGGACCCCATATATACAAGTTTAAGTTTGTGTAAAGTTTTTTAGTATGTGTACAAATAACCTAATTTCACTTACTTCCTATTTTCTCTGCATCACCCAAAGCTGTTAGTAAGTCCGACTAGTTGACTTACTGACCTTTGAACTACCTAATACTTCGATCAGGTTGCCCAGGCCGAAGTTCCTCTTACTCTTTGCGGTATATGAGCCCTATTTTATACATCATCATCATCATCAACAGCCTTCAACAGTCCACTGCTGGACATAGGCCTCTCCTTTAAAATGAGGTTTTGGCCTACTATACCACGCTGGCCAGACGGGTGGGTAAAGGGTTTGTTTCAAGTTTTTCTTCTCTTGGCAGTGATATTTTATACATGAGGAAGAAAATGTTTCATCAAGCCTCATTTTCATATTTCTTAAGCAATGTGCACTCACTTAAATTAACAACATATATGTACATCAAAATCATTGCTTTTCAGATTTCATACCACATATTGGATTTTTTTTTTCGTGCATTACTTTCCGTTGAAGCGACGATTGAATCTTTTAAAGTTACAGTTTCATTTGGACACGTAAGTATTAAAAAAGTTTGACTGTAATTTAAAGATATGTCATTCCGAGTGTAGTTTTGAATATTTTATCATTTTTTATTTTAGTTTATGAAAAGTATTAAATATAATATAAAATATACAAAAATAATATAATAAGGCTGGGAAGAAGAAGAAGATTATTGTTTGATCATTTAATTCGTGTTTACATTGATTTAGTTTTTATTTGCAGTAATAAACTACCTATTTTGATCCATTAATAGCACTTAAGTGCTTAATAAGTGCTCACTATCACCAATTTATAACCGATTTCAGAAACATACGAAATATATGTTCGTACATTAACTCAAAACTACTCTTTTGCAGGATATTTTCTCAAAACCTTTTGTCGCAGCTATATTGTGGATCATTAAAACCTTTACAATTTATATATTACTGTGCATGTATTGTGAAAAGTTCTACATATCTTTAGAAAACTCTCAAACTTCATGTGCACTTATTTCAAAAACAAGAATCTCAGGTAGCAATCTACAACAATTATTATTATTATTCATCAAAATAAAATGTTTATACCCTAATCCTAAAATTATTGTTCGTGATACAATTTGACATAAACTTATTAGTACGTTAAAAATCGACTGGTTGATTGGCAAAAGCGTACTGCTGACAAAAGCTATTACGTTATGTATGAAGTAATAGATTAATTATGAACATTATTAGCCTTCAATACTCCACTTATAGACCTATTATCCGTAGAAGAAAGGTTTTGGCCTACCGTGTACCACGGAAGACAGTTCATGATAAGTCCCCGTATAAGGTGATCCGACGAACTGGGGAAAGAACATGGGGAACCCTTGGATGGGCAACACAGGAGCGATAGTTGTAGGGGCCTTGTGGGGCCCTATGTTCAGCAGTGGGCGTCTTTCGGCTAAGATGATGATGAAATGAAGATATACCACTCTGGCCAAAGAGATCGGTGAATATAGTTTGTACTGTTATCTTCTGTAGTTTAATTCTTCAATCGACTATTACAATTACGATACTAGGGATAAACAGGAGTAGTGAAATTCCCTATTCTTAATTTGTTGCCACCCTGGTGTAATCTATTGTAAATCTGTATGTCTTTTTGACATCCTGTTTCACGGAGGACTTTACAAATATACACACATAGAAATTAACAACAGATTACAAGCTGTGGACTAGAAAATACGTAATTTTATGATGAAACGTAATATTTGCTTACAGGGTCACACCTTAAATTGTCCAAGAACATACAACGCCTATATCGGTCATCGTTCCAGAGGATGTCAGCTTGTGGCTTGTTCTACATTGATGCTGCCCTGCCTTTGTCTCTATTGAGTCTCATTACCACATATACTGTCGTTTTGATACAGTTTGCCCTACCTCAATAGTATAATTTTGTAGGTTTATAAATAGATATCAATTATATAATTTTAATTTAGGATGCGTCTTTTATTAAATTTACTACAAGGAATTGTTTATTTTTATTCACACATACTTACGGCTGCAGTATATTTCGCACATTGGTGGACTTATAAATCAACCAATATTGATCTTGAATCGCGTGCGTTTGCATATTTGGTGTCCTTAACACAAGTTAAATATGCGAATAATTGCTTTTGCTATAAGTTGAAGTTTTTTTTAATATGGTAAAAATTGCATGACAAGTACATATTATTATGATGACACGAAACTGATCTAATGCTTGAGGTGAAGGATGGTGGACATAGGGTCACCATACTGTAACGTCTGCATTCGCGAAGAGTGTGGTGACCTACCACTCCTAGATTCTACTCATGCTTTCCATCAGGCAGATTATAGTCACTTTAGTAGGCTCATATGTTAAAGAAATGTTATTATTTTTTGTATCAATTTGCACAAACACGGAGCAAGTTTTATATGAAGCGATTAGTACTAACAACATTTATAATGTAGAATGGTTGGGACTCCGGTCTCACACTCACCAACGAAAGACGACGACACGAATGCTGTGATTTCAGTTTGGTCTTCTCTGTGAGGGTAATACTGCCCCCGTCGAGCTGGCCCTGAAATCGTACATGCCCACGACATTCAAACATTTGGTCCGATCTGTGAATCGAACTCCAGAACTTCAAGCACTGCAGTCTCATACGCTATCACTGCGCCACTGAGGCAGTGAATCATCAGCCTATCGCATTCCACTGCTGGATATAGGCCTCTCCAATAATTGCAAGCCACTTAGTTCGATCTTCGCACTCACTTTTACCTTCATAGTGTATTACCTTAGTCGCCTCATAACACACTCATGGGATTAATAAGGATGGTGAAACTCCATAAACTGTGATGTGAACGGTAGATGGTGGTCTGCTCGGTTAGCTTAGTGGTTTAAGCGGTCGCCACGCCGCCGCTTTTTACTTTACCAAGTGGAAACATTTCGCCTAAATAGGAAAACTTTGTACGATTTACAAATTGTTGTACTGAGTTTGGGTTTTCCTTGTGTCCGTTTCATCAATGTTAGTAAAGCCCCCCTCTACTCAAGATTTATTAGGGAGTTTTCAGAAGAATAAAAAAATCAAACAGGGTGGGTGCACTTGCCTAATTTAAAAAGTAAACAAATAAAACCTAATGTAACTAATTATAAATATATTAAACAATTCCAAAGAACATGTGATGAAGTTACAGAAAAGCAAATTGCAATAATACAACTGTGTAGGCAGTGAACAGAGCAAATATTCGCAGAGGCAACATGGCGTCAACGGAGAATAAACAATAAATTCGCATTATGCCGAACTGTGACTGATGTAGGCGCTGTATGTTATTGCATTGTTTCTTTCAAAAACTGCAATAAATAATAGAATTATTTTTACACAGTATATAGTTAATGAACGTTATTGTAATGTATGACACAGTAGAGACAAGTCTCTCTACAAACGTACACATTATGGCGGCTCCATATTGGTGCCGTGAAGCTCCCTGAAAAGGCGTGAACAGGCGTGAACGTGAATGTGGACAGTTTTCGCGTTAATGCCTCTTCACGCATGTTAACGCCTGTTCCCCGATCAGAGTCGGTATTTTGTCCCGCGACACAGGTTCGCATCCACAATAAATATTGAAATTAAAGAATTAAAGAAGAAAAAAGAGTCTTTGCTGTAAAGTTATCGTTTATATTGTAACAAGGTTTTGTTAGTTGTTAGGGCTATTAGCTTCAGAGCACTATTGTCTCAAGAGAAATAAAACAACCGTTTCGTGCGAGTTAAAAATTATTATATTTCTTCGGAAGGTCATACACTATCGGAGAGTCTTAACACCGCGACTCACCCGAAAGGCACACCGCCATCTATCGAGCGTGTCCTCAACAGAAATACACAACATTCTATTGAACAGGTTTGTTATTTTGTATATATGATTGTAGTATGTGTTCCTGTTTTGGACGTCTACACAGTGGTATGTTACCACAGCCATCAAAGTTATTGCAGCAGCAGCTTCTACGTCTATTTCGCGGCGGGTTTCACGAACGATTGTGAGCATCCCGTGAGTATGGAGGTCACAACTTGCCCCGTGAATTCACGGCATTAATGTGGAGCGGCCATTATACATTGAAATGGCACATTGAGCACGAACGGACCGGCTTGACCGGCGGAGTACGTCGTCGTATTTCATTGGTGAATGTGCAGCCCAATGTTGCAGTGGCAACTCACTAGGTCGCCATAGTGTGGGTCACCATGCTGCATCATCCGTCGCATTCACAATAAGGATGGTGAGTCCCTACTCCTGGATACTACTCATGCTCTTTAGCATCACTTTGGTAGGCCTAACTATAAAAACGCTAGGTAAATACAAAATTACCCATTAATACAGAAGAATAGAGGCGACAGCGATTATAGAAACAGAATCGAGTGAAACGCTTTCAACTCAGCTAAAGAACAGACGATTACATGAACTTTTAAACTAACTACTGATTAGTAATAGGAAGTCAGTTTTCCTAAGACAGTAGAGCCACGACTGATTTCAGCACGAACGCGCCGGCACTGAGCGCACAGAAGATCTACCTAAATCGACAGCATTGTGAATACTATGTTATAAGAGTACCGCTGTTTGTCCAACATGACAATACATTTTTATAAGCAGTAAACAAATATGTATTATTTGATTTGACTGACTCAATAGGAATTAGAAAGTAGGATAAGATTATGAACACTTTTGCGTATCGTAGCGTAGTGTATGTATCGATCGATCTCCTGATAAAAAAAATACGTTCTGGCAAGCAGATTCGTAAAGTAACGCCAGTGCATATATAAATAATGCTCTAAAAACAAACAAATAAGTTCAATTAAAATGAAATTCAAATGTTAATTCGAGGTTATGTTAAAACAATTATGACTAGTGGTCATTATTTAAAAACAAAATATGAGTATAAAGATTAAAACAGAAACGATGCGTTCAATTACTTAAAATGTCGATGTACATTTTGAAATTAAGTCTTGTCCTATGACACGTTCCGTTGTTTCCAAGTTCTCGTAGACGAAGTCAATTCTAAAACAACAATATTTACTTATTGATCACGAAAGACTTGCTAAAGTATAAACATGAACTCTATAATGTTTAGTCAAAATAATAAAAGATGCCGCGTGAAAATAATGTACCGCAATTCAGTGGACATTGTGGACAAGGATATTCAATCCATGTTCCGGCCTTTGAGCATAATGCAAAATATTTGCTTTTGTCCTAAATACCGCATCAAGAATAATGTAATTTATCCAAACAGCCTATTGTCGAATGTAATATCAGTTTGTGGGACTATATTCTTCATTTCAATGTTCTTGTATCGTGTTATCATGTTTTATTCAGACGATTTTATCAGGAGAAATCTGAAATTTGTAATTGTCGTCTCTCATTATGATTTGTGGATATACTCTGTTGGATATATTTTGAATTGTTTCATAAATATTGCTCTAGTCCATCAAAATATTCAATTTATTTTGACGATCCAAAAAATTCATAGATTTCTTAATAACACAAAATATATAAAGTTATTCGCTTTAGCTAACTGGTTTTTTGTTTTATGTTTAGGTGTCGTCTATATTCTATATTTTTATATTGTAAATTGGAAAAAGTCTACCTTATTTTTTTTATTGTTGTTTTGTTTTGACATTAACATTATTTACGCTTTGCGATGCATAACATTTTTGAAAGGTATGCTTGATTTATGGAATGAAGAAATTCTACGTCCTCAGTTAGTGAGAGACTTGGACATGAAAGACTACTGCAAAGCAATGTTTCAAACATACTCTACTATACTAAGTGGCTACGATACCTTGAGGTTTACCTTCAATCACTTAGTAAGTAACTTTTTACTACTTATAAACAGTTGATAAAACAGTTCACGTGTAAGATGTGTTCTGCCGCTGTCTCTCTTCGAGTAGAAACTCGGACGCATCGGCCGATGGAGTCGAAGAGAGATACGTCTATAACCGAAGGTTTAGGTCAATCGTGCCTCTCTATCGCTTGTTCCGCGCTCTCGCTTAAACTTTCGGCTCAGGTGGACGGTTACTTAGGTGGAGTCATGTTTTTTGTTATTGAGGCAGCTAGTAGAATCAACTAATACATGAATTTGGTGATTGTATGTATTCATATAGATTTATGTATAGGTATGCAATATGTAGTATATGTAGTCTATATTGGTGTATGTATGTATTATGTTTAAGTTTGTGTACAAATAACCTTAATTCACCTACTTTCTATTTTCATCATCATCACTCATAGCTTGATTGGTTGACTTACTAACCGATGAATTACCCAACATTTCGACCAGGTTGTCCAGGCCAAATTTCCTGTCACTCTTTGCGGTATATGAGAGCTATTTTATACATGAGGACGAAAATGTTTGATTTAAATATTTCTTTAATAAAAAACATATAACTACATCTAAAATATTGCTTTTCAGATTTCGTATCACATATTAGATTTCTTTTTTCGTGTATTAATTTTCGTACAAGCGGCGATTGAATCGTTTAAATTTGCAGCTACATCTGGACAAGTAAGTATTAAAAAAGTTTGACTTTCATTTAAATATATTATATGTCGTAATGAGTGTATTTTTGAATATTAAAGTAACGATTCTGTGACTCAAGTGAAGTAGGGATGATTTCTATATAAAGTAGCGAGATCGAAAACAGGGGGCAGTTTCTCCGGCGCAGGCTGCGTTTTATTTTACACCTTTTATTTGTGAGTACTTTTACATACTTGAGTCATATGTAATCTTTTCCAATCTTTTATTTATTTATGATGATGGTTTATTTTGTGCTTTGATTTATTTTGTAGTTTGTGATTGCCTTGTTTGTGTAGTGGATAGCGTATGCGACTGCTAATCAAGAGGTCTCGGGTTCAAATCCGCGGTCGGGCCAAAAGTAGTTTTTGGGGTTTCCTTAGGAAATTCCTAACGGCCCGTTTACGACCTTACCGCTGTTAGCGGTAGCTAAGAGCGAAACGCCGAGCGGTAATATCAAAAGTATAAGCCTCGTTGTCGTGTTGTGCGATGATCACACGAGATGTGAACTGACGACCTAATAGGGTAGATGTAAGTATCCCGTGTCCAACATAATATATTAAATGAATATTTAGGTTTATGGCTTTTTATTATTCCGAACAGCAAGGTTAAAACCGGCTAAACTAGTAGCCGACCCCAAATAATATTGGGAATAAGACTAGGAAGAATAAGATTGTAGTTCAAGTATTTAATTTGTGTTTACATTGGTTTAGTTTTTATTTGCAGTAATTAACTACCTACTTTGATCCATTAATAGCACTTAGGTGCTCAATAAGTTCTCGTCATATCCAATTTATAAGTGATTTCGGAAACATCTGAAATATATGATAATACAATAACTTGAAAACTACTCTTTTGCAGGATATTTTCTCAAAACCTTTTATTGCAGCTATAATATGGATCATTAAAAACTTTAAAATATATATATTACTGTGCATGCATTACGAAAAGTTCTACATATCTTTAGAAAACTGTCAAACATCGTGTGCACTTATTTCAAAAACAAGGAGCTCAGGTAGCAATCTTTTTGTTAATCTAACAACAATTGGATGAGTAAATGTTTATGTCCTAATTCTAAAATTGTTCTTGATACAATTTGACACAAAACTTTTTAGTACGTGAAAAATCGACTGGTTGATTGGTAAAAGCATCTTCTTTTCCTTTGCCCCTTCCCACGTTAGGTGGGGTCGGCTCTCCTTATCTTCCTGCGCCAGGATAGTCTGTCCTGGGTTGTCGGGTCATTTAATTGGGTCTTCCTTACGAGATTGGCCATACTAGTCCACCAGGTCAAGGGCGGTCGTCCTCTTCCTTTCTTGCCCTCCGGAAGTGCCAGTGCCTTCTGAACGACATGCTCGCCGTCTCTACTCATGACGTGCCCGTACCACCTTAGGCGAGTTTCGGTGAGCTTTTCCGGGATTGGAGTCACTTTGAAGCTACCTCGTACTCCGCCCGACCATCTAAGCATCTTCATTTCGGCCACGTGCAGCTTCTGAGCATGTGTTTCCTTCACTGTCCAGCATTCGGCCCCGTATAACATCGCTGGTCTTACTGCTGTCTTGTACACTTTCCCTTTAGTGCGTATGGGCATGTGCTGGTAGCAGAGAACTCCAGAGAGTGTACGCCATTTTTGCCAAGCGACGTTTATTCTGTGTGACACATCTGCTTCGACACTTCCGTCTCGCGTTACTTTTGAGCCCAGGTATCGGAATTGGTCGACTTTTGGTACTTGCGTGCCGTCCGGGTAAAAGACGTTGGCGCTGTTTGCTATGTTGCTGAATTTGCATTCCAGGTGTTCCGTTTTGGATCTGCTTACTCGAAGTTCTGAGTTTTCCAATGCCGTGATCCACTCGTTTAATGAGGTTTGCAGTTTTTCAGCAGATTCCGAGACAATCGCAACGTCGTCGGCATACAAGAGATTCCAGGGTGGGGCATGTTGAATATTCTTCGTAACATAATCCATAACTATATTAAATAGCCAGGGACTGAGTGCTGAGCCTTGATGAACTCCCACTTCCACCACGAATTCCTCACCAAGGCCGACCGGACTTCTGACTTTCGTGCGGATATTGTGATACATATCTTGGACCAGGCGTATGTAGTCTTCAGGGATTACTTGCTCTCGCATTGCTTGCCACACGAGTCTTCTTGGAACTCGGTCGAACGCTTTTTCGAGGTCAATAAATGCGAAATGTAGGTCTTTCTTGTTCAGACGATGCTTTTCCATCAGTATCCTCACCGCCTGAATGGCATCCGTGGTTGATTTGGATGGGGTGAACCCAAATTGGTTTGGTGTAATTTCGCAGATGTGCAAGAAGCGCCTATTTAATATAGGTTCCCACAGCTTCAGGGTATGAGAGGTTAGTTTTATGCCCCTGTAATTGCTGCACAGAGTAATATCACCCTTGTTTTTGTAGAAGGGTACAAGGAAGCTTTGCCGCCAGGAATCAGGAATCGCAACGCTCCTCATTATCGTATTAAAAAGTTTTGTGAGCCATACTACTGCTATGGAGCCCAGAGCTTTCCAAAGGTCTACTGGAATCTCGTCGGGGCCCAGTGCTTTACGATTCCTCATTTTCCGAACGGCCTGCTCTACTTCGCACATAGTAACCACATGTTTTGGACCCTGAACTGGTGCCGATGAATTTAAGGCTTGGCTGGGAAATTCCTCATTGAGCAGCTTCTTATAGTATTCGTGCCATCTTTTATTAATGTCCTCATGTGTAGTGAGCAGTGTGTTGTCTTTGCTTCTAATGAATTTATTGGCTTTAAAGTCCAAACCTGATCTGTGCCTATTTTTGGCCAATCTGAAGATGTCGGCATCTGTAACTGCATCATCGAATTTAGTATAAATGCTTTCCCGTGACTTAGCCCTGGCTTGCGCGACACACCTTTTGGCTTTCCTCTTGGCTTCTTTGTACAGCTCTCGGTCGTGTTCAAGTCCGGAACTTTGCCAAGTCTTAAAAAGGACCTTTTTGTTCTTGACGGCCTCTTTAACATCTTTGTCCCACCACGTAGGGTCTTCTCCTGTACTAATACCTCCTTTCGAAACGCCCAGTGTGGCACTAGCCTCACTTCTACAGTGTGCTTCAAACTTAGACCACATCCGATCTGCGTTTTGGTGAAGTGTTTTCAGGTCTTGCGTCAGGTACTCGCGTATACTAGTCATGAGAACTTCGCCCTTCGGACCAGAGAGCTCTTTCCATTTTATTCTAGGTGTTCTTTCTATAAGCGTCTTGATGGGTTTTGGCAATCTGAGTACAGCCACTAAAAGCCTGTGCTGCGATGTAAGTGGTTCTCCCGGTATTACCTTGCAATCCCTGAAGCCTCTCTTCGTTTTGCCATCTGTCAGTATATAATCTATCTGCAAGGACCTTCCTCCACTATTGTACGTTATCAAATGTGAGTCTTTCTTTTTGAAAAATGTATTAACTATTGATAGATTATGTCTTGAAGCAAACTCTAGTATTTGTTCCCCTTCCCTGTTTAAAGTGCCGTATCCGTAGCCCCCATGAAAATCTCTGTACGTGCTGTTGGCTACGCCCACGTGTCCATTTAAATCTCCCATAAGAAGCTTGGTTTCGTTGTCGGGTATTTTCACCATCAGCTCATCCAGATCTTCCCAAAAGGTTTCCTTACTCCGGTCACTGCAACCTACTTGAGGTGCATAGGTACATACTATATTAAGTACTGGTTGATTATCCATAGCCAGTTTAATGGCTATGATACGGTCAGATCTTCTCTCGACGCTGACAATTCTGTCTCGGAAGTGGCTATCCAGAACGATACCGACGCCATTTTGCCTGTTATCCTCGCCGTGATAGACCAGTTGGTACCCCAAGCCTAGATTTCGGGATTTGGATCCCTTCCACCTCGTTTCCTGTACGCAGCAGATATTTATGTGCCTCCTTTCAAGGGTCTCTGCTAGTTCTTGACTACGTCCAGTGAGGGAGCCCAGATTCCACGTCGCTAATCTAATACTTTGTGTTGTTTGATGCGAATGTTTGTTCTTGTCAGTGCCGTCGCTTGGGGGGAACGCCCTAGTATGTTTCGCATGCGCGTCGCTTTGGGGGTACGCCCTAGTATTAGTGCCCTTTTCTTATCTATTTGCTTTCATGTTAAGGAGAATTGTTGTTGGCTATGTAGTTTTCCGGCCGGTTGCCACCTGACGCCAAGGTTGTGACCGTTACTAGCCTGGGAGCCGCCGTTGACCTTCTGTCGGCTCTTCCGCCGCCATCCCTACTGAGCGCTCCAACCCAAACGCCCAGCACAACGTCAGCCTCTGCTCCGAATATCTCAAAGAAGCCTGACGTTGGGGTTTTCTTTATCGGAGTTTCCTTCTCCGGCCTTGTGGGTCCGCGGGAGGTATTTTATTTCCCTCCTACCCATCAGTCGGGATCAACAACTACGGATGATCCCTACCTCCGGGCTATCCCCTATCCGCCACCTGGGGACGCGGTCTCTAGGGAATGAGGCTACCCCGAGACAATTGGTAAAAGCATACCGCTGACAAAAGCATCTTTTAACAGCACTTTAGGCATTAAGTAATAGATTAATTATTGTGACATTATCAGCCTTCAATACTTCACTTATAGACCTATTGTCCGAAAAAGAAAGGTTTTGGCTTACCATGTACCACGGAAGACAGAGCATGAGTAGGCCTGGTAAAACGTGATATGACGGACTGGAGAAAGGTCACCGGGCATCGTTGGGTGGGCAGCACAAGAGCGGTTATTGTGGGGGCCTTGTGTAGTCCTATGTTCAGCAGTGGTCGTCTTTTGGCTAAGATGATGATAAAATGACGATATACCACACTGACCAAGGAAGTCAATGAATATAGTTTGTGTCAACTTCTCCTTCTCTTTGCAGGGTTATCTTGTGTTTACTTCTTCAATCGACTCTATAGATAAATCGGAGTGGTGAAACTCTGTATTCTTAATCACCTTCTTAGTCCCCTTCCTGACGTAGTCTATTGTAGGGCTATAATTAATTATAATTTACAAGTTGTGAACTAGAAGTTATAGAATTTTATGATGAATAGTAATATTTGCTTGCAGAGTCACAGCTGAAAATGTCCAGGAACATACAACGCTTGTATCGGTCATCGTTCAAGAAGATGGCAGCTTGTGGTTTGTTCTACATTGATGCTGCCCTTCCTTTGTCTCTTTTGAGTCTCATTACCACCTATACTATTGTTTTGATTCAGTTTGCCCTACCCCAATAGTAGAATTATGTAGGTTTTTAAATAGATATCCAATATTATGATTTTTATTTAGAGCTCATGTTTGGATGCGTGTAAAATAGTTGAATTAGTTTGTAATTTCTTTTTATAAAATTCACTACAAGGAAATTTATTTTTTATTGATACATACGGCTGCAGTATATTCAGCATATTGGTGGACTTATAAATCAACCAATATTGAACTTTAATTTCGCATCCATATGCATATTATAATATTAAGTATTTATTTACAAAAAAAAGTATGTTTAAGTATTTATATCAGTTGTCTAGTGCCAAGATCTGCTTAGTTTGGGATTAGGGCCACGGCAAACTAGCTACTTTTAGCATCAGCGATCGGCGATTTTGCGACTGCTCAGATGCCTCGCGTCGGCTGTAGTGTTGTCTATAATTTTCCGACGCCAAATCGATGCGACCGGCATCCGAATGTGTGCGGAGAGTAGCGTTCAGCTGCTTTGTCGCGCTTCTAAAAAGCGACTCAATCTCCGCGTTTGGCGTTTTTAAGTGTGCGGTGTAGAGCGTTCGGTCGCCGTGTATAGCTTCTAGCTAGTATAAGCTAATGTGCTGTGGCCCTTAGATGTGTGTGTAACATGTCCTAAAATATTTATTATTTATTTATTTATTTAAATCTTAATATTGGTACCAGAGTTGAAGTACAACTTGTGCCCCGAGTAAATGCTTTTTTTATAAGTTGAAGTTTTTGTAATATGGTACAAATTGCATGACAAGTACATATTATTATGATGACATGAAACTGATCTAACGCTGGAGGTGAATGACGGTGGACATAGATTCTACCACTCATAGATTCTACTCATGCTTTCCATCAGGAAGATTATAGTTGCTTTAGTAGGCTCATATGTAAAAAAATGTTATTATTTTCCATTAACACAAACGAAGCACGTGTTGTATTAAGCGATTAGTACTAACAATATTTATGATGTAGAATGGTTGGGACTCCGGTCTCACATTCACTAACGAAAGACGACGACACGAATGTTGTCATATTAGGTTTGTCTTCTGTGTGAGGGAAATACAGCTCCGCTCGAGCCAGTCCATTCGTGCTGAAATCAGCGTGGCTCTACTACCAACTAGAATGTTGTCATATTAGGTTTGTTTTCTGTGTGAGGGAAATACAGCTCCGCTCGAGCCAGTCCATTCGTGCTGAAATCAGCGTGGCTCTACTACCAACTAGAATGTTGTCATATTAGGTTTGTCTTCTGTGTGAGGGAAATACAGCTCCGCTCGAGCCAGTCCATTCGTGCTGAAATCAGCGTGGCTCTACTACCAACTAGAATGTTGTCATATTAGGTTTGTCTTCTGTGTGAGGGAAATACAGCTCCGCTCGACCCAGTCCATTCGTGCTGAAATCAGCGTGGCTCTACTACCAACTAGAATGTTGTCATATTAGGTTTGTCTTCTGTGTGAGGGAAATACAGCTCCGCTCGAGCCAGTCCATTCGTGCTGAAATCAGCGTGGCTCTACTACCAACTAGAATATTGTCATATTAGGTTTGTCTTCTGTGTGAGGGAAATACAGCTCCGGTCGAGCCAGTCCATTCGTGCTGAAATCAGCGTGGCTCTACTACCAACTAGAATGTTGTCATATTAGGTTTGTCTTCTGTGTGAGGGAAATACAGCTCCGCTCGAGCCAGTCCATTCGTGCTGAAATCAGCGTGGCTCTACTACCAACTAGAATGTTGTCATATTAGGTTTGTCTTCTGTGTGAGGGAAATACAGCTCCGGTCGAGCCAGTCCATTCGTGCTGAAATCAGCGTGGCTCTACTACCAACTAGAATGTTGTCATATTAGGTTTGTCTTCTGTGTGAGGGAAATACAGCTCCGCTCGAGCCAGTCCATTCGTGCTGAAATCAGCGTGGCTCTACTACCAACTAGAATGTTGTCATATTAGGTTTGTCTTCTGTGTGAGGGAAATACAGCTCCGCTCGAGCCAGTCCATTCGTGCTGAAATCAGCGTGGCTCTACTACCAACTAGAATGTTGTCATATTAGGTTTGTCTTCTGTGTGAGGGAAATACAGCTCCGCTCGAGCCAGTCCATTCGTGCTGAAATCAGCATGGCTCTACTACCAACTAGAATGTTGTCATATTAGGTTTGTCTTCTGTGTGAGGGAAATACAGCTCCGCTCGAGCCAGTCCATTCGTGCTGAAATCAGCGTGGCTCTACTACCAACTAGAATGCTTTCATATTAGCTTTGTCTTCTGTGTGAGGGAAATACAGCTCCGCTCGAGCCAGTCCATTCGTGCTGAAATCAGTGTGGCTCTACTACCAACTAGAATGTTGTCATATTAGGTTTGTCTTCTGTGTGAGGGAAATACAGCTCCGCTCGAGCCAGTCCATTCGTGCTGAAATCAGTGTGGCTCTACTACCAACTAGAATGTTGTCATATTAGGTTTGTCTTCTGTGTGAGGGAAATACAGCTCCGGTCGAGCCAGTCCATTCGTGCTGAAATCAGCGTGGCTCTACTACCAACTAGAATGTTGTCATATTAGGTTTGTCTTCTGTGTGAGGGAAATACAGCTCCGGTCGAGCCAGTCCATTCGTGCTGAAATCAGCGTGGCTCTACTACCAACTAGAATGCTATCATATTAGGTTTGTCTTCTGTGTGAGGGAAATACAGCTCCGGTCGAGCCAGTCCATTCGTGCTGAAATCAGCGTGGCTCTACTACCAACTAGAATGTTGTCATATTAGGTTTGTCTTCTGTGTGAGGGAAATACAGCTCCGCTCGAGCCAGTCCATTCGTGCTGAAATCAGCGTTTCTCTACTACCAACTAGAATGTTGTCATATTAGGTTTGTCTTCTGTGTGAGGGAAATACAGCTCCGGTCAAGCCAGTCCATTCGTGCTGAAATCAGCGTGGCTCTACTACCAACTAGAATGCTATCATATTAGGTTTGTCTTCTGTGTGAGGGAAATACAGCTCTACTGCCTACAATTTCTTTCCTTTAGTGGACTATTAACGTTTGTTGATGTTAATAGGCGTAATCTTGCTGTACATAAGCGAAGCCAGTTAGCGGTTGCAAAAGTCGATAGGCAATTAAATTATTTTTCAATTGAACTACGCGTAGGTACTTTATTTAATTAATTAATTCTAATTAAAAAATTTAATATCGTTGTATAACAGGTTGTTCGAACTTTTTTTATGAAGAATTATATGAGAATTTTATAAATAAAAATAACTAAAACTGTCAAGGAAAAATAATACACTAAAAATTAATAGTCAAAAATATTCAATCTATGCTTTATTTCTGTACTTTTGCTACTCTTCTACCTATTTTAAAGATACTATCCTAAAATTCTTGTATTTTTTATATTCACTCGTAATACGTGCTCAGCTTGTCCACCACTGGGTGTTTTTTAGGGTTCCGCAGCTAAATGGCAAAATACGGTACCCTTATAGATTCGTCATGTCTGTCTGTTCCGCATTAATATTTTCACAGAAAAATAAAAATAAATTTTTGGTGATCCCCATACTTAGAACAAACTCAAACTCAAACATATTTTTTTTATCAAACCCATACGTGTTGGGTGGGGTAGCTATATATTGATGTTTCTAATTTTTTTTTCTTAACTGAATAGTTTGCGCGAGATGCATTTCACTTCACACAAAGTGGTAAAATGTGTTTCTTTTAAAATAAGACATTACTATACAAGCTTCCACCGAAAAATTAAGCAGATTTTTTTAATACGTCATAAATCGTGAACCGTAATTTGCCTTTTATTCAATCAATACACTATTAATAATACATCGATCAAAGTTACAACGAACTACAAGAACTTTTATTTGATATTACTTGCTACTACGGACCTTTCATGGGCTGATGACCACTGCTGGACATAGAGGCCTATATCCAGCAGTGGTCATCATCAGTAAAATCGCACACCACTTTGACCGACAATAGAAATATGATCGAATTCGGCACTCGAAGGCAAAACTGTTTGCAATGTGAAATAAAACCACATTCTTATGTAAACAATTTTTATTTATGAATGTACCTAAATGTTTTGCGTTTTTCGTAATCATTTTGTGAACAGACAGATCTATCGTCAAATTCGTCAACTATAGTCGTCACAAAATAAGAAGCCCGGTTTGACATTTGTCATCGTGGGGTAACTAATACGATTAATTCGTGTTTCTGAGTGCAATTTTTCAATATCAAGTTAAACTTGATGCTTATTTAAGATACGCGTTGTGATGGTGAATGGGTAACATAGTAATTAAATAGGATTATGAATTTAATTTTTTAATTTCTTACATGCGGCATGTCAAATGACAAATGTCAAAACGGGCTTCTTATTTTGTGACGACTATAGAACAATATACTTAAACAGATCAAAAAGACAAGTTCGTAATTGGAATTCGAATATTTTAAATGTTAAAATGCGACTCATTTCACTCATGCTGATAAAATTATTTTGTAGAGTATTTTTAAATTCATTAAAATTGTATCATTTACATGTCAACTTTTCTTCCTAGCCTTTATTCCTAAGTTTATTTGGGGTCGGCTACTAGTTCAACTGGTTTTACCTGAATTTCAGTTTTTCCACGGAGCGACTGGCATCGGACCTCCGCAACCATAAGGGAGAACTGAAATTCTAAGATTGAACTAGATTTCAGTATATTTGAAGGCACTGACTTCCCAATAACAATAGCCATAGATGTTTATGACAACCGGGACCGACGGCTTTGCGTGCTCTCCGAGTCACGGGCGTGAAACACCGCCAAACTACCAAACTCCGGGCTGCTATTAGGAATTTCGTAAATAAAACCCAAAAACACTTTTTGGCCCGACCCAGGATTTGAACCCGAGACCTCTTGATTAGCAGTCGCATACGCTAACCACTAGACCAACGAGGCAGTTATTTATAAAAAGTATTTTAATGTTATCTGAATATTAATATAATGATGTGTACCCCATTTGTTTATTTCTAGTTCTCCCTCAACGTATATAATATGCCTGTAAACGTAAAATTTTAACCAAGGTCATGAGGAAGACAAAACACACACACTTTCACTTTTGTATAATTATTTACGTTGTGAATTACAGTTTTGTACTACATGTCAAGATGGTTTACAAAGTTTAATTTGTAGAAACTATTCGAAATCCTGAAAAGAGTATTTAAATACATACGTAAATATATACATACGTACATACATACGTCCCTTACATACTACATCCATTGTCAGAAAGCTAAACTACATAGTAACATCAACATGTAACGATGCGAGTAATTTTGCTATTTCTTGGTAGATGGAAAAAGGTAAGGTAGAGGAAGCTTAACACCCCCTCACCCCCGAAATTGACACGCATTGTTTCATTCCAAAGTCTCATTAAGGCAATAAAGTTTACGAAATATCAGGAGGCCGGTCCAAACTGACGTTTCAAGCCAGTCCCTAAGAAGTGCCTGTAACTTTTTTCCAGGTACATTGAAAATTAGTAAGTACATACTTATATTTTCTCCAAGGAGTATATTTGATTAATACAAGTCTCGTGGTCACATTAAGTGGGACTGGGTCAGGCTAACAAACACATGTATTGATCCATCCGCACGACACAAGCAATTCTAGTGTGTGGCCTAGTGTATACACAATTCAAAAATTGGAATCAAGGAAATAATAAATTAATGTAATAATAATATTAAATGATCTTGGAAAATATTAGAAGTACAACGTACCTGAATGTAAATATTTTTTTAAACAATATACAATGTAACATAAGCAATCGTAGTGTCGACTCATTCAAGGAGATAAGAAACAAACAATAGTACATTGTTCACCGACGGAGGAAAGGGACCGATTACTAGCGAGGGAGCAGTTTGTGGCCCGAAGACGCAGCCTAGGGCCACAATACTCCCGAGGTAGGAATGGGACTTTCACCCGAGTGCTACACAGTGCTTTATACTACACCTGTGAGGAACATTTAAAGTATTTTTAATATAAAATCAAAACGTAAGACACCATGTAAGACACCATTTAGCTTAGAATTTGACCAATATTTCGCGCTTCTTTTGTTTTTTTCTATTCTTCACAGTAGGATGTCAGTGGCACGGAGATTCCATATTTAAATTATATGAAAACTCCTTGGGCAGGCGCGTGCCATAGATAAGATAACACATGAGAAATGAAAATTCATACAACTTTCTCTCCCGCTAAAACACGTTAGAATGGATATTCATACATTTTTTCCGCCCGCTTATACAGGTCAAGGAAAAGACTAACGTTCTCTTTTCATTTTCAGGGAATATTGACTACTGTTCCGATCAGGTGTAGTATAATAATAATTAACATCGAACTATTTTTTCAATTATCTGATAATGCAAACTGAATCAGAACGATAGTATAGCTCACAGTAAGACATATTAAAGACAATGGCAAGACAGCATCAATGTAGAACAAACCACAAACTGACATCTTTCTGAACGTTGACCGATACAGGCGTTGTATGTTCTTGGATAATTTTAATTGTGGCCCTGTAAGTTAAAATTATTTTTAATTAGTTAATTCCAAAGTGTCTTGTTTACGATCTTTTTTAATATAAAATATTTTGTTAAATATTCAATACAAAAACCAAATAACAATTACATAAGCACTAAGACTGTATTTAATTTTTGTACCTTAGCTTTTTTGAAAGCATTATAGCCATAAGATGTTACCTGAACTGCTTGCTTTTGTAATAAGTGCACACGAGTCTTGGCTGTTTCTTAAAACTTTATAGAATTTTTCACAATACAGGCACAACATTGTAATAATTGAAATGTTTTTACAGAACCATATGATTATTTCATCCACATTTCTCATGACCGCCTGCAATCAGTATTGTTTATAAGTTTTGAGTAAATTAATAAACAAAAGTAAGTATATTCTTAATACATACTCCAAATGTTCTTGAAAATTTAAAAGTCTCAATTGTTTCTTGTACCGCAATTAGTGCACAGAAAAAGAATTGCATAACGTAATAGAGAATCTGGAAAATGTCGTTTTGTAATTATAAATCTTGCTTACTGTCAAACCTGTCAGAGCCCTTGGGCAAGAGTTTCCTCAAAATTATGTGTCACGTAAGGTAGGTATACTTTCTAAGGATAAACTTGTGACAAGACACTTTTCACATGTTCGGCAATGTGATTAACTACCAACCGATACCGGCTCGATCGATGAGGTGACTCATCTTAGAAGGCATTACGTATAACCTAAAAATAATATTATTCATTTAAAATCATTATCAGCATCAACAGCATATTGCAGTCCACTCTTCCGTTATGCATCAGTTTGATTGATTTTGGGCTTCTCTCATCTAGTACTTGCAAACTATCTTGCGTAAGTCGTCACTCCTATGGGCGTTTTATATTAGCTGGTCAATTCTTCAGCCGTAAAAAGTTTTAAGATCCATCCAATACGTCGTCGGATAATTAATTCAGTCTCTACTTAAGGATATTTCTGTCTCAAGTTATAATTTAAACTTACAACTTTTTATGGTAGAAGAACTGAATTGAGCTCGCCTTGGATTTTTCACAAGTTATGTTTTTGATGGTCGTTTATAAGAGATCGCCGTGAGCGATATGACTGCCAATTGTTATGCACCTATATATAATTAGTAACTCCTTTGTTCTTTTTGTTCTGAATTCATTAAAGAAATTAATAAGTATACTTACAAAGTGTTGGAAGGTCAATTTTAAGGTATCATATCCTCTTATTATATCGGCGTACGTCTCTAACATTGTTTCACTGTAGACTTTCATATCGATGTCTCTCGTTGACTTAGCATTTTTAACTTCTTCAATCCATATTTCAAGCAATTTTTGTAAAAGTTTTATGCACCGCATTATGTAAATTAAATTAAAATCAAAACAAATCGCAGTCAAGGCAAATAAATAAGTTATAGAACGATAGTTTTTATAAAGCATCAAAACGTAGCAAACAATTAAAGCTAAACTGAAAATCCAATTCCCTAAGGTTAGGCACTTCAAACAGGTTTTTTTGTTAAGAAATCTATGGATTCTTTGAATGGTCAAGACAAATTTAATATTTTTATGAACTTGAATGATGGCCAAGGTACAATTTATAATAAATCCAATACAGAAAAAACAGAAGTTAAAAAACGATATAAAACAAGTGAAAGTAAAATATTTTCTATGAGTATCATTGTAATAATTTGTACTTATGCAGATCAAATTAAAGGAAATGAGCAATATAGTACCAAAGATAGAAATTATATTTGACCAACGACTGTTTGAATAAATGATATTATTCTTGATGCGGTACTTAGGGCAAAAACAGATACTTTGCATTATATTCAAGGGCCGCAGCATGGATTGAATGTCTTTGTCTACGGACTTACAGTACATTACTTTTACAAGATGACTCTTATTATTTTTATCAATGGCTACAGACTTCATGATTATATTTTAATTTTTTGACTTAATCAATGAGTAGATTAATATTTTAGTCGTCTATAGTAGACGTCCATATGAGTTATGTAATAACTATATTGCAAGTCACCTCGAAATTTCTTAATTAGTGTTAATTAATTGAATAGAGTGCGTATTGTACAACGTACAGACGTCCACTGTTTTCCCCATCAATTTATCTTGTCACTTAAATCAATCAAAATGTGGTTTACGTGTTGACAATTCAAAGAAAATGAAGACTAGCATGGCCCAGAGGCCAAAACTTACTTTCTAAGAGGATCTTGGAGTAGATTATAAACTCTTTTATACATGAGTCATGTAATTCTAATTTTAGGAATTTTTATTTATGAGTATTGATGTATAATAATTAAGAATTCTAGAATGGAGGTCGCGTTAGGCCAAACGTATTGTAAAACGCCATAAGTAGAGTGTCGACTAACGCAAGATAATTTGCAACATCTGGATGAAAGAAGCCCAAAATCGTATCAGACTATTGTATAATAAAAGATGCATATGTCCAGCAGTGGACTGCAATAGGTGATGATTTTTAATGGATAATTATTTTTTTCGGTTATACGTAATGCCTTCTAAGATGAGTCACCTTATCGATCGAGCCGGTATCGGTTGGTAGTTATTCAAATTGACTGATATGTAATAGTGTCTTGTCACAAGCTTATCCTTAGAAAGAAGTATACCTTACACGTCACATAATTTTGAAGAAACTCTCGCCAAAGGGCTTTGACAAAATAAGCAACTTTTATACTTTCAAAAACGATATTTTCCAGATTCTCTATTACGTTGTGGAGTTCGTTTTATGTGCATTAATTGCGGTACAACAAACAATTGAGAGTTTTAAATTTTCAACACTTGGAGTATGTATTAAAAATATATTTACTTTCGTTTAATAATTTACTCAAAACTGACACACAATACACACAATTTTTATTCATCATCATCATCATCAACAGCCTTTAACAGTCCACTGCTGGACATAGGCCTCTCCTTAGAAAGGAGGTTTTGGCCTACTATACCATGCTAGCCAAACGGGTTGGTAAAGGGTTTGTTTCAAGTTTTCCTTCTCTTGGCAGTGATGTTAGCTGCTTATTTTGTTCTTTTAGTCGCCTCTTACGACACCCATGGAATGAATGGCGGTGGTGACACTTTGTATTCTTAATCCCTCACCACACGGACAAGATTTTTATTGGAAAATAGTATTTAAGGAAGATGGATCATTAACAAACAAGACTGAACTCAGACAATATTCACCAAGATTTGTTATTTCCATTATTGTGGTGATGACTTACCATACATAAGAAAGGCCATAAAACATTTAAGACAGCAACTGAACTGATTTGCTTTTCTCAGATTGGCGTTATTTAAGCATTCAATATAGGTAGTAGAGCCACGCTCATCGACCTCGGTGTAGTGCCTCACACAGAAGACCAATCTAAAATTAAAGCATTCGTGCTGTCCTCTTTCACTGGTGAGTGTGAGATGACCAACCATAACGAAGATAGTGGACCCTAGTAATGGATTCTACTCATGCTTTCCATGAGGTAGAGTAGTGTCACTTTGGTAGGCTTATGGATATCTATTAAAAAAGGTCATCATCTTCATCTTCCTAGCCTTTTTCCAAGTTTATTTGGGGTCTTCTACTAGTTCAACCGGTTTTACCTGAATTTCAGTTTTTCCACGGGGCGACTGGCATCGGACCTCCGCAACCCTAAGAGAGAGCTGAAGATTGAACTAGTTGGTAGTATATTTGAGGGCACTAACTTTCCGAAAACGATTGCCAACCGGGACCGACGGCTTTGCGTGCTCTCCGAGGCACGGGCGTGAATCACCGCCAAACTTCCAAACTCCGGGCTGCTATTAAGAATTTCCTAAGAAAAACCCAAAAACACTTTTTTGAACCCTAGACCTCTTGATTAGCAGTCGCATACGCTTACCACTAGACCAACGAGGCATTTATATAAAAAAAGTATTTTATATATGATTAATTTATAATCTATAGAAAATTATAGAAAAAAAATATATAGAAAATTATATCTGATTAATTAATAAAATAATGTGTACTCCATTTGTTTATTTCTAGTTCTACCTCAACGTATATAATATGCCTGTAAACGTAAAATTTTAACCAAGGTTATGAGGAAGATAAAACACACAAACTTTCACTTTTGTATATATTATATATGTCAAGATGGTTTACAAAGTTTAACTTGTAAAAACTACTGGAAATCCTGAACAGAGAATTATAAGTACGGCCCTTATATACTACACCCAGTGTCAGAAAGCTAAACTAAATAGTAACATCAACATTTAAGGATGCGATAGTTGCGTAGTTTTGCTATTGCTTGGTAGATGGAAAAGAGTTAAGTGGAGGAAGCTTAACACCCCCTTGCCAAAGAAATTGTTTAATTCAAAAGTCTCATTATGTCAATTCAGTAAGTCTCGTTCTCTTTGTATTTGTTTCCTGATTTTTAATATAAAAATATGCTAGATTCGAACGAAGTCTGTTTAATGAAGTTACCTACATAATTATAGTAGAAAGAAAGAAAAATAATAACATTTATTAAATAAGGTAGTACTTATACTTAATTTAAAAAGTCCAAAATATCCGTATGTTGTGTAGTTTTGAAATATCAGAAGGCCGGGTCAGTCTGATGTTTTCAGCCAGTCCCTAAGAAGTGCCTGTAACTTTTTTCCACAGAGGTACATTGAAAATTAAGTAAGTACTTATATTTGCTCCAACGAGTACATATGATTAATACAAGTCTGGTGTGACTTGAGTGGGGCCGGTTCAACCTGACGAACACATAATGTTGGTCCATCCCCACGACACAAGGAATTCAAGTGTGAGTCCTAGTGTATACACAATTCAAAAATTTGAATCAAGGAAATATAATTTAGTAGTAATAATAAATGATCTTGTATAATATCAGAAGTATAAAGTACGCGAATGTTTTTTGATATTTACATCTAAATATTTTTTTAAACAATATACAATGTAACATAAGCAATCTTAGTGTCGACTCATTCAAGGAGTCAAGAAACAAACAATAATAATTAACATTAAACTATTTTTTTCAATTATCCGATAATGCAAACTGAATCAGCACGATAGTATAGTTGACAGTAAGACTTATTAAAGACAACGGCAAGACAGCATCAATGTAGAACAAACCACATACTGACATCTTTTGGAACGATGACCGATACAGGCGTTGTATGTTCTTGGATAATTTTAATTGTGACTCTGTAAGTTAACATTATTTTTAATTATTCTATTTCAGTGTATTGTCTAGGGTATTTTTAGGGTTCCGCAGTTAATGACTTCGAACCCTTATAGATTCGTCATGTCCGTCTGTCCGTCCGTCCGTCCGTCCGTCCTCGACTTACCGTCCAAACGGTAAGTGTTAGAAAGATGAAACTTTGCATGAATATGTATTGTAATTACGTCGACAAAGTGACACAATAAAATTATGAAAAATATTTTTATTTGGGGTACCTCCCCTACACGTAAAGTGGGGATGTTTTTTTCTCACAACTACCCCATCATGTGGGGTATCATTAGATAGGTCTTTTAAAAAAAATATAGAATTTTTAAGACAATTTTTTGATTTAGGTATCCGTTTGCGAGAAATTCCACTTTTAAGGTCACTTTTTAGTAAAAACAGGGCGTCCCCCACCCCCTTCTTCTAAAAGCTAAACTTAAAGGCTCAAAAAATCTGGAAAAATTCGTGATAGTGGTCCATATAATGAACTTTAAAAGAAAACTATAACCGATTAGATGACTTTGTTAGTTCGGGAGTTATAGAGGTTTAACTCGTAAAATGCGCTTACTTGGAAAACGTCATACAAAATTAACGCGTTAATACGTAAACATAACAATTATCCATTGGATACGATTTCTTATCCACGTACCATTATGGGTTACTGAGGAACCCTTTCCTGTGCGTGGCCTGACACGCACTTAGCCGATTTTTTTTAAAATAGTTTTTTTAGTTGTCACATATTCGTAGCCAAAACCAAATGACAATTAGCCAAATAAATTGTGTCCTGTCTTTGAACCAAATCTATTTAGCTGTTTCGAAAAAATATTAATCGTTAGATGTTACCTGAATTTCTTGCTTTTGTAATAAGTGCACACGAGTCTTGACTGTTTTCCAAAACTTTATAGAATTTTTCACAATACAGGCACAACATTGTAATAATTAAAATGTTTTTACCGAGCCATATGATTACATCATCCACTGTTCCCATGACCGCCTGCAAACAGTATTGCGTGTCAGTTTTGAGTAAATTATTAAACGAAAGTAAATATATTTTTAATACATACTCCAAGTGTTGAAAATTTAAAACTCTCAATTGTTTGTTGTACCGCAATTAATGCACATAAAACGAACTCCACAACGTAATAGAGAATCTGGAAAATATCGTTTTTGAAAGTATAAAAGTTGCTTATTTTGTCAAAGCCCTTTGGCGAGAGTTTCTTCAAAATTATGTGACGTGTAAGGTATACTTCTTTCTAAGGATAAGCTTGTGACAATACACTATTACATATCAGTCAATTTGAATAACTACCAACCGATACCGGCTCGATCGATAAGGTGACTCATCTTAGAAGGCATTACGTATAACCGAAAAAAATAATTATCTATTAAAAATCATCACCATCAACAACCTATTGCAGTCCACTGCTGGACATATGCATCTTTTATTATACAATAGTCTGATACGATTTTGGGCTTCTTTCATCCAGATGTTGCAAATTATCTTGCGTTAGTCGTCACTCTACTTATGGCGTTTTACAATACGTTTGGCCTAACGCGACCTCCATTCTAGAATTCTTAATTATTATACATCAATACTCGTAGTACATCATCATCATCATCATCATCATCATCATCATCATCATCATAATCAGCCTATCGCAGTCCACTGTTGGACATAGGCCTCTCCCAATGCACGCCACTTAGTTCGATCCTCGGCGACTCGCATCCAGCTCCTTCATCCCGCGGGTGTCGTAAAAGGCGACTTAGGGATAAACTACGCAAGACAAAATCAATGCAAAGAGAAGGAAAACTAGAAACCAACCCTATACCAACCCGTCTGGCCAGCGTGGTATAGTAGGCCAAAACCTCCTTTCTAAGGAGAGGCCAATGTCCAGCAGTTAACTATTGAAGGCTGTTGAGGATGATGATGATTGCAGTTAAGTCCTTTACTGTGTAAGCAGCATCTGGAAAATAGCCTATATGCAGCAGTGGACTTCAACGGGCTGATGATGTTGATGTGCAAGCAACAAGATTATGTATGATGACTATGTAAGATATGAACCCACAACACTTTGGAGCAATAGAAAACGGTGTGGCGATCGCTTAAAGCATTAGGATCACCGTGCAGTCAAAAAAATAGTCAGTGTTAAGGTGATTTTTTAGATTTGTGTGCCAAAACTACCCTAGATATATTTATAGATGCTTAAAATCCATATTAAGATTGTCTGGTTGTCCCAGCTTCGCACGGGTGCACAAATGTTGTAAACATTTGGGTTAAACATTTATGGATTGGCTAAAACTGATCATAGTCTTGAAAATCTTGGACCCACGATCCACACCAAAATCGAAAATCATAATCGAGGGTCATTAGAACAATCATCCGATTGTTCTAACCTAACAAAATGATAAGATATAAAAAATACCATGTGAATTCATTTGTTTTGGTGCGTGATAGTTTACTATCGTATTTTATTGTTGCACTTTTTGCCAATACTGGATTGGCAAGGAAGGTTTTAGCTGTTCCACCGGGAGCATCCAAAAAAGAAATAGACAACCACTGTTATTTTTGATACTTTTAATTTTAGCATCAAACGCTATCTTTTGATCTGCTACCATCTTGGGTACATTTGAGTTGACAAATTCTGTCAACTCGTTAACATCATATGTACGGTTAGGTATGGCATGAACAACATTTTCTGACCGGCTCGGAGAAGGTAATCCAAAGTCTCTTAAATTTTGATCGTTAAGTTCTAAAAGTTTATTTTCAATCTGTATCAAACCTTCTTCATCATAATCCAAACCTCGTTGTTGTGCTGTATGTCTGAAGTCTTGACACATATCGTCTTTAAAACTATCCCATAATTTTAGTGGTTTAGAAGGGAAACAAAATAGTAATACAACCACAACCAGCTCTCTTAGCTTTACCGATCATTCAGAAATGGCAGGTTCCCTCAGAGTTATTTCCCAATGGTTATCATTTTCCAGCAAACCTCCCTCTCCGCAAGCGGCTTGGTAAGTTTCTTTAATAATACCGTCAACTGTTGTTAAATTCTGGAACGATGTCGGGCCACGCACATGATGAAGTAGTAACCTGAGATAAAAACACTCAGACTGAGAAGGATGAACGCTGTACACTATTCCCAATGCCGCATCTTTTTTAATACCGGGATAACCAACGACGTCTTGGCCACGTTTCCTCTAAGAAAATGTATTATTGGCCCAAGTATAATAATGTGGCACTTCATGATAGAGCAGTGTTTTAGCGGATTCATCGCCATAGCAAAGGTCAGATTGTATCTTAATGCCGAATAATTAGTAGTATGAGCTAAAATTTTGATTAGCTGGGATGTCCTCACATTTTGTTGGTCTAGGCGAAGTGAACGTACGGCGTCAGATTCCCGAGCACGTGTTTGCGAGCTTCTATCTCTATCACCAAGGTGCTGCGAGCGTTCAGTGCTAGATTCTCTAGCTCGTGATTGTGATGCGTATTCTCTCTAACTTGCAAGACGGTCTGAATTTTCAGAGGAAGATTCTCCAATACGACGTGTATTTGCTAAACTCGCTTGATTTAGTTTAGATTGACATTTTTGAACTCGTAATATCTTTTGAATGCAATGGCCGATTTTAATATTTCAAAAAGATATATATATGTACTGAAACAGTCTTAAGTTAAAAAAGTAATTTGGATAAGAATTAATATAAAGATATGAAAAACATGGTATTTTATGCATGGTATGGTTTTTGTTAGGATTTCTTTCAAAAATGATGGTGTAGTGACATAATAACAATAGCTGGACATATGGTACCGTGAGATTTTTTATAGATATTAATATGTCCTTTAATATTGTAGAACATATTTTTGTTCTATCATTCATAGCTTCCGCAGCGCATGCGATGAAAGTCATTTTATAGCACTTTTTTTCATACTTTGCATTACATTATTGAAGTTTTAGTAGGGATCCCTATTTTTTTCTGGTAACAAATATAGCCTATGTTACTTAAGCATATTGTAGGATTTTAATGGTGAAAGAATTATTGAAATCCGTCCAGTAGTTTTTGAGTTTATTCGTTACAAACATACAAAAATACAAAAATACAACGTTTCCTCTTTATAATATTATTGTAGTAGTAATCTACTAGTGTAGAAAACTATTTTGTTCTTTTTGATCTAATTATATCTATTGAAGAAATAAATAAATATACTTACAAAGTATTTAAAGGTCAATTGTAAAGTATTATACCCAGTTATTATATCGGCGTACGTCTCTAACATTGCTTCACAGTAGTCTTTCATACCCATTTCTCTCGTTGACTTAGCATGTTTAAATTCTTTATTCCATAATTCAAGCAGATCTTTTAAAATTATTACGCACCGCATTATGTAAATTAAATTAAGATCAAAACAAATCGCCGTGAAGGCAGCTAAAGAAATGATTAAACTATAGTTGTTATAAAAAATCAGGACGTAGCAAATAATTAGAGCGAAACTGAAAATCCAGTTCCCTAAAGTTAGGCACTTTAAACAGGTTTTTTTGTTAAGAAATCTATGGATCCTTTGAATGGTCGAGACAAATTTAATATTTTTATGAACTTGAGTAATGGCCAAGGAACAATTCATAATAAATCCAGTACAGTAAAAACAGAAATTAAAAAACGATATGAAATAAGTGAAAGTTAAAAATTTTCTATAATTTTTATTGTAATAAATTGTACTTAAACTGAACAGATTAAAGGAAATAAGCAATGTAGTACCAAAAATAGAAATTATATTTGACCAACGACTGTTTGAATGAATGATATTATTCTTGATGCGGTACTTAGGGCAAAAACAGATTATTTGCATTATATTTAAGGGCCGCAGCATGGATTGAATGTCTTTGTCTACGGACTTACAGTACATTACTTTTACAAGATGACTCTTATTATTTTTATCAATGGCTACAGACTTCATGATTATATTTTAATTTTTGACTTAATCAATGAGTAGATTAATATTTTAGTCGTCTATAGTAGACGTCCATAAGAGTTATGTAATAACTATGTTACAAGTCACGTCGAAATTTCTAAATTAGTGTTAATTAATTGAGTAGAGTGCGTATTGTACAAAGTATAGACGTCCACTGTTTTTCCCATCAATTTATCTTGTCACTTAATGCAATCAAAATGTAGTTTACATGTTGACAAAGCAAATAAAATGAAGACCTTAGCCTTACTCTAGTTACTTTATACCAATTAATCTGTCTAGCAAGATCCAGTAGCCCAAAAACCTCCTTTTTAGGGTTCCGTTGCCAAATGGCAAAAAACGGAACCCTTATAGATTCGTCATATTTGTCTGTCTGTCTGTCTGTCCGTCCGTCCGTATGTCACAGCCACTTTTTTCCGAAACTATAAGAGCTATACTGTTGAAACTTGGTCAGTAGATGTATTCTGTGAACCGCATTAATATTTTTACACAAAAATAGAAAAAAAGCAATACATTTTGGGGGTCCCCATACTTTATACTGAAACTTAATTTTTTTTTCATTAAAACCATACGTGTGGTATATCTATGGATAGGTCTTCAAAAATGATATTGAGGTTTCTAATATCATTTTTTGTCTAATCTGAAAAGTTAGCGCGAGAGACACTTCCAAAGTGGTAAAATGTGTGTGTCCCCCCTGTAACTTCTAAAATATGAGAATGATAAAACTAAATACCATGCAAACTTCCAACGAAAATTGCTTTGAACGAGATCTAGTTAGTAGTTTTTATTTATACGTCTTAAATCATAAACCGCAATTTACATTTCTTTCAATCAAAACACTATTAATAAAACATCGATGAAAGTTACAACGAACTACAAAAACTTTTATATGATGTAACTTGCTGCTACAGAACCCTTCATGGGCGAGTCCGACTCGCACTTAGCCGGTTTTTTATTAAGAGGATCTTGCAGTAGACTATTACGTTATTTGGATACCTTTTAGATATAGTCGAAGTCGAGCTCAAACTGGTTTTTCTACCGAGAAAAGTTGTATAAAAGTTGTAGTATCATATGTAATACCAAGTCGGATAATTAATTTAATCCATACTTAAGTATTATTCTGACGAGTCTGGCTTCCTGTGGTAGGGAGAACGATGCAGAATGACTGGGCTTCTAGTATTACACTCACCAACGAAATACGACAGCAAGAATGCTTAATATTAGAATGGTTTTCTGTGGGTATTACTGCCTTAGTCCATCCATTCGTGCCGAAATCAGCGTGGCTTTACTACCTACATTTATAATGGTTTTTAGTATTAAAGATTAAAAATATAGATTAATACAGTCTCTATACAATATTGTTCATCATCATCAACAGCCTTTAACAGTCCACTGCTGGACATAGGCCTCTCCTTAGAAAGGAGGTTTTGGCGCTACCCAGACGGGTTTGTATAGCGTTGGTTTTAAGTTTTCCTTCTCTTTGCATTGATGTTGTCGTACGTAGTTTATTCCTTAGTCGCCTTTTACGACACCCGCGGGATGAATAGGAGTGGTGACACTCTGTATTCTTAATCCCTCACCACACGGACGATATTGTTAGGTTAGCTAATAATATAATAACACAAGACAAATGCTTCATGTATAGTCCCTAGACTGAATTCATTTACCGATTTGGTATTACTTAAATGTATCTTACAACTTTTCACGGTAGGAAAACTGGGTTGTGCTCTACTTGGAATCTTCACGAGTTAGTTTCTGATGGCATCTCATTTGTTTTTGTATTTAGTCCTACTTTTTATGTTGTTTGGTAAAAAATAAGTCTGACACAAGACTCTTCTCAGCAAGTAGGTTTATAAAATATTATATACCAGCACCAGCGCCAGTATAGCTGTTGCCTGTTGACTGTGGCTCCGATGAAATAGATGTTGGCCGATTCTCCGACCTACCCGATTTATTCACAAAATTTTATACAAGTTTAGATATAAGATATAATAAAAAGATATAATTCTAGATATATGAGAGTTTAATATTTTAGATGTATAATTCTAATATATTTCATTGGATATTGGTGCCATCAAATTTTTCACAACAGAAGTACTTAATATAAGTTTTAATGCTCAACAATAAGTTAATAAAGCAACAAAAATAAATTGTTATAAGTTTAATAACATTACAATAAAGCAAACTGTAGAAGAACAATAATGTGTTGAATAAACCATCCAAATGTCTTCACCGGTAGCATAGCGTCTACATAGAATAGACCACAGATATTCATCTTGTTGAATGTAAAGTCATGTAGTCGTTGGACATTCTTGAACAATCTTCTTTCTTCTGCTGTAGAATTATAAATACTTTAAGGGCCACCGGAAACTAGCTACTTTTAGCATCGGCGATCGGCGATTTAGCGACTGCATCGATGCTGCATCGCGTTTTAGCGACTTCCTGCGTTCGATCGCGGTATCGGAAACGCGCGTTTTAGCGACTGCTCAGTTGCCAAATCGATGCTACCGGCATCTGAATGTGTGCGGAGAGTAGCGTTCAGCTGCTGTGTCGCGCTTCTAAAAAGCGACTCAATCTCCGCGTTTGGCGTTTTTAAGTGTGCGGTGTAGAGCGTTCGGTCGCCTCATTTAGCTTCTAAAAAGCGACTAGTTGCCGATCGCCGATTCTAAAAGTAGCTAGTCTGCGGTGGCCCTAAAGATGACGTAATATAGGTTAAAAAAATATAAGCGAATGTCTGGGTAGGATCACAGATACCATTAGTATTTTAGAAAAAGAAATGTATACCATTGTGGTTGATGATCTTAAACGATGTAAACTGAGACTTTAAAATGCAGGTTTGTTTTGAGAAAACATGTCGTCTTTGTTACGTTTTTTTTTATAAAAACATCAATAAGGAAGCGAAATATGAAACAGAACTCTTTCAAAAATTAATGGTGTGACAACATACCTGTTAGATGCGATCGAGTCAATAATTTGCAAGTATCTTGGGCTTTATTGACAGAATCGTAGAATGATTCACATTGTAGAGATAAAACTACATGCAATATTAAGTTTTTGAACATCCAAACGGCAACTATAATCGGTTGGGTAACGTTTTCATACTAAAAACAAAAAAAAAACGGATAAAGTTTCTCATTACTTATAATTTAACTAACTTTTAATGAAATAATATTTACATTATTTACATACAAGCGTCGAACAATTCCCTAGCATCATCGCTTACCCAAAGATAGGTAAGCGATGATGCCAGGGAATTGTGCCACATTGAATGGCAATGCTAATTATCTATGCTAGAAAGAAGAAGACCAGCCTTGGTCACGAGGAGCATCGATCAGTTGCTTTTCTAATTATTTAAAAATAGCACGAGCGCTTGAACCTATGAACCTAGCAACAAAATAAGTCGAATTCGTCGTCTTGATGTTATATCAAGAACTTATATATATTTTATTGTACTCTCATAAGTGGATACTCACTCACCTTGTACAGTAAGAAATCTATACATATTTTGACATATAGTAACGTGTGCAAAAAGCTTTCAACCATATGGTACAGGATCTGAAAAAAAAGCGATCAATCAAGAATCCATTTTACAATTTTTGCTGTAAACAAGTCAAATACATACCAAAACTCCAAATGTACGATTGCAAATATTGTAGCATTTTATTATTCGATAATATGTCTGGAACATTTCTCGGCACATTTTTTTATCACGAATACCACCTGAGTTTATAATTACATTATTCCATAGCATCATATTTTCTTTAAGAAGATTCACCAAGCAGGCAGCATATACTATGTTTATATCAAAACATAATAACACAATAAAGCTCCACGAAAATGAAGCATGTGTGCTTTCAAATGTCATATAGTTAGAAGAGATATACGCTACATAGAATATTAAGCAAATGATCACGCTAACCCAATTGTAGTTCGTGTACTTTTTTAAACTATATTTGAAGATTATGACAACTTTTTGAATGTTAATAACGAAATCAATGTT
Organism: Phragmatobia fuliginosa; assembly: GCA_932526445.1. Classification (NCBI taxonomy): domain Eukaryota; kingdom Metazoa; phylum Arthropoda; class Insecta; order Lepidoptera; family Erebidae; genus Phragmatobia; species Phragmatobia fuliginosa. The sequence goes on along the minus strand of OW052057.1, from coordinate 58,875,798 downwards.
GTCATTGGTTTGAAACACAGAAGTAATTGTATTCATCAGATATCCAAGTAAATAGAAGAACAATTCAAAAAAGAATATTGTAGCAGCATTTATGTGTGAGTGAATAGCAACTTCATATGCGATACTGTGAATGCGGAAGCCTAAAATGATTATAAACGTAACTGCTACCAGTGCTGAAATTAGAGCAGACTGACAATTATTTGGAGAAATGTAGTTGTTTCTTATAGCATATTTCGGACAAAATATAATATTCTGTATCAGATTTAATGGCCAAAGCATTGCCTGAATATCTGCGGTAATAAACTGGTTCATTAAAACGGTAATTGTAAAAACTTCAAGAGTTGGTTTCAATATTTCAATTAAGGGTTTAGTTGTGCTTAAACTATTTAAGGTTCCTTTAGTTTAAATAGTACCAGTATCGACATCGACACAGAAGTAATGTATGAGTGAGTGAGTATGTAACGTATTTGTATTGTTTATTCATTACTTACATTCCATTTGATTATTTCAACAAATTACTTACGTGTTTCTTTGAATAAGCATTGTACAATTAAATTACTATGTCGATATTAACACAAATGTACAGGTTGGACCAAAAATTCGTTTAAATTTGAATCGGTAACTGTGACGAGCAGCGATGGTGGGGTGGAGCGGAGAGGCTACGAAGCCCAATTTAAATTCAGTACCATGGCATTGTTTAGTGATTAACAACGTGCGTTCTGTGTACGCGAGTACTACTACAGCAACGATTCTTTTACTCCAGCGCAACGAAAATTTTGCGCTCATTACAACATACGGCGTAAAAATGGAGCTCCATCGATTCAATTGATTACAAAATGGGTACAGAAGTTCGAGGAGACAGGTTTAACAATGAATCAACCACGATCTGGCCGACCTAGAACATCAAAAGATCTCAAAAAGGTCGAGTGCGTAAAAGCGTCTGAAATTTGTGAAATGAATTCGTGAAAGTCCTGAACTCTCTGAAGCGGTCTAATGCCTTAGGCGTGTCCAGAACATCTTTGATTCATATTCTTCAAAATGATTTACATCTATATCCGTACAAAATTCAAATAGTACAAGAATTAAAGCCTCAAAATCGCGCTCACATGCTCTAATATACAAAGAAAATGGACAAAAAGTCATATCCAAAACTAGCCACCTCGTAGGCTTACTTATCCCCGATGTACTTCTTTCTTTGGGGAAACCTTCAAAACAAATTTTTCACATCAACCCAGAGTCGCTAAAGGAATTAAAAGAAATTATTCGTGAGGAAAGGCAAAACATTTCACGAAACACTTGTGAGGTTGTCATTGAAAATGTTCGCTCCCAGTTGCAGCAGTTTCAAAATAGTCAAGGATCGCATATGGCTGATGTCATTTAAAAAAATGAAATCCCATTTGTGTACTTTAACATTAAATAAATAGTTTTTATCTCACTTAACTTATTTCTTTTAAATCATCATTTGAAAGGTAAACGAACTTTTGGTTGGATTTACAGCTTTACTTGCCAATCTACTCTAAATGTCAAATACAAAGTGTCACCACCCCTATTCATTCCATGGGTGTCATAAGACGCGACTAACGGAACAAAATAAGCAGCTAACATCACCGCCAAGAGAAGGAAAACTTGAAACAAATCCTTTACCAACCCGTCTGGCCAGCGTGGTATAGTAGGCCAAAACCTCCTTTCAAAGGAGAGGCCTATGTCCAGCAGTGGACTTTTAAAAGCTGTTGATGATAGCTTTCTTCAATAACTGTGCTATCTACAACTAAAATAATGTTTCAAATCTGACTAGTACTAATTGACATTAATGGTGATCGCACACCTATCAGAGGCGAACGCGTCGAACGAGCCGAACTAAACGAATTTTATAATTCTTTATATGAAATCTCATGAAACCTCGCACACTTACCCGCGTCGAATCGTTCGCATCTGGAAGAACCGCAGAAATCGTAGACGAATTCGGATGACGTCATAAAATTCGGCGCAGATGATGCGGACGCCTCGATTGAAGCGCCCGCATTCTATCAGTTGCGTATGACAGAGCAACGCACGAGTACTATTTCTTGAAATGATTTCTTTGACGCGGTCAATGCTTTCGGCGCGGTCGATTCTTCCGCTGCGGATAAGTGTGCGAGGCCTCCTTGACTTCGGTTCGTTCGGCGCGTTCGGCGCGTTCGGCGCGGACACCATAATACTACCTGAGAACTGTGTATTAAAAATAAAATAAAAATATATTGTAAAATTTTATTTAACAATAACTTTACAACAAAGCAAACTGTAAAACAACGATAAGGTGCTGGATTACCCATCCAAATACTTTCAACGGCAGCTTAGCGTCTATATAAACCACTCCGCAGATGTTCATCTTACTGAATGTAGCGTTGTATAGTCGTTGAACGTTCTTGAATAATATTTTCTCTTCTGCTGTGGGATATTAAAGTACTTTACAGATGAAGCAATTCGTAAAATTATCACCGTTATCATAAATATATAAGGTCAATATATGGTCAAGGCTATGCTATCCTCCGTTTGCAACATAGTAGCGGGCGTCCCACAGGGCAGCTGCCACGGACAACATCCCCCTCGCCGGGAGCATTGAACTGGCGCTGTACGCTGACGACGCGGCGTACATCTCAACCAGCATACAACTGCACCACGCTGCGTTGAAACTACATCGCACTGTGGACCTCTTGCCACAATGGCTGTCGCAATGGCGACTCACTGTAAACGTGAGTAAAACACAGGCGATAGCTATATTGTCGGACAGGATACTCCCTCCACCACTCCAACTCTAGTCCAAGACCAGCCAAGACGTCCCGTGGATGTACTCCGTCAAGTATCTGGGGATCACAATAGATCGCCGCTTATCCTTGCGACCGCACGTTTGCAGCACGGTCGTGCGTGTTAGGGCAACACGTGCCCTACTGCATCCAGTGCTCAATTCCCATCTACCACTCCGCGCCAAATTGGGTATGTATAATACGTATATACGCACCCAACTCACCTACTACGCTCCCTCGTGGAACGTCCTCACCAGCGAGACCCACCGCCGACAACCGCAAAAATCCCTTGCGTCGTGTCGTGCAGGCGCCGCGATACGTGAGGAACGATGGCATCAAGAGGCAGAGCCTGGACGCATTCTTTAAGCGGATGGCCATTGTGATGTATGAACGTGCTGACACTTCGACCTGGAGCCATATCGGAGGCCTGGCGCCGTGGCACGCTCGACCGCCTGACAGCAACAGATTATCGCGAAACCTTGTGACAAGCCTCTGTAAGGAATATTTTATAAAAGAGAGGCGGTCTATCTCTCCCTCCCGGTACGAAGGTCACCACCCAAACCCCTCCCCGACCCTATGCAACCTTGCGAAGGCAGTGGGATTCAAATCCTCTACTAACTCTGGGTACCGGGTTAGATACCATCACGAACAACTTTTTATTTTATTTCTGACTTTTTGATTTGTCAACAGAAGGTGCCACGATTGACACCGCGGCCTGTCCGCGAGCACCTGCGCCTACTTAGCCCAAGTAGAAACATCGTGCGGGGGCTCCCATGAGGAATTATTGTGTGGCTCATTTTTCCCATATCATTATCCTACATTGGACGCCTGTAGAAAAACGATCCGCAACGACACACGCCGCTGCGGGTCGTGGCACTGCACACCCACCGTAAAAGACATCGGGGGAGATTAGCGTATAAACCGCAGCCTCTGTCGCTGGTGGCTCGGAGCTGGGCCTCCTCAAGTGTCGCCTTTGGTCTCACCTGGCTCGGGCTTGACCGCTGGGCGGCATAAAGAGCGCAAATCTCCCCCACGAATAACTACAAAAACAAAAGAGTTATCTCACCCACACGGCCTGCCCCTATAGTATAATATAGGGGCAGGCCGTGTATAACACCGCTAGCAGAATAGATAGCGCTGGCAGGGGCAGCTGCCCCGACCCAGCCTCCACGCGTCCCCTGCGGGACGAGGTGACGACCACAGTAGGGTCAAGGCATTCGCTCGTCGAACAAATTGTTCTGGTAATCGGTAGCTGCGACGAGTAGCATTGGTGAGGTGGAGTGGCTACGAAGCGCAAAATCGGCCAATGGGAATTCAGTACCATGGCGTCGTTTAGTGATAAACAACGTGCGTTCTGTGTACGCGAGTACTACCGCAAAAACAATTCTTTTACTCTAGCGCAACGAAAATTTTGCGCTCATTACAACATATTGCGCTAAAATTAAACTTCGTCAATTCAAATAATTTAAAAAATGTGTACAGAAGTTCGATGAGACAGGCTCAACAATGAATCATCCACGATCTGGTCTAACGCCTTAGGCGTACCCAGAACATCTTTGATTCGTATTCTTCACAAAAAAATACATTTACAGTACAGGGCTTTACTCAATATTGCGCTCACAGGCTCCAATTTGCAAACGAAATGGACAAAAAGTGATATTCAAAAAAGTTGCTAGTAACTTTCCACCTCGTAGCCCGGACTTATCCCCAATGGACTTCTTTCTTTAAGGATACCTTAAAAACAAAGTTTTCAATAGAAACCCAGAGTCCCTAGAGGAAAGGATTTGCTACGAAAACTCTAAATTTTATTTGCATAGAACTCACAACTGAGTTCAAAAATAAGTATTGATTTTAGCATGAATGGGCCCGGATCAACTGTGGCAGTACTACCTTCACAGAGAAAACCATCCTTATAGTGATAGAATTCTTGCTGTCGTATTTCGTTGGTGGGTGTGAGACCGGAGGCCCATCATTCGTCATTATTCTCCCGGCTTTCGCGTGTCAAGAGAATGATGCAAAAAACTGGTCATCTGGCCAGGCCGCCTTGGTGGGGGTCACCATGCTGCATTGCCTACCCTCACAATGAGGATGGTGACCGACTACTCCTGGATTCTGCTCATGCAGTACTCTGCATGAGCAGAATCCAGGAGTAGTCGGAATCACTTTGGTTGGCTTAAATATAAACAAACGATACAATAAGCGAGTGGTTACTCATTTTAACGATAACATTTATGAGTAAGGAAATTCCTCATACTGATACTAATCTAATAGGCCAATATTGCATCGACTTACCTGACAGATTTGACCGATTCACTAATTTACAAATATCTTGGCTTTTACTGAGAGATTCGTAGAATGACTGACATTGTAAAGATAATGCTCCGTGCAGGATAAAGTTTTTGGAGAGATAAAAAATAATCATTATCAATTGAGAAGCGCCATCTTTCTGGAAATAAAACTTACAGTAATCTTTCTTTTCATTCTTTCTTAATTGACTTGTTTGTATTTTGGTTTTACTCTCAAAATATACTCGTCATCATCATCATCAGCCTTTCACAGTCCACCGCTGGCCAAAGGCCTCTCCAATTGCACGCCACTTGGTTCGATCCTCAGCTTCAGTTTCTACCAGCCGTCTTGCGCAAGTCATCATTCCACCTGGCCTGTGGACGTCCTACACTACGTTTGCCGAAACGCGGTCTCCGGTCAAGAACCCGTTTACCCTTACGGTTATCGGTTCATCATCATCATCATCAACAGCCTTCAACAGTCCACTGCTGGACATAGGACTCTCCTTAGAAAGGAGGTTTTGGACTACTATACCACGCTGGCCAGACGGATTGGTATAGGGTTGGTTTCAAGTTTTCCTTCTCTTTGCATTGATGTTGTCTTGCGTAGTTTATCCCTTAATCGCCTTTTACGATACCCGTGGGATGAATAGGGGTGGTGACACTCTGTATTCTTAATCCGTCACCACACGAATATCAGTTCTACGGCATACATATATAATATACTCACTTGAAGTAATATGTTAGTTTTAGCAGTTACCGTATCTAAACATAATTTAGTATACAATAATACATGCAAAAAACTTTCAACCATATGATACAGGATCTGGAAAAAAGAAATTAGTCAAGAACTGCCCTCCTGGCCAAGTTGCAAACCGTTTTCCATTTTCAATTCTATTTCTCTTGTTTCATTGGCTAATGTCACTCAATCAAGTGATCAAAACAAAATATTAGCCAATGAATTAAGAGAATTATGAATAGAATAGAAAACGAAAAACAACTTGGCTAGAGGAGCAGAATTCATAATCGTCATTTGTGAACAAGATAAATACCATAATTCCAAAAGTATTTTCACAGATATTGTAGCACTTCAATATTCGTTCATATGCCTGGAACAACTTTAGGCACATGCGCTGACCACGATTGCCATTAGAGGTTAGGATAACATTATTCCAAGAAATAATATTTTTTTGAAGAAGATTCAATGAGCTGATAGCGTATATCATATTTATATCAAAACTCAATAACAAAATAATACTACACAATAATGATCTACGAGGGCCTTCATAAATCACATAGCCGCATGTGATATAGGTTATAAAGAAAACTAAGAAAAAGATCACACCAATCCAATTGTAAATCGTGTTCTTTTTCAAATCATATTTGAACAAAATAACATTTTTTTGGATCAATATGACAAATTCAATGTGATCATTCGTTTGGGACACAGAAGCGATTGTATTTATCACAAACCCCATAGAGTAAAAACTCACTTCAAAAGCACATAGCAAATAAACATTTAAACTTGGATCAAATGTGGTCTCTTCATTGAAAAATATGAAATAGCAACGACAAAAATACGTTACTGTGAACAGTATTGCTGCTAAAGTTGACATTAGATTGGATTGAAAATTATTTGGAGTAATATAGTTATTTCTGACGTCATATTTTGGACAAAACATTATATTCTGCATCAGATTCAATGGCCAGAATATTGCCTGTATGTGTGTATAGACGAGTGGATTCATTAAAAAAATAAATCTTAAAGCTTTTGGGATAGCTGATCTATTTTATACCTTTATACCTGGTATAAAAAGAAAGACGAATCTGATACTTTTTGTGTTTTACATAAATTTAATTATTTTTGATAATTTAAATATATTACTTTTTGGTGTTCACAATGACAATGAAATTTTTTTGGTTAAATTATGATAACGATCAGTAGCCAAGTAAAATGTATGTCTACTTCCGTACTGTATACTTACTCGAATATGTAACCCTGACCCACAAAAACTACTGTTTACACTTCCCCAACCATCATTAGCAACAATGGCTCTAATTCTGGTGTTGACATCACTAAACTAAAATTATAAAAATAATTAGTTTGGAGATGTTAATACTTATTTTCAATAAGTGAATAAGTGATTTCTAAAATTTATCTTATGGTCAAGTTGATCTAAATTTAAAGTTTATTATTATTGCAGCAATACATATTAATCTAACATTATAAAAGCTATATAAGGTGTATTAGATAAAACTGACATGATTATTAATGTAATTTTTACAACGTTTATAGTTAGTGCAACGCCTCCAATTTGATTCAATCTTAGTCACTTTGAACGTTCAACAGCAATATAGCAAATGAAAAAAATGTGTCATAAGTTGAGTAAGACAGTAGTTTTGATTGTGTCAAACTAAAAACATTTACTTCTACGTTTTTTGGAATACATAATGTAATTTGAGAGAATCATACGAAATTGTAGTAAAGTATACAATTTAGTTTTGTATTAAAATTAACAACAGAACAGAATTAGCACCAATATATCACCTTTGGTTCGATTTCAGTTTAGATAACATTAGTCATTATAATAATAATAAGGTACGGATCTGGGGGAAGAAGAGTCGAGGCCTATGACTCAGAAGGCAATTTTAGATGGCGGCAATTTTAGAGGGCGGCAATTTTAAAGGGCGGCAAATTCACTCAACAATCATGCGCAACTTATCATTTAACCGACTTTGACCATTGAGACGTCTAGTAGGTACCTACCAACTCTAGGCACGAAAATTATATTATTAATCGCGTAGCCCGTAGGCATACTTTAATATTCATGAGAGAGAATTGCAGATTACGGCAGTACCCGTCTGATTATTAATGTTTTATCTCATGAAGTCAATCAAACACTTAAGATTTTTTACATACAGTCACCAAAACGCCTATAAGTACTGATTTCACGGTCCAAACTTCACCATCATATTTATCGATGTGCAACGAACAAATTGAAGAAACAAAGCCAGAGTAAAAAATATTTGAATTTGCCTTGGCATTTGGTCAGGAGTGTAAATAATAACTGACTAGTCGTGGTCTTTCTTTAGCAGTCAGGCTGAATTATCAGCAGGCAATATTACCCCGAAAATAAAAAAAACGTCAGAAGCTTGTCGCTGAGCTTGACCGGGCTCTGAGCGATATTCCTGAATGAGGTGATAAGGTGATAAGTCGAAAGTTCAATACCAAACTCTCCCTACTATTCAGAACACTTAGCTGCTCTGGATGGATGGATAGATCCACGCTGACGCTCCCAATTAATTGCAGAGGCGTGCAGTCCAAGTCATTGATAGTCCCGAAGCCATCGAGTTATTTGAGCCTTTGCACTTACGAAGAGAATTTACTCTCGAAGATAATTTCTATCGATATTACCATGGGGAGTGTTCTGAAGTGGTCTTCCAACTGATCCCACCTTCTTCTTTACAGGATAACACGTGGGAATCATGGCTTTAGACTAGAAGAAATACGCATCAGAACTAAGCGGTTCGGCTCTTCCTTCCTGTTCAGAGCAGTTAAAAACTGGAACTCTCTGCCTCCTTATGTTTCTGCATCCTACATGATGCCGGGTCCTCCCAGCAGGCGTGAAGAAGAATCTGACAAGGCCGCCATACTGTGGTTCTTCATGCACTGTCGCCATTGGCAGTGAGGATGGTGACCAACACTCGTGTTTTCCATCAGGCAGAGCAGAGTCATTTTGGCAGCAAATCTGTAAAAACTAAAAAAAGAATAAATAACATAGAAAACAACACTGGATGTATTCTTTCCTATGCCTAATTGTTCATTATCAATTATTATTATCAATCAGTGAAATGATAAAGAAAAAAATAAATGTGTGTAGGGCGCAGGGTTGCCACCTTTTGGAAAAAAAAATCGGGACAATACTTATTATGTGGACAGTCGGTCAAATTTCAGTCTAATTCAGATCATGATAAAAAAGCAGTTTTTTGGAATTCAATGGCGACAATGTGCTGAAGTAATAAGGTCATGAAAAAAATTTTTTTTGGGGTTCCTCCCTACACGTAAAGTGGGGGTGATTTTTTTTATCGTTACGGTTATCATTAGATCGGTCATTTCTAAACATTAAGAAAGTTGCTCCGACAATTTTTTGATTTCGATATCCATTTGAGAGTTATTCAACTTTAAAGGATATTTTTATTTTATAAAACTCCTGCCAAGGTAACTTTACTGATGGAAAGCATAAGTAAAATCCACAAGTGGGGTCGCCATACTCACTGCAAATGCAAGCAGTATGGCGAACCACATTATGGCGGCTTAGGGAGATGCTTTTTCACGCCTAGCTTAAAGGACCCGGGATCATAGTAGGAATGAAAAACATCAGCTGGCAATGAGTTCCAGTTTTTAACTGCTCGACACAAGAAGGAAGACCCGAGCCGCTTAGTTCTGGAGCGTATGTCTTCCACTCTGAAGGGGTGACTTCCCTGGCCAGATCGTGTTATTGTGTAGAGGAAGGGAGAGGGTGGGATGAGGTGGAGGAGCTCTTCAGAACACTCTCCATGGTAAAGGCGATAGAGGACTGCCATAGAGGCGACATCTCTTCGCAACTGCAAAGGTTCCAGGAACTCGGTGGCTTCGGGACTGTCTATGATGCGAACTGCTCGCCCCTGCAACCGATCGAGAGCGACAAAATGTCATTAATATGTAAAAGGAACAGCGTGGGCAACAAGACAGAGCCCTAGGGTACACGTTACCTGCTGGAAATCAGACGCCGCCCGCGCCGTCACAAAGGACTCTAATGCGGCGTTGGCGCAGGAAGGCGGCAATCCAGCTGCACAATTTAGTGGGCAGGCCGTATGCCGGAAGCTTAGAGAGAAGCGAGCGGTGCCAAACCCTATCAAAGGCCTTGGCCATGTCTAGACTGATGGACAGGTTCTCTCCATACCTATCCAAAGCCTCACCCCACAGGTGCGTGAGGTACGTGAAAAGATCACCCGTGGATCGGTTCGGTCTCAAGCCATATTGCCGATCACTTAGCAGAGAGTGATCTTCCAGGTAATGAACCAATTGCTTGTTAATTATTCGTTCAAGCACCTTGCAGAGTATGGAGGTGACAGCTATAGGACGGTAGTTGGCGGGATCTGAGCGGTCAGCTTTTTTGGGGATAGGTTGAACATTCACCTCTCTCCAGGCCTCCGGGACAATTCCTTAGGAATATGACAGGCAATACAAGCGTGTCAGTACTAGAGACAACTCTGGTGTTCTGTTCTTTAGAACCACAGCTGGGATACCGTCAGGTCCACTGGCTTTCCGGACGACGAGTGACCGAAGCTCCGCGCGTACTGCACTACGGTGGACACCAGGCAGTGGTCGGAGGAGCATAGAGGGGCGAGAACCGACACACAGTACTGCGCTTGGTGGCTCGCCAGCAACAGGTCTAGCAAGGAGGGCGCTTGACTCGATGTGTCTGGTATCCTGGTGTGCTGGAGTACCAGTTGGGTGAGGTCATGTGTAAGAGCGAATGCGTGGGCAGTTTAGTCATCCGCCCTGACGAAAAGACACACTCCACTGAATACAACAAATAAAGATTTTGGTAAAAAGCTTCTCATTAGTTCCATTTGGCACCCAATAGCTGTTTCTCATGTCGCATGCAAGTAAAATTCTCCTGCGCATTATAAACGCCCGACTTTCATCTTTTGTCGATCACCAGATACCGAGTGAACAATCCGGTTTTGTAGCTGTAAAGGGTACTCGAGAGCAGATACTGAACGTTCGTGTTCTTATAGAGAAATGTCGCGAATTTAATAAACCTCTGGTCTTGTGCTTTATTGACTACGCAAAGGCGTTCGACTGTGTACAGTGGAGAACGATGTTTGATGTGCTTGTGGAGATGGGCGTGGCTCAACACCTGACTTTCCTGATACAGAATCTGTACCTTAATGGCTCAAGTTTCGTGAAATTGGAAAACCAGCATTCCAAAGTTTTTCACACAGAACGAGGCGTACGCCAAGGCTGCATTCTGTCACCTAAACTATTCAACCTGTACGGCGAATACATAATGAGAAAAGCACTGGACGGCTGGAACGGCGGTGTTGCAGTAGGTGGTCGCAGGGTCAGCAATCTAAGATACGCAGACGATACAACAATAGTAGCGTCAAGTGAGATGGAAATGGCAACTCTTCTTAAGAAAATTGAAGCGGAGAGTGCCAAACTCGGTCTTAAGATCAACCATTCAAAAACTAAAATAATGGTGGTAGACCGAGCGCAACTACTTCCAGTCACCGATGCACTCAGCGGGTATTAAAAAAGTCAGCCAGTTTGTGTATCTTGGGTCGTTGATAACGAGTGATGGTAGCTGCACTGATGAGATCCGTCGTAGGGCCGGTATGGCCAAGAGTGCTATGACCAATCTCGATAAAATTTGGAAGAACCGCGGAATTCGCCGTACAACTAAGGTGCGATTGGTTCGAGCTCTGGTGTTCTCCATATTTATGTACGGTGCCGAAACATGGAGCTTGAGAAGCCGCGATAGTAATAAGATCGATGCTTTCGAGATGTGGTGTTGGCGAAGGTTGCTACGTATCCCCTGGACTGCGATGCGAACTAACTAGTCAATATTAAAAGAGCTCAACATCACGACGCGGCTGTCTTCACTTTGTCGGAAGCGAGCCCTAAGCTTCTTCGGGCATATTATGCGGTCCTCAAAGCACAGTCTGGAGAAGCAGATCATTGTTGGGCAAATGGACGGCAGGCGTGCTCGAGGCAGGGCACCTACACGTTGGAGTGATACTGTGAAGGAGGCGGTGGGCGGCGGCATGCACCGTGCGGTCCACTCTGCGTATAACCGCACGAAGTGGAAGCTTGTTACTTGTGGTCGCGATCCTCAGCATTGAGGGAACGACAAAGAAGAAGAAGCTGTTTCTTTTTATGTACACTGCACGAAAGGGGAAGGTGAATTAAAATTGAGAAATTGTTACATTTGTGAAAAATCGGGACAAAATCAATAGGCTGTCGGGACGCGGGACGATATCATCGAATTCGGGACTGTCCCAGGAAAATCGGGACGGGTGGCAACTCTGGTAGGGCGGCATTATTCAGTTTTTGCCCAAATCCGGTGCTGTCTAGTTGAGACTATTACTCGTAGTTACATATGAATATAACAGGTTCAGCGACCATACATAATTATTTAGACTTAGAAATTATGTTTACTTCTATATTTATATTTACTACGTAATGTAACGTCGTTTATTTACCTTATGACAGTATTGTTTGGAAGATAAAAATAGGAATGACTATACCAACAATTGACTCGCCTTTTGCCTTCCTCAGATGTGAGCACCGCGGGCCAAATACTGTAGAAGCCTTGTAATAAGAATAATAATTCTCTTGTTTCATTGGCTAATGTCACTCAATAACGTGATCAAAACAAAATATTAGCCATTGAAACCAGAGAATAGAGAAATAGGATAGAATAGCAAAAGTTAAAGGTTTGCAAGTTGGCTATGACGGCAGGAGTCACAAGTGCTTTGTCACAAATTTAAATACAACCGTCATACTTGAAAGACTTTTAAAGTAGGTCAAGTACAAAATTTAATATTCTATGTGCCTAGCAGTAGCAGTAACAATTCTATACGTATATCTTTGAATGCAAAACAATGTCAATAAGTTAACAAAGGTATTGAAATAGTGTCGACTGCGACACTTGTTGAAGTTTAAAACTGGCCCGTGAATAATGTCTTACATGGTGTCTTACGTTTTGATTTTATTTTATAAATACTTTAAATGTTCCTCACAGGTGTAGTATAAAGCACTGTGTAGCACTCGGGCGAAAGTCCCATTCCTACCTCGGGAGTATTGTCGGTTAACTGCTTCCTCGCTAGTTATCGGTCCCTTTCCTCACTCGATGAACAATGTACCATTTTTAAATTACTTCGTTGGTAAGTTCGAGGCCGAAGTCTGAGAATTACCTCAATAGGCCGCCATAGAGTGGGTCACCATGCTCCAGTGTCTGCATTCGCAACTAATATGATAACCGCTATTCTTATACTCGTATTCTACTCATATTTTCCATCAAACAGAATGGACTCACATTGGCCGACTCATGTTTAAAAAAAAATACTGGTATGACAGCCCCCCTAGCCAAGTAGAGAAGAGAAAAAAAAAATTAAAAAACAATATTGCTTACTTATTGGTATGTAAATTTGATTTAACAATGTCAAGATTGATAGTAGTATCAAAGAGATAATATAATATTTTATTAATGTGCCTTGCTGATTGAATATAATCTGTGTTTGTTTTTAATATCAAATTATATTTTTTTTATTAAGTGCATATGAAATTAAGGTGGGCCAAAAGAAGTCATCCGATGATGTTTGGCTCTCATTCTTTTTCTTAATGAAAAACTTTGATTCTGTTTTTTGATCAAGTTTAGTTGAACCTTTAGAATTTCATTGGTCAAGTCGAGAAGATGCTATTGGTCAAATGGGCGCTGTCACAATTGATTGCTACACTCGGTTCGTTTTATGGCATTTTTCATCACTTCGGCGAGGACTTCGGGCGACAGATTCTCGCACTCGTGTCGAATGTTGTCCTTGAGGGCTTCCAGGGTCTCGGGCCTGTTCACATAAACACGGGCCTTCAAAAACCCCACAAAAAGTCTGGAACGTTTAAATCGAGCGATCTTGCGGGCCAGTGCAAATAGCCAAAACAAGAAATGAGGCGACCCGGCAACGCCGCCTTCAGAATATCGGTTGTGGCTCGCGCAGTGTGTGCCGTTGCTGCGTCCTGTTGGACCTGTCCACATATCCTCCAGTCCTAATTAATTTAATTGTGACAGATAAACCTGGATTAACATTGCCCTTATAGCGCACACCGTCCACTGTTGTCGTTTGACCAGCGGCGTCTTCGAAAAAAAATGGCCCGATGACTCCTCCAGCGTGAACAGCGCACCGTCACTTTGAGCGGGTGTAATGGTTCATCGTGCATTACTCGTGGATTTTAAGCGATAGATTTGCTTGTTCACGTTCCCGCTTAGGTGGAAACAACGTACTGGACTTTGTACGGAAATTTTTGACCAAAATTCGCCTTATGGACGACCGGCTGATACCTAATTGCGAGGCACAGCGTCTGGTCGATGTTTCTGGCGACAGCTCGACATCCTCTGCAACAGCGGCGATATTGATTGACTGATTAAAAAGTCTCGGGTTCGATCAAATGTTTGTACGGTCCGCAAATATATTAATAATAATATCATCCGGAGTTTGGATGTTTTCTAAATATAATATGTATGTATGTGTTTAAAAAAAAAGTATGTATGTATTTATATCAGACGTCTGAAATATTTAATACTAGCCGCCCGCTCCGACTCCGCACGGAGACTTATAGGTATTTAATAAAAAAAAACATTTGGAGTTAACAGATAATTGTGACTGTCAAATAATAACAGACAATAATTAGCAATAAATTAAAATTGCGACTATAATTTGAGATTTAAACTATCCTATCTCTCAAGTTAGATCGAACTGCACATGGTGTGCGAATTTTATTATAATCGGTTAAGTGGTTTAGAAGTCTATTGAGGACAAACATTGTGACACGAGATTTATATATATATTTATTATTAATATATTCTTTATTAATTTTATATATGACTAGCCCATCGTCACTTCAACGTACCAACTTTCAAAGTTATATCGATTATCTTAATTCTCTGACTGCGATAAGACTTAATCAGAGTTTAAATTATAAGATTTAGATGTATTACTCAAATCAAATCATTTATTCTGCAAATAAGTTACATGAATACTTTTTAAAGTTAAACTTTTTTTTTGAGCAGATGAGTTCGGCCTTTCATAACTGGACTAGCCCTGAGAAGAAGGACGAAACAAACTCAGGGATCACAGTCTCTTTTAAAGTCCAGACAATATTCTTCAATGCAAAATACTTAAATAAAAGCGATAATTACAATTTGAGTCACAACTATAATAATTAAAGATAATAATTTAAAAAAAGTCAACAATAGCAACAATTTACAATAAATTTGTTAAATAAATAATGTAAATTTAACTATTAATTATCGTGGTACTATATATACGCACGTACTATCAATTATGCTTATCAAACTTCTATTGATTATGCACCTTTTTTTGTGCGGAAATCCCCCCAAAACAGTTGTGTTTTCCGCACAATCAACATAGCCATCAACATGGCAAAAATTGTGGATAAAAAACTAATTACACACTTGTGGTCTACTTTTTATTGTCTTATCTTTTAATGTTTACTCCGTACATACTTTATACTATCACGGCAATTTACGAGTTATCAGTTAGTGATGTATTTGATAACTTCTACTAAATCTCGTCGTCTCTCTATTTGTTTTAATGAACATAAATTTTCAAGATATTAGAGCCAAGCTCTTTTTTTTCTTTTATACTAGGCCGCCATTTTGCGGGTCACCATACTGCAATTTCTGTACACACGATGAGGATGGTGGCCTTCACTCTTGCAAAGATCCATAAGCAAAGAGTAATTTTGGTAGGCTTAAATATAAAAAAAATACAATAAGAATAATTCATACTATCAGCTGTTGCTTAGCGCCATGTTTAAAGTAGTGAATGCCGATCAGTCTCCTTACGACTGAGCGGTGGAACGAACGACGCGAGTTCTTTTTTTAAAATTAGTGAGCATGTATACGAATTTTAAAAAAAGTTGCAATGCTTGAACAAAAATTGGCTATGGACGTAAATATTACTTTTTAATTTAGTGTTTAAATGACTTTTATTTGGTGTTTTTCTTAATAAGTGTTTAATAAAAGACAGGAATAATGACTTATCTGTAAGTATTTTATAAACTTTTATTACAAATAAAATAAAAGTGAAGTTTCTGTTGTAATTACAAATTTACAGTAAAGTTTTACATTATAAGTGTATTCATTATAAAGTATTCACGTTATTTACATAATTTATGAAGCAAATACAAAACATACATTTTAAAAATTGCTATAGCTCAATTAAAAAAAAATGATTTTTATATAAACACTATTATACACAAAAATATATAGCATTAGTAGGAAGAACACCCACAGGCCAGGTGGAGTGACGCATTGTGCAGGAGCTGGATGCGAGAAGCCCAAAATCGATCAGAGTAGTCAGCAGAGAGAGACCTATATCCAGCAGTGGACTTCAATAGGCTGATTATGTATTTTTGTATACACAAACTGAGCCCCGCGGTGTCACCCGCGGTTGTTTTGTACCCGCAGTAACGCCAACAAAAAAAGTTTGCCTGAGTTGCTCCTTTCTCATCAGCTTTCTTTCTTTCCCGTCAAATCCCGTTAGTGGTAGTAGAGCCACGCTGATTTCAGCACGAACGGGCCGGCTCGACCCGGCCAGTACTACCCTCACACAGAAGACCATCCTAATAATGACAACATTCTTGCTGTCGTATTCTGTTGGTGAGTGTGAGACCGGAGGCCCAATCATTCTGCATCATTCTCCCACCCTTCGAAGGCCGGGAGAATGATGCAGAATATTCTAACCAGGCTGCCATGGTAAGGGTCACCATGCTACATTGCCTACCCTCGCAATAAGCATGGTGACCCCTACTCCTGGATTCTACTCATGCTTTCCATCAGGCAGAGTAGAGTCATTTTGGCAGGCTTAAATAGAAAAAAAAAAAAAAAAAAAAAAAAAAATATTACGTCCAGCCGTTCCAGAGATTACCCGGTACAAACAGACGCCATTCTGCCAGACGCAAAAATTTTGAAAACGGATTTTTGATAAAGAAGCACCGTACGAAATGATTCTTATATGTACGTAGGACCTTATATGTATATTGAAAGACGTAATATGTACCCAGGCCTTAATTAAATTTTGATAGGTACATTTATGGTCCTGCGTTAAACGTCTATTTAAAGTGCTCTAAGGTGGGAATAGCAAAACAAAGGCGCCAAATATTAACGTCGTCGTCATAGTAGGCCAAAACCTCCTTTCTAAGGAGAGGCCTATGTCCAGCAGTGGATTGTTAAAGGCTGTTGATGATGATGATGATGATGAAATATTAATTACGTAACCTATGACTTCCACACAACATTATGTAATATAATAGCTGAGTCCCGCTGTATTACCTACGGTTGTTATTGTAAGCCGAGTCGGGTACGCTACGGAACGAAGCCAGTCTTAAATAATTTTAACAAAAATGTACCGACTTCAAAGAAAAACTATTCCGAGTACCCAAATCGCGACAATTGTGCCTATGATATTTGAAGAGTTCCCTCGATTTCCTTGGGATCCCATCATTAGATCCCGATATGATGATCCCGATATGATGATCCCGATATGATGGTGACGATGGGACCACCTGTAAGCTACGCCCATTTTCACATAAATTTTCGTTGATTATTTACAAAGTTATAGTGAGTCTCTGGTATCCACGGTAAGCTTAAAACTAAAGTCACATTGGTAGGCTATCTTCTGAAACCTCTAAGTCTACGTATAAATAAATAAATAAATATTTCGGACATCTTACACACAACGCCATCTAGTCCCAAACTAAGCAAAGCTCTGCTTAGTTTGGGACTAGATGGCGTTGTGTGTAAGATGTCCGAAATATTTATGTATATTACCCATAATACGAAATATTTGTGTATTATGGGTACTGGACAACTGATATAAATACATAAATATACTTTTTTTTTCGGACCGACCTAGGAATCGAATCCGAGACCTCTTAATCAGCCGCCGCATTCGCTAGCAACTAACCCAATAAGGCAGTCGTCGTAATAGGTTATCAAAAAACATACGTTACATTCAGTTCACGTAGAATTCAGACAATGGTGCGCCTGTCCTCCAATTTCTCAGAAACAGAAAAAAATAAAAAAAAAATAAAAAATAAATAAAAAAAACAGGTAGTCGGTAAATTTGATTCCCATTCATTATAAGGAAATTCCTAATAGCATGGTGATTCACGCCCGTGCCACGGAGAGCACTTAAAGCCGTCGGTCCCGGTTGTCATGAACATCTATGGCAATCGTTATTGGGAAGTTAGTTCCCTCAAATTTACTAACAACTAGTTCAATCCTCGAATTTCAGTTCTCCCTTAGGGTTGCGGAGGTCCGATGCCAGTCGCGAAAAACTGATATTCAGGTAAAACTGGTTGAACTAGTAGCCGACCCCAAATAATATTGGGAATAAGGCTAGGAAGATAATGGAGATACATACATATTATACATAGAAAAACACCCAGACCTGATATATATATATTTAAATGTAGGTAACAGGTGTTACTTGGTTATCCTGTTTTCACTCCAACTTTTTGTGTTATTTTTGCTAGAAAGTGGTTGTAAATTAGCCTTAATTTTAATATTTGTAATCTAAACTAAATAGCAATGTTTCGACTGTAAGCAAACCATAAATAAATAAAGAATCCGTTGATATAGTATAAGTGGCGCCATCCTACATCTATAATTCATTATTAGTAGTTTTTTTTATATACAATATGGATTGGCGTGGGTTTAACCGTTCGTGTCTAAAAGAGTAACACACATTCATCCTTGCAAGTGTTTGAAGCTGAATTCCAAGAAAAGCTCTGCAAAAAGTGTACACTATTTATAATGTTTGGGATTGTTGGGCAAGTCCGACTCGCACTTGTCTGGTTTATAATATTATTTCGTCTAAAATCTCAGAAGGGTGAATAAAAAACAAAGTTTTACCATCTCTTTCTTGCGGTACCCTTCACCTATGCCAGTTATCCCGGTAAAACTGTAAGCTATGCATCTATCATCAAAAACAAGCGAAAACAAAATTAAAACCAACTAAACAATCCGATTCAAAAGCAACTGTCTGTGGATGATGTGATGTGATGGATTAAGAATACAAGTGTCACCACTCCTATTCATTCCATGGGTGTCGTAAGAGGCGACTAAAGGAACAAAATGAGCAACTAACATCACTGCCAAGAAAAGGAAAACTTGAAACAAACCCTTTACCAACCCGTCTGACCAGCGTGGTATAGTAGGCCAAAACCTCCTTTCTAAGGAGAGGCCTATGTCCAGAAGTGGACTGTTAAAGGCTGTTAATGATTGATGATGATTCAAAAGCAACAAATATAGTAATACTCCGGGCCACAGCTAGTATGTAATAAAAAATATCAGTGTTCTTTGACCTGTGTGTGCTCTTATCGATCTATACACTGCTAATATTATTAACACTAAACAATGCCTTCCTTACTAATTAATGACTCGCTACACGTAATTCGCTAAAATAACAAAACGTGCTGTAGTATTTCGTTGATGAATGCGGGACCAGAGGCTTAATAATGTAACAAGATCATCTAGTCCCAAATTAAGCAGAGCTTGTATTATGGGTACTAAACAACTGATATAAATACATAAACATACATTTTTTTGTAAATACATACATAGTATAAATAGAAAACACCCAGACTCCGAAATAAATATTTGTGTATCACACAGGTAGTAGAGCCACGCTGATTTCAGCACGAATGGGCCGGCTCGTCCCGGCCAGTACTACCCTCACACAGAAGACCATCCTAATAATGACAGCATTCTTGTTGTCGTATTTCGTTGGTGAGTGTGAGACCGGAGGCCCAATCATTCTGCATCATTCTCCCGCCCTTCGAAGGCCGGGAGAATGATGCAGAATAATCTAACCAGGCTGCCATGGTAGGGGTCACCATGCTACATTGCCTACCCTCACAATAAGCATGGTGACCCCTACTCCTGGATTCTACTCATGCTTTCCATCAGGCAGAGTAGAGTCACTTTGGCAGGCTTAAATATAAAAAAAAAAAAAAAAAAAAAAAATTTCGTCCAACCAGGGAATCGAAGACTCTTGATCAGCAGCCGCATACGCTAACCACTAGATGACTAGACGAACAAGGCAGACGTATGTGAGTACATAGCGTGAGTCACTCTTATTTCACAATGTCATTTTGACAGGCTTAAATATATAAAATGTGGAAGTCACCCCTTTAGAGTGGTAGAAATACGCACTAGAACTAAACGGTTTAGCTCTTCTTTCCTTCATTCCACGTGTTTCCTTCCCATTATGATCCCGGGTAATTTAAGAGAGGTGCCTCCATAGTTTGGGTCGGCATCGCCATACTTCCTGCATCACAGGCAATCTGGTGGCCCCCACTCTTGAATTCTATTCATGCTTACCATTAGGCAGAGTATAGAGTCACATTAACACCAAATAAAAAAAGTATAAAAAGAATAGTCTCCAAATGTTTTCCCATGTGGGATTTGAATCCATAATACTTAGCGCAGAATAAAGCGGCGTGGCGAGTCAAAACCTAATTAGACTTAACATCTGGATCGTTTTTAAATACCATTACATCACCCCGAGTAGAAAATATTCGATTGTTTAAGCAGCTGTACCTACACATATTTACCCGTAGTACCAACTTTCTAAGCAAAATTTTACAACTAAAATATTTCGAGGTGTATTATAAACGGAGACAAAAACGACCTTGCAAATGAGGCCATAGTAACATATGCATTACCATAGATAAGATAATATGGCAATCTCAGGAACATTCTACTTGTATTCCTAACAATTAGATATTGTTCGAATGTAGAGCTGTACTAGATAATTTACATTTTGTGTTTTAAGCCAAAGTCTCAAAAGAATTGCTGCTGTTGCAGCCCTTCTCGCTTCTCTAAAATAAATAGAAGCTTGAAGCAAAAGAATTGCATTAGTATCGATTGAGGATGGACAATCGAATGTAATCGAAAACGATTAAAAAATCGTCTAGACTGGGCAGCATATGAGAAACTTTGTCAAATCTACAATTTGTCGATAATTCCATCAATGTAATTAATGAATGAGGTTTTAGACCAGTGCGTCCTTCCTATAATGACATACGGAGCCGAGACCTGGACACTAAACACACACGTATCCATAGGCTTAAAGGATGATTCATGTATCTCTGGTTGATAGAATTGAAGCGAAAAAATTCAACGGATATCTGGAGTTCCCGTTTTCGATCTGAGAGCTAGCATTAAAAGTGGAAGTTAGTCGATCATGTCTCCAGGTTTATAGATGGTCGTTTGGCTGACATATATGTTAGAGTGGAGACTGCAATATGAGAAACTTAATCCGTGAACAGTGCCCACTACCTAAGGCGGGACGAGTACATGACGCTGATAACAGATTAGAGTCAGGATTAGGTGCGTGAGAGACCGTAAGTCCAATGCTTCAGAAGCATCTGAATATGTCGTCATAGTATGCGTCACTATGCTTTATTCTTTGTATTCATAATGGGTATGGCGACATATGCTTTTGAATTTTTCGATCTATTAATTTATGCAGAGTAGTCATTTTTGACAGTCGGAGCTTCGGGTCAAATGTCCGATAAAAATCGGCCAAGTGCGTGTCAGGCCACGCACAGAAAGGGTTCCTCAGTCACCCATAATGGTACGTGGATTTCAAATCGTATCCAATAGATATTTGTTATGTTTACGTATTAATGCGTTAATTTTTTATGACGTTTTCATAGGAAGCGCATTTTACAAGTTAAGCCTCTATAAATCCTGAACTAACAAAGTCATCTAATTCGTTATAGTTTTCCTTTAAAGTTCATTATATACACCATCATCACGAGTTTTCCTAGATTTTTGAGCCAGCCGTTTAGCTTTTAGAGGGGGGGTGGACCTGTTTTTAGAAAAAAGTGCCCTTTAAAGCGGAATTTCTCGCAAACGGACACATAAATCAAAACATCGTCTTAAAAACCTTTATTGTTTTTGAAAGACCTATCTAATGATACCCCACAAGGTAGCCGCGAAAAAAGACGTAATTACAACACATATTCATGCAAAGTTTTATTTTTGTAGCACTTACCGTTTGGACGGTCAGTCGAGGACGGATGGACGGACCGACATGACGAATCTATAAGGGTTCCGAGTTCCGAGTCATAAACTTCGAAACCCTAAAAACTATGGTGTATGTTATAAAAATAAATCTTATCTTATCTCAGTAGCCTTGAGTTAGTTTTCATATTTAACAAGTCTGTGACTAAATGTTACCAAAAGATATCAAAGTTAAAAACAAGTTAAGTGCGTGTCAGAATCGCACACCGAGGGGTCCTTTTTAGATAAGAAGGGGTTATCTTAATGTTCATTAACATCATCAACAACCCATAACATCCCGCTTCTGGGTTCAGGTCTCTTCTCAGGAAAGGGTTAAGGTCATACGTCCCCACGCTGTCCGAGTGCGTGATGAGGACTGCCAAGACACGTTGTGGCTACGTAATCATTTTGGATATTTTTATGCCGTTCACCTCCAACTAATCTTCACGACAGTCATCTTAAGATGACCTCCTTGACTGCACGGTTGGCCTAGTGGCTTAAGCGGTCGCCACACCGCTTCCTACTGCGCCAAGTGTCGTGGGTTCAAATCCCACGTAGGATAGCACTTTGTGTGATTTACAATTTGTTGTTCTGAGTCTGGGTGTTCTTTGTGTCCGTTACATGTATGTTTGTAAAGTCCCCCACGACACAGGAATTTATATTCCTAATGCGGGAGTTGTCTTTTTAAGAAAAACAAGATAAACCTCCGAATCACCGAAACGTTTATAACATAATTATGTATCATGCCACAAACGGTCACCCATCTAGGTACTAACCGCGCCATCATTGCTTACCCTCGGTGATAGTTTCCAACCACCTAAGGCCACATAAATGAGCGCTTTGGAAGTTTTTTTTTTTTTTTTTTTTATATATAGCCTACCAAAGTGACTCTACCCCGCCTGATGGAAAGCATGAGCAGAATCCAAGAGTGGGAGAAACCACACACCATTGCTGCGAATGCAGACCGTAAAGTATGACGGCCCTCACTATGGCGGCTTAGTGAGATGCTTTTTCACGCCCCGCTTAAAGGACCCGGGATCATGGTGGGAAGGAAACACGTTAACGTTGCCAAAAGAAAACTGTTATCCTCATACATAAAGATCTTGCTTAACTACTTATACGTTTATAGGTAATTGTTTTTCTTTTTGTGAATCAACAAATATTTTCAAGTTTTGGATTTTTTTTCTTTATTAAAAGTTGTGATACATGACACTTCTTCATGCAGTCTTACGAAGTATCCTATTAAATATAGGTTTAGATATCCTTAGGAGTATAATAAACGAAGCATATGAGGTCATATTGATTTTATGTAATAAAGAGAATTTATTATTATTATTATACTAGCTGTCCCGGCAGACGTCGTCCTGCCCTTAAAAGATTCCCATAAAAAAGTCATCCCCTATTTCAACCCCTTTGAAGCCCGAGGCGCGCCCCCTCGCACCCGCCGCCTTAAAAGATAGACATATGCTATCGCGGACTTTTTTGTAGAGCGTTTTAAGAAGAACAATTCCGTCATACATTATTTTTGTGTAACTTTATGCGTTTACGCAGCGCACGTCACGGAAGTTCTCAAAGGGAATAAATTGTCCCCGTTTTCGCTACATTTCTCATTACTGTTCCGCTCCTATTGGTCATAGCGTGATGTTATATACCCTATAGCACTCGTCGATAAATGAACTATCCAACAGTAAAAAAAATTTCAATTCGAATCAGTAGTTCCTGAGATTAGCGCGTTAAAACAAACAAACAAACTCTTCAGCTTTTTAATATTAGTATAGATTATGTATGAGATGGTGTTGACTTAAAGAGTAGCTTAATTTACTTTTTAAAATCATCAGCTATGTGTCGATGAAAGTCCCGTCAAAGTTGGTCCAGATGTTCCAAAGATTAGAATACACAAACAGTCAGACAAAACTTTTAAAATAGTTTTAATGATATGATTATCGATCTATCAGTTGTCAAGTTGCCCTAGTAGATTGGAAACAATCACCGAGGGCAAGCAACGTCTTCACGGTCAATACCTGGATGGGTGACTGTTAGTGGCATTATACCATAAGTGAAAATTATAATTAAATTTAAGTTATTAGGAGAATAATTCAATTCATGAACTACGGAACCCTAAAAAGCAATAACATTGACATCATATTAAAATAAAATTTTCAGGTGCCCTTCACCTGTCACCCTTGTTCTACTTTCAAAAATGTTGTAGCTAATATTTGAACACAGAATATAAACTATCAAAAACAACCATTATATTTTTTTAATTTATAGTGAAGCGTTAGAAAGTGGATTGAAATTCTTTGAAAAATAATAATATATCATATTAAAAACTTCGGACATCAAACACACAACGGCATCTAGCTTCAAACGAAGCAGAGCTTGTACTATGAAGGCTAAATTTACTGATAGAATACTATTGAAATTGATAAAATAGTTTTTTTAAATCATCATCACACACAATCATCATCTTCAACAGCCTTTAACAGTCCACTGCTGGACATAGGCCTCTCCTTTTAATACATACATATAAAATACCCAGACTCCGAAACAAATATCTGTAGAATAAACAAATATTTGGTCCGACCCAGGATTTGACTCTAGCGTAGCACTCGTGTACACTATCACAACGCCAAATTGGTAGGCAGTAAAAAAAAAAAAAAATCAAAAATCATGTCATCTATACATCTTCCTAGCCTTATTCCCAAGTTTATTTGGGGTCGGCTACTAGTTCAACCGGTTTTACCTGAATTTCAGTTTTTCCACGGAGCGACTGGTATCGGACCTCCGCAACCCTAAGGGAGAACTGAAATTCGAAGATTGAACTAGTTGTCAGTATATTTGAGGGTACTGACTTCCCAATAACGATTGCCATAGGATGTTCATGACAACCGGGACCGACGGCTTTACGTGCTCTCCGAGGCACGGGCGTGAATCACCGCCAAACTTCCAAACTCCGGGCAGCTATTAGGAATTTTGCTAAGAAAATCCCAAAAACACTTTTTGGCCCGACCCGGGATTTGAACCCGAGACCTCTTGATTAGCACTCGCATACGCTAACCACTAGACCAACGAGGCTGTTATGTCATATCATCTATAAAAATAAATAAAATTGGAGTATCTGTTTGTATTAACAAATAACCAGTTTTTTACTAAATGCATATCAAAGTATTTACGGTACTGACATCCAAAATTGTTTTTTTTTAATTATTTGTCTGTCTGTCTGTTTGTTCCGGGTAATCTCTGGAACGGCTGGACCGATTTTAACGGGACTTTCATTAGCAGATGGCTGATGACAGAAGTAGTAACTTAGGCTATGTTTTTTTTAGACTAGCTTCACTCCACGGCGATACTCGAGCGATACTACAATAAACATTATAGGCCGACCGTTTATCTGAGTCCTCGCCGTAACAGGGGCGCGGTATGACGACAAAGGGGACTGAGTCAGGTGCGGGCGGCGGGGGCGCTTATTGAGATACACACGAGATGTCCGCCCGCACCTGTCTCAGTCCCCTTTGTTGTCATACCCCCGCGCCCCTGTTACCGCAGGCGAGGACTCAGATAAACGGTCGGCCTATAGTAATAATAAGATTCCGTAATGTTTACCATATTGTATTATGAATTCATTCTTTAGTCTATGACTGTGTTAAAAATAGGATATGTATTAATAACGGCCGCCCGCGACTTCGTACTAGGGATGGCGATTCATTCCAAAGAAGATCAATTCGAATCGTAACCAAAAGAATCGATTCATTAAAAAAACGAGGTCTAAAAGATCGATTTCCAATTGCAATTTGATTGATTGTTTTTTCAGAAATTGATCATTTAGACATCGATTTTTTTATGGATCGATTCTTTTGATTGGACCAAATAGGTCCAAAAATTCTTCGATTAATCGCTCTCAGATCGCCGTCCCTACTACATACAAGTGTATTGCACATAGTTTTTAATTGGTTTAAGTTAAAATACTTTTCATTGGTTTAATAAAACATCGCTCCTTATAGTAAGTAGTTGTTTTCAATAATTCTTATCTATACTTAAATACCATTTAAAATTCTTCTGCGATAGTTACTTTGACTTTCATATATATTGGTTGTTCCCCGTTTTGACATCAAAAGGAGCTTAATTTCTAAAGATACAATAAATCATTAGTGCACCTTTCTCCTCTTCTCTTATCTCAATTGTACATACATACAAACTTTCAGACCCCGTTTTACCCTTTAAAGTTTCGCAAAGTCCGTTCTAAGAGGAAATCTGAAATTAAATTAAATTGAAATGAAATCATTTATTCTGTAATTAGGTTACATGAACACTTTTGCAAGTTAAACTTTTTTTTTTAGCAGATGAGTTCGACCTTTTCTAACTGGACTAGCCCTGAGAAGAAAGGACAAAACAAACTCAGGGATCACAGTCTCTTTTAAAGTCCAGACAATATTCTTAAATGCGATAATTACAGTAAGCGATGCGATATCTACACCCTACAAGGAAACTAAATGCTAAATTTCAAGTATTTAGGTGTTTTAAAAAATTGTAATCTATTCAAATACATATGATTTAAGTCTCTGTTTTTAATTTCAAAATTACTAAGTGCATTTTTCAAGTTAGGCCCATATAACTCCGTAAATAAAAAAAATATCTAAGCCCCTATAGTTTATATTTGGACTACGAAACCATAAAAACCGCGGGGACCCTCCAGTTCCTTATAAATAGATACGAAATAAACACATTGTGTTTTATTATATCATCTTTACGTTATTCAGCTCAAGGCTCCTGTGTGTGTGTCAAGTGCTTTGATCAAAATTTTATTTTAGTACAAGTCTAATCCCGGGTGTAACTCAAGGTTATTGTTGTTAAACGCGAGTAACGCTATAGAGTGAAGTTAGTCTAGTAAAATAGCCTTGTCAGGGGGGTGTCACTCCGCAGTTTAGGTATAGTCGGCCGGCTGCCTGCCGGGTCAGACACGCCGGTCGAACAGACATCGTCAGAACAGATAAGAGTTACACGATAGAAAGAGACGCAACTGTAGGTAAATATAATCGTAGTGATTCGGCGCTGTGCAATCTGAATTGAACTTAATCTTTTGACACCGAGGGTATCTATAACTTTAATTAACTTTTCGGAGTGAGTCTTCTGTACTGGTACTATTATGTATTCTGTGGCCTTATGTCATCAGCTTTCTGTCAATTAAAGTCCAGGAACAAACAGACAGAGAGACACAAATTTTATAATAGCTTTTTAGATGTGAGTCCCGTATACGAGTACTTTATGATGTGCATTTAGTTTATTTTACTAATTTATTTATCTGTTTCTAATGAAATAGACAATCAAATTTTTTTTTTATAGATTTATATTCCACATTATAAATAACTGCGTTTCGTCCCGGTTTGGGCCAAAAAGTGTTTTTTGGCTTTTCTTAGGAAATCCCCAATAGAAGCAAGGAGTTTGGAAGTTTGGCGGTGATTCACGCCCGTGCCTTGGAGAGCACGTAAAGCCGTCGGTATCGTTTGTCATAGCAATCGTTAATGGGAAGTCAGTGCCCTCAAATTTGCTGACAACCAGTTCAACCTTCGAATTTCAGTTCTCCCTTAGGGTTGCGGAGGTCCGATCCCAGTCGCTCCATGGAAAAACTGATATTTTGGTAAAACCGGTTGAACTAGTAGCCGACTCCAAGTTATATTCGGAATAAGGCAACATCATAATTAACTGCGTGGGAGATCGTTTAAGAAAACATTCGTTGTATAAATGAAATAGTTGTCATAGATTATTGAAACTAAAAATAGTGTTCAATCTAAAAGTGGTTTAGTTCTTGATTTCCATAATATTTATTTATTTATCTTTTTCTAGCTTAAGCGACTGCTGATCAAGAGGTCTCGAGTTCAAATCCCGGGTCCTGCCAAAAGTGCTGTTGGGTTTTTCTTACAGGAAATTCTTAATAATGGGAATTTTGGCGGTGATTCACACCCCGTACGGGTTCAGAGAGCAAAACATTTGTATGATACAAACGTTTGATCCGGCCTGGGAATCTAACCCGAGACTTCAAGTACAGCAGTCATGTACAATAAATACCATTGCGCTATTGATGCAGTCGACATTATCAGGAGTGGTGACAATCCGTATTGTTAACCCGTAACCACAGGGACGGTGACATAATATAAGACTAACAAAACAAAAGGTTGGAGTGATGATTTGCGCAAGATGGCTGGCAGGAGCTGGATGCGAGAAGCCCAAAATCGATCAAAGTGGTGTGCTTATGTCCAGCAGTGGACTGATATAGGCTGATGATGATGATGAAACAAAAGGTTAATTTTTTAACCTACTTCAAAAAAGGAGTAGGTTCTCAATTCGTCGGAATGATTTTTTATTTTTTTATGTATCTTCAACGATAATTTCATCGTTTATGAACCTATTTCAAAAAATATTTTTGCATTAGAATAGGCGTAGCTTACAGGTGGTCCCATAGTCACCATATCGGGATCTGAAGGATCCTTAGGAAATCGAGGGAACTCCTCAAATATCATGGGCACAATTGTCGCGATTTGGGACCGGAATAGTTTGTTTTTGAAGTCGGTTCCTTTTTGTTAAAAGTATATTCGTACACTATCTGAGCCCCTCTGTGTTACCCGCGGTAACTTTTGTACCTTTATATGAATAGCAATTTGGCGACTGCATCGATGCTGCATCGCGTTTTAGCGACTTCCTGCGTTCGATCGCGGTATCGGAAACGCGCGTTTTAGCGACTGCTCAGATGCCAAATCGATGCTACCGGCATCTGAATATGTGCGGAGAGTAGCGTTCAGCTGCTGTGTCGCGCTTCTAAAAAGCGACTCAATCTCCGCGTTTGGCGTTTTTAAGGGGCCCCCGGAGGCTGAATTTTCCATACAAACGGTATACCAAGATCATTTGCAGTATAAACATATTTCCACGATGATATGTTGATATTCGTACTTAGACTGTATTTATTTAGGTTATAACGTCTTTATTTTTAAAAATAAACTTATATAGAATAAAATATAATCAAATTAAATTTTACATATTTTACATTGTAAATGTCATGTTTTCATTTTGTTTTTTTCTGTCTTAAAAACAAAAATATTTCTAATATTGTTTCATCAATAACATGTCTCATATTATTATGCTACTACTTACACGAAATAAATTGAAAAAATATTGAGTTTTCATTCATGATTTTCGATATTACGAAACACATCCATATTTTCACAAATTTCAAGCAATTAGTAGTGCTATCGCATCAAAAAATATTTCAATGTGTGTGTGATTCGTGTCAGTCAAATAATGATAGCCGAACCTTCTACGAGAGAGTCCGAATTACTACGAATGAATGTCAATCCACATACACACATACAGCGGTGCACTCATATCTACGTTGTATTTTGTCAAACAGAGACAGCAATATTTTACGAACAAATTTCAACTTGCAGTTTCGAGTGTCGTACGCCGGCCCCTTAAGTGTGCGGTGTAGAGCGTTCGGTCGCCGTATTTAGCTTCTAAAAAGCGACTAGTTGCCGATCGCCGATACTAAAAGTAGCTAGTGTGCTGTGGCCCTTAAGCTGTTCTAGAGATTTGCCGGTACAAACAAATGGATAAACAAAAAAAATATAATTAATTTTGTGTGCATTTATACTTCAGTTTTATTTATTTGCATTCCTTCAATTAAATTGCTATATATCTCTCGCGTCATACAAGAAAATACAAATACACAAACAAATTTAAACTTTTTATCTGAAAGCATAAAGTTCAATTTTAATTTCGTAACACTTACGTAATACTATTATTCATAGCGGTTTCATAAAAGGTTTTCGAATAATATTTATTGTGGTTTTGTATCTGTGGTTTAGGAAATAAAAAAAATAAAAAAACATCTAAATTTAAACTGAGAGGTTGTTCGTACATCTGTCATCATTACATTTAATTCTACCCATAGGTATATTTGACCCATGCAACTTTAATTTCTATTATTATTTATTAAATGAGTCCCGCAATACTGCCTCGGTGGTGCAAAGGTAGCTTTTGCGATTGTTGCGCTTAAGGTGTCAGGTTCGATTCTAGCGTCGGACCAAATGTGTGTGATCCCCAAATATTTGTTTCGCAGTCTAGGTGTTTTCTATGTATTATACATAGAAAATTTAAAATTTATGTATTTACAAAAAAAAGTATGTTTATGTATCTATGTCAATTGCCTACCCATAATACAAGCTCTGCTTAGTTTGGGACTAGATGACGTTGTAAGATGTCTGAAATATTTATTTATTTATTTTATATACTTTGAAAAACTGTTCATTTCAGAACACAAAGAGACACTGTAATGTTGTTTATTTAAATGGACTTGACCTTGAAATTGAACATGCCGACCAATTAGAACCGGTTCTCGAACGTTTGAGCACTTATTATCGGTATAGTGAAAGATTCCAGACCAATATGCTAATAGTGACGTCAACTATTACGTCATTACAAAATAGGTTAGTTAGCCATCGATTAATCAGTAGCTTATCGAAGTCCACAGCTGGACAAAGGTCTCACCAATTGCAAGATACTTAGTTCGACCCTCGGCTACTCACATCCAGCTCCTACAAGCCGTCTTGCGCAAATCATCACTCCACGTTCCTGTGGACGTCCTACACTACGTTTGCCGAGACGTGGTCTCTACTAAAGAACTCGTTTACCCAACGGTTATCTATACTAATTGTTAAATTGTAAGGGGTAATCTCGGGATCTACTGAACCGATTTTAAAAATTCTTTCACCAATAGAAAGCCACATTATTGCTGAGTGTCATAGGTTATATAAAAAACCGAAAAATAAAAAGGCTTTTACGTGGTAGTCCGTTTTGCAAAGTGAATCGGAGAAAAAACGGTCGAATGAAAACGGAAGAACGAACGCTGCCTTAACTATGAAAGATATATTTTTGAGTTCTAGAGAAAAGATGTGGAGCTTGAAAATGCCTACAAAAAAGTCAACGACAGCATATGTCTAACTTTTATATTTAAGTTATGCCCAATGAAGTGGGCACGGGTCAGCTAGTTAGTTATATTGTTAACCTGCTGAGTCCCACGGTTATTGTTATAAGCCGTGAGTAACGCCGCGAAACGAAGATAGTCTAGAATATACACTCGGTTCCAAAAATAACGGGTCAGTCACATAAACCCGAATATCTCCCGAACTTCGTATGCCATCCTAATGAAACGAAGACTGTTCAATTGAGAATTTAATTATACAGATAAAAAATAAAATAAAACTTAGTTACACCCACAATATTAATCTTAAATTAAAAAAAAACTAAAGTAGTCATATTTTTCTTAAGATTACATTTTTTTTATGATTGTTTTTTTGCTGTTTTTCATCACTGGAGGCTTCATCACGTGGAGGCAATACAAAGTATTAAATGAAGAAAGTGATGAAAAACAGCAAAAAAACAATCATAAAAAAAATGTAATCTTAAGAAAAATATGACTACTTTAGTTTTTTTTTAATTTAAGATTAATATTGTGGGTGTAACTAAGTTTTATTTTATTTTTTATCTGTATAATTAAATTCTCAATTGAACAGTCTTCGTTTCATTAGGATGGCATACGTAGTTCGGGAGATATTCGGGTTTATGTGACTGACCCGTTATTGGTTTATGTGACTGACCCGTTATTTTTGGAACCGGCTATAGTTTTAAAAAATTAAAGAAAAAACCCGATTTTAAACTAAAAATTAGAAAATAATAATAATGTAACAAAACGTGGGGTACTTTCTAAAAATATTTCAATAACGTCGCCTAACGCTGTTTTGCGTGCGTGTTTGTTTAGTTTTATAAACAAAACTGTATTTTTTTTAGACTACAAAAACATTTTTTTTTTCAAATTAGTGCATTGTCATCGGTCCTCGATAAATCTACAAAGTTTGAACTAAATCTGGCCGTTTTTTTTTTTCATCAACAACCCATAAGGTCCCACTTCTGGGCTCGGGTCTTCTCTCAAAGAGGGTTAAGGCCTTACGTCCCCACGCTGGCCGAGTGCGGGTTGGGGACAGGCAAGACACAGTGTGGCTACGTAATCTTACCGTTGGATGTTTTTAAGCCGCCCGAAGGCCTCCAACTAAGCTTTCACGACTGTTATCTTATGACAACAACCGGGACCGACTGCTTAACGTGACCTCCGAATCACGGAAACGGAAACATATCATGCCACATACGGTCACCCATCTAGGTCTGACCGCGCCGTAGTTGCTTACCCTCGGTGATTGTTTCCGATCACCTAAGGCCACTCGGCTATGAGCGCTTCTCGGCCGTTTAAAGTGGGTTAAAATAGCGCCCAAAGAAGTCGGTTACAAACATAGAAACAAACACACAAACATACAGGTGAAGTTAATATAAAGCGTGTAAAAAGGGTGCCTAGGCTAGTCATGTGCTTTCTGAGAGAAAGTCAGAGAAAATCTCGTCAGACAAGCCGTCTTGCAGAGACAAGCCGGAACATACAAATAGATAGCCAGACAACATTTTTAATAATTTTAACAAAAAGGAACCGACTTCAATGAAAAACTATTCCGAGTACCCAAATCGCGACATTGTGCCTACGATATTTGAGGAGTTCCCTCCATTTCCTTGGGATCCCATCATCAGATCCCGATATGGTGACGATGGGACCACCTGTAAGCTACACCCATTCCAATGCAAAAAGAATTTTTGAAATAGGTTCATAAACGACGAAATTATCGCTGAAGATACATGAAAAAAAAAAAAAAAGATTCCGACGAATTGAGAACCTCCTCCTTTTTTTTGAAGTCGGTTAAAAATTGCCGTTTTTATGTGGGCCATGATGCTGCATTGTATGCACCCACAATGAGGATGGTGGCTCCTACTCGTGGATTCTAGGTTTAGTAGGTAGGTATTGCCTAGGTTACTCCTTTTGTTATCTGCATTCAGCCAGTGAAAGTCCCATCAAAGTCGGTCCAGCCGTTCTAGAGAATAAACGGAACAACTAGACAGAAGTACGAACAGATTGACAAAAATTTAAAAAATGCTATTGCGGACGTTTCTCGTTTACTTTTTCAAAATTTATTACCTATAAACATGCATTTTTATATTTTTTCTTACATGGTGTAAAATACCCTATTACAGGACACAACCATCGCGTTCGAAGCTATGCCTTCAACTGGTCATTGTGAAGTTGACCTTGTGATTTGAAAAGATTTGATTGGTTAGGGGGCGGGACTAGGCCGGTGAACAATGATAACTGCGTTCTTAACACGAACGAACTATAGACCAACAAGGCAGCTTAAATATATCCAGTTGTATTACATTCTTTTTGATATATCCTACTAATATTATAAACGCGAAAGTTTGTAAGTATGTATGTGTGTATGTATGTTTGTTCCTCTTTCACGCAAAAACTACTGAACGGATTTGGATGAAACTTTACAATAATATAGCTTATATATCAGAATAACACATAGGCTACTTTTTACTGCAATAATCGAGATACACGGGCGAAAGCTAAGTGATTATAAAAATACATAAATCGTAGATGTCAAAATGTATCACTGTTTATCTCCTGTCAAAACTTCACCGGTTGCCAAAACACACTTGCATAGCAACCATAATGATATACGCGGGTAACAACGCGGGGCGCAGCTAGTCTTTCTATATAATCGGCTCACAGACGCACGTGCCCACTCGCTCTCGTCATTAACAGTCGACTCAACTGTCTCACACGTGAGTTGGAGATGACATAATGCTTCCTTCTCATTCATTCACAGATAGTACAGTGAGCGAGTGAATGAATGACTGAGTGACACATACACTACACCAGCTGTTATTGAAAGGTGCTGATGGTGTTTGATTACCCTTTTTACTTTCTTTCAGACTGCGTGCTCTACTACTGATTACCCAACTGTCAATTTCAATCTTGGCGCAGGATTCCGACCTCGATCCTGGACCATACTGTGGTAGAAATAACATTTGCTGCAAGGGGAGAGACGACAAGTGTACTCATAAAGTTATTGCCGAAGGAGGGGGTAAGATATCCAATGCATTTCTCTTCGAAACTTGAATGGATGTTCTTAAATTTTTATTTATTTCATTTATTCAAAATGATAAGCATTACAAACTTACAGTTCATTACCAGAATGTTTGCACCCTTATTAATGTCAAATGTGTTCTTCTTCTTCTTTTGATGAACCAGCCGATTAGCAACTATTTCTGCCAATGTCAAGTACTCAATTTACGTCTTCATTATTGTAAAGTCTTTAAGTATTCAAGTCGTCGTCGTAATGAATTTAATGATAAAAAAAATGTTGATGATATGAAATGGGAACCGTCTTCCGAAAAAACCAATAAACCGACTCTTTACCTAAATGTTTGCACCCATAATAATGTCAAAGTTAATACACACATATAGGTAATTACACATTATATAATTGTCAACTTTATCACAGATTATTTTAAATTATAACTAAATTAATACAACTAATAATGAATTGTTAAATACATTGAATTGCTTTATAATTTTTATACGTGTCATTGATTAAGATTTAATACTAAAATTAGTGAAAATAGCACTAGGTTTCGCAAAGAAATTATCTGTATCTGGACTATTTTGTAGAAAACCCTTTAAATATTTAATTCTTCCAGCGGTAGGGCTATTACGTACATAAGGAGTGCGCGAAGTTGATGGACAGGTGAACAGTTGAAGCTGTCGTCGTCCTGAGACACTCAAATAATTATTAGGTTCACATAACTGAATACACTCAAGTACCAATGGATTGTCTACCTTATTGTTCAGCAGCAAAGAAATAATGTAATACGTGCATTAACCCTTTCCTGGATTGCAACGTTTCGAGATCAACCATCCCAGATACAAATATCGACGAACACAGAAATGATTAGTATCCGCTGAATTTTCTCTATCGTATGTGTAGTAGTTCCCTAGGATTCCATACAATTGCTTTGTATTCCAATTTACGTCGTACATAGGCGTTGTAAAGCAGCTTTATGGATTGGATATTATTAAAATTATAAGAGGGATCTATTTGTCTTTACAAACTTGCTTATCATGCTCATGGAAACTTAGTTTACTATTCACAGTTAACTCTAGATCACGTATATCATTGACTCGCTCGAGCTGTTTACCTGCCAGTACGTACATAAGTTGTTATTATTGGCGTACGTGTACGTGTGAAAGTAATCTTATTACACTTGGAGTTGTTGAGGGACAATTTATTTTGTATACTACAAGATAAAACGGCATCAATATCATTCTGCAGCACCCTACAATCTCTAGTGTTTGTGATAGGGAGGATTATCTTGAGATCGTCTGCAAACATTAGACACTCAGCCCCAGAAAGTACTCTGGGCAGGTCATCGATTATAATGAGAAACAGTGTGGGTCCGAGGGTACTATCCTGACTTATTCCCGATCGGGTATAATATTCTTGAGATCGATGACTTTCCACCTTGACATACTGCTTGCGATCCCTAAGGTAAGTAACTAAAGCCTGCGGATGAAATCTTTCTCAAAAGCATACATTGTCTACAAGGTCAAAAGCTTTTTTAAAATCAAAGTATGCTGCGTCCAATTGACAACCCGCAGTTACGTTAGAGCTTAAGTACTCCACAAATTTGATATGATTGGTTAGAATATTTTATTTTAGTAGTTCTCAATATGTAACTTCAAGGCATGCAAACATTTTGGTAATGAACTGCAAGTTTGTAATGCTTATCATCCTACTAATATTATAAATGCGAAAGTAACTCTGTCTGTCTGTCTGTCTGTTACGCTTTCACGCCTAAACCACGGAACCGATATTGATGAAATTTGGTATGAAGATAGAACTGAACTTGGGAAAGGACATAGGATACTTTTTATCGCGAAAATAAAGGTAGATGGGTTTAAAATAGGGGACTAAAGTTTGTGTCGAAGTTCCTTAATATCAAACATAAAATCATGTAAGATTGTTTAATCTACCCTTACCGTGTCGCGCGATATAAACGAATTCCACGCGGGCGAAGCCGCGGGCGGAAAGCTAGTTTTAAATAAATAAATAGATAAAATACCTACTTATTTTGATAATATGATCAACTTAATTTTGCGTTCGATTATGAGTGCTACCCGCGAGTAGCAGTTTTAGCAGATTTTAATAAATTCGTAATAATAACATGGGTGGTTGCGGGGACTTATATAAAATGCATCAAAAGTTTTTAGGTATATCCTCGAGTTAACATCTTCAGTCAGTCTAGTCGAACATTCTTGACAGAGTGGTCGTGGCAGTTGATTAAGAACTAGTTTTTCAAATAGAGATAGGTAGTATTGTGACTCATCGTCGCCGCTCAATTTCAGGCTCGAGTTTTACTATTACTTTTTATTTTTTTTCTGGTTTACAGATACTGAGTGTTACTGCGATGAGTTTTGTAACAGGCCAGCTGAACGCGGTGACTGCTGCATAGATTATTATAGTGTTTGCCTTTCGAATGGCACCACTACTCCGTTCCCAACAACTGAACCTCCCACTCAAACTACCCCAACTGTCACTGAAGCCCCCTCGCCACTACCTTATATAGCAGCCTGTGAATCTTGGTAAGTTTTACAATAACATGTATTTAAAATAGGAAACTCTATTTCTGCGAAGAAATTCTTAACAGCCAGGAGTATGAAAATTGTCGGTGTCTCACGCTAGTCCCCCGAGCATGTTAAGCCGTCGTACAGGAACCTTCGTTAGAAAGTCAGTGCCCTCTAATTTGCTGACAACTCGTTCAATATTCGAATTCAGTTCACCCTTAGGATCGCGGCAATCCAACACACAGGCGACTGTGTGTCGGACACATACGACTGTTGATCCAAAGAAAAACTGATATTCAGGTAAGACCGGTTGAATTGGTAACCGAGCCCTAATAATCTCGTGAATTATCCTGCCATTTGTGTAACCTCTGAATAAGCCACGACTCCCACTTTCTCTTTGACTTACTGTATGTATGACAGGCCAGGCCGTACTCGTTTTCTCTTACCTTCTATTTCCCCTTCCAGTATTATTTTG
The DNA here is from genome assembly GCA_932526445.1 of Phragmatobia fuliginosa. Taxonomy (NCBI): domain Eukaryota; kingdom Metazoa; phylum Arthropoda; class Insecta; order Lepidoptera; family Erebidae; genus Phragmatobia; species Phragmatobia fuliginosa. The sequence goes on along the minus strand of OW052057.1, from coordinate 58,838,842 downwards.
AACAGACTGTAAAAGATATATACTCGTAAAACTCTAAAACTATGTGTTTAAGGGATGATCTATAGGTTCATAATAAATCATTTGATTCATCACAACAGGGCTTTTTGGATTCGTACCAAAAAAGATAAAAATTAGGCATAAACGGTTGTAAATTCATAGTTTTTAATTTTGATAACTAAGAAATAAAAGAAACGTCAACAAGCCGCGGGTGTTAACAAGAAAAAGTAAGAAATTTAATATTTATTTTCTTGAAGTTTCCAAGGTTGACCTCGTTTTAGTGTCCTCAGCAATTGGCCATGGTCATCTTGTGAAGCAGTCTTAGTCCTATTTTCCTTATCCTAAATTACCTACCTACCTCCTTTGTCATGTCTAAACACGTTTACATCATTAGTTAGGACTAGCTTGCAGCCCCGTCTGCCTATCTTGACATTGTACATCATCATCATCATCAACAGCCTTTAACAGTCCACTGCTGGACATAGGCCTCTCCTTAGAAAGAAGGTTTTGGCCTACTATACCACGCTGGCCAGACGATATTGTACCGTGAAAACAAAATTGTTTCTTATAATAATTTTAACAAAAAGGAACCAACTTCAATGAAAAACTATTCCGAGTACCCAAATCGCGACATTGTGCCTATGATATTTGAGGAGTTCCCTCGATTTCCTTGGGATCCCATCATCAGATCCCGATATGGTGACGATGGGACCAACTGTAAGCTACGCCCATTCCAATTCAAAAAAAAATATTTGAAATCGGTTCATAAACGACGAAATTATCGCTGAACATACATAAAAAAAAATAAAAAAAAATAAAGATTCCGACGAATTGAGAACCTCCTCCTTTTTTTTGAAGTCGGTTAAAAAAGGATAAAACGAGTCAACCTAAGCCGAGAATCGCACCAAGTGGCGTGCAATTCGATAGGCCTTTGTCTGTGGACTGCGTTAGGCTGATGATGATGATGATGATGAACCTAAAGAGATAGATATATGCTGTTCGGATATTTTTTAGATCTTTTCAATAGGAACAATTCTTCCATACATTATTTTCTCGAATCTTCAACCATTTATGCAGCGCATGCAATGAAAGCTTTTTCGTTTTGATTAGTTTTTTTATTTTATTTTTACTGATACTCCGCTCCTATTGTCGTAGCGCGATGATATATAACCTATAGCCTTTCTCGTCAAAAGGACTATCTAAAAGTGATATATTTTTTCTAATCCTACTAGTAGTTCCTGAGATTAGCGCGTTCAAAAAAACTCTTTAGCTTTTTGTTTTTGTAAACATATTGTAACTCACTCTTAATGTGGTCCTCTGGCACTCAAGCTAAGATTAAACTTGTGTTATGAATGCCAGATCCCTCTCTTACCATTGGTCATTTAGGGTTACACATGGAGTTGACTAATCATATTTTCTCCAAAAAGTGCAATGTGTAAATAGTTTTAAAAGAAAAAAAAAACAAACAGAAACATCATCTAGGGCTGGCTTGAAAAATCTAAAAAAATTCATGATAGTGGTCCAAATATTGAACTTTCAAAGAAAACTGTAGCGGTTTTGATGACTTTTTTTAATTAAGGAGTTACAAGGGTCTAATTTGTACAATACATACACTCACTTGGAAAATTTCGTACAAAAGAAATACTGAGTAAACAAAAGAAATTATATATTGGACACGATTTTAAATCCACCTATCCTTTTCTAAGCGTGGCCTGACACGCACTTGGCCAATTTTTTATAAAGAACATGCTTATGGAATATATACGGGTTTGTGTGATGCATGCTTAGGATACTGATTTCTCCTTAATTCCTATGCTCAGTAAACTTCAAACACGTTCTTCATGTGTTATTTGACTATAAAATGTTGGATGCGAATAATATCTGATTGGAATCTTAAATTAAATGAGCCGAAATGAGCATTGTTCAAATTAGAATTTTAAAACCATCCCAATTGACGTCATGTCAATAGAAGATTATTGATCTGTGACGGCCAATAGGTATTTACAATTGATTGATCAGACAGAATAAATAATTGATGTTCAATGAATTGTAATCATCAACAGCCTTCAACAGTCCACTGTTCGACATAGACCTCTTCCTAGAAAGGAGGTTTTGGCCTACTATACCACGCTGGCCAGACGGGTTGGTTTCAAGTTTTCCTTCTCTTTGCATTGATTTTGTCTTGCGTTGTTTATCCCTTAGTCGCCTTTTACGACACCCGCGGGATGAATAGGGGTGGCGACACTCTGTATTCTTAATCCGTCACCACACGAACAATGAATTGTGTATTATAACCAGAATATTTCGGTAATCATCACCGTCATTGATGGCCTCGGTGGTATGCAAGTGCTGTTCTTGAGGTCTCGAGTTTGATTCCCGGGTCGGTCCAAATGTTTGTATGCATGTGTGTATCTGTATGGCCCGTATTATACTATAAAATATTTTATAAAACTTATTTTATAAAATATATGATAAAATATTTGAAGAATGTGGCTAGAGTTTATACTACGTAAAATATACAAGTAAAATGTCATTCTTGATCAAATATTGGTTAAGTTTGGTTATTATACTTTGAGTCCAGAAGGAAATCCCCTCCCTGGACTCCTTCCAATACAAAGGCGCAGAGAGGGTCACACCGTGTGGTTTTAGTCGGTTCGAGTCCGACACACCACCCCGCCGTAACCCCCGACGGAGTGACGGTCCGCGGGGATTTCCACACGTTAAAAAAAAAAAAAAAAATGGTTGTTATACTTTGTATTAAAACTGTTGGTCTAGCACTTGTAATCATCATTATCATGGATGATGTAGCATTCTATGCTGGTTTAAGTACATTGAGTGCTATAATATTGACTGAAACAATCTTCAAACTTTCGTCCCCTATGTCAAACCCTTCTACCTTTATTTTCGCGATAATAAGTATCAGTTTTATTCTATCTTCATGCCAAATTTCATCAAAGTCGGTTCAGTGGTTTAGGCGTGAAAGCGTAACAGACAGACAGAGTTACTTTCGCATTTATAATATTAGTAGGGATTACAAATATTTTTGGAGTCATTACTTTTTTTAATGAAAAACATCAGTAGAATCTAATAGGAGTGATCACCATCTACATTATGAGTGCAAACAAAGCAGCATGTCATTTCCATCTCCACACTATCTCGGCCTAGTGATAGGGAGATTCTTCTGCATCAAGAGAGTACTAGAAACAAATCTTCGATAAATGATGTCAATATAAATAGATGTTTTTTGTATCCTTTAAATTTATAATTAGGCAAATTAAAGTTGGTTTATTAAATAATTATAAAAAAATTAAATTAAAGAATTCTCTGAAAATGTCCATCATGAAATAATTTCATCATCGTCGTTGTAATAATAATATTATTTTTTTAAGTCATATCAGAAACAAACTCTCTGTTTCTTTCTTTTTCTTTATCAAAAAGAGCCCGAGCCAAACCACTCGATGGAATAACGGAGCGTGCTTATGACGGTATTCTTTCTTTGATCAAGTTTTCAAAAATAAAATTATTTTACAATAGACATAACGCAGCTGGTTAATATATTATGATCAGAGCTCTTACGGTGCGCCGTCCGTGTCGAAACTGTCTGGCCCAAACTTAATTATATTCCGTTTTTATAACCACGTGTTATGCTAGGTGAGTCACTTTTGGCCAAATTGGCACAAGGGCGAGTGGCTATAAGAGATTATAAATATAATAATACACTAGCTGCGCCCCGCGTATATCATTATGGTTGCTATGCAAGTGTGTTATGCATAGCAACCTGTGAAGTTTTCAGGTTTCAGGTTTAAGATAATTTATTTCTCATAAAGAATATAAATACAAAATTCACTTACATGAGAAAATATAGATATTTATAACAATATTTCACTGCGATACAGAAAGATGAAACCAACACCTTACAGAAAATAAAAAACCAAAAAAACCACAACAATCCACTATATCTTTAATCTCACTATATTTTTGATTTACAAAATTAAAAATATAGTGAGGGTACACTGAAAACATCATGCACCTCAAACATTTGTATAACCATGTTATCAGTAAAAATACAAAGATTTAGTACAGCTAGAAGCGACAAAACTGTTTGTATACATATCCAATAATCACATTCTAATGCATATAAAAACTATTGTTATTATAGCGGCGTAGTAGGTATATAATTGTAGTAGTATTTATTACGTATTGATTTTTTTTAGTTATTAAAATATTTGAATATATATTATTAAGATTTAGGCAATCGATGCATGATTTTTAAAAAAAGTGAATTAATGTGTGACTCTCTAACGTGTGATAACGTGACTTTTTAACATTTTTTTAAAGTTTTGCGTATTTTTTGCTTCCTTAATCACATTAGGTAGCTGATTATAGATTTTAGCACCTTCGTACATGATACACCTCTTGCCATAGTTCGTTCTTGATTTTAATAGATATATGTCATTCCTACTTCTGAGACCGATTCTATGCACTTCTTTCTTTTTAGTAAATTTTATTTGAGAATGTATATTATTATTTAGTAGTTTCCTTACAAGTAAACAGTTATAATATTTGTATGTCTGTTCAATAGTCATGATTTTAGTTTCTCTGTAAATTCTATGAGATGGCGTGAGAAAATCATAATGAAATAATTTCTTTATTAATTTATTTTGTGCTGTTTGTAAGATTGCTAAATTGCTTTTGGCAGCAGTACCCCATACTTCTATTAAGTAGTCTATATGCGGTTTTACAAGTGTATTATATATTGTGTGCCGTAATTGGCGTGGCACGCAGCGCACGAAGCCACCCAACATCCCTGTTAATGATGTACATTTATTTTTTAGTTTTTGTATGTGTGGCTTCCATGTAAGATGGCTATCTAATATCAGACCTAAGTACTTTTCTTGATTTACTTGACTAATTTTAACATTATTTATAGTTAATGGTGGAAAATTTGTTATTTTTTTATTTTTAGCTGAGAAAATTATAAAGTTTGTTTTAGAGGTATTAATTGTTAATAAGTTACTGAGAAACCACTCGTTCAACCGTTCAAGGTCACTCTGTGCATCCGAAATCAGAGTGTCAATCTGGTGGCCAAAATAAAATAACGAAGTGTCATCCGCATATAAATTTAAGTCTCCCTTTAATCCTAGTTGCTGTATATTGTTAATATATATGAGAAATAGCAAGGGGCCCATAATTGAGCCTTGCGGTATACCGTATGTTATGTTTTTAGGTACGCTCATTGTCTGACCGACTTTAACAATCTGTCGGCGATCGGATAGGTATGATTTTAATATACTGTGTGCATCCCCGCCAATACCGATGTCACTAAGCTTCCCCAGAAGGATTTCGTGGCTTATTGTGTCAAACGCCTTCTTTAAGTCAATAAAAACACCCAGTGCAATTTGTTTGTTGTCGATATTAGTTTTAATTTTTGTTATTAGATCTATTGTTGCCGATAACGTATTAGACGTCGCTCTAAAACCGTACTGCTTGGTATAAAGAAAATTTTGCTGGTTTAAGTATATTTCTAGACGGCTATACAAGACTCTTTCAAAAACCTTTGACACAACTGGAAGAACCGAAATTGGCCGGTAGTTGCTAGGGTCACTCCTTTTGCCAGATTTGTGAATAGGTGTTACTTTTGCAATTTTGAGGCTCTCAGGGAATATTCCCCGATCAAGACAGACGTTAATACAGCTTGTAAGTTCTTCAAGTATTAAAGGAGACACACATTTGAGAGATTTGGTACTCATACCATCTAAGCCTGTGCTGGTGTTACTATCTAGACTACGGATTATCTTAGCAACTTCAGTTGTATTAGTATGTTTGAATTGTGCTATTTTGTGATTTTTGTTAATTCCCAAAGAACCGGTGTAAATTGTTCGGTTGTGGTATCGTTTTGGAATATCATTTGCTAGGGTTGAACCAATATCTGAAAAATATTCGTTAAAATAGTTGCTGATTTCTTTTTCTGTGGAAATATATCCTTCTGATGTCAATAACCGAGGTGGCCCAGAATTGTCTTTTATTTTATTCACAGATAAACAGTTTACGAGGCTCCACATTTTTTTCGGCTTGTATTGGCAATCAGCAAACTGCTTGTGATAGTATCGAGACTTCGTTACCTGTATCATGCCAGACACTTCGTTACGTTTTGCAACAAAATTTTCTTTTTTTGTTGTATCATTAGGGTTACTTTTATATAGTTTCCACAGTATGTTTCTTTTATTTATCTCTTCTATTATTTCTCTATTTATCCAATCTTGACGAGGGGGATTTTGTGCTTTAAATTTAATAGTTTTGCTCTCATTAATTGCTGATAGTATTCTTTGTTCAAGTAGATGATAACAGCAGCTGTTATTTTTAGTCTTGTCTTCTGCCATAATATGGTAAAGTTTATTATAATTGATTGCTTCATACTTTGCCTTCTTAATAGACTGAGGTGGGTGTTTCTTGATTTCAAAATATATTTGTTTATGGTCAGACATAGGTGTTTCACTCAGCAAGATGAAATTTGTTGCTTATTAAGCTGCAGCTTACGTGGTCAATTATTGTTTTTGAGGATACAGTTTCCCGGGTGCAATATTCGGCGTCGATTTTGTTCATAATCTTACAACCGTTCTCATGTAGTATATCTTTGTATTCAGAAACCGCGGGGTCAGCAGTCAATAGGTTAAGGTTAAAATCTCCGAAAACTATTACTCTTTTAGATTTTTGCAAATATTGATTAAAGCATTGAAGGAAACTTTTGATGTTAGTAGAATCTGGCTTCCTATAAACAGCGCCAATGTCCAAAGAATAACTTTTGGTGTGTATCCAGACATAGTGATTACCACTTGTGCTATGTTCTTCAACTTCATAATGGTCCAAACTTTTCAGGGCAAATATAGAAACTCCTCCTCCCCTAGTATTACATCTATAACTATAATAGTGCTTATAACCTGCAATTTGAGTTCTTTTAGCTTCATCTTCGTTTTTGATCCAGGTCTCCGTAAGAATAATGAAGTGTAGGGTGTTTGTAAAAGATTTAACTATGCATTTTAGTTCATCTAGCTTTTGCGGTTTCACTATACTACGAACGTTGGCATACAAAAATCGAATCGCTTTTCTGCTACTCGAGATGTTATCGTGGGCAGTAACAGTTTCATAAGTTATGTAATCGTTCTGAGCACTATCACTACCATCAACAACACTTAGTTTTTTGGATGTTTGCTATCTTCAATTATTTTTGGTACGCCATTAATGTATTTAATTTTTAAATTTGTCTTACCACTTTCTATTAGACGATTAAGTTCAATCACTTGTTCATTAAAATATTTCTGTTGTTGCCTTGTCTGATCCGAATAAATCCTGACATTAGTGTGGGAGATTTGGCTTTTGTTGCGTAGTATATTTTTAGCCATTTCTGTTGAGTTGAAACAAACTTTTATGGGTCGATTTTTGGTTTTGTTGTATTTTCCTAATCTGATTATGTTTTCGGGTTCCGGACAATTATTTTTTATAGTTTTTAGTAATTTAATCACTTCCAGCTTGTCCGCGGCGGTACTATTTTCTTTATTTGTCGAGACTGGTTCTGGTATACCAAATATAACAATATTCTTGCTTCTTAACTCACGTTGTTTTATTTCGGTGATTATATTTTCAGAAATATTAATATCGTTACCTGGTTGTGAACCTGCTGACGTTAGTTTCTCGACTTTCAACTGCATGTTGTCGATAGATTTTTGCAGAGCATTTTCTTTGTTTTGTAGCGTTTTTATATCCGTTTTGATCACAACTTGTTCGTTTGTAATGGCATAAATAGTAGATTTAATTTCACTCATTTGTTCTTTTATAGAAGTCATGTCAGCTGATATTTTTTCCATGAATTGTTTTTGGTTGGAGTCCACAGATTTCATCAGAATTAACATTTGGGTCATTTCCTTGCGCATCTCAACAATCTCATTATTGACGTCTTCAGATCGTTTGCGCTTATTTCTCATGGCCACATTACGTTCCTCAGAAAATTCAGGTGAATCTACATTTGCTAAATTTGTTAGCGAGCCACATCCAGAATTTGTTTTGTCTTAGAATGTATTTTTAAAATAGAATAACAGTCAGTGGCACGTCTGCACTGTACCGCAGCGAGCGGGTTGAAGTTTTGACAGGAGATAAACAGTGATACATTTTGACATCTACGATTTAATGTATTTTTATAATCACCTAGCTTTCGCCCGTTTATCTCGATTATTGCAGTAAAAAGCCTATGTGTTATTCTGATATATTAAGTTATATTACTGTAAAGTTTCATCCAAATCTGTTCAGTAGTTTTTGCGTGAAAGAGCAACAAACATACACACATACTCACAAACTTTCGCGGTAAAATATTAGTAGGATTTTTATATGTACCACTTAATTATACTAACGAGGTGACTGGGGATTAAAGAAAGTAGTTTGGATGCATGCTGCGGAAGTGAGACGATGTAGTATGATGGAGATGTCATGATAAGATGAAGTATGTCTTTTGCAACAGCTTGCTAATAAGATGTCTGTTATCACGCCAAATAGTAGCCTAGGTATATCCTTTTTAAGGACAACACGTGCTGGACTCAGAAGTCACCGCTTTAGAGTGGAAGAAATACGCACCAGAACAAAACGGTTCGGCTCTTCTTTCCTATGCCGAGCAGTCAAAGACTGGAACTCACTACCAGCTCACGTGTTTCCTTCCCACCATGATCCCGGGTCCTTTAAGCAGGGCGTGAAAAGGCATCTCACGAAGCCGCCATAGTGTGGGCCGCCATACATTATTGTCTGCATTCGCAGCAAGTGTGGTAGCCCCGACTCTTGGATTTTGTTCATGCTTTCCATCAGGCAGGGTAAAGTCACTTTGGGTGGCTTAATATATATTTAAAAAAAACAATGAATGGCGCGAAGTTTACTTTACAATTTATGATATAAGGTCTGGATAGTCTCAAATGGCACATAGGTCAATGAATGTGGAATTCCCCCGACATGAGGAAGGTACAACAACAACCACAGCTAGCATTGGGGTTTCAGTTAGCAATAAATAATAACACTTATGATCAACGTGGATAAACTTCCAAATCTTAATATATATAATTCTTGTGTGAGTGTGTATGTCACTGAACTTCTCTCAAACGACAGGACCGATTTTGATGAAATTTTTTGTGTGTGTTCAAGGGGATCTGGGAATGGTTTAGATTCGCAATTGGACCCGGTAGTGGCGCTGCGATCAAGTTCTGGAATTTTAAAGTTGGGCGGTGCGAAGTTCGCTGGGTCAACTAGTTTAAATCTAAAATTTAAAAGCGCTCACAGCCATGTGGCGATAGATGATTGGAAACAAACACCAACGTAAGCAACGACGGCGCGATCAATAACTAGATGGGTGACTGTTTGTGGCATGATATGATATGAGTGTTTCCGTGATTCGGAGGTCTTGTCCGGTTTTTATGATGAGATAACAGTCGTCTAGCTTAGTTGGAGGACTTAGGGCGGATTAAAAAAACATCCAACGGGAAGATTACCTTTGTTCTTCTTTTTTTTACGTGTGGAAACCCCTTCGGGCCGTCATCCCGCCGGGGTTTTCAATGTGGTGGGGCGGTGTGTCGGAATCGTATCGACTATAACCACACGGTGTGCCCTCTATGCGCTTGAGTTTTAGGAACTGTGAACTGTTTTCTCCTTCTGAACCCGAACGCCAAGATTACCTAACCACAACGTGTCTTACCAGTCCCCCCAGCAGTGAGATGTTATGAGTTACTGATTTGATTTTTTATTTAATAAAAATTCTTAAAGCATCATCCTATTCCCCAGTTATAATGACCAAGATTATGAGTGCAGTAAACAAAGGTGCTTGATTCAAGACAGAATCATCAGCCAAGTAAACAATGATGAGTACTTAGGATGGCGGGCTTCCTACTACAGCCAGTTCTCTGAAAAGAAGCTCAGAGATGCCCTCATATATAAACTTGGTAAGTACCTGTAGTATATACTTCTATATTGTCGGCTTACAGACGCACGCACCCACTCGCTATCGTCGCTAACAGTCGACTAAACTGTGTCACGACACGATAGTACAGTGAGCGAGTGAATGAATGACTGAGTGACACATACACTACAGTACCTAATATAAACAGTATTCCGACGTGTGGATCAAAAGTATGCGATGTAGTGTCACCACCCATGGGTGTCGTAAGAGCTGAATATTGTAGCCAGCCACGCAGGATACCAGAACTACAAAGAGAAGACAGCAGTGGACTGCGATAGGCTGATGATGAAAGAGAAGAAAATCTTAAAAATAAAGACCTATCTTTGATTGGGCCAAGGTGGTATAGAAGCCAGAATCTAATTTCTATGGACAGGTGTATGCCTAGTGGTGGACTACAAAAGGCTATTGATAATGATGATAAACGCATTTAGCGTAGCGGTTTAAGCGATCGCCACGCCGCTCTTTACCGCACCAAGGACAAGGACAACACTTTATGTGATTCAGAAATTGTTATTCTGAGACTGGGTGTTGTTGTATGTTTGTAAAGCCTCACGCTACACAGGTTGTATATTCCTAAAGCGGAAGTCGTCTTTTTAAAAATGAACAAAAGTAAGTAGTGTTGGTAAAATAAAGTTTCACACACATAGTTTTTTTAAGTATGTAGCTGCCAATATGCTTCTACTCTACGTGTTGGAAAACATGAGTAGAATCCAAGGGTCACAATCCTCAACGCGAATGTGTACAATGCAGTACCGTGACCCACACTATGGCACTTTCACGCCCCGCTTATAGCACCCAGGATCATAGTGGGAGGGAAACACATGGGCCGGTGGCGAATTTCAGATTGTGACTGCTTGGCATAGGTTTCTGTTTTGAATTAAGACTGATTTAATTTATTTATATTGTATAGATTCTCTTTTCCGATGTCTTAATAAACGTATTCCTTGACTGCCTTGTTGGTCTTGTGGTTAGTGTATGTAGCTGCTGATCAAAAGGTCTCGGTTTCGATTCCCGGGTCGGACCAAATGTTTGTGTGATCCGCAAATATTTGTTTCGGAGTTTGGGTGTTTTCTATGTATAATATGTATGTATTTACAAAAAAAAAATATGTTTATGTATTATATCAATTATCTAGTACCCATAATACAAGCTCTGCTTAGTTTGGGCCTAGATGACGTTGTGTGTAAAATGTCCGAAATATTTATTTATTATTTATTTATTTATTCATTTTAGGTACATTTGAACTGAGTCAAAACTTACTCCGCATGGGTGTTGAACGCTACGACAAGGATGAACCGTATCTTCCACAATTTGATGCCAGGATGAGATGGCCACACCTCATTTCACCAGTCGTGGATCAGGGTTGGTGTGGATCTGACTGGGCAGTTTCTTTGGCTACTATTGTTTCAGATAGGTGAGTACGATAAAGGCCCTTTTTCACTAAAGTTTTAACTAGAGTATGAAATCTGCAACAAAATTTGGTACATTTTTTTGTATTCGTGGCGACTTCCACATACAGCGCGACGAAAACATACGACAGCGCCATCTAGCTAAGGAACACGGAACTACAAAGAAAAACACTAAACGATCCATACGGAGTAATTACTAGTCCTGAATCGCAAAAGTTACATTCTCGCGCCGATTAGCATATATGTATACAACATCCCAACATCAACTGTTGGGCAGTGGCCCGCCAGGTATGATCACCTCGCCTGGTCGGAGGATCCTCCCTTTGTGATAGAGGAACACGACACCCGTTCCTCCACATATTTAAGCCTGCTAAAGTGACTCTACTCTGCCTGATGAAAAGCATGAGTAGAATCCAGGAGTAGGGGCCACCATCCTCATTGTGAGAGCAAGCATGGTGACCCATACCATGGCAGCTTAGTGGGATGTTTCTGGACTATTCTCCCAGGCTTAGGAAGCCGGGAGAATGATGCAGAATATTTGGGCCTTTGGTCTCACACTCAACTACCAAGACGACAGCATGAATGCTGTTAGTCTTCTGTGTGAGGGTAGTATTGCCCCGGTCGATCCGGCTCATTACATCTACATTTACAGAAACGCGGTTAAATTGTAAAAGAAATTTAATCAGACCTGTCCCAAGCGATCAAAACTGGGAACTCATTACAAACGGACGTGATTCTCTTCTACTACGATCCTGGGTCACTTAAAAAGCATCTCACTTTGCTGTCATAATATGGATCATCCTACTGTACAGTCCATATTCCCAAGGAGTATGGTCACCACCACTCTTGACTTTTGTTAATACTTTCCACTTGGACTTTTGGGAACTTGTACATATAAATAGTTCTTTAAGCTCTACAATATTTGACTGCAAAGTTGGCCTCGTGGTTTAAGCGGTCACCACGCTGCTTTCTACTTCGCCAAGTGTCGTGGGTTCAAATCTCAGGTGGGACAACACTTTGTGTGATTCACGATTGTGGTTCTGAGTCTGGGTGTTCTTTGCGTCTATTTCATATATGTTTGTAAAGTACCCGCTACACAAGATTTATGCTTCTAATTAAGGAGCTATTTTTTTATATCCTACTAATATTATAAACGCGAAAGTTTGTGATTATGTATGTATGTTTGTTGCTCTTTCACGCAAAAACTACAGAATGGATTTGGATGAAACTTTACAGTAATATAGTTTATATATCAGAATAACACATAGGCTACTTTTTACTTCAATAATCGAGATACACGTTCGAAAGCTAGGTGATTCTTCCACGTGATTCTGTCAAAACTTCACAGGTTGCTATGCATAACACACTTACATAGCAACCATAATGATAGTTTGTAAATGGCTAAATGGATAAAAATGAGTTCGGGATAATCACTTAAGTAGACTACTTTTTATTCCAAAAATACGCGGGTAACACCGCGGGGCGAAGCTAGTATGTTTATAATGTATTGAGTTTATTTTGGTTACAGATACGGGATCCAATCTAATGGTGTTGAAAAAGTGCGTCTGAGTCCCCAGACTTTGGTGTCCTGCAATAAGCAAAAACAACATGGATGTAAGGGCGGTCACATCGACATAGCCTGGCGATTCGCTCAAGTCTACGGGTACTTTCATTATAGTTTTCTTTCATAATATTGCAAATATATATTAGCTGACTCAAGCAACCATCTTTACCATGAAAAGTTTATAGTGATCCAACTTTAAAAGCTAGACGTATGCAAATCATTCTTTCATACATCGGTTTTGTGAAACTTTTACCGCCGACACTGGGGGTAAAAATAATATCAGACATTTGGGTATAAATATAGAGGTTCTTGGATTTCGTGGTTCTGTTTATTAAGTGGGATATTGTTTCTAATTCTATTTGGTTCACATCACTAATAGCTATATGTATACCAGATAAGTCTAATTAGAATTTAACTAATTGACATTTGTGACGAATAAAATTATACATATAAATAATAATTAATTAATTAATATTTCGGACATCTGACACACAACATCATCTAGTCCCAATCTAAGCAGAGCTTGTGTTATGGGTACTAGACAACTGATACATACAAACATTTGATCCGACCCGGGAATCAAAGCCTAGAACTCTTGATCAGCAGTCGCATATTGTCAACCACTACGTTTTATTCATAGAAGTTTTTTTTATAATCAAGTTTTTCCACAGGTTGGTAGATGAAGACTGCTACCCATATCGGGCAAACCGAACCCATTGTCCGTTCCGTCTTAAAGATGATTTGATTGGTGATGGTTGCAAGCCTGTGATACCGGAACGACGGGAGAGGTATAAAGTCGGACCTGCCGTCCGGCTAAAGCATGAGAAGGATGTCATGTACGATATCTTTCATTCAGGACCGATTCAAGGTTAGAACACAAATGGAAGATGTCATTTTCACAACACTAAGGGCCACAGCACACTAGCTACTTTTAGCATCGGCGATCGGCGTTTTTGCGACTGCATAGATGCTGCATCGGGTTTAAGCGACATTCTGCGTTCTAACGCGGTATCGGAATCGCGCGTTTTAGCGACTGCTCAGATGCCAAATCGATGCTACCGGCATCCGAATGTGTGCGGAGAGTAGCGTTCAGCTGCTGTGTCGCGCTTGTATAAAGCGACTCAATCTCCGCGTTTGGCGTTGTTATGTGTGCGGTGTGGAGCGTTCGGTCGCCGTATTTAGCTTCTAAAAAGCGACTAGTTGCCGATTGTCGATGCTAAAAGTAGCTAGTGTGCTGTGGCCCTAACGTCCGATTTCGAGCCCCAAGCTCTACAGTTCCCGCACCCACAAACGCATTCCGTTAATCGTTCGTGCTGAATGTGAAGTATGGCTCTACTATCTTGTTATTACATCAGTGGTCAAGTAACAAATGAACAGGCTCTAACTAGTTTTGGGTAAAATCGTGAAATATAGTAATTAGAAATATAAATCTGCGGGATTGCTAGTCCCAAACTTAGCGAAAATTGTATTATGGGTACTAGACAACTGATATAAATACATAAACATACTTTTTTTTTTGTAAATATGTACATATATAATATACATAGAAAACACCCAAACTCCGAAACCAATATTTGCGGATCACACAAACATTTAGTCCCCCCCCACGAATTGAACCCGTAACCTCAAGCACAGCATTCGCATACGCTACTGTGCCACCAGGCAGTTTATTATTATTCTTTAAATTATCAAGATTATTTTTTTTAATCCACAGCGTATATGGAAGTATACCAGGACTTCTTCCACTACAAGACTGGTATTTACCAACACTCCAATTATGGAGATCAGTCAATGAAAGGATACCACACCGTCAGGGTGGTCGGGTGGGGTGAAGAAAAGGGTCAGAAATATTGGGTAAGTATGGCATTTAAATAACTACTTTTGAGTCGGTATCACCCTTGACAGAGTGCTCGTAGTCATCACTTCAGGTGATGGTGGCCACACGTCACAACACGCCGCCACTGCTCTCTAATGGCCACCTTTCTCGTGAATTCAGGTAGTGATGATGAGGCATTTACTGCTGGTCAGTCCATCACATATGCGATTTTCCTCGTGGCCTCAACCTTATAATAACAGGCATCTTCAAATGAACGTGTCCGATCAAAGCATATTTTTAGCCGTTCACGGCAAAGCCGAAAAGCAGGATATTATTTTTAAGTCTAAAGTGTAATAAAGTTGTAATAATGGTCTGAATGACGTTGTCTAAATTTTGTCAAAAGTTCAGGTTTCAGTTTTTATTAATTTGACAAGCACGAGAAGTTTCGACCTGAACCCGACTACGTAGAACATTAAACCCGAGACAATCTTTTCAGATTCTTCAATCTTTTCAGATCCTTCTCAGATTCTTAAAATTTCATATTGATAACTGCCCTCTAGGCAAGTCGCAAACGTTTCATTTTCTGTTCCATTCTCTTGATGAAACAAGAGAGTGGCTAATATTTTGTTTTGATCCGTGTAAATATCAGCATCGTTACATTGTCCTCACATTTAACTGTTTTCTTAATAAAAGCCTAAAGCAATGTAACCAAAAATTGTAAAAACTATGTTGGAAAAGAGTGTCCATGGAGTTTCTTGTCTGTTCTTCTCCATAGGATCTACGAATTGGAACAGACAATTAGCTTCACGACTGACTACTGACCGACTACTTGACGTTTCAAAAGTGCCCTTGTATTGGTTTATTTGAAATTAAAATGGTTTGATTTGATCACGTGACTGAGTGAGAATCAGCAATGAAACAAGAGAATTGAGAAATAGAATTGAAAATAACATATAATTTTAACAAAAAGGAACCGACTTCAATGAAAAACTATTCCGAGTACCCAAACCGCGACAATTGTGCCTATGATATCAGATCTCGATATGGTACCACATGTAAGCTACGCCCATTCAAATGCAAAAATAATTTTTGAAATCGATTCATAAACGACGAAATTATCGCTGAACATGCATAAAAAAAACCGACGAATTGAGATCCTCCTTTTTTTTGAAGTCGGTTAATGAAGCGTGAAGCTGAACATATATGTTCTCCACAGATCGCTGCTAACAGTTGGGGAACAGAATGGGGAGAGGATGGCTACTTTCGCATCGCTCGCGGCGTCAATGAATGCAAGATCGAGTCTTTCTTCATTTCCGTCCTCTGTTACGTGACGGAGTCTTAAAATCTAGTAAAATTTACTTCAATTGTATGTTGTCACTATAGTTATGAAGGTTAAGAGCCAGTTTTACCAGTTCTTGATAAAGTTGCAGATAGTTATCTGACATTTTAAAGTTGTCATATATGTCTCTATCTAAGGGCCACAGCACACTAGCTACTTTTAGCATCGACACTAGCTACATTTAGAATATTTGAGCACATATAGTTTTTACCTTTGTTGTAAGTAGATGCTCCTACTATGTTGTACCCACTGAGGCTGATGTTTTTTTTTTTTTTAATTAGCTTATGTTGTAATTTTTAATCACTATAATTTGCATCAGTCCTCTTACATGGTGTATAGTATATTAGTGGCGGCACCTTACCCCCATATCAGGTTTATAAACATTAAAACTATGTAAACATTGGCGATTTGAAAGGAGTGGCCGCGAGTTTTTATTGCCATGTTCTTTTCTCCGGCTCTACCTATTGTTTGCGAACATGGCATAAATGTACATGTAGAATCTTGACCTGTCACAAGAGATGTATTGCATCCTAAGTGAATAAAGAATTTTGAATTTGAATTTGACGTTCGACAACTAGTCGCTTTTTAGAAGCTAAATAAGGCGACCGAACGCTCCACACCGCACACTTAAAAACGCCAAACGCGGAGATTCAGTCGCTTTTCAGAAGAGCGACACAGCAGCTGAACGCTACTCTCCGCACACATTCGGATGCCGGTAGCATCGATTTGGCGTCGGAAAATTTTAGACACACAGCCGACGCGATCCAGGCATCTGAGCAGTCGCTAAAACGGGCGTTTCCGATACCGCGTTCGCGTACGCAGAATGTCACGAATGATGCAAAATGACGCGCGATTTTGATACCGCGATAGAACGCAGGAAGTCGCTAAAACGCGATGCAGCATAGATGCAGTCGCAAAGTCGCCGATGCTAAAAGTAGCTAGTGTGCTGTGGCCCTAAGGGACAGTTTTCAGAGTATCTAATAAAGTTTGTAAGTAAAGTTTCTAATAAATAGGTAGCATAGCTGGCTTAATTGTTATGGATTCAAATCCAACATGGGACAGCACTTTGTATGATTCACAAATTATTCTGAATCTGCGTATTCTTTGTCAACCTTTCATGTATGTTTGTAAAGTCCCCTGCGACACAGGATGTACATTCATTATAGGGGAGTTATATTAAAAAATAGAAAAAAACAGTGACTTAATTTAGGTACCTAAATCTGATATACCTAAATGTCTGTATCCGAGACATATGAAACCCAAATCTGTGGTTATTTGATACATACATACTGCCTTGTTGGTCTAGTGGTTAGCGAATGCGGCTGCTGATCAAGAGGTCTCGGGTTCGATACCCGGGTCAGACCAAATATTTGTGTGATCCACAAATATTTGTTTCGGAGTCTGGGTGTTTTTCTATGTATAATATGTATGTATTTACAAAAAAAAGTATGTTTATATATTTATATCAGGTGTTTAGTACCCATAACACAAGCTCTGCTTACTTTGGGACTAGAAGATGTTGTGTGTTAGATGTCCAAAATATTTATTTTATTTATTTCTAAGTTGATATAATGCTATCAGGAGCCTTATCAACAAGCGGTGAAACAGCATTAATCGATTGTTGTAGTTAGATACTACTTGATTTGTAGATCTAGTATTATCTAAAATCATCGTCGATCTGGAATTACATATAGATCTAATATTACAACAGACCTAGGGTTACCGTATTATATATAGTAAGTACCTAAAACATAGTATTAATGGCGTCGGCGCCCTTTAGGTAAATATATGATGTCAAGCTCTACAATACCTGTACCAAAAAGAAACGGAGGCTAAAAATCTGCACGTATGATAGTTGAAATGTCCAGTTGATTGCAGTTAGAGCTGAGTAAAAAGCGGCCTTTCATTTCTCTCAATTGCCACAAGAGAAAATATGTTATTGTGTTTTTCTGATCAAGGAAACACTGAACAATAGTCCGGAATCAGTTTTAAGTTTAAACCCTGTGCCTCGGAAAGCACGTAAGGCCGTCGGTCCTGCGCCTGATCTCTCCCTGGTCGTGTCGAAAAACCGCCCCATTGAAAGGAACAGAGCGTACACCCGTGTAATTTCTACGTAGTTGTAGGTCTTCGTTGAAACTAGCCGTCCCGCCGTGGCCGAAATGGGCTAAGAGTACATCACACACCATTTACCCGGACCCTGAGGGTCAAAAGTGATTTTAGTTCACATCTACTAGTTCTTGAGTGCGAGCGGATTGTGATAGTTGGAAATTTTAGTATTTAAAGCCCAATCGGAAGGTGGTGTTGGTGGAGGACTTCGGTTGCCGCATCCATATTACTTTACGCGTCGTGGGAAGGTTCTTTAGATGAGTCAACCCAACGGCTTACAGAAGCAGACATCTTCTGGAGCGTTCACAGGCTTCTAGAAGCCCTTTTGGATCAGGGATACTTGCCCATTGTGTGGTAAGTTCCTCGCATTCCAGGACAACACAGACGACACTTACACCGTACCATCTGCATTAAACTTGCACATCTTATATACCCACTGAATTGTCTATATCGACTGCACGGTTGGCCTAGTGGCTTAAGCGGTCGCCACGCCGCTTCCTACTACGCCAAGTGTCGTGGGTTCAAATCCCACGTAGGACAACACTTTGTGTGATTCACAATTTGTTGTTCTGAGTCTGGGTGTGCTTTGTGTCCGTTTCATGTATGTTTGTAAAGTCCCCCGCGACACAGGAATTTATATTCCTAATGCGGGAGTTGTCTTTTTAACTAAAAGAAAAAAAAAAAAAAGAAAAATTGTCTATGTCCGTAGTTAGATGTATTCATCATCATCATCAACAGTCCACTGCTGGACATAGGCCTCTCCTTAGAAAGGAGGTTTTGGCCTACTATACCACGCTGGTCAGACGGGTTGCTAAAGGGTTGGTTTCAAGTTTTCCTTCTCTTTGCATTGATGTTGTCTTCCGTAGTTTATCCCTTAGTCGCCTTTTACGACACCCGCGGGATGAATAGGGGTGGTGACCTCTGTATTCTTAATCCGTCACCACACGGTATGTTAGATTTATTACCAAGATTTTATTATTAATTCTAAGGTAATATAAGTGTGAAGATGTGTATTTATGTATGCATTTATATGTATTAAATAAGTGTGAAATTAACTAGCGAGTTTCATTAGCGCACAAAATTCCTTTTAGATAGTTAAGTTCTTTCCTTGATTTAACAACTACTAAAATAATTAAAATGGAAATTTAATGTTAATTAAAAAAACTAATATTCCGGTAAAACCGGTTGAACTAGTAGCCGACCCAAATAATATTGGGAATAAAGCTATGAAGAAGGTATGTGTTTTATTTTTATTTAGTTTAAGACTATTATTTTTTGTTCTGTAGGTATATAGGATAGGTTAGGAAACCCAAATGAAAGAAAATATAATTTAAACATACAATTTATTTAACAGATTATAGTTAAGTATATAAATTTAAAATAAAATTTGCTAAATTCTATATAATTAATAACATAACAAAATTTTTACACTTATTTTCTAATAGTAAAATTGAAAACAACACAGACTTACTTCTAGATTACTTATAATGCGAAGGCAATTTTGTCTATCTGTCGCGATTTCACGCCACAACTACTAAACAGATTTAAATGAAATTTGGTACAGATATGTCCGTGTGGTGACGGACTAAGAATACAAAGTGTCACCACTCCTATTCATTCCATGGGTGTCGTAAGAGGCGACTAAAGGAACAAAATAAGCAGCTAACATCACTGCCCAGAGAAGGAAAACTTGAAACAAACCCTTTACCAACCCGTCCGGCCAGCGTGGTATAGTAGGCCAAAACCTCCTTTCAAAGAAGAGGCCTATGTCCAGCAGTGGACTGTTAAAGGCTGTTGATGATAACCGGTTCACTCGGGCGGAGTCGCGGGCGAAAGGTAGTAAATAATAATACAAAATTGTAAAGCCGTTAATTTGAAAATTTTGTTTGTACAAGAACACGACAAATATGTTACTAATACAATAAACGCATAAGTTTGTGAGGATATTCACACAAAAAGTACTGAACGGATTTAGATCAAACTTTATTGTATTGTAGCTCAATTATAAGGATAATATATAGGCTTTTATTAACAACGATAACCGATATAATATATATATATGCGGGTTAAGGCACGGGATAAAGCTACACCTAAAACTATGAATAAAAAACATTTAATTCTATATTTGCTATGAGGAATGATAAAAGACATGGTTATAATGACAATAAAAAATCTTTATCCACTTAAAGTTCCTAGATATTTTTTTACACACAACGCCATCTAGTCTCAAACTAAGCAGAGCTTGTATTATGGGTACTAGACAACTGATATAAATACATAAACTTACTTTTCTTTTGTAAATACATACTTAATATACATAGAAAAACACCCATACATTAATAATTGCCAGTTTAAAATATTTTAATTTATAAAAATAAATATCTGTATTTCATTTAAAATTAACATCAATGCATATAAATAAGGCACTTACCTCAAAATCATCAATTCTGTGTCTGTCTGTCTGTATGTTCCGGCTAATATCTAAAACACTTAGAACGATTTTGACATAACTTTCATTGGCAGATAGGTGAAATATAAAAAAAAACCTTACTGGTTAAATTCCCGTCCATAGATTGTGGTTCTTTAGTAAAAAAATAGATATTTATTATCTATGACAAGAACTGCCATCCCCCTTATTGGCTGCTTCACTCTCCACTTTTGTTCGCTGCCTTAGATTTAGCTACCTTTTCTACGTTAGCAGCTCTGTTCTGCAATAAAAAGTAAAAAAAAAATACATATATTTAATTCTACCAAAGTAACTCTACTCTGCCTGATGGAAAGCATGAGTAGAATCCAGGAGTATGGGCCACCATCCTCATTGTGAGTGCATACAATACAGCACATGTGTCTGCATCATTGGATCTCCGGTCTCATACTCACCAATGAAATTCATGAAAACAACAGCACGAATGCCGATCGAGAGGCAGCCACCGATCGAGAGATAGCCACGGATCGAGAGGCTGCCACGTATCGAGAGGCAGCCACGGATCGAGAGGCAGCCACGGATCGAGAGGCAGCCACGGATCGAGAGGTAGCCACGGATCGAGAGGCAGCCACGGATCGAGAGGTAGCCACGGATCGAGAGGCAGCATTGGTTATCACAAGTAACTGCATAAGATAACCTAAGAGCAACGAGGCAGTCTAGCCCAAATATGTGGTGCCCCACATCATCGTTGGATGCATGTACAGAACCAATTTTTTTTTTTTTTATATAATGCTGCCAAAATGACTCTGCTCAGCCTGATGGAAAGCTCAAGCAGAATCCACGAGTGGTGGCCACCATCCTCATTACCAATGTGGACAATGCAACACGGTGACCCACACTGTGGCGGCCTAGTCAGATGCTTAATTGCTGTTATAATAATGATACAACTGATCTGCATAATAAAAATAGCCTTTTTTATTTACCTGAAGTGATTGAACTCTCTTGTGTAACGATTTCATAGAATTCGATAGAGACACTAATTTTTCTTTGTTCGTTGCTAAGTCAGCTAACTGAAAATATGAAAGTACATAATTATTATCTTCTTCTTCTTCACAAGTTTATTTGGGGTCGGCTACTAATTCAATCGGTTTTACCTGAATTTCAGTTTTTCCACAGAGCGACTGGCAGTGGTAGTTGTCAGTATATTTGAGGGCACTGACTTCCCAATAACGATTGCCATAGATGTACATGACAACCGGGACCGACGGCTTTACGTGCTCTCCGAGGCACGGGCGTGAATCACCGCCAAACTTCCAAACTCCGGGCTGCTATTAGGAATTTCCTAAGAAAAAACACTTTTTGGCCCGACCCGAGATTTGAACCCGAGACCTCTTGATTAGCAGTCGCATACGCTAACCACTAGACCAACGAGGCAGTTAAAGTACATATAATTATTATCAAAACAAATAAATAAAATTGGAGTGTCTGTTTGCAATAAGTAGTAATAACAAATAACCACTTTTTTTACTAAATGCTTGTTAAAGTATTTACGGTACTGACATCCATAATTAAATTTTTGTCTGTCTGTCTGTTTGTTCCGGGTAATTCTGGGTGTTCTTTGTGTCCCTTTCATGTATGTTTGTAAAGTCCCCCGCGACACAGGAATTTATATTCCTACTGCGGTAGTTGTCTTTAAAAAAAAAAGGCTTGAATGGCAGGACCGATTTTAACAGGACTTTCACTGGCAGATGGCTGATGACGTAAGGAGTAACTTAGGCATTTTTTTTTTAAACTAGCGTTACTCCATGGCTTTACTCGAGATTGACAACAATAACTACAGGACTCAGCTATATAGTAATAGATATAATTTATAGTTTCATTTGTCAGCACTTGATAAAATAAATTCTTGAAAGTAAATTCAATTGTTTTATATTTAAACCTTCAAAGTGAGTCTCCCTGATTGAAAGCATGAGCATGAGCATTAAAACCATCCTCATTACGAGTGCAGATAATTACATTTAAAACAAAAGTGCGCAAACTTCTTCGGGGCAAACTGGCAGTACAGTCACAAAACTAGTGTCCGTCTGTGTATTTTATATAGATTAAGTATATGTATGTGTATCTATATTATATTTATGTTACATGTTATGTAAATGGTATTATTATGTGTGTATTACACATTTCACCATCATCATCTTTCTTTCTTTTTTATCTTTTTTACAAAGATATCATCATCATCATCAGCCTATCTCAGTCCACTGCTGGACATAGGCCTCTCCCATTGCACACACTTATTTATACAACAGTGCATGGTTGGCCTAGTGGCTTAAGCGGTCGCCACGCCACTTTCTACTTCGGCAAGTGTCGTGAGTTCAAATCACACAGGGGAAAACACTTGTGTGATTCACAAATTGTTGTTCTGAGTCTGGATGTTCTTTGTATCCGTTTCATGTATGATTGTAAGGACACAGGATTTATATTCCTAAGGCGGGCTGTCTTTTTTATAGAGAAGGAAAGGAAAAGGAATTTATGTAACTTTTGATCATGCCAAAGGGTTTAACCAAAATCAAGTAATAAAAAATGAAATATGTTGTATACTAACTAATGCATCGAGCATGGCATCATTCTGCAAGTCTTCCAACTTCCTTCGTTCGGCCATTAACATACTCTGAACTGCTTCTTGTTTTTCACTGAAATATAAAATTAAATTATAAAAACTAAGAATTAAACTGAAATTATAAAGTCTAAGAATGAAACTATCTTGAAGAGCATATAAAGCCTTTGATGCTACACATGATCTCTATCGTGTCATATTGTATAGCTGTCCTATAAGAATGCAAAAGTAACGGAACAGAGAGTGCAACTGAGTTTACGCATAGGTGCACTTTCTGTTTACGAGTACAAGTAGCACTACTAGTAAAGTTCTAGGAGAACATTATTCCTGTGTCATATCTTGTTTATATTGATGGAATTTATACAGAGATATGCTTGGTCAGCATATTTCAGATATGTGTCTATTATCCAGCAAATAGAATTGGGACAGTCATTTTCTCGTTGAAATCAAGACTTGATTAAGTATATGCAGTGTAGCAATAGGTTTAAGAATATTAAGGTAGCTGTAAGAGCAAAATATATTCATACCATGTTCTATGTTATGTGGGTGGTTTCTGCACTTAGTCCTTTAAGTTGACCATTGTATGTGATATCCATACTATATTCATACCTTAGTAAGTATGTTAGAATAATAAATCAGTACTTAATTAATAAACATGGCAAAAGAGTATACTGTAATTGTATCCACCTATAAGTTCACCATAATTGTTGACCCAACTATGGGACAAGCATGAAGAAATAAGTTCGCTATAAACATCATACAAAGAAAAATAGACAGGTTTAAAACTAGCTCGAAGAATATGGGCCTAGTACTAACAACTAAGTGACTGACCCTGCCTTGAGATTCAATTCCAACATTGTGTGACCATTTGGGGTATTTATTTAGAATACAATCTCTGTACAACAAAGTAATACTTAACTCTATTTATCTATTTTATAGTAAATCAACTAGCTGTCTCTGATATTATTACATATTTCTCTCCTACTGGTCATCGCGAGATGATATTTAGCCTATAAAAAGTTATAGATACTCACGTTAATTCTTTTAAATGGGTGTTAATAGTTGTTAAAGGAGGTTCGTAGAGCTCCATGACTCCTTGGGCTAGAATCTCAACTATTCTAACATCTTTACTTGGTGTCATTGAACTAAAAACATAGATGAAAATAAAGTTCGGGAATCAGTTATCACATATACAGAATTATGAAACTATATAATACCTTTCCATTTCAGGGTAAATTTAGTAACACTATAGTGTATTACAGCAATGATTTTTTTGCAATAAGACGAAAATTAGTAAAATTGTTGCTGCCTAATCAATTAGTAGTCCCTCACTGACCAACAACACAACTGAAAAACAAGAGATCATTCATCAATTTCATCATTGATGATTTAGACGTTTTGATCAAGTCGCTGATGCTTAGGCTTGCAACGATATATCGGGAAACCGATAAATATCGATATATCGACGCTTAAAAATATCGATATTTATCGATATCGAACAAACGTTCATATCGATATATCGATATCGAAAAAAATCAATATATCGGTTTTTTTTGGATACTTAATTTATCCAAAAAAACGAAATATTGAGTTTTTCTGTAATAATGATAACAGATAGAGTTACTTTTGCATTAATCTACATTATAACTGGCAATAGATAAAGAAAATAAACTTGATATAAATTTTTAATCCGATTAAATAAACAAACTTCTAAAAAATTATATTAGAAGTAATATTACAGATGGTGCCATCCATGCAGGCGCTCCATTATTCGTCGTTAATTGTTTATAATTTATGTGTAAGCTTTTACTAATATTTCAGTTGTATCGGTACACGCCGATTAAATAAGAGTTCACGTGTACATTATAATAAATAAATTATGATAATTTGAATTACGATAATTTGAATAAAAGATTGAAAAAATAATCTAGTTTAATTACATAATATATGTTTATTTATATAACTACGTATATTTAAGCAGAAATATCGATAAAATATCGATATATTGGCCTAATATCGATATATCGAGATTTCGATATCTACACAATTCGATAAATATCGATATCGATATATCGATATTTTTTAAAAACCTTGCATCCCTACTGATGCTGATGTCAATTGTCAATTTTTCAATTGCCTTGTATTGTATTGCCATAGTGTAATGCGAAGTTAGAAAATAAATAATGTTTAAAATAAGAAAGCCGAGTCTTTCAAATTTGAATGCCCAATTTTTATCATTATTACAATATTTAAATTGTTTTTAAGCCAAGAGTAAAAAAAGTAGTATTGTTTGAACTAAGTAATATGATAGACGAAGTTATCCTTTTAACTGTGAAATAAAATCTAAAAAGCATTATAAGAATTGCAAGTAATCACTAGTTTATGGATTTTTTTAAATAATACAATAAAATGTGGGTTCATCATCATACCTAATGTGGTTAATACCTACCTACTAGTTTTACTATTCTAACATACATTCTTTTCTGGCTCTTTTTTACATAAACCATCGAGCATTTCATTTACTGTACTGTGACATTAGACAAATAATGTTGCTATGCCTCCGATATCATTCCTTTGCACTCAATCAAATTTTATTGTTCTGAGATTGATAACTTAAAACAATTCCTTTTGTAATATTAGAAGTACTTTACAATTGTGACATCATTTGCATTTTCAACAAGTTAGCTTTTTAAATAATAATATAACTTCCTTCTTTGAAATCTTGTTTTAAGTTATTTGTTTCGGATAAATAACAAAAAGAGGAAACTATTTATTATCATATAGGAAATGGAACGAAACTTTTTTTATGGCCGCTAGATTCCCTTGTTTTGACGTTCTTTCATTTCATAAATCGTAAAACGAGAGGGGATTACTAATTAGCGACAACATACCGATCGCGAATACGCCGTAATTAATTCTATAAGATTACATTAAAACCAGCAAACTGGAAGTACTCCAAGTTACGAGGGAGGACGCCGAAATGACGTCCGTGGCCCGGAGACAAGAACATGAAGAATCCGATGAATATTCGGATGCATCGCAAGATATTGAGCACATTAACTCTGCGCACGTAAGTACAGAGTCTATTCACAATAGCACTAACTTTCGTTTTGGCGCTAAAAGTATTACGGCTTACTTTCTCTTAAGCGCTCGCGTGACGGAATGTCCATTTCTTTTGGGCAAATTGAGGTCACGAATTGGGCACCACTCACTGAAACGCCGCTGGTCTGTTTAGACTTAAATTTTAGAAACGTTCGGGCCACGTAGGTTGTAAACAAACGCGTTTGTTGTGTAAAAATGCAGTTGTTAAAAGTGGAAGGATGTTTGCAGGATGGAGCCCAGCCTGAGTCTGATTACGACTCGCAGGGAAGTGATTCGGAGCAGACTGACCAGGATCCAGACAGTAAGGTACAGTGAGTTTTTTTTTAATATTTAAATCTTGATAACCCTGGGTTACAAATAAAGTAAATATTGATAAACATTCTGAAGTTTGAAGTTAACACTTCTGCTGTTTATCAGAACATTTTCAAATAAAAAATACAACTAGGTAAATAATGTTTTTATTTCATTTCCTAAGTAATAAAATAAAAGATTTTAAATTTTACAAGAATTATCACTGATATAGTTATTTATTTAAAATTATTAAAAGAAAGCCATTTTGTCTGATAAGGCTAAATCTTCTCCACATCTCTATTTAATAATAGATTAAGAACAACAAACAAAATAAACACTTTTAGAATACATTTAAAAAAAACTGTTATATCCTTATAAAACTTGGTGATGTTTTTTTTTAACTGTTTATTTTTTATGCTATCATTTGCTATGTCCATTGAAGCTTTGTTGGACTAGTGGTCTGCGTATGCGGCAGTTGATCAAGAGGGCTCAGGCTCGATTCCCGGGTCAGATCAAATGTTTGTATGCTTTCCAAATATTTGTTTCACAGTTTTGGTGTTTCCAATGTATAAATTTTATTACTAAGAGTATTAGAAATTTGGCAT
Source organism: Phragmatobia fuliginosa (assembly GCA_932526445.1). Classification (NCBI taxonomy): domain Eukaryota; kingdom Metazoa; phylum Arthropoda; class Insecta; order Lepidoptera; family Erebidae; genus Phragmatobia; species Phragmatobia fuliginosa. The sequence goes on along the minus strand of OW052057.1, from coordinate 58,811,589 downwards.
GATCTAGTTATATAAAAACTAATTTACTTTAGCATAGAAAAAGCACATTATTAGAATTATTTATTCACAGACCAATATTATCACTTTAGGTTTCAACTATTGTTAGTTGTTACTTAAACCAAAATAAGTTAATTTTGGTTTAAAAGTGGTTTATTAGAATAATCAGATTTCAAAATTATCTGCTTCGGTGGTGCAGTGGCTTCAGGTCTCATAAAAGTAAAAGGCGGGTGTCGTAAAAGGCGACTAAGGGATAAACTATGCAAGACAACATCGATGCAAAGAGAAGGAAAACTTGAAACCAACCCGTCTGACCAGCATGGTATAATAGGCCAATACCTCCTTTCTAAGGAGAGGCCTATGTCCAGCAGTGGACTGTTAAAGGCTGTTGATGATTGATGTTGATGATGTAGAGATTTTATGTAGGTTGTTGAGGCAAAAAAAATGAGAGTAAAAAAAGTAGTTTGTTAAATATTACAGAGATATAAGTAAAACACAAATAAACAAGCAAATAAGACCAAAGTTAAGACACAGATCTCTGATTAAACATGCCAAAAACACATTTCAAAACATATATTTAAAAAAGAAAGAACAATTAAAACAATTTTACTTTAGCTTTTGCTTACTCTAATTGGTGTTCTTGGATTGCCTTATTCTCATTCAAAATGAAAGTAATGCTGGCTAATTATAGTCATGTAATTATATCTCAATAGATAACTGCACTGCAGTTAAACAAGCTTCGTATAAGTTTAGGGGAATCCCCCAACTATAGTGTATTCAATTTCATAGTAGTTTTGCTGATAAAGAGGTTGGTAGTGATAAATGTAGGTAATTAAACACAAAATTGAAGTGTGTATCATCCTCTTAGCCATCATTCCCAAGTTTATTTGGGGTCGGCTACTAGTTCAACCAATATCAGTTTTTCCACGGAGCGACTGGCTTGGACCTCAGCAACCCTAAGGGAGAACTGAAATTCGAAGATTGAACTAGTTGTCAGTAAATTTGAGGGCACTGACTTCCCAATAACGATTGCCATAGATGGCTTTACGTGCTCTCCGAGGCACGGGCGTGGATCACCGCCAAACTTCCAAACTCCGGGCATCTATTAAGAATTTCCTAAGAAAATCCCAAAAACACTTTTTGGCCCGACCCGGGATTTGAACCCGAGACCTCTTGATTAGCAGTCGCATACGCTAACCACTAGACCAACGAGGCAGTTAATATCATATTACACACATTTTTACGAAATGCTTATGAAAGTATGTAATGTACTTACACGAAAACAATTTTTGTCTGTCTGTCCGTCTGTTTGTTCGGGTAATCTCCGGAACGGCTGGACCGAATTTGACGGGTCTTCCACTGGCAGAAAGCTGATGTTATAAGGAGTAACTTAGGCTAATTATTTTTAGATTAACTTCGTTCTGCGTCATACAATAATATCACGGTTTACAATAATATCTACCACTAGTTGACCCAGCGAACTTCGTACCGCCCAACTTTAAAATTCCAGAACTTGATCGCAGCGCCACCTACCGGGTCCAATTGCGAATCTAAACCATTCCCAGATCCCCTTGAACACACACAAAAAATTTCATCAAAATCGGTCCAGTCGTTTGAGAGAAGTTCAGTGACATACACACTCACACAAGAATTATATATATAAAGATAACCGCGGAACTCAGCTGGTTTTAAATATTCTTTGATATGACAACTCTTATGTTGCCAACAATGTGGTTGTGCGGGTCATCTTTCATGACTGCACGGTTGGCCTAGTGGCTCGCCACGCCGCTTCCTACTGCGCCAAGTGTCGTGGGTTCAAATACCACGTGGGATAACACTTTGTGTGATTCACAATTTGTTGTTCTGAGTCTGGGTGTTCTTTGCGTCCGTTTCATGTATGTTTGTAGAGTCCCCCGCGATACAGGTATTTATATTCCTAATGTGGGAGTTGCCTTTTTAAGAATAGAAAAAAAGAAAAAAAAAAGAACTTTGTTGTGTCGTGGGTTCAAATCCCACGTAGGATAACACTTTGTGTGATTCACTATTTGTTGTTCTGAGTCTGGGTGTTCTTTGCGTCCGTTTCATGTATGTTTGTAGAGTCCCCCGCGACACAGGAATTTATATTCCTAATGTGGGAGTTGTCTTTTTAAGAAAAGAATATAACTTTGTTGTGCTTCCATTGATGTTTATAGGAAAGCCTAATGATGTGCTGTGGTCCTACTTATTGGAAGACTCACCATATATGATATCTTCTTAATTTAAGGGTCAGTCCCTTGTCGGTGGAGCAATCGCAGCTCCTGTCTATTTTCCGCAATCTGTTTGACCTCTTGATATGCCACGACTCCTACTTTCTCCTTTACTTGCTGTATGTACGCCAATCTAGGCCTTCTTTTCTTCTACCTTCTATCTTTCCTTCTAGTATGGTTTTAAAAAGGTTGTCGTGTCTTATCAAATGGCCAACCAATACCTATGATAAAATGTATCAGAGGGTATGGACATCTCTGCCAGGTTTTATGGTCTAATTAAAAACAGTAGTCAAAATAAATAATATTTTACTTTTAGGAAATCCTTTTTATTTAAAAAAGTAGCGAATTTAAATAATAACAAGGATTAATAAAAACTTTAAAGTAATGCACTCAAGAGAATTATTTGTTCATTTCCGTCTCACATTCGAAAATAAATTTTAGAAGGTAATATAACTTTAATTACATATACACATAATAATATAAAAATATTACTAATTTTAATTTTTAACTAAATACTACGCATATTTTTATATTATTTGAGCAATCTCTTGACGGTGAAAGGCATTGTCTGAACCAAACAAGATTTTAACGAAATCCCTTTTAAAATAACAAGGTCATAAAACAGCTATTACTTTTTAGACAAGGACATAAGATCTTTAAAAATTTAATATACAAACTTAACTTTATATTTCCTTTAATATTTTATTTTAAAAAACTATTCTTTACACTGCCTGATGGAAAGCCAGAGTATAATCCAAAAGTGGGGGCCATCACACTCACTGCGAATGCGGATAATGCAGATGGCGATTCACACTATGGCTTAAAGGACTCAATCATTCATCATCATCAACAGCCTTTAACAGTCCACTGCTGGACATAGGCCTCTCCTTTGAAAGGAGGTTTTGGCCTACTATACTACGCTGGCCAGACGGGTTGGTAAAGGGTTTGTTTCAAGTTTTCCTTCTCTTGGCAGTGATGTTAGCTGCTTATTTTGTTCCTTTAGTCGCCTCTTACGACACCCGTGGAATGAATAGGGTTGGTGACACTTTGTATTCTTAATCCGTCACCACACGGACTGTGGTGACACCACATCGACTCTCAATCATTGTGGCAGTGAAACACTTGAAGTGGTAGTGAGTTTCTGTTTTTTAATGTGCAAAGGAAGGAAGAGTCTAACCTTTTAGTTTAAGTACGTATTTCTACAACTAAAGCGGTGACTTCTTAGCCAGCACGTGTTGTCCTGTAGAGGAAAGAAGAAGGGGAGCTTATAAGATCTGCAACCTATGTGTTACAAATGATAAATGATTCTGATATAATTTGACGATCGTTACGGAGAGTTAGAGCCAAACAATGTCCGAAAACTGTCCTTCTACATAACTTCAATATCGTGTAGTACTTGAATTGTATCTGATAGCCGTCACTCCACTTCAAGAATGAAGAAATATTTTTTTTAAATGGGACCAGTTGTACCTGAGAATAGCACGTACAATCGAACAAACACTCTTCATTTGTATAGCATTTGTGTAGATTCGCCTTATTTTATAAGCATTAGGGCGCATTTTCATTGGTCGTTGTGGTTCATGGGCCGTACCCCGCATGCGGGCTCTAACGACCAATGAAAATGCGCCTTTATAGATGGCCTGCGCAATTTCTTCTGCGTGTCTCTAAAATAATAATAGTTTTCTCGTTTTTGCAATATTTTTGATTTATACTCAGCACCCATTGGCGTGATTTTATGTTGCCTTTCTCGATAAACGAACTATCTAACATAAGAATTTTGCCGACCAGTAATTGCCCAGATTCAGATATTCACCAGAACAAAACAAAAATTCTCAACTTATAGAGTACTCTAAATGCTGCATTAACACAATGAAAAACCTACAAAACGCGAACGACTCAAACGTAGTTTTTTTTAAAAGGATTGAGTGAAAGTCATCTTAAAATGAATACCCAGCGCAGTGTAATGCTAAATTACAAAAGATATTGTTCAGACAATAATTTCGTAAGCGGAAGTAATAATGTAGAATATATTATTTACTAGTTTTTCCCCGCGGTTCGCTCGTGTGTACGTCGGTTATCGCGGTAAATAAATTGTGGCTTATGTGTACGCTGATGTATCCGTTCATCAGTTTTTGTCTGAAAGAGTTACAGACATACATACACCCTTATAAATTTATAATAATAGTAGGATTATTAGTAAAGCAATAGACGGCGTACTGGTCCTCATCCAATAGAAGTCGACCGGAGAACTCACCCTCCGTCCACTGGGCCCGTAGTGTTGTTTGACGAGGTATGCAAACTCTTTGAAAGTGTGAATGCGTGTCATCACGTCAAGCACCACTTTAGAGTGGACCAGTCCGGGGTGGCATGGTGTTGACGGTGTCTTTGGACACCAATTAAACAATCTGTCACCCTAGCAAAAATATACCAGTGCTATAAAGCGCGCACGTCCATATTCGTGGGGGCAGCATAAGGGGTTCCTAAATAAAGAGGGGCTATCTAGAAGACGTCAGTGGTCCGAAATGCGTCGAGGTTTTAGGATTCTTCTTTCTAGGGTACCCTGTAAGGGTAGGGAACCACTTCCTGACTATTAGTAGTTCTCGAGACGACGGTGGCTTACGGTTTTTAGTCGATTCGTGTCCGAAGTAACCATAAAGGGATGTTATCTGGAGGGATTTTTGACAAATTATTTGGATAGTTAAAGGTAGGATTAGTAAGATTTTAGTCCTTCCTGCCCTCTAGACAAGTTGTATTCTACAAACGTAAACGTAAAGAGTAAAACAAATATATGGGATAGACGTCATCTACACCCTAAGTCGCGTTGTTATCCAAACAAAATATTATAGCGAGTAACCGCAAGAGAATAGAGGCATTAGCGATTTTGCATCTTGGCTAAGGAGGCTGGTCACTGCTATATTGTTACGTAATAAAATTATTTTTATTTCTAAATATAAAAAATTACAAACTTTCTATTCATATCAAAGTGCTACATGTTTTTTAATTGAGATCCAAAAAACAGAGGAAAGTTGTTTTAATTAGAATTTATTTATTTTAATTTAAAACAGAAGATACGTTTAATAAATAGGAGTATAAAACAATCAGCCAGTTTATAACAATAGATTTTTTAAGCGTTCCAAAGTGACTTTACCCTGCCTGATGGAAAGCATGGGTAGAATCCAGGAGTAGGAGCCACCATCCTCATTGTGAGGGTAGGCAATGCAGCATGGTGACCCACATCAAAACGGCAATTTTCTAATATTTTTGTCCGTCTGTCTGTTTTTTTAACCGACTTCAAAAAAAGGAGGAGGTCCATAGATGTAGATCGTTAGATGGGCCGCTCCATATTAAAAGGCGCCCAACTTAAATCATTACTCAAAGAGGTGCACGCACTACTTTTGTCTTAGTACCCGACAATTGCAGGTTGTGAGTGGACGCGGACTTAAAAAAATATTTTAAGTTTTTTTCGTGTTTAAACATTTTAGTATGCCTTCGTGTTCATTTTGGAAGTGTAAAAACACAAGCCGAAACACAAATAAAGATAAAGGTGTTACTTTTCATGCGTAAGTATTTTTGTAAACAATTTAATTTGATTTATTTAAAACACACGTCTCGAGCGGTTTAGCGGGACGAAGGAGAGGCGTGAGGGGTGGAGAAGCGGCCGGCTGCCAAAGATTATATACTAAACAGAACAGTTAAAGTTCTGAAGGTAACGATTTCTATATGGCACTGTTTCTTTTTATGAAACTGGAATATAATAATATAATACTTTGATATCTACTTTAAAATAGCAATGACGTAATAACTTTCATTAAGATTGACTTTTGTTCCTATTTTCTTCAATCTTAAGTTCAAATGTATATCAAATGTATCATAATTTTTTATAAAATGCAGGGATTATCTTTTATAGAATTCTTATATTATTATACAAAACGCCAAAAATTTAATAAATTGATGCTTTTTCACCGACTTTGATTTAATTAAGGTGATTAGCTGTGCCTAATAACTTCTCACAGATTCTTTTGTTTACATTATATTATGATTTAACATATTCTAAATAAATGATTTTATTTCATTACTAAACTTCATCTTTTTATTATTTTCTATCATTCTTCCTAACCTGATTCCTTACAGTACTGTGTAGGTATAATACTTTAGTAATCAGAAGATTAACACTTTTTTATTTATTCTATGACGAGTGATGACGTACGAAACGTACGGAACTATGACCATTCCGCGACGCGTGAGGGCTTATCTAACGATCTACGATCTATGAGGAGGTCCACAATTCGTCGGAATCTTCAGATTAATGTATGTTCAGCGATAATTTCGTCGTTTATGAACCGATTTCTAAAGTTATTTTTGCATTGGAATAGGCGTAGCTTACAGGTGGTCCCATCGTCACCATATCGGGATCTGATGATGGGATCCCAAGGAAATCGAGAGAACTCCTCAAATATCATAGGCACAATGTCGCGATTTGGGTACTCCGGAATAGTTTTTCATTGAAGTCGGTTCCTTTTTGTTAAAATTATTGTTCCGTCTAATCTCAGGAACGACTAAACCGATTTTGACGGTAGTTTCACTGGCAGAAAGCTGATGACATAAAGACTAACTTAAAAGCATTTTTTTTAAGACTAGCTTTGATCCATGTCGTTACTCGCGATATACAAAGGTAACCGCGGATAAAGAAAACACCTAGTTAATTAATAAATTGATTACAAAGTCATTAGCAATGAATTGAATTGTAAATTTAAATAATTCACAATATACCTACTTCTATTAATTTGTTTCAATTAAGATTAATTAATTTTAACTATTCACAAACTATTAAAATTAATTACGCTTACGTTTGCCGTACGCGATGACAACTATAATATAATTATACCTACATGTGTGTTCAATAAATGTAATTAAATAATATATCTATACAATAAAAAAAAAACGGAGTGGATAGAATACGCATTGGTATTGTAGTTGCCCCTTAAATGTAAAGCAGGCACCACACTTCGCTATTCGCTATTCGTTATGCGGGTTATTCGCGCGCATACGGCGAAGTGTGGAGAGTATATTCGCCAATATTCGCTTTATTCGTACGCATCGAATAGCGAATCGCATATACGTCGACTTGTCGGTTTTTTGACACACTTCAAAGGACACGAATAAGGCGAATACACGCATCGACTGCCCACGACACTTCGGACGGGTAGTGAAGTGCCCTGTGCATAACTAACAACCATAGACTATAAAACAGTTTTTGAAATAGATAAATCAATTAAACGATTAAAATAACCTATCATATGATCATTATGATCAAAATAATTTGACTTCATTTAAGTATTGTTTCTATCAATTTAATAAAATAAAAAGGAAATTAAAATAATATGTTTCGTTCGTTCATTGACCATTAAAAATGACAATGCCCTGTGCATAACTAACAACCATAGACTATAAAACAGTTTTTGAAATAGATTAAATCGATGAAACGATTAAATTAGTTTATTATATGATCAAAATAATTAGACTTCATTTAAGTATTGTTTCTGTGAATTTAATAAAATAAAAAGGAAATTAAAAGAATACGTTTCGTTCGTTCGTATGGTTTCGTTTTGTTCACCATAAAAATGACAATGACACATCTCTACAACACACATATTTGCCTTATTTGATATACCAGTATGAAGTGTGGTGGCGTGTTTGTTGTTTGCGCGCATAACAAATATTCGGGCGAATACGGCGTAGACAAATAACGAATAGCGAATAACGAAGTGTGGTGCCTGCTTAAGGGGACGTTGATGAAATCGGCCATTACTCGCCTCTTGCTTAGTTCGGGACTAGATAATGTTGTGTGTCAGATGTACAAAATGTTTATTTTTATTAATCCGTCACCGGAAGACAAAGATTATATTATAAAGTTTACAAAAGCGCGCACGTGCAAGACTCTGCAAGAGCTAGTCTTCATATACGACATATAAATACTATCTATTGCACGCGGTGTATGTCGAATTTCGCAGTAAAGAGCCTATGACCTTCCTCAACAATCAAATACTTAACTTAATCGTCGTCGTCTTCGCCTTTGGTGACCCTCGTGTAGATCACCTGTCCATGATGTTGGACTACCTGTTTGATCAATCCTATTTCGCGTAGTTCGACAAGTGCTCGTTTCGCAAACGAGCCACAGACCTTCAATCTTTCAGATATTAAGCAGGCACCACACTTCGCTATGCGCAATTCGTTATGCGGGATTCGCGCGCATACGGCGAAGTGTGGAGAGTATATTCGTTTCGTTCACCATAAAATGACAATGACACATCTCTACAACACACATATTTGCCTTATTTGATGCTTATTTGGCATACCAGTTCGAACTGTGGATAGCATGTTCGTTGTTTGCGCGCATAACTAATATTTGGGCGAATACGGCGTAGACACATAACGAATAGCGCATAACGAAGTGTGGTGCCTGCATTACAGCAGGTGTGATCAACTTGTACTGTGGTACCTCTTTGGTCCATGTCAATTTTTTATGAAAACGGTGAATAGTTTTAGCCGTGAAAACGTAATAGATAGACATGCATACAGAATTACTTTATAATTTATAATATTAGTACAATTTTAAAACATTTCATACTATGTATAAAATTCTTGTTTTGACCGTGAGAAATCGTTAGGAAATAGGTATACCTACCTTTCAAATTCTGAAACTACGTTCTGTATTCCGAAATCATGTTTTATAGTTTATATTTTAAATAAATTACTTGCGATTTTGTTCTGTCTTTTAAATAAGCCTTCCAGAGAGACTTCACTCAGTCTGATGGAAAGCATGAGTAGAATCCAGGAGTGGGGGTCATATAGCATGGTGACCGACAAATGGCGGCCTAGTGATAGTGAGTTGCTTGCATTGTCTGTGTTCACAATGAAGCTAATAGGCCTAAGTAAATATACATATTGTTATAGTATAAACTAAGTCTTTAATTATTTATTTTCAGGAAACCGAACGCCGAGTAGACGACGATGAAGATCGGAGTAATCCTCAGTATATACCGAAAAGAGGCACTTTCTATGAGCACGATGACCGCACTGCAGCCAGGTATTGACAATACATCATCTTCCTAGCCTTTTGTATTCCCAAGATTATAGGGGCCACTAGTTCAACCAACTTTACCTGAATATTAGTTTGTGGCATCGGACCATCGGTAGTACAGTCACGTTGATTTCAGCACGAATGGGCAGGCTCGACCGGGGCACTACTACCCTCACACAGAAGACCATTATAATAATGACAGCATTCTTGCTGTCGTATTTCGTTGGTGAGTGTGAGACCGGAGGCCCAATCATTCTGAGAATGATGCGCATTATCTGACTTGATCGCCATGGTATGGGTTACCATGCTACATTGCCTACCCTCACAATGAGGATGGTGACCCCTACCCCTGGGTTTTACTCAGGCATTCCATCAGGCAGAGTAGAGTCACTTTGGTAGGCTTAAATATATTTAAAAAGAAGGCAGCCAGGTCCGATGGTATAAGGACTTTCCGATGCACAAGCCATATCGCCAAACTTACATTCATATTTCACTTTCGCCAAACATTCGGGCTGTTACTAAGAATTTCTTGAAAGAAAAATCAAAAAACTTCAGAAGTTTATAACTCGGAACCCTTATAGATTCGTCATGTCCGTCCGTCCGTCCTCGACTTACCGTCCAAACGGTAAGTGCTAGAAAGATGAAACTTTGCATGAATATTTGGGGTACCTCCTCTACACGTTAAGTGGGGATGTTTTTATAAGTTTTTTAAAAACATTTAGAGGTTCCTAAAACGATTTTTTGATTTAGGTATCCGTGTTGTAATTGCGTCGACAATGTGCTACAATAAATTCCATTTTAAAAACAATAAAGGGTTTCTAAGACGATTTTTTTTGATTTAGGTATCCGTTTGCGAGAAATTCCACTTTAAAGGGCACTTTTTTGTAAAAACAGGGCGTCTTCCCTCTAAAAGCGAAACGGCTCAAAAAATCTGGAAAAATACGTGATAGTGGTCCATTATAACGCATTAGATGACTTTGTTAGTTCAGGTGTTATAGAGGCTTTACTTGTGGAAAACGTCATACAAAATAACGCATTAACACCTTAATATAGCAATTATCTATTGTATACGATTTTAAATCCACGTACCATTATGGGTGACTGAGGAACCCTTTCCTGTGCGTGGCCTGACAAGCACATGGCCGATTTTGAACTTTTAATAGGACTAGACTAGGACAGGAAACTACCACGTTGTCTTACAATGAAATTAGTTTGGAGTGGAGTCGGTTCAGAATCTACTACGATACAGCAGATTTTTTACGCTGAGTGACAGTCATCAGACCTCCACAACCCAAGTACTAGGCGAAATCATGTACTAATAAGACTAGTAAAAAGAGAGTTGTTATATAAAAAAAATACGGATGCTCTACTTAATCAAATTCTTGTTTATTTTCGTAGCCGGTAGTAAATTATATAAATGAAAAATGTCATTAATTAGCCAAAATAATGTGAATTAAACGTACTTAGAAAGTGATATTAATACATATTCATACAAAACTCTTAACATTCGTAAATACGAACCTCTTTGCCACTAAGGCAGTCATAAATAAATACTTACAACTGCCACGGTGACGCAGTGATAGCGCATGCGACTGTGTTTCTGAAGAAATTCAGCTAAACAGACTGCACGTTTGGCCTAGTGGTAAGTGGTCAACCTTCTGCGAGGACGTAATCACGCAGAAGGAGGCGGCGGAGATGGCTCGGGAGGACGACATCCATTCGGACCTGATTCGCCGCCGGCGAACCGGGCGGCGGAGGGGCGAACATCTGCGCGTCATGCCGCCTTGAGTGTGGCCGCGGGTGGACGGGACGGGTTTTCCCTCCACCCGCATTATGTGGCCAGACGCGAGGGGGCGGCGTCGGTGTGTGCCGGACGCCGCCTAAGAGAGGGTCGTCGTACAGAGATAGTGCCCGCATCAGGAGCGGGCAGGCGCTGGAGAAGTTCAGAAGGAGATCCCACCCTGGACTTCTCCTCCTCCTAAACGGAGAAGCGCGGAGAGGGCACACTGTGTGGTTTTTAGTCGGTTCGAGTCCGACACACCACCCCGCCGTAACCCCCGGTGGGGTGACGGTCCATGATGATTTTCAACACATAAAAAAAGTGGTTTAAGTGGTAGCCACGCCGCTTCCTACTGCGCCAAGTGTTTTGGAATCAAATCCTACAGCTGATAACACTTTGTGTGATCCTTGAATTGTTATTCTGAGTCTAGGTATTTTCTTTATAATTGTTATTATAAAGGACTATATTTTTAATGCGGTCGTCATGGTTTAGGGTTCCGAAGTTTATGAATCGGGACCCTTATAGATTCATGATGTCCGTCTGTCCGTCCGTCCTCGACTTACTGTCCAAACGGTAAGTGCTAGAAAGATGAAACTTTGCATGAATAAGTGTTGTAATTACTTCGACAAAGCGCTACAATAAAATTATGAAAAATATTTTGATTTGGGGTATCTCCCCTACACGTAAAGTGGGGGTGATTTCTTTTTCTCGTGTTTACCCCGTCCTGTGGGGTATCATTAGATAGGTCTTTAGAAAACAATACAGGATTTCTAAGACGATTTTTTGATTTAGGTATCCGTTTGCGAGATATTTCACTTTAAATGGCACTTTTTAGTAAAAACAGGGCGTCCCCCACCCCTCTAATAGCTAAACGGCTTGTTCAAAAAATCTGGGAAAATTAGTCATGGTGGTCCATATAATGAACTTTGAAGGAAAACTATAACGGATTAGATGACTTTGTTAGTTCAGGAGTTACAGAGGCTTAACTTGTAAAATGCGCTCACTTGAAAAACGTCATACAAAATTATCGAAATAATACGTAAACATAACAATTGTCTATTGGATACGATTTTAAATCCACGCTGTTTTTTTTTTTAATAAAATGTGTAAACATGTCTTCAAACCATTTTAAATAAAAGAAACTCGTTCAATGCGTGCGTGTGTTGCTATAACAAAAATATGTATGAGAAATTCGGCCTCGCCGAAATATATAGACCTTGGCAGATTTCGTGTACATATGATAGTTTGGAGCGTATCATTCACTTTCTACCCACGGCTCAATGCACAGGTCGGTCATTATCGTTTAAGTAAACACGCACATACATACACATACTTATGTAATTACTTTTGATACTGTTATTTTGGGGTTCTGCACTTAGAAAGAAGAACTATCGTCCCCATAAATACGTAAAAGCGGAATCATAATATATGTTAAAATAAAAATAATACTACATAGTAGTGTCCACTGCTGGACGAAGGTCTCCCAAAAAGAGCGCCAACCATCCCGGTCTTGGGCAGTCCGCATCTATCCGCCGCTAGCCACCCTCCTCAAATCGATGGTCCATCGTGCCACCCGTACTTACATACTTCCTACTAATAGTATACATGTGGAAGTTTGTGAGGATGTATGGATGTTCGTTACTCTTCAACGCAAAATTACTGAACGGATTTAGATGAAACTTTACACTAATATAGTTGCATACATTAGAACAGTAGTATTTAGATAAATACAGCTTTTCACTACAAGTATATGAAAGTACATACGATACATACTGTAATTTTGTCTGTCCGTCTTTGTTCGTCTAATCTCTGGAACAGCTAGACCGATTTTTACTGACAAGCAGTAACTTAGCCATAGCCCACCGGATAAGATGGCAATTAACCGTTGTGGTAGAAGAGTTCTGGAATGGAGACAGCGACTCGGCAAACGTAGTGTAGGAGGAGTTGGAAGGAGAAGCCCAAAATCTAATATAGTGGCGTGCAATAGGACAGGGCTATGTCCAGCAGTGGATAGGCTAATGATGATGAAGCAGTAACTTGACTGACGGTTAATGATATGAGCAGTAACTTATTAATAAAATGTACCAAATAAAAACCGATGACATTGTGACCGATATCAATTCCATGGCAACAAAACCCGCCTGAAAGCAGCTAGTTCTAACAATGAATTAAACGATCAGCTTCAAGTTCAACAGTCTGTATAACTTACCTACAGATCAATCTTATATTACATCAACAACCCATACTGCCCCACTGCTGTGTTTGAGTCTCAAATCAGGAGAGGGTTTCTTCTATTATACTAGGGCTTATATTAGAGAGATATTGTCGTGCGATCTGTCACACAGGGGTAACCCTAGTATAGACTCTAGTTTCATACAAAAGAGCCCTTAAATATGTAATAATTATCCCTGTATTTGTGCCATAATTATCTTATTTTGTAGTGCGAAATAAATAAATATTTCGGACTTGTTACACGCAACGTCATCTAGTCCCAAACTAAACATGTATTATGGTTACTAAACAATTGATATTTATAAATACATAAACATACTTTGTTTTTTTGTAAATACATACATAATATACATATAAAACACCCAAACTCCGAAACAAATATTTGTGGATCACACAAATATTTGGTCCGACCCGGGAATCTAACCCGAGACCTCTTGATCAGCAGCCGCATACGCTAACCACTAGACCAACAAAGCAGTATATAAATAAATAACTACTTCTTCTTTGTAGCCTTATTCCCAATATAATTTGGGGTCGGCTACTAGTTCAACCGGTTTTACCTGAATATCAGTTTTTACACGGAGCGACTGGCATCGGACCTCCGCAACCCTAAGGGACAACTGAAATTCGAGGATTGAACTAGTTGTCAGTAAATTTGAGGGAACTGACTTCCCAATAACGATTGTCATAGATGTTCATGACAACCGGGACCGACGGCTTTACGTGCTCTATATAAATCTGCAATATATTAATAAATAACTACTATTTATAAAAAAAAACACAGGATAATAATATCAGCATAATGTTCACAGCGGTGAAGAATCAAGCAACGCTACATCAGAAGCTGCCTCAGAGAAGAAGGAGGGCGGGGAGCCTGTGGCCGAGCGACGTCGACCGCCTCGGAAGTCCGACATCGTCAATAAGTGGTCGCACGACAAGTTTAACGAAAATGAACAGGTGATATGTTATAATAGGTAGTATAGTCATCGGACGGCCTCATGCCGCCTTGAGTGTGGCCGCGGGTGGACGGGACGGGTTTCTCCTCCACCCACATTATTTGGCCAGCCGCGAGGGGCGGCTAAGAGAGGGTCGTCGTACAGAGACGGTGCCCGCTGGGAGGAGTCCAGAAGGAGATCTGACCCTGGATTTCTCCTCCTCGTAAAAAGAGAAGCGCATAGATTGCACACTGTGTGGTTTTTAGTCGGTTCAAGTCCGACACACCACCCCGCCTTAACCCCCGCTGGGGTGACGGTCCATGATGATTTTACAAACGAAAAAAAAAAGGTAGTATAGTCACGCTGATTTCAGCACGAATGGGTTGGCTCAACCGGGGCAGTACTACCCTCACACAGAAGACCATCCAACATAATGATAGCATTCTTGCTGTCGTATTTAGTTGGTGAGTGTAAGACCGGAGGCCCAATCATTCTCCCGGCTTCCAGAGGCCGGGAGAATAATGCAGAAATATCTGACCAGGCTGCATTGTTTACCCTCACAGTGAGGATGGTGTCATTCATACGATGCTGTTGATTCCTCGTTCATTAAAATCGTTTCAGTAGTTTAAGCGAAATTTCTGGAACATACAAACGCAATAAAACGACCCTACCTTTTCACCTCACCGTAGTCGAGTAAAGAAATATGATAAGTGTGTATTGGTGTTTCATTATTATTGGTATTTCTTATTTACAGGCCCCCAAATCCCGCGAAGAGCTGGTGGCTATCTACGGATACGACATCAGGAACGAGGATGCGCCTCCACACGCCAGGCGAAACAGACGATATGGGTGAATATATTCTCTTTGTAACCATCATCAACAGCCTTCAACAGTCCACTGCTGGACATAGGCCTCTCCTTAGAAAGGAGGTTTTGGCCTACTATACCACGCTGGCCAGACGGGTTGGTTTCAAGTGTTCCTTCTCTTTGCATCGATGTTGTCTTGCGTAGTTTATCCCTTAGTCGCCTTTTACGACACCCGCGGGATGAATAGGGGTGGTGACACTCTGTATTCTTAATCCGCCACCACACTTTGTAACCATTCAAACACAATCCGTATGGTGACGGATTAGGAACAGAGAGTCTACCTCTCTTCATCTGTAAATTAGCTAACTAAAGCGTTGGTTTACTAGGATAGCAGTGCCGTCATATAGCGGCCGTAATATAACGGTGAATGACGTTACTAGAACGTTGTCTATGTAGTGTGTGGAAAGTTAAGTGATGTGGTGTGGCCGTATTAACACACTGACAGTCATTATTTTTAAACGAACGTCAAATGAAAAGTATCCAGGAGAGAAATTGGACGAGCTTGTTTAGCTTTAGTAATTTACTTCGAGGATGAACTATTAGAAGAGAAAAATAGTCCTATGGCGGAATACAATTGATTGAAATCTCGTGGTAGGTACAGAAGGTACATTTGAGATTTTAGTACGTCGCCGTTTACTGAGCAATGAAGAGATGCTTCAAGAGTTGGAACTCAATTTGTACGTTAAAGAAACAAAAACGTATTAAAATAGCTTCACCGCTATCCATTAAACGTTCTCGTAACCATCTGTCACCGACAAGACGGCCGTCATGCAATTGGCAGCACCGCTTTTTGACGTTACGGTGTCAGTTACCGCTCTCTAGGAATCCGCGCCATTTCGTTTACATAGACATCTTTCTAGTGACTTTATTCACCGTTATATTACGGCCGCTATATGACGGCACCGCTAGGAAACCAAAGTTCAAGCAGGACATCAACACTGGAAAGAGAAGGAAAACTAACCTTATAGGTACTATCTTGTCTGGCCAGGGTGGTATTGAAGTTCCCCTTTTGGGGAGAACATAAGGTAATGTAGGAAAAGGTTAAAATTGAGATGGAAGTATTTTGGATTCTTAAGGAAGTACATTAGACTCTTTATCGACGTTCACGCGGCTGGAGTCGCCGGTAAAGTTACTCTCTGAATATCCTACTAATATTATAAACGCGAAAGTTTGTGAGTATGTATGTTTGTTACTCTTTCACGCAAAAACTACTGAACGGATTTGGATGAAACGTTACAGTAATATAGCTTATATATCAGAATAACACATAGGCTACTTTTTACTGCAATAATCGAGATAAACGGGCGAAAACTAGGTGATTATAAAAATATATAAATCGTAGATGTCAAAATGTATCACTGTTTATCTCCTTTCAAAACTTCACAGGTTGCTATGCATAACACACTTGCATATCAACCATAATGATATACGCGGGTAACACCGCGGGGCGCAGCTAGTAAGAATATTTATCTGTATTGTTGGAGAAGTATTGTATGCGATTGCTGTGCTTAAGGTCTCGGGTTCGATTCCCGGGTCGCATCAAATATTTGTGTGACCTACAAATATTTTTATGGGTGTTTTTTGTGTATAATATGTATTTATATACAGAAAGTATGTTCGTGTATTACATTAGTTGTTTAGTACCCATAACACAAGCTCTGCTTAGTTTGGGACTAGATGACGTGCGCAAGATGTCGGAATTTCTTTTCATATTTCTAAATTACATATAAATAAGTAAATAAATAAATATTTCGGACAATTACACACAACGTCATCTAGTCCCAAACTAAGCAGAGCTTGTATTATGGGTAATAAACAACTGATATAAATACCTATACATACTTTTTTTTTGAAAATACATATTATACATAGAAAACACCCAGACTCCGAAACAAATATTTGTGGATCACACAAATATTTAGTCCGACCAGGGAATCGAACCCGAGACCTCTTGATCAGCAGCCGTATACGCTAACCACTAGACCAACAAGGAAGTTACAACATATATACTGTATTACTATGTTCTTGTTATGTAAATATTAATATAATGACTTTAAACTATGCTACTGGATGGAACAGGCATTGGCGGTTAGTGAAACTATGTATTGCGGCATGCTGTTTGCTTAATATGAATATATTTTATTTTGTTAGTACAAACCGTGAACGAAGGTTTTACAGAAAAGTGTGGTCATATGTCGCAGTTAAAAATTTGAATTTAATTTTTCTCTTTAAAAGGAATTTATAGAAAACCGTAATTTCGAAAACTTGTTTGCGCATGTTACTCTGAGTTACCCCAACCTGTCAACTCGTTTACATATCATCCTTCTAGCCTTTATTCCCAAGTTTATTTGGGGTCGGCTACTAGTTCAACCGGGTTTACCTGAATATCAGAGCGAATGGTATCGGACCTCCGCAACGCTAAGGGAGATCTGAAATTCGAAGATTGAACTAGTTGTCAGTATATTTGAGGGCACTGACTTCCCAATATGTGGAGTTTAATAATAGCTACGGTACAGATTAGACCTGACCTTATCTTTATATATATAATTCTTGTGTGAGTGTGTATGTCACTGAACTTCTCTCAAACGACTGGACCGATTTTGATGAAATTTTTTGTGTGTGTTCAAGGGGATCTGGGAATGGTTTAGATTCGCAATTGGACCCGGTAGGTGGCGCTGCGATCAAGTTCTGCAATTTTAAAGTTGGGCGGTACGAAGTTCGCTGGGTCAACTAGTATCTTATAAAATAATAGAATTTAGCTCTTAAATATTACTACACTTTTCTGTTATTGCATTCTTTAAATCTTATACTACGATTAGTCTCGTAAGTACGAACGTAATTCTACGTAATTTTCACGCGAGTATGTCGTAGCCAATAGTTTTTTGGCAGTCGATGTTTTTTTTTTCAATGTTCTAAGCTACAAAACTGGTTTTTAATAATGAAGTGGCAATAGATTTGTAATAATGGAACCATTCATCAACAACCCTTAACGTCCCACTGCTGGGTTCAGGTCTCGTCTCAGGCGAGGGTTAAGGCCATACGTCTCCACGCTGGTCGAGTGCGGGTTGGGGACTGGCAATAGGACCATTATTACGAATTTATTGTCATAGTCTTTACAAACTTTTCAATTTTATAAGTAGTCTAGAACAAACCATTTCTATAAAATAATGTTTTTATTTTTTATTAATCTTAGTAGCCTTTTATTATTACTTGCATGCGCATTTATTAGCATGAAATACTTAATCTATATTATTAATCTATATAATAAATTTAAAACAAGCTTTGTTCTTTAGTTTTAAACACAATCAAGTAAATAAAATTTCAGTGTCAGTGTTAATTAAATTTTGACTTTACATTAAACTATATTATTTTCACAGCCGTGGCCCGAACAAGTACACTCGAACGTGGGAAGACGAGGAGGCCTACCGCAGGCAGAACGCCGCTCAACTCACTCCCCGTAAACCTCCCAATCCTGAAGATTTCCCCGAGTTAGATCCTAACAAGAGACAAGGGTATGTCATCGTTATTATTATTATAACTTCGATTTTTCTAATAAGTAAAAGGCTACTCAGCCTGATATAAAGTATGAGCAGAAACCTTGATTGGTGGTAGCCATCCTCATTCTGACACACAACAATACAGCATGGTGACCCATACTATGGCGGCTCAGTGAGAGTAACAGTGAGTGAACTGAGTAACATTGGCCAATCAACGAACGAAAAACCTTTGCAACTTGACTAGGGCTGCTGTAAAACAAATCTTCCTTCAAGTCTTGCCTTATGATTACAATAACGTTACAAGATATTGTATCGTTTCGTACGAAAGCTTGAGACCTGTTTGATCAAGATGTGGAACTTAACCGATACATCACTATTTTCTTAGTTTGAATGGACATCAGAAAGGTTTCAAAAGCTAGTTGATTTTTTTAACCTAAATCCTTATCCCTAGCCTTAGATCAATAACGTTACAAGAAATTGTAACGTTTAATATGAAAGCTTGAGACCTGGTTGGTCAAGATGTAGATCTTAACCGATAGGTCACTATTTTTTTAATGTGAATGGACATTGGAAAGGTTTCCAAATTTCTTAGCCCAAATGTAAGTGTACATTGATTCTAATTCTTACATTTTGTCCAACAGTAAGCGTTCCCCACGCCCACGCTCCAAGTCTCAGCCATCGGTCGGTGACCCCGTGGAGAATGGCTCTCTGCGCAGAAACGCTTCTATAAAAACCAACAAGAAACCCATACCAAAGACTGGCACTGGAAGGGTGGCGATCAAAGCTTCGCCCGAACAAAGAAAGAACAAAGAGCAGATGCCAACCTTGGAGAAACTAACAATCACTGCCAATGTCACTAACAAGTGAGGTTTCAATTTTTCTATACATATGAAATTACTTAGTCGGTGTGGTGACGTATTGAGTCCGTGTGGTGATGTATTAAGTCCGTGTGGTGACGGATTGAGAATATAAAGTGTCACCACCCCTATTCATTCCATGGGTGTCGTAAGAGGCGACTAAAGGAACAAAATAAGCAGCTAACATCATTGCCAAGAGAAGGAAAACTTGAAACAAACCCTTTACCAACCCGTCTGGCCAGCGTGGTATAGTAGGCCAAAACCTCCTTTCTAAGGAGAGGCATATGTCCAGTAGTGGACTAATAAAGGCTGTTGATGATGATATAGTTTGTTTATATATAATTTTTTAACTATCTGCCAATGTAAGTCCCATTAATATCGTCCCTGCTGTTGTTCCTGATATTAGCTGGCACTAACGGACAGATAATAGATAAAAGTTATAAAAATTAATCTTAGTACAGTACAGTAAATATAACTACATACTACTTTCATACGGATTTAGTAGAAAACATAAACAGACATATCATTTTATTTATTAGTATAGATATAAAGACACGATGTAATTTCCAGTCAAGGTCAGGCCCAGCGCAAGGTGAACGCGACGGTCGCCCAACAGAGGCCTGTACCCACAGACCAGGCAAAGAAGAAACCAGCCACTAATGTTCAAGTGAGTTATAATTCAAACCATTGACTATTTTGACTGCCTTGTTGGTCTAGTGGTTAGCGTATGCGACTGCTAATCAAGATGTCTCGGGTTCAAATCCCGGGTCGGGCCATAAAAAGTGTTTTTGGGATTTTCTTTGGAAATTCCTAATAGCTGCCCGAAGTTTGGAACTTTGGAGGTGATTCACGCCCGTGCCTCGGAGAACACGTAAAGCCGTCGGTCCCGGTTGTCATGAACATATATGGCAATCGTTATTGGGAAGTCAGTGCACTCAAATTTACTGACAACTAGTTCCACCTTCGAATTTCAGTTCTCCCTTAGGGTTGCGGAGGTCCGATGCCAGTCGCTCCGTGGAAAAACTGATATTCAGGTAAATCCGATTGAACTAGTAGTGGACCCCAAATAAACTTGGGAATAAGGCTAGGAAGATGATGATGTTTAGTACCCATAGAAGAAGCTCTGCTTAGTTTGTTACTAGTTAATGTTGTATGTCAGAAGTCCAAAATAAGTATTTATTTAATTTATAATTAGTTAAGAGAGGTTTTTAAATGAGCTTGCCAAAGTCTACTCTGCCTGATGGAAAGCCTGAGCAGAATCCAAGATATATTTATAACCCGCATTAGGAATAAATCCCTTGTGTCGGGAAACTTGAAAACAAATATTCCCGGAGTTGGATCAAATGTTCGTGTGATCCGCATGTATTTGTTTCGGATTTTGGTTGTATAATATGTATGTAGTATTTACAAAAAAAATTTTTTTATGTATTTTTATCAGTTAACTAGTTACCCATAATACAAGCTCTGCTTAGTTTGGGGACTAGATGGGCGTAGTATGTAAAAAAACAACAATTCGTGGAGCACACAAAGTGTTATCAGAAGCGGGATTGTTCCCCCTTAATACCTCTGAGCAATAGAAAGTGTCGTGGCGTCAAGTGTATTCACTCTTAATTAATAATGTTAGTACCGTATATTTTCCAGTCGATGAAACAGTTAATACTGCTTGCTAAAAATACAATGAATTGTTCAAATCAGCCTCAACAACAACCGACCCAAACGCGGAACAAGTCCCCGCCGCAACAGGCCCAACAACCGACGCAACAAAAGCCGCAACAGCAACAGAACCAGCAACAAGGACAGCAACCGGCTTCCGGTTAGTATTAAATTATATTATTCACTAGCTGAGCCCCGCGGTGTTACCCGCGTTTGTTGTTGTAACCGCGGCAACGCCGCGGGGCGAGGCTAGTCTAAAAAAAGTTCCTCCTTATATCATCAGCTATCTGCCAGTGAAAGTCCCGTCGAAATCGGTCCAGCCGTTCCAGAGATTACTCAGAGCAAACTGACAGACAGACACAAAAATTGTAAAAAAATCATATTCATTTAGTAAAAAGCCGTTATTTTAATATCACAAACAAACACTCTAATTTTATTTATTTGTATATATAATACTTTTAGGGTCGAAAGTGAAATAGAAACAAAAATATAATTAAATTATATATCAAACTGTTTTTAATAAGCTAATTGTCTGTTCCAAGGCATAGATCCTATGGAGAAGAACAGACAAGAAACTCCATGGACACTCTTTTCCAACATTGTTTTTACAATTAATAATTATTACAGTACTTACACAAGAAACTAACTTTTATTAGTATTTGAATATAAATAGTTACATTAGATTTCCAACTCTAACAAGTTAATTACTTACAATACTCGCAGTTCTTACTTTAAAATTTGATAATAACAATGTAACAATATAGCAAAGATCACAATAACATTCCTTCAGTTACCACGACGAGCGCCGAACAAGAAATGTGTTAAGCACAGGCGCGCGCCGCCTTTTATACCCTAACTTATGAAATATCTAATAATACAATATATTCAGAGTGAAAGTTTATAACGATATAACTGTTGCTGTTTATCAAGGTGGAGGTAGCAAACGATACAGTAGCTTACGCCAAAGGCCTCTTGCCGAGCCTTACGCACCACAACAACAGCAACAGCAGCAGCAACAACAACAGCAGCAGCAACAGCAACAACAGCCGCAGCAACAACAACAACAGCAGCAGCAACCTCAACAGCAGCTACAACAACAACACAGATATCATGCTGGTAAGATTCTTACAATTTGTTTAGTTTTATGCTAGAACCTTGAAAATTTTCGAAGATTTTTCAATAATCTTCAATCACCAACAGCCTTTAATAGTCGACTTCTGGACATAGGCTTTACAGAAGAGCTTTTGACTGTACCACACGGGCCAGACCGTTCGTTTGGGTTGTGGCGACTTCCACATACAGCGCCTCTAACATACAACAGCGCAATCTAGCGAAGAAACACTGAACTACGAAGAAAAACACGGAATGAACTAAACGGAGTAACTACTAATCCTGACTCGCGAAAGTGAAATTCTCGCGCCGATAACCATATATGCAACATCCCAACATCAACTGTTGGGCAGTGACCCACCAGACATGATCACCTCGCCTGGTCGGAGGATCATCCCTTTGTGTTGAGGAACACGTCACCCGTTCCTCCACGTGGTTGGTTTCGTTGGTTGGATTCGAACCGCGAATATTTGTTACATCACTGCCAAGAGAAGGAAAACTTGAAACAAACCCTTTACCAACCCGTCTGGTTAGCGTGGTATAGTAGGCCAAAACCTCCTTTCTATGTCTAGCAGTGGACTGTTAAAGGTTGTTGATGATGATGATGATTAAACATCTATTGGACACGATTTTAAATCTACCTATCATTATGGGTGACTACGGAACCTTATTCTATGCGTAGCCTGATATATGGCACCTGGCCAAATTTTCAGTGTGGGTCCCATATAAATCTGTACTGTTTCTCTTCAAGCCGGTGCAGCTGATTTTGTGAGTGGTAGTGGTCATCCGCCTGCCACAGTTCCACACGGACATCCACAGCACATAATGCACCAGGTATGTTATTTGTCTATGGTTCTCGTCATTTTTGAATTAAAAAAAAATTTGTATTTCTTTATGGAACATCTTGATAATTTTAATTAGTATTAAGTTAATTTCTAATACTCCATATAGGAATTAATTTTATACCAGGCGGGGGATGATTACGGATAATTGTTATACATAATTTTTTTATTGTTTGGGGGTATTTGAAATAGTAACAAACTTTAGAACACAACTAATTTGGATAGAGCTCGGTGGATGGCAAAGCGTTTGAAATCTTAATGGAAGTAGAATGTTATTTTAAAAGTCACTTCAATATTAAAACGGTGTTGGAAATTTAAAAGGTGACATTCTAACTACCAGTGGGACTTGGAGTTGGGGGCAATAATAATATTTTCATTCTATAATCTGCTTTGCTTTAGCCAAGATTCGTATCTATATCGCTCACACTTATAGGCAAATCATTTTTATCTGACCTCTCGCTCACACTTATGCCTATATGCCTATAAGTGTGAGCGTCAGATAAAAATGATTTATGACTCAGTTCGTACGTTTGTAATGGCCTAAGTATAGTAGCTAGTAGTAGTGTTAGAGAGAGACAAGTGTACCTAACCCGTGCCCCCCTCTCCCCCCGTCCCGCAGGTGCACGCGTCGCCCCCCCCGCAGCACGCGCACGCGGCCCCTCCGCCGCAGCACGCACAGCAGGTAACCACTTCACTTCTAGTACCCCGGAGACAGTCATTCGCAATCGTCAATTTTTACGTCATTGAAGTACCAAAGGATCGTTTAAAGAGGCAATTGAAGCCATTGTCGCAACTACATGATTGAAGGTGAATGATGGAAGTTTTGATTGAAGCCCATTGACAATCGCGAATGTAGTAAAAATTTGAACGTCTTGTTGTGCTATTGACCGATTTCGGTCATTCGCTAGTCGAGAAACATAGCGGACATGTCGCGTCACGCCAGAAAATAAATAAAGCTCCATCATTCGCACCTTCAATTGAAACGGTAAATGACGTAAAAATTTACAATTACGAATGACTGTCTCCGGGGCACTTAACGACTAAATATACACTATAAAAATAATAATATATCTCTTTACTGTACCAGAATAGTAACATACGACGGTAGCTTAAGCTAGGAGGTACAAGTGGCGGCCTTACTGCTCGAAGGCAATGCACTTTGTAAGCTTTAGGGACAGTTTCACCAGTACACATATACAAAGATAGCTATAGGTATATTCCGGTGGCCGGTGCAAGTGGGTCCTGAAGCGGAGAACTTGGCAAACGTAGTATGGGACGCCCTTATATTAGATGGCGGGACGACGAGGAGAGCTGGCAGCGACTGGATGCAAAAACAGCAAACTGGGCTCGGTTTCCAGCAGTAAATTGACTGCAACGAGCTGAGGATGATGAAATGAAATGATTAATTTGCAAGAATGCAGTACAAATAACATCAGCCTATGATAGCGTTGACCTAGTTTACCACGCTGGTCGGAACATCTAATAACTTAGTGGCCTTAGGTGATTGGAAATGCCCCATCAGTATCCACTCGGCCAGCGTGGGGACGTATGGCCTTAACCCTCTCCTGAGAGAAAACCCGAACCCATCAGTGGAACATTATGGGTTGTTGATACCACACTAGGCAGACGGGTTGGTAAAGAGTTTGTTTCAAGTTTTCCTTTCCTTGGCAGCGCTGTTACCTTACCACCCACCCATATAATGAATTGGAAAGTTGAGACACCTTATTAAACAGATAATTTTTCAATTAGAGGAAGTTCTTTCTGAGTTTAGCGTGTTAACACAATCTTCAGCTTCTTAACACTAGTATGCATGTCACGTAACTCGACTTTAGTCGCCGTTTGGGCACGATATTAGGAAGAAAGACACGTGGGTTTACAAGGAGTTTATTTAGTAGAAACATAGATTTATGACAAACTCAGTAGGGCGAGTCCACTCAGGGTGTGGTTCTTTGAGAGTTCCGTCGGCGTTGCTCCCCAGAAAGGGAAGACACTTATCTTCAGAAGCAGAACCGAAAAGGGCGGATCGTGAAGTCGCGCAGAGACGCTCGCCTGGTAGCGGGGAACGAGCCAGTGTGGCCACGTTATGCATGCATGTATGTTTTTTGCCTGCCTCGTAAATCTAGCGGTTAGCGTGTGCAACTGCCCCGGTTTGAGACAAAAAGTGTTATTTAGTTTTTCAGATTATAGAAATACTTAGTAACTCGGGGTTTGAAAAGTTGTGTTGTGGGAATTTGGTTTGGAAGTTAACCCCTAAAGAGCACGTAAAGGTGTCGGTCTTTTCTTGATCTCTTCCCGGGTGTCCCATCGAATTGTGAGAGTGGAGGAACAGAGGGTGCATCTATGTTAGCTCACACACTTGTGCACTATGATATCTGCTGATTAGTTAGCTGGTCTAACTGCCTCTTTGGTTTAGTGGATAACGTATGCGACTGCTAATCAAAAAGTGTTTTTGGGTTTTTCTTAGGAAATTCCTAATAGCAGCCCGAAAGTTTACGTATAGTCGTCGGTCCCGGTTGTGATGAACATCTATGGCAATCGTTATTGGGAAGTCAGTGCCCTCAAATTTACTGACAACTAGTTCAACCTTCGAATTTCAGTTTTCCCTTAAGGTTGCGGAGGTCCGATGCCAGTCGCTCCGTGAAAAAACTGATATGCAGGTAAAACCGGTTGTTAGTAGCCGACCCCAAATAATATTGGGAATAAGGCTAGGAAGCAGAAGAAGAAGTTAGCTGGTCTCTAGGAGTACATCATATTATGTTTTTGTACAGTTGTTATACCTATAGTTATTGTTGTGCCTACAGGTTAGGCTAGGCATCCTGGAACAGCAGCAGATGGCGGCTCACTCACACCCTCATCATAATATCCACAATTTACCACAAGCTCACACTATTGGTAAGTTTTTATAACATTTTTACAAATTTTTATTTTTCCTAATATTTTAGAATCTTTTAAACTGTGGAACCCTATTCATCCCGCGGGTGTCGTAATAGGCGACTAAGGGATAAACTACCCAGACAAAATCAATGCAAAGAGAAGGAAAACTTGAAAACAACCCTATACCAACCCTTCTGACCAGCGTGGTATAGTAGGCCAAAACCTCCTTTCTAAGGAGAGGCCTATGTCCAGCAATGGATTGTTGAAGGATGATGATGATGATGATTTAAACAGTAGAATCGCACTTCGGTGAAATTCTCGATTTTATCCAAATTCGCCAGTAATTTTACTGACAAAGTTGGATAAAATTGATGGAAGGGATGGATATATTTATATTTCCAAGAGAACTTAGTAATCTGTTACAAGAAATTGGACAACAGGTTTGGAAATGAATGAGTTTTGAATCTGTAATCATATTGGGGAGACCAAACCACCTAGCAAAGTAGACATTCTACAAACGTTATTAACGTTTGTAGAATGACGTCATTTCAATGCAAATTCATATGGTCAAAACAAGCAATTAGCTAATAATACAAGAGAATATACCGGGAATCCGGCAGATAACCTAGGTCATCGACGTATCCCACAGAATTAGCAAACAGAAGTGGCTTTATTAGCCGTAGAACCAAAAACCGTTGGGGTAAAAAGGTTCTTGGGTGGAAACCGCCGCTCGGTAAACGTAGTGTAGGTCTACAGGTCAGGTGGAGTTCGCGCAAGACGGCTGTCAGGAGCTGAATGGGCTGAAGCCGAGGATATGGCCTATGTCCAAAAGAGAACTGCATAGGCTGATGTTGAGGCGTTAGCGATTCTAGACTTACTTCTCGGCTGAAGGGACTAATCCGATTCAATTATTTTATTGTAATAGTTACTTACGATTATCCATTAACATACATCATCAAAAACTTTCTTTTAATAATAAAAATATTTTATTTCAAAGTCAGCTTTAACTTAAAAATAGTCCATTGTCCAATCCAATAATCCAAATCCAATAGTCGACTGCACGGATGGCCTAGTGGCTTAAGCGGTCGCCACGCCGCTTCCTACTGCGCGAAGTGTCGTGGGTTCAAATCCCACGTAGGATAACACTGTGATTTACAATTTGTTGTTCTGAGTCTGGGTGATCTTTGTGTCCGTTTCATGTATGTTTGCAAAATCCCCCGCGACACAGGAATTTATATTCCTGATGAGGGGGTTGTCTTTTTTTTTTTTAATTGTAGCTTAATCAGGTTAGTGAAATGTATTGTTAATCAATTACACAGGTCAGTTACAACAAACACAAGCTTACGCACCTCCAGCGATGATGCCCGCTCAATACATGCAAGTAAGTAACTTAAAATTTAACTACTATAAATGAGCTTAATCTGGGGCTTTTATGGTGCGGTATCTTAAACATATGCAATGACTGACTGATTCATGAATTGAGGGCTTAATGCCTGCTACACATATAACACAGCATCTCTAGCCAAGATGCAAACGTTTTTCGTTCTTTTCTTTCATTGGAAAATAAATCTAACATACCGTGTGGTGAAGTATTAAGAATACAGAGTGTCACCACCCCTATTCATCCCGCGGGTGTCGTAAAAGGCGACTAAGGGATAAACTACGCAAGACAACATCGATGTAAAGAGAAGGAAAACTTGAAACCAACCCTATACCAACCCGTCTGGCCAGTGTGGTATAATAGGCCAAAACCACCTTTCTTAGGAGAGGCCTATGTCCAGCAGTGGACTGTTGAAGGCTGTTGATGATGACGTGGCTGAGTGCTATAGCCAATGAAAGAAGAGAATAGTAAATGATACACCTCTGCAACTTGGCTAGGGAAGCAGGTTAATCGCAAACTATTATCGTTACATGTGTTGCAGACATAAACCAGGTGGGGCTACAAACTTGAAAGCTTTTATGTTGTAAATACAAATAAAGGGTTTTTGGAACTGTAACCTCTAAAGACGATAAATAAGAAATAAATGATTGTATGGAAAGAAATGATTGTATGGAAATAAATGATTGTATGGAAATTCTCATTTTCAGAGATAGAAATAAAAAAAAGTGTGTGCTAGGTCTCACGTTTGGAGTTTACCTCTCAAGCGTGTGCGGCGTACATAAGCGTTGCATTTGGGCGCGCTTTTGTTGAATTTCTAATTTCGGTAGCAGATGATTGTCAATGCAAAAAAGGGTTTTTGGGAATTACCTCTAATGAGATTAAAAAACTCAGCAATAAAGCATCATACGAAAAAAATATTGTGGTTAGTTATACTCCTAGTAGACGTGGATGTGTAATCCTAGTAGACGTGGATGTGTAATCCTAGTAGACGTGGATGTGTAATCCACGTCTACTAGGAGTATAACTAACCACAATATTTTTTTCGTATGATGCTTTATTGCTGAGTTACAAGCTTTTAAAAATTCATGACCTCACTTTTTTTTGGTTGTCCGCTTGACGTGAAATGCCCCAGATGTCGATTCTTTCAATAAAGTATATAATCACTTTTTGGCAAAATGACAATTGCCAAAGCATCTACGAATATGTCTAAACTAAATATCAAAACTGTCATTCTGTTGGTGTTGCCGCAATTAAAAAAAAAAGTTATAAGTCTCACTGTTCAACAAAAAAACATGAGTGTGTGTTTAAAGTCGCGAAAGTCTATAAACATTTATATTTATAAAATGTAATTTGGAAATCATTGTTTAAATTCGAGAATAGAACAAATTTTTTTAGTGACGCATCAACAGAATTAATATCATTGCTGCTTTATAAATGAAATGGTTTCAGTAACTGTATTTTTCGTCACAATTTTTAGTATTTCATACAAAAATTTGTTACTGATTGGGCTGACACTTGACAGTCAGTTTTCTAAATTAAAATAACGAATATTTTTACATGAACCAAGTCCTGTTGTTGTGATGATGATGACGATGATTATGATCCACTCTTGACTTATATAATGTGCTAATTACTTTAATTATAACTGCTTCACATAACTAGCTAAGTACTTTATTACTAGACATACACCTCTCCTTAACGATGAGATCTTGGCCGACACCACGCTAATTGATATAGGGTTTATTTTATATCGCGCATAGATATTCTGGCAAATCGTAAATCTTAAGCACGAATTACGCCATTATAATTGCATTAGTAATGGTTTTGGTATGCAATCAATAAGGTCCACTAAATACACATGTTCTCACGTAACCACACAAGCTAATGGAATCGGTTGGGTGTTGTAGCAAAGCGGTAATGGCGCAGTGTTCGGTGGTGCGATGTTCACTGCCGCGCCTCACGCGCCTCTCGCCACGCACGCGCCTCTCGTCACGCACGCGCCTCTCGCCAACCACGCTCCTATCGCCAACCATGCGCCACTCGCCACGCACGCGCCCCACGCCTCGCACGCGCCCCACGCCACGCACGCGGCCCACGCACAGCACGCGCCGCACGCCACGCACGCGCCACACGCCACCTACCAGCATCAGATCTACCCTCATCATAACTACGTAAGTAAATCGTCGACTTGATGTCATGCTATAAATTTGTTACATATCCACATATCTCTAGTCAGCGCGCTTGACCTTGAGATTAGTTGGAAATTTTTGAGTGAAATAAATTCGGATTTGGTTTCCCGATAGCTTTTGTGAATTTGGTTTCACAAAGATAATTTGGTATCTAGCGATGAGTTGATTTGGCCGGAGCTATACCTCCGGTGATGAAAGTTTACTTTTCAATGAATAAGTAAGGTCATGGCAGCCTAAACCCCGCTACATGATTCTAAAGGGGACTTTACTGTGGATAATAAGTTTGCCTGATTTGTCCTACCCATCCATATGTAACAAAAGAGGAGAAAAAGCTGGAAAAACAGTTTTCAAAATGTTAATACTTGAGGAAGTAACTAGTACGTATCCGCAGGCGACGCAGGCAGGCGGCGTGACGTACTACAACTGCGCGGAGCAGGAGCCGCCGCCGCCGCAGCCGCGAGCGCAGCGCCGCCCCACCGCCGCCATACCCATTGTCAGCCCGCACCACACCGACAGGTACTGTACCTACCTACCTACCTACACACTCTGTGCACACCGACAGGTACTGTACATACCTACACACTGTGTGCACACCGACAGGTACTGTAGATACTTACACACTCTGTGCACACCGACAGGTACTGTACATACCTACACACTCTGTGCACACCAACAGGTACTGTACATACCTACACACTCTGTGCACACCGACAAGTACTGTACCTACCTACACACTCTGTGCACACCGACAGGTACTGTACATACCTACACACTCTGTGCACACCGACAGGTACTGTACATACCTACACACTCTGTGCACACCAACAGGTACTGTACATACCTACACACTCTGTGCACACCGACAAGTACTGTACCTACCTACACACTCTGTGCACACCGACAGGTACTGTACATACCTACACACTCTGTGCACACCGATAGGTACTGTACATACCTACACACTCTGTGCACACCGATAGGTACTGTACATGCTTACACACTCTGTGCACACCGATAGGTACTGTACATACCTACACACTCTGTGCACACCGATAGGTACTGTACGTACCAACACACTCTGCACACCGACAGGTACTGTACCTACCTAAACACTGTGCACACCGACCCAGAATTTGAATCCGATACCTCAAACACAACGGTCTCATACACTACAACTGGTCCTAGCGAGGCAGTCAAATAACGCATTATTGCACATAATAATGAGTCTTACTAGATTGAACATAAGTTCAAAAATGTGTTGATTGTGGCTTGTTTAAATTTCTAAGAAATTCATATTTGAATGTTCTACAGCCGTTGGCACTTTATAGAATCAACCAATGACTGACGTCCGCTAATATAAAAAAAAGCGTCTCGTCGACCGCTCGTTCATCATTTCATTTTGAGCCACATTGCGATAAACATCAAAGTGAAATAGGTGACTAACCCAGCGGCTTCGGCGAACATTATTCCTTAATTTATAAGGTTTTAGAAGTTCTTATAAGAAAGTCTCTATTAGTCGTTACAAGGCTTAATTCTAAACTAATGTAACAATATATTGATTTCTTGGTCATAAACTTCCATCTTCTTAGATTTATTTTATACTATTTGAAATATTAGTTTTAAAGTATTCAATAAATTAAATGTAATCAAATCATTATGTATTATTTTACCGTTTGCAGGCCAGCCAACTCTACAGAAAAGGATAATATTGACAGGATTGTTGAAAACATGTTCGTTCGGAAACCTTGGCCGGCACATGGAGCCGGTAAATATTACTTTTATTTTATTACTTTTTTAAAGTGTAATTTATTTAACCCAAACTATTACCCTTCCTTCTTTTGCATAAATAAGTCAAGTAAAAAGAACGAAGAACCATTTTATACATTATTATGCTATTTTAAAGTTTTAAAATATAAATTAAATCTTTCTATAAGAAACTCTTAATCATTCTGCTTGCCCCTAAAGATTTGCTCTGGGCGAAATTGTCTCTACAAGCGTGGCTGCATTCTAGAATGCAATAGAAGCGAACAAGATACAAAAAGAAGATGACTTTAATATCGGGATAGAAGATTCCCATTTTGAGTTTATTTTACGTTACATTTATGTTAGTACTTATCATTTCTGTGGTTGTTATTAGTTATCATCATCATCATCATCATTAACAGCATTTATTAAGTCCACTGCTGGGCATAGACCTCTCCTTATAAATGAGTTTTTTTTAAGTCTGGGGGTGACTTTGTTCGTTTGCGGATTTCCTCTTTCAAATCAAATCAAACCATTTTTAATTCAAATAAACCAATACAACGGCACTTTTGAAACATCAAGTAGTCAGTCGTGAAGCTAATTGTCTGTTCCAATTCGTAGATCCTATGGAGAAGAATAGACAAGAAACTCCATGGACACTCTTTTCCAACATAGTTTTACAATTTTTGGTTACATTGTTTTAGACATTTTATTACATTTCCTGATTCTATCACACTATCGAAATAATTATTAGTTTAGTCATTATTTTTTAGTTAGTTCATTAATAAATATCACCAGTAGGATCATATAGATAGAATAAAATAAGCATGAATTGTTTATGTTCCTATTATAAATATATTAAAAACAACTGTATCTAGACTTTCGCGACTTTTACACATACTCAAGTTTTTTGACGTGACAAAGTCTTATAATTCGATGGAGACGGCTGCACGCACTGTTTAAGGCTTGAAGTGCAAGCGAGAGCGCGGTACGAGCGACAAAGAGGCACAATATTATGACGTCACGTTCAACTATCGTCAGTAAACCGACTTTACAAACAACCGATATTACTGTATATGGGATTTATTCGAAGAAGGTATCGTAGTAACCTTTTTAATTTTATCACGAATAAGTTCCGTATATAGTTAAAAAATGAGTATATTTAAATAAGTTAAATTCCACAGATTCCAAAGACAAGCAACCGGACAATCGTAACTCACAAGAGCCACAGAGCAAAGAATCATCACAACCTAACAGTCTCACCTCCAGTTCCATCTCCACCGATTCCAAACCTTCAGAAAGCAGAGAAGAGAAAACAGAAGAGGTAAAAGAAGAGGAGAAGAAGGAACCGGAGTCGGAGGAGAAGGTTGTTCAAGAAAGTATAGCAACGGATGCCTGACTGGTAAGGATTAAATTGTACGAATGCTATCAAGCGAAGTACTATAGCAAAAGATAATTCTTATTCTATATTTCAGACGGTCATACTTATAGGATTCGGCCTTCATGCGGTCAGATAGGCCATAGGGCATCGTGTGGTCTACTAAGGCCACGGTTTGTAAATATAATTTTGTTTAAGATTTAGGCATTAGCTTTACATGTGACAATACTGTTTATAATTATCTTTGATGCAAATAATCTAAAATCTAAAGCGACTTTAGTATAACTATATCGTTGGGACTTTCGATCATTTAGTAATTTAAACTTGTAAATGAAATCGTTTGAATCAAAATTATTTAATCTTAATGTGAACAATTATTACCTAAATATCTTTTAGTGTAAAAGAAATGTCTACATATCCAAGGCCACAATAAATTATATAACTCCAGGCCAAGGCCTGGATGTGACGACTATCCAAAATGGATACGAAAATGTATTTTGGCCTAGCTTATCACTGTCTAGGCGACTTCGAATGAGCGTTAAATTTAGTTTTTTTTTGTTATAGTGTGGCCGTCTGAGGAATATAAATTTTAGGGTTTTCGAATTATTATACTTTGGCTGTGTTTTAGGTCTGTGCGGTTGTAAAAATAATATCTCTTAAAATATTGTTAGGCAGCATTTTACATGACTCTTGTGTGTAATTAGAAAGCGATATATGCAGTTGTTTTTATTAAACTTGGTCTTACTTAAATATTACGTTTTAGTCGATTTCACTATAATATTCCGTCGTATTTTACTATATAAGATACTAAAAGATTGTTCTGACCGGTTTTGAAAGCTGTATAAATCCTTTTTACCTAACTTATTTCGTTCTTAAGTGACCTTATTGGCGGTAACGGTTCTGTGTAAGTTTGAACCTTAGTTCAACAGTCTTAAAGTTGAAAATAAAATAGAACCGCTGCTTCAAGTTAAACAAGGTTTATGACTACAGCCGTATGGTATTTAGTTAAAACTTGAATCAGACGTAATAAATCCTTTGAAACCGTCAATACAACCAATATTTCCCTCCAGAACAGTGTATGTCGTACTTAGGACGTTTTAAATATTATACAAACTACTTCAATACTGGCCGGAGATGTATGCAATTTTTACCTATTTTATCACTGCAGTAGATAATATATTAGTTGAAACAATGATAATCAGAATAATATGATAATTATCGATCAAATTTTTTTATAATATCAGAAAATTCTCTGTATAATTATAACGACAGACATGAAAATGCATATTTACGCAAACGTCGACCTAATTGTATTTGAATGTCTGTAAAAAGTAAACATAAGAGATCTTTAAATATCAGTTCAACAACAGCTTTCTATTGTCTCAAATAGTATAGCAATTTTCTTATAGAGGCAAGTAATAAACATTTGGCTTTGTATATTGGCTTAGATCATATAGGCCTTCGTAGGGCCTAAATAAAAATATGTGTGTAATAAATTATTACTTCGTAAAGTAGACAAATTCTCTGTCGAACTTCTTATGAATAGATTAAATATAGTATATCAAAACACTGTTACATTCTAGGTCATTTCATATAATTTCTTATATCTCCAAGGCCAAGTCTTGTAAAATATAAAAATAAATATAATAAGATACATGCTTAAGTGTTCCTAGTATAATTTTTACAACCAAACAGAAAAGAAACTTGATAAGAATAAAATCTAGAATCCCTAAATACCTATCATATCTTCGTGTTAACTCATTGTTCAATTTTATAAGATAACAGATATTTATTGTGTCGAGTATAATAAGTATTTTGAATTAGACGCTAGGATACCACTATAACAGCCCCGCGGTGTTACTTACGATTATTGTTGTTAAGGTAAGTATACTACACAGGTAATGCCAAGGGTCGAAGCTAGTTTAAAACAAGTTACCTATATTATTAGCAATCTTCCAGTAAAGTCCCGTCAATAGCGGTGCATTTGCTTCAGAGGTTAACCGCAACAGACGGACAGAAGTACAATACCTATATAATTTTGCAACAATTATGGATACATTCTGTTTGGATTAATAAAATAATAACGTATTGGTTATACCCCAAATTTAGATCCAATTAGGTACCAAGCTTTCGTCTAGTGATAACTTCTTGGAACCTTGGACATGGGCTGGATTTTGTTTTATTAGTCACTATTTTCTATACGCGAATTGACTGTAGGGCTTACTCATTACAGGTTAAAGAGTTACCTAAATTTAGGATGGCTTTGAAACTAATCTTATTGGTATCCTATAGTCTAATGAACAAAATGTATGTTTGTCTCTTGTATGGGAGGGAACAAGCCTGTTGAAGTTGCTATAGAATAGTATAATAGTGGAATTTATTATTTTATATTTCAGTGAAAATATTAATTGTAGGTTGTTATCGAATAATCTTTAAGAGTGCATTGGCCTACTTTTTGGGCTTAAAAGGCATATGATTTTTTTTACACACGATGGCAAATACAAATGTATAAATTCGTAAGTTACCTACAGCTTTTTGTCTTTCGTAATTTTAAAGGCCGCAGCTTATTACATATTTAGGCCAATTCCGTTATCCAGGCCAGGGCCTGGATACCAATAAATGCTAAGGTATATCACATGGGCTATATAAAAACAAATCATTTTATCGCGATCTCATTGCTTTTTTTTTGTTGTATTTGAATATAGATAGTTGTAGGTTTCAAATTACGTTATGTTAATTTTGTTGACGAATTACATCAAACGCTAAATTCATATTGAAATCATTGCACACTAATATAAGCATCAAATTTCAGTTTTTAAACCACTTCAAAATTCTTTATTATCGACCACGTCGACCACGATTTTAATGCAATATTAAATTTATATCAACGCTTTTTTCTATACCTATGTCGAAAACATTAATCATTTCCGAATGATTGGTTGGGTTGGTAATCACATATTACATAAACACATGTATATTAATGGTATGAAATAAATATATTTCTTATTTTATTATCTTTTAATTACTGACCAAATACGTCAAAAGTTCCCAAAAAACATTATTCCCAAATTACAAAATCCATATATTGCTATTTTATCTAGTCTTATATATATACGGGATAAGCCTACATACAAGCAAGGCATATACTTCGCTCCAAATTACTTGCTACTTGCAGTGTAGCATTACTACTTATTAATAATAATCATCAACAATAGCCTTTCGCAATCTGCTGCTGGAAATAGACCTCCAATTCCACGCCACATGGTTCAATCCTCAAAAAACATACCAAACACTAAATTATAGTAAAATAACTTATTTATTTTTATCGTTAACGCTATGTTTTATGGTAATTATTAGTTGCCTTTACGAAGAATGTTAAATTATTCAGTTTATTAAATAATTAACATTTAATCACGTCATACTGTTTCTTTAATTATGTTCCTCAGAAGTTGATAACAAACAGCCAATATATTCTGTTAAAGATTGCATACGAAAGTATGAACAATTTAAATAAGGCACATTTATTTTAACTATTGATGTTATTTACTGTTTTTATTCCTTCACTGTCTTAACATGTTAATATTATTAACGCTTTAAATGTTTTATGTGCATTTTGTAAATACCCTACATATTTGTTACACGTCAAAATCAGTTTTGGGCCACAGCACACTAGCTACTTTTAGCATCGGCGATCGGCAACTAGTCGCTTTTTAGAAGCTAAATACGGCGACCGAACGCTCTACACCGCACACTTAAAAACGCCAAACGCGGAGATTGAGTCGCTTTTTAGAAGCGCGACACAGCAGCTGAACTCTATTCTCCGCACACAGTCGGATGCAGGTATCATCGATTTGGCATCTGAGCAGTCGCTAAAACGTGCGTTTCCGATACCGCGATGGAACGCAGGAAGTCTCTAAAACGCGATGCAGACGCCGATGCTAAAAGTAGCAAGTGCGTGGTCGCCTTTTGATATAAACGTCACGACAAATACCATACACAAATAAGGTGTTCCCAAAATTATGTCTTCTAAAAGAAATGATATTCTGTTTCATAAAAAATAATGTAAGCAATTGATGATATTGAGGAATTGAATTAATTGCAAATTAATCTTTGTTATAATACAAGTGTAAAGAACTTTGAAACCTTCTTTACATAGTACAATCGCGTACATTAATATAGGACACAACCAATTTTTCTTCGGAACTTAATTAACTGTCATAAATTAATGACAAACGGTTACAATGCTAAAACAGCGCTCCAGTCAAAAAATGGTAGGTAATGACCGTTTTCACCAAACGTCAACATTTAATGGACCATTTCGTTTTAAATGCCAGTTTTCACACTAACCCTTAAAGGTTAACTTTCCCTTAGTGTGAAAAAAAGATGATATTACCACTAATTATATTTTCGTTATGGCTAACCTTTAGGGGAAGTAAGTATTAGATGTTTCTTAACAATTAAAGACCTATCCACGTAAAACGTAGAGCCACGCTGATTTCATCACGAATGGGCCGGCTCGACCGATAATGATAGCATTCTTGCTGTCGTATTTCGTTGGTGAGTGTGAGACCGGAGCCCCAATCATTCTGTATAATTCCCTTTGACCTCCGGAGGCCGGGAGAATTATGCAGAAACAACTGATCAGGCCGCCATGGTATGGGTCACCATACTGCATTGCCTACCCTCACAATGAGCATGCTGACCCGCGTACTCCTGGAATCTACTCATGCTTTCCATCAGGCAGAGTAGAGTCATTTCAGTAGGCTTATATATAAAAAAGGAGGTTCCTAGTAAGGATGGTTAACTATAGTCTGTGAAAACGAACATAAGTCCTATATCAATATGACCATAGACCGTTTTGACGTTTTATTGACTTTGACAGATCAACTGTATATTGTGAGGCTCTTAACGATAAGACCATAGTTTTATAACATATTAATGCTCACTTCGTAAATAATGTTGGCTTGGTACTGACTCATCGTATCATACGAGCATTATTTTAATTTCATCTATAATTATATAATTTAATCTATATGTGATCTGATATTAAAAAGCTTAGCTAAACGTTACGTTGATTTCATATATATATTTAGTACACCTCTCTCCCAATAAAGGTAGTTGTGCACTAGGTTGTAACATTCCATTAATCTAAGGACACAAAAAGGATGGAATAATGTCGCTTTATTATAGGTTTAGTACCTTAATAACCTCATTGACACAGTCTTTGTGCATATAAAAATATTAAATTTAGTTAAAAGTCAAAATAGTCTAATAGAGATTAGTTAGCATTTTAAATATGTAGTACATATTTAAAATGTAACCATTTAGTAAAGTATAACTTCTGTAACTCTGAACTCCTCTCCAAAACGTTACTCATCAAATCGATTTGTAAATTATCGACTTGAGAATCGATTGTGATTCTCACGATGTTTCTTTTTAATATGGTTAAGTACCTTTTATTATGTTTAACTCTGTTGTTTTTAAGTATGTTTACGAATATTGTAAGCGTGTTTTATAATATTCAAGTGCTCACCAAACAATGTCTGGTCCAAACCAAGTCTTGTAATGTATCTTATGTTCCTACATAGACCTATCTATATATATACTATGTGTACGATTAATTTGTGGTATTGCTTATATTATTTTTTTTATTTAAAGAGGTTACGCCCTAGTGTACGACAACCATGCTTCAGCTATGTATAAGAAATATAATTTTAAACAATGTTGTACTTTACTAGTCCTTTTTTTAGTAGTAAAATAATACTAT
This sequence comes from Phragmatobia fuliginosa, assembly GCA_932526445.1. Classification (NCBI taxonomy): domain Eukaryota; kingdom Metazoa; phylum Arthropoda; class Insecta; order Lepidoptera; family Erebidae; genus Phragmatobia; species Phragmatobia fuliginosa. The sequence goes on along the minus strand of OW052057.1, from coordinate 58,773,161 downwards.
AATAAGTCCTGTGCGAGAAATTCGCAAAATAAATACGTAAGACTTTGTAAAACTATCTTTTCCTTTTAAAATACACTAAGCTGTAATTATTTTTTAAATAAATTAAAAAATCACAAAAAAAATTAAAAATCTACCAAGAACCGAGTTCTAAACAAAATTTTTTTTATAGAACTATAGCTAAAATTGTAAAAAAAATGCTTTGTAAACTAAGCTGGTTATTTATTATGTTAAGTAAATCTTTTGAAACTGGTATTATTGTTGTTTTATTTCAACGTTTTTAACCCAAATCCTCCAAGACATTTCGAAATCCTGATAACCAACTTAAAAAAATCGTGAAAAAAGATTTCAATGAACGCATTTCAACACATGCTGTAACTAAAACACATTCGAAATTATTGTTAAGTTGATATTGGCAACACTGGGGATGTGTGAAGGTTTATTATCCGTTATTATAATTGTTTAAAAATAGTTTAAGTGCTTAATAAGAAAGGGAAATGTATTAAAATTTTGTCTAATCCCCTAAGCGATAAGTGAAAGTGTTTTCTAAGAAATATACTGTGGATTTAAGAAGTTACTTGTGTGATAGGATCAGTGACAATCATTTTCAAATAGCTAAATATCTTATGAATATATTGACAAACTAGCTTTCACCCGCGGCTACGCCCGCGTCTATGTCGGTTATCGCGTTAAAAAGTAGCCCATGCCCTCTCTCAAGTTTAGACTATCTGGCTGGGTAAATAATTTAATTTTAATTTTTGCACTGGTTATTAGGTTTATCGCGATCAGACAGACAGACGCGGAGGAGGACTTTATTTAATAGCTAGCTGCGCCCCGCGGGTTCACCCGCGTGGTTATAGAAAATTGTGATAATAATGATTAGAATGTATCTATTTTATTTTTTCATAAATTTTTCAATGTTTATATTATTCTTCTATTCAGGACTGAGACAAATCCAACAAATTAAAATCATGAGTTGTCCAGTTACGTGTTATAACAACTGTTATCTATATTATGTAATGTATGTAAATGAAACAAATTTTGGTATTTTTATGATGAAAACGCTACTGTATCTTTAATTTGTAAGGATAAATTGGTTTGTTTAGTTAGATTTAGCTATTGTAATATACCCCTATAAACTATGTTAAAATATTTATTTTGTTGTGCATAAACATGCAAATTTTTCGATTTAGAAACGCGTGAGCAAGCAACGTAGAGTTGGCCGTGGGAAAAACATGGTGTGCCCAAATGTATGCCCGCTACCTTTAAGGTTTGACCCTGCGATTTGATGATAGTCATTGAAAATGCAACTTTTAATGGGAACTGCAGACGTTTAAAGTTAAATGGCAAATTATTGGGAATCATTGGAATACGCGGTATAAGAACATTGTCTCCCTTGCATTCTCCAGTCAAGATTGTAGCCTTCACAATATGCCTACCTAGTTCAGTGACTCGCAACCGGGTACCGTTCCATAATCTTGGCGCATCCAAGTTTCGCATTAATAAAACGGGTACATCTACTTTTAATTCCAGCTTATGAGATGGCAGTCCAGATAGCTCCAAAGAGTTTAAAAACTCTACTGAGTAGCTCGTAGTGTCGTCGGATGACATGGCTGTGTCGATGGATTTATGTACTGACATTTCGCCGGTTATTTGGTCCAATTCTTTTTTATTTATTTTTGCAACAGTCTCACTTCTTGGTGACAGTATAGTTCTATCATATAGCCACTTTTCGTCAAGAATATGTTGCTGCAGATTCGGAATAACTTGATCAATGAGTTGATCGGCTTCCGACTCCACGACATGGCAAAATTGGTTTGTGAAAAGTACCATACCTTCTTGGTCGGCGTGTAGGCGGCCTTCACCATGCATTAATCTTGTCTGCTGCAGTAGCTCTTTCGGTAACAGGTAAAGTCTGTCTGAAATCTTCTGCCAATAACACAACCACACCACCCATCAATCTCTGATTGCTTTGAATGTCTTGTAGATAGCGATTAAGCGCTTCGATGGCACGTTTGTGTGACATTGTGCATTCGTCCCATATAATCCGTTTACATTGCTGCAACCGAGCGCCGCGGGCACTGCTCTTACTAATGTTGCACGTCGGGGTTTCTTCACTCGCCAGATTATGAGGTAATTTAAAAACCGAGTGTGCAGTCCGTCCACCACTCAGTAATGTAGCAGCGATTCCGGAGGACGCCACTGCTAATGCAACATTGCGATCCTGACGAATTTTTGCTAGAAGAAAATTAAGCAAAAATGTTTTGCTGTACCCCCCGGGGCATCGAGAAAGAAAAGGCCGCCTTCACCAAGGTCAACGAGTTGTAACATTTTTTTATATATATATTTTTGCTCGAGTAGCAGGTGTGGTTTAGTTTCGCGTATCTGAGTATCTTATAAGGCGGTATCGTAGCTTAGTTCTTTGATCAAATCAGTCGACAGCTTCCCTTGATACTGCGGTGAATGCATACAAAGTCGGTCAATTTCTTCCCGGAAATTGTTATGATTTTATCCTCAATAAGTGTCAGTACTTCATTCAAACATAGATCATCGTTGATTTCATCCAACCTTTCAAATCTGTGGAAGATATCTTCTAATAATGCACTTTTATATTTTTGAATTAGCCATTTCCAAACCATCATTATGGTTGCTAAGCAAGTGTGTTATGCCTAGCAACCTGTGAACTTTTGACAGGAGATAAAATGTGATACATTTTGACATCTACTATTTAGTATATTTTTTAATAACCTAGCTTTAGCCCGTTTATCTCGATTATTGCAGTAAAAAGTAGCCTATGTGTTATTCTGATATATAAGCTATGTTACTGTAAAGTTTCATCCAAATCCGTTCAGTAGTTTTTGCGTGAAAGAGCAACAAACATACACACATACACACATACACACAGACTCACAAACTTTCACGTTTATAATATTAGTAGGATTATCTGTGACAATAACGGAAACCTTAAACAGCAAGTATTGGAAACGTTAAATCTCTAAGAAACTCATAATATTTGTTAATAAAGTGAAATTTCAAATCTTCGAAACCGTTATTTGAAAAACACTAATGGTCAGTTTTTGAATTTTATAAAAACTAGCGCCATCTATTTTTTTACTCATTGCCAGTCGATAAAACAGTAGCTGAGTAATTAAGATCATTCATGGTACTGTACTGGTTTCAAAACTTAGCTATCTTTAATCACTTTTTGTGATTGATTTTAATTTTACCATATCAAAAAATGGAGGATAATTTTAATGTTACTCATAGAAAACCAAGGAAACATAATTTGAATGTTAGCGAATCTGAGTTAGGCTTGGATACTTCTTTCGAGTCATCAAATTCAGAAATTAGAAGATATAGCTTACCAGATTTATCGACAGGGTATGATAGTGACAAGGAAGATCTAAAAATGGAAATAAAAAATCTCAAACAGCAATTGGAAAGCGCCCATTTGGAAATAGAAAAATTGTGTAATGAAAATACAAATTTAAAAACTGCCTTGCAGATACAAACAAGTAAATCAAAACATCTTCAGTTAATATGCTCAGAGCCTAAAAGGAAAACTACTAGTACGATTAAAATAGCCAAAATGAAAAACATTACCAGAAATCTAGAACTTTCATTAGACTTGGAAACAAACAATAGTTGTATTGATCTTCGGCTTAAAAACGATGAGGGTTGTGAGGGAACCATAGATGGCGCTACTAGTCTACTTCCTAGATCGTTTGATGACAACATTAGTAATGCAACAGAAAAAATCAAACAAAAAGACGTAGATAACAGGACACAATCAAGACACTCGAAATCAAGACTATGTATTATCAGTAGTAATCAGATAAATAAAATACTCCCAATAGCGCAAACTACGTTCCCATGTCACAATATATGTCACAATATTTTCACAAATTGCAGCGCTAAGTACTTAATTAATAGCCTGAGTCAAAAACTTTTAGACTACACAAAGAATGACTATTGTTTAATATTTATAGGACATAAGGATTTCATGACAACTATTAATTATTATGAATTAGTTTTAAGTTTATGTGACATTCTCAAAACATTGAATCACACAAATATAATATTATGCCTACCCACTTATAAATTTAATGGTTATAGTGACTTGTATAATTCTAGAATTGAGTATTTTGGCAATCTATTGTTAAAAAACTTAGGTAGGCAGGATAATGTAATAATTTTTGACTCTAATAAGTTTCTTGTATATGATGAAACTATGTTTTATAAACGTAACGGAGTTTTAAATAATTATGGTATGAAAACAATTTTTCAAAATTTGAAGTGCTACTATGTTAAAGACCTGAATTGCTTTAGTGAAAGTTTTAACGATAATGCCTTCAGTACTACAAAAACTTATGAAGCACAGGGTGAGTTTTTTCTTACCTAAATTTAATACAATTAAATCTCATATTGTAAGAGTAATGCATCAAAATATAGCAGGTATCTTGAATAAGCTTTCTTCAATTGAATTGTGTTTGGATGAATTTAATTGCAACAATAAACAAATTCACATACCTATTATGTTTCATAGAAACATTTGTTAAAGCAAATGATGAAACAAATGTACATCTTAATGGGTTTGTATTAGCAACATCATTCTCAAGGAAGTCTGAGTATAGGGGTGGGGTTTGCATACTGATAAAGGAATTTCTGGAATATAAAATAATAAATTATTGCCAAGATATCTCTATAGATAAAATTTTTGAGTGTTGTGGTGTGGAAATACCATATTATAACTGCATCATAATAGGTATTTATAGGACACCAACATCAAATATTACAACTTTTTTTAGTAAGTTAGATATTGTAGGGTTCGCCTACTGGGGCCTTCGACTTATCTGTGGACTGTATCTGTTCGAAACGAAATAAAAGAGCGGTCGGGGATACTTAGAGAACTAGGTTTATTTACATACACAATGTTGCTAACACTAAGCCTATGCTGATGCTTAACCCTAATGACGTCACACTTGCACTTGTACTGCGACACGATCTTGATCTTGAATAGTTCGACTTGCAATCTTCAATATCGCCGATCTTCAATATATTCTTCAATATTAATCTTCAATATTAATCTTCAATATGTCTTCAATGTATCTTGCAGTGTTCTTGTACTGGAGCTCTTCAGGTTTCTTTTCTTCGTGTTGTCTTCGAGGCGGTCCGAACTGCACTGACTTTTCGGCTAAATCGACCCTGTATATATAGCCCGCCTCCGACGCTTGCTCTGCGCTGATTGGCCGCCCTCCCACGCGGCGTTCTAGAACGTTCGATATGCTCTGTCTCTTTCCCTCTCTAAGCTACCTCGAAACTTTACCCTAACGACGAGCCGTTTTGTCGTAGGGCGCTTATTTACTATTTACGTTTATACAAGTGCAAGTTTACAATATTTCTTAATAATACAATTCTATTATTTACATAAATGACTTAAAACTACTCGTTGCTCGCGTCGCTAACAGTCTCCCCCCGGCGAAGACTTGGCGCAGCCCTCCACCGGTAAGACGGCGAGCTTTGTAGTCGGCCTTCGGAATATCCCGCTGCGTGTCCTCACGTCGGCGCTGCGTACTCCTCCATCTGGTCCCGTGTAGACTCGCTCGATGACTCCTCGTGGCCAGGTGTTGCGAGGCAAAGTCGGATCGACGACCACCACCAGGTCCCCTTCTTTCAGCTGGCGGTCGTTCGACGTGGCTCCGAGTCGCGGTACCAACGTAGGCAGGTACTCGCGAACCCAGCGGCGCCAAAACTCGTCAGCCATAGCTTGGCTAGCGCGCCATGTTCGTCGATCGGCGATTCGGCACGGTCCTGTCGTAGGCAGCCCTTTGGATGAGCCCAACAAGAAATGATTGGGTGTGATAGCCTCCGGATCCCTCGGGTCAACCGAGACGTGGGTTAGTGGTCTCGCGTTGATGGCGTATTCGGCTTCAACGAGCAGGGTTTGAAGCACTTCTTCTCCCGGTGTCTTCTGGTTCAACGTGGCAGTGAGAGCGACCTTTACTGACCTCACCAATCGCTCCCACGCACCTCCCTGGTTCGGTGCCCCGGGCGGGATGAACCTCCAATTCAGCCGATGCAGCAGCCCATATTCTCGTAGAGCTGGTGCCCATTCGGCGTAGGCAGCCCGTAGCTCGGCGTCTGCTCCCCTGAAGTTTGTGGCGTTGTCGCTATACATTACGGCTGGCCATCCTCGTCGCGCAGCCATCCGTCGTAATGCCATAATTGCTGAGTCGGTAGATAGCGAGTTCACTAACTCTAAGTGAACCGCTCGCGTTGTCAGACACGTAAACAACGCGCCCCATCTCTTCTCGTGGCGTCTTCCTATTGTGACCATAAGCGGTCCGAAGTAGTCAACCCCGCAATTGGAAAAGGGTCGGTGATATGGCTCCATTCTCGCTGCAGGTAAGTCTCCGATGACCGGTGTCTGTGGCTGTGCCTTTCGGACTCGACACAGTGCACACTTATGGGCGACAGCGCGTACTGTCGGTCTAAGTTTCAAAATCCAATAGCGCTGTCTCAAGTCGTTGACTACTCGTTCGAAGTTCGCGTGTCCCGCTGTCTGGTGCTCCCGATGAACAAGCAACCTCGTAAAGGGGTGTCCTCCATCCAAGATGATCGGCTGTTTCATCTCGGACGACACGTTGGCGGCGTTGATCCTGCCGTTTACTCTTAAGAGTCCGTCGTCTCCTCGAAGCGGATCCAATCTAAATAGTCTGCTTTTCGCTGGGATAGTCTTCCCTTTCTTTAGCAGCTCTATTTCCTCGCCGAAGCTATCTTCCTGGCTTTTCAACATCCATAACTTTTCTGCTTTGTTGATGTGTTGCATTTCCATTGTCGTTGCCTTCTTCCGGCATTTATCGGCGAACAGAAACATCGCGGCTGTTGCTCGTATAAGCTTCTCGTACCTGGAGAATCTTTCGATCTCTGGGAGGTTGTAGTCTTTCGATCGTATGTGTAGAACGAACTCTTCCTCCCTTTCGTTCTCCTTTTCGTCTTTGGTCATGAACTGCGGCCACTCAGTCTTCCTAGTTCGTAAGAAGGCTGGCCCCATGAACCATCTGTCCTCTTGTGATTCTGGTACGTACCCTGGTCGCGTTGCCAAATCCGCGACGTTCAAAGCGGTAGGGATCCACCTCCATTCACTCGGTTTCGTGGCCTCGGCGATTTCCCCTAATCGGTGTGCCACGAAGGGTGTGTATCGTCCACCGTCGTTCTGGATCCAGTGTAACACGGTTCGGGAGTCGGTCCAATACGTGATCTCGTCTGTAGACCAGCGATGCTCCCTTCTTATTGTAGCTGCAAGCCTCGTACCGACGACTGCCGCTTGTAGCTCCAGCCTAGGAATGGTCTGTGCGCGGATCGGCGCCACTTTAGCCTTGGCAGCTACCAGCACGACGTCTGCGGTGCCGTCTTCTTTTTCTAGTCTCCAATACGCGGCGGTCGCAAAGGCGTGTTCGCTCGCGTCACAAAACACATGAAGCTGCTTGCTTCTAGCTTCTTGCTTCGGGTCATAACACCTCGGTAGGTTGAGTTCGGTTATGACGTTCATCTTCCCCAGCCACGCCATGAAGTCTTGTGCATATTCTTCCGGTAGCGCTTCGTCCCAATCGATCTTCTCTCGCCATAGACGTTGCAGCAGGACCTTTCCTGTGATGCTGTAGCAACTCAATAGTCCCAGCGGATCATATAGAGACATCACGGCGCTGAGAGCTTCACGTTTCGTTGGCGGTCGGCTGAGGTTCTTTACTTCGTCTTTGACACGACTGAGCGTTGTATTGAAGCCCAGAGTGTCTTTCGCGGCGTTCCACTGTAGCCCTAAGGTCTTCTCGTTCGCGTCGAATCCCGAGAGTAGCTGTGTCTTGACTCGTGCCCGTAGTTCCTCCGGGATCCGTCTTATAACCTCGTCGCTGTTCGAGTTCCAACTCCGCAAGTTGAAACCACATTTGCGGTGGATGCTGTCTACCTCCCCGGTGATCTTTACTGCAGTCTCTTCGTCTTCATAACTGTCCACATAGTCGTCCATGTAATGTGCTTCAGTGATTGCCCTGACTGCTTCTGGATGCTCGTCGCTGTCATCTTGAGCGTTCTTATTGCGCACGCTGTGAGCCAGGAACGGTGAACACGATGCCCCGAAGATCATAGATGTCATCTTGTACACCTTAGGTGGCTGTTCTCGATCGTCTCCTCTCCAGATGAACAGCTGTGCCGGTTGATCTTCTTTCCGTATTTTGACTCGTAGGAACATCTCCTGTATATCTGCAGTGACGGCGACCTTATTCTCTCTGAAGCGGAACAGGATCGTTTGTAGAGACTGTAGCAAGTCCGGACCCTCTAGCAGGAAGTCGTTGAGGCAGACCCCCCTGGACTTGGCTGCTGCGTCAAACACAAGTCGTACCTTGCCGGGCTTGTTCGGGTTCGTTACTGCGAAGTGCGGTAGATACCATGCCCTTTGACTTTCCCTGTCCTCTACGGTGCATGGTTCTGCGTATCCTTTTAGCAACAGGTTCTCTATTTGTTTCGTATATTCGTGCTTTAGTTCGGCAGACTTATCCAACCTGTGTTCTAGGTTCTTCAGTCTTCTCAGTGCCGCATCGTAGCTCGGTGGCATTTTCGGGTCGTCCTCACGCCATGGCAACCCTACTTCGTAGTGACCGTCGACTCTCTTCGCGGTTCGTGCGAAAGTCTCCAAGGCTCTGCTGTCGGCCTTGCTTACTCGTGGTCTTGCCGTGATCCCCAAGGCATCGATTTTGAAGTGGTCCGCTACCATCTCTTCCAGACGTGTACTTGTATCGACGTCGAGGTGAAGCACTGCATCTGGCCCCTCCCTCAACACCGTCCGTGGTAGAGTCCCGTGGATCACCCAACCCAACTGTGTTTTCGAAGCTGCTGGTTGGTTCCTTCGTCCTACTCTGAGTTCTCTTGACACGATCAAATCCCAGTTGTCGGCTCCGATCAGTAACTGTGGACGCCCTTGTTCGTAGCACACTTTCTTATCTTTCAAATCGCTCAAGTGTTTCAGTTGTAGCAACTCGTCCGGTATGGTTTGCGGTGCCAGGTTCAGATGTTTGATCGTTCTAGCCCGAATGGAGAATGGCCGTTTCTCTTCGTCCATACCCTTGATGCCGATCTTCACCAGTTGGCTCTTCATGCCTTCTTGCCACGTATTGATGCCTCGGATGTGAAGCGTCTTGGCTGGACCTTCAGCGCCTATCCGCTTGGCGATGTCTTCGTCCAAAAGTGACACCGTAGATCCCTCGTCGAAGAGTGCGTATATCTTCGCTTCACCTTTCGGACCTGATATCGTCACCGGGCATATCTTCAACATCACTTCCCTTCTCGCAGTTACCGCTGTGTTGACGTTCTCGGTTTCGTTTGTACTCTCTTCGGACGATGACGACGAAGCTTGAGACGTTGACGTTGCATTAATGTAGCTCTGGTCGTGCAGCAGGGTATGATGTGGTCGGCGACAGCCTTGTATGCCACACCCTCTCCCTCTGCAATTACCGCGGCGATGATGACCCACTATACACTTAAAGCAAAGCTTCTCGTCCTTTACGAGTTTCCATCGATCTTCTAGTCCCATCTGGAGAAACGTCGGGCATTTCGGAAGTGTGTGTTGTCCCTTGCATTTCGGACAGCTTTTCGTAATCACTTCTGCTTGTGGCGCCTCTGTCGTTGTGTACACTGGCTTCTTTTTTACTTCGTTTCTTGGAGCCGTAGAACCTCTGAAGTCCCTCTTTGGTGCGGCGGTGACGGCCGCTCCCCCCGTGTAGCCGTAACGGAGTGCACGGTCGGCTTCTCGCATCAGGAATCGTGATAGCCTGATGACCTCGGGTTCCATTGAGTCTTCATTTTGTTCTGCGTAGTCGCACCATCTCGATCGTAGATGCGGGCTAAGCTTCTCGAGTATGTCTCTTGACAACATGGGGTTGTGTAGGTATCCCTTGTTGTCAATTGACTGTAGCACAGTTACACTATTCTGCACCCTAATGGCGAACGCGTTCAATTCACTCGCTGATTGCCCTGGGCGCGGCATGCGTTTGAGTTCGTCGATTGTTCTGTCGATCACCACTTCCGGTCTTCCGTAACACTGTTCTAGTGTTCGCATGACGACGTTCGGATCGTCGACCGTGTGTAGCAACTGCTTCCCGCGCCTCCCCGCGCAGACAGTTTCTAAGGCGTGCCATGTTTTCCGTTGCACTAAAACTGTACATCTTCGTGGTGTCCCTCATTGCGGCCTTGAAGGAAAACCACTCGTACGCTGATCCCGTGAAGAGTGGCAGCTCATAGGTTTGCCTCGGTGGTGGTCTGGCTCTCGTCAGCTTCTCCATAGCTTCAACGAGTTGTTCGATTCCTCGCGATCTCGACGAACTCCGATGAGGCGTAGGCGACCTTGCTCGTTCGTCACGTGGCTCCCCCCGTATTGTTCCACGGGCTCGATCAGGCGTCACGTGATTGTTTTGCGGTCGTACTCCTAACACGATGTCGGTTGCGTTGCGCGTCCCCTGGATCACGCTGCTTCCGACTTGCCCCATGTGTTCGCTGCTGGGTACGTTGCGAGCCTCTTGGACCACGCTGTCGACGTTCCCATGCGTTCGCATCCAGTCTTCCACCTTCTCTCTTCCGTCGTTCTCGGGATTCTCTTCGGACTCTTGTATCGTCTCGATCTCCATAGCGAGACGTCGCCTAATTCGTTCGGCTTCGAGTTCCAGTTCTTGCTTCTTCAACAAGGCCAGCCGCTCTTCGGCATCAAACTGGGCTTGTCGTATACGTGCGGTAACACTGCTCGTAGATCTGTTGGAAGCGACGGATCGCGCCGGCGATGTGTTGCGGTGTCGTGTTCGTATCGCTTGTTCCGGCGGCGGCATCGCTGTGATGACGTCATGCGCTATCGGCACGTGGCGGCTCTCCGGTCGTGCGCTTGGCCCAGCGTCGGCGTTCGCTTCCTCTCGCTGCACTTCTTCCCGTCGGCCGGTGTTCGTGTCCGCGGAGGGTGATCTGGGCGAGTTTTCAAATCGTATGGCACGGCGGGTCGGGGCTCCGGGAATAGGCTGGAACGCTGCCTCTTGCTGCTCTTCTCCGGAGACGTGACTACGTGTTAGCACCATTTTACGTCACACTAATTCTCTAATATCCTAACTTCCCGATCCGGCTCTGTAGGACCAAAACTGTAGGGTTCGCCTACTGGGGCCTTCGACTTATCTGTGGACTGTATCTGTTCGAAACGAAATAAAAGAGCGGTCGGGGATACTTAGAGAACTAGGTTTATTTACATACACAATGTTGCTAACACTAAGCCTATGCTGATGCTTAACCCTAATGACGTCACACTTGCACTTGTACTGCGACACGATCTTGATCTTGAATAGTTCGACTTGCAATCTTCAATATCGCCGATCTTCAATATATTCTTCAATATTAATCTTCAATATTAATCTTCAATATGTCTTCAATGTATCTTGCAGTGTTCTTGTACTGGAGCTCTTCAGGTTTCTTTTCTTCGTGTTGTCTTCGAGGCGGTCCGAACTGCACTGACTTTTCGGCTAAATCGACCCTGTATATATAGCCCGCCTCCGACGCTTGCTCTGCGCTGATTGGCCGCCCTCCCACGCGGCGTTCTAGAACGTTCGATATGCTCTGTCTCTTTCCCTCTCTAAGCTACCTCGAAACTTTACCCTAACGACGAGCCGTTTTGTCGTAGGGCGCTTATTTACTATTTACGTTTATACAAGTGCAAGTTTACAATATTTCTTAATAATACAATTCTATTATTTACATAAATGACTTAAAACTACTCGTTGCTCGCGTCGCTAACAGATATACTGCTTCATAAACTTTGTAATAGTAAAACAAAAAAGAAAATGATATTATTGGGGGATCTGAACATAAACACTTTGACTACAAATCATAATTCTACAACAATAAAGGACATGTTGAGGAGTTATAACCTCTCATTACACATTAATATGCCTACTAGACAATCATCTTGCATAGATCGTATTATAAGTAACATAAGCGATGCAGTAGGGGAAACATGTGACTTATATTTATCTGACCATAATACTGCACAATTTTTGACATTTAACACAGAATCAGTAATGCATTTTACCAAGCCTAGAACATCATCTTATTATATATTTAAAAGGAATTATCATCCTGAATACATAAAAAGATTCAGAAGTTGTTTACTTAATCTCACATGGCAAAATATTTACAATGAATTAGATCCAAATACGGCATTCTCTGACTTCCATGACATTTTTTGTTTATTGTATAAGTTGAATTTTCCTATACAAAGAATAAAAATAAAGGAAAAAGCCTCCTCCTTAAAATGGATAACTAAGGGTATACGAAAGTCATGTTACACTAAGAGATACTTAAAATCAAAATATCATAAAAATAAGTGTAATGAAAACAAACTCATATATACTAGATATGCAAAGATGCTGAACAGTTGCATTAACATGTCCAAGAAGAATTCAGCGCGTTCGTTTATATCTAAGGCTAAAAATAAATGTAGAGCTACATGGAGAATAATTAAAAGTAACTCCAAACATAACTCCCAACTAATAGAAACTATTAATCTAAACGGTACTAACATAAACAATGCCACTCAAATAGCAGAGGCCTTTAATAATCACTTTATCAACTCAACCGATAATAATTTAGGTAACATAGCCCACACAATAAAAAACATAAAAAGAGTAAAAAATAGTATATTCTTAGAACCTTGTACTGACAGCGAAATAAAACAAATTATTGGGAGTCTAAATAATACAAAATCTGTTGGTTATGATGAAATCTCTACTGAAATCATAAAGAGCTGTGCTGACATACTGTCACCTATTATAGCCCACCTTATAAATATTAGCTTTTTTGGGGAAGAATATCCAGTAGAACTCAAATTTTCTGTAGTTAAGCCGATTCATAAAAACAAATGTAAACAGTATCTGAATAATTATCGACCGATAACACTAGTACCAGTAATTTCAAAAATTTTCGAAAGAGCAATGTATAATCGCATCAACGCATTTTTAATTAAGTATGACATATTAAGTAAATATCAATATGGATTTCAAAGAGGAAAGTCAACCAGTCTTGCTTGTTTTCAACTTACTAGGTCAGTTACTGGAAACATAGATAAAAAAATGCCTACCACAGCAGTTTTCTTCGATATGAGCAAGGCCTTTGATTTTGTTAATCATCATATTCTGCTTGAAAAGTGTGAAATTTATGGGATTAGAGGTAAAGCACTAAACTGGCTCAAAAGCTATCTGAAAAATAGGAAACAATGTGTCGAAATCATGGGAATGAACCAGAGTGGTGAATTAATAGAAAATAGGTCTCAATACAAGACTAATAAGTTAGGTGTGCCACAAGGAAGCATATTAGGGCCACTCTTGTTCTTACTGTATATCAATGATTTACCTACTGTCACTGACCATATCTGTATCTTATTTGCTGACGACATTTCATTAATAATAACTGGAGATAGAAGTGATAAGTCATACGAGGACACTATTAATACAGCTGTAAATTCTGTACTTCAATGGCTTGAAACAAATAACCTAAAGGTAAATATTGAAAAAACTAAATTCATTTCATTTTCGAATAGAGTTAACTTAATCGGGCCTTTGAATATTATTGGAAATGGTAGTAAATTAGACGAAGTTGACCACACAAAGTTCCTGGGTGTTATAATAGATAAAAACTGCAACTGGAAACTTCATATAGAAAACTTGTGTTGTAGACTTAACAGATTTGCATTTGCTTTGCGGAACTTGAGGAGGACTGTTGGAGTAGATGCCGCTCTCCTGGCGTATCATGGATATGTTTCCAGTATCCTAAGGTACGGAATAGTTATTTGGGGCAACTCTACAAATATAAATAGGGCTTTTTTAATGCAGAAAATGTGTTTGCGTTCAGTATTCGGAGCAGGACCATTGGATTCATGTAGGCCACTGTTTGTGAGACATAAGCTATTGACATTAGTGGGCTTATATGTATTTGAAATGGGTGTGTTTGTAAGGAAACATTCTTACCTATTTGAAAGGGCTTCAGATACGACTTACAAAATTGACAAACTTTCAAGAGACCCTACTAAACTAGTTTTACCTAAATGCAACACAACATATAATAAAAGAAATAGTAATGTAATGGCGGTAAAGATTTTCAATGGAATCCCCAAAGAAATCAGAGAGCTACCAATAAATCAATTTCAGAAGGAATTGAGGGTCTGGTTGATCAAAAATTGTTTTTATACCATAAATGAGTTTATGACTTATAAGACCAGTAAAATAAAATAATAATATGATGACATAACATGATCTCATCGAAATGACTATTGTAACAAATAATTATATGACATGACTTAGTTTGTAAGATTTTAAATTTTATACAATTTACATTTATATTTTTATTTTTATTTTTTTTGACATTATTATTTTGTAAAATTCATTGATGTTAATCCATTTGATAAAATTATAATTGTATATTTGCATGCCGAATTCAGAAGGCGAAATATGAAGAACGAAAACTAGCCCTAAGATCTCTATAATGTACCATATTTCTAGCAAATAAAGAATCTTATCTTATCTTATCTATCTTATCTTGAGAAAACGTGGGTATTTGTTAAATTCAGATAAAAGATTAATTGATTCACTAATTTCAATATGAAATTGCTTACTTACCGCCTTCGTTGTTGGGACACCTGCAACTCAAAAATAACTAGTGCGTTGCAACCATTGACCCCTCTCCATAATCAGGGGGGTCCAAGTTTCCAGGTTGGTGGTTGGCTCTTCATAATCAGGTGACGCCTGGCGGGAAGCGCTAATAGCCATTTGGCCTCAGGAGGTTGGAAACAATCACGGAGAGTAAGCAACTTCGAAGGTCATGTGAAGAAGTCGGTCCCGGTTGTTATCAGAACAGTCGTAAAGCTTAGCTGGCGGCCTTCGGGCAACTTAAAAGCATCCAACGGTAAGATTACGTAGCCACAATGCGTCTTGACAGTCGACCAGCGTGGGGACGCAAGGCCTTAACCCTGTCATGGGAGAAGACGCGAGCCCGAGGGAAATTATGGCTTGTTAATAATGTTAGGATCTTTTTTACATAAAAAGGGAACTTTAGAGTTCCCAAATTTAGGGGGGGACATCCCCTTCAGTGTCACGTGTGGAGTTAATTAGATCGAATTGTACAAGCCGTAGGCTCTAAGCACGTCGGCGTTCCAGGAATTTCCTTTTAGGGTGCACCTGGTAAGGTTAGGTTGATAAATAAATAAGTGCCATGATACGAGTATGGCCTTAACCCTCTAGGCCCAGCAGTGGGTCGTTATGGGTTGTTGACTCATGATCCGAGTAGATGAATAAAACAAAATGAATGTACAATTATTACAAATTATGTATTGTCATATAAGCAGAATTACATAAATCTACGTTGTAACTGTTGTGACTAGAAATACAACGAGACTAAATAATATCGATATGGCAACATTGATACATGATGGCATGCTTACAAAAGACATTTTTATAACTGGCAATTCTCTAAATGAATTTAAAAAATATATACGTTCAGAATGACTTTTAATAAATTATGCAGAACTAGCTTTCGCGGTAAAAAGTAGCCTATGTCCTTTCCCAAGTTCAGTTCTATCTTCATACCAAATTTTATCAATATCGGTTCAGTGGTTTAGGCGTGAAAGCGTAACAGACAGTTACTTTCGCATTTATAATATTAGTAAGGATACATACTTCTTTTAATGTGAGATTCTTTATTTATTGGACTGTAAAACGTACATGTCTGTTATTTAGGTAATTGCTATCAGATATAAATATATAGATACTTAGGTACACTTAGTTGTAAACATTAATTCCAGTTTTCGCATTTTCTTAATAATATTTCTTAACAGTTATCATTCATTTTTATTAATCGGCTAAAAAAAGGAGGAGGTTCTCACTTTGATTGTATTTTTTTACGTTTGTTATCTCAGAACCTTGATTGGAACCAGGATCTGATGATCCTGGAGAAATCGAGGGAACTCTTCAAATATCACATTCACACCCGTTGCGATTTGAGTACTCGTAATACTTTTCCTTTGAAGTCGGTTTTTTTTGTTAAAGTTATTGTAATAGTTGTAATATAATTAAAACGACATAACTGCTAAGATCGATACCGTACCTACACAATTTTCACTCAAAGTTTTTTGAGCGTCATTCTCCAACATCGTGTTGGTTAAAACCGTTACTGGGACTCGTCAAAGAGCTAGACTGAATTGTTTTGATTCCAACCAACGCCAAATATGCCGATATATTCACCTGTTTTGATATACATTCCTAGTTTGTAAACAAACAGCAATCGGTGAACTTTAACCTAGCGAATAACTAATAATTCACTATGAAGTTTGAAAACAATGTAAACAAGCATAAACAAACAAATAACCCATGGTAGTTTTTTCTTTTATCGATATGTATACAAAATAAACACACAGGTAACACAGGTTTTACTCAGATTCTATTTTTGTATTTTCTAAATTAAATTAGATAATTATACGCATTAATACGCCCTACACATTAATTTAGAAACCTTCAGACCTGTTCTTACAACACGAGCCTGTTTTTCCCGCCATATTGGAATCAAAACGACGTTCATATTTAATTAGTTTGCAGCAATTAACAACAGCTAATCAATATTTAAACATAATTAGTTTCGACGATTTTAACTTCTTTTTTCTTCCGTTTTCTACCTTCTAAGTCTGCGTAGATATCTTCTAGGTTTCGCAATTTGGTCTCTGGTACGTAGAATATGATGTAAAACACATTTAGGAGACATACGCCACTGAAGATCCAGAAAGTGAAATGGTAGCCTACCCAGTTGTTAAGTGGTGCGAAGAGTTTGAGGAGAGCGAAATCGGTGCCGAGGGAAATTGCCATAATGATAGTCGCTACTGTTCCTCGAAGCTGTGAATGAAAAAACAAAATTCAGCAAACAATTATTTCCCTGCCCATGATTAATCAAATAGTAATTTTTAGGCTTAATCCTTTGTGACCTTTTTGAGTGAATGTAACATTTATCTGAAGCTAAAAGTTAGGTTCAAGTGATGATTTTAATTAGTACCTACGTTAGATTTTGCTTACCTGGAAACTGAACATTTCAGTCATGATAACATAAGGTAAAGGCTGCAGGCCTAATCCGTCAGCGAATATGCTGACACACATCGCCACGATTGGCACCCAGCCGGGCAAGAAGACTTGGATACTCTGTAGGTAGAACCAAACGCCAAGGAGACACATACTGAAGCCCGCGACCACAGTCGTCACCGCTAGCAGAGGCTAAAATTACGAGAATGAAATAATTTTATTAATGAAATAGATTTTTGCAATTTTATATATATTTTGTTGCGTCTTAAATGTGTTACACCATTACAAGAAACCCAGAAATAAAGTGTCCAAAATGAACTTTTTGCATTATTTACATTGATATTTTATTATCACTACATTTAAAAAAAAATGTTCCTGGGAAAGTTTCAAATTTTATTTAAATATTTATCAATATCAGTTGAATGTCGTTACCAATTTAAAATAATTGAAATTTCTTAAAGTATATTATTGCGACCTAGTTTTCACTTAACAATATCATAAATCTATAAGTTTAAGTTAAAAACCTTGTACATTTCTCACCTTTCTACCCGTTCTGTCGACAAGCTGACATGCCAAAAATGGTCCCAAAACCTGCACTACAGCAAGCAATATGGATTGTTTGTTCGGTGATAGGGAGATGCTGGTGTTTGGGTCTTTACCAGCTTCAGCAAAGATGTGGCTGGCGTAGACCAAGACTGATATACAGCCGCAAAACTCTCTGGCCAAGTTCACATTTAAGCTCACCCAAAAAGCTTTTACTGCGGTTTTGTCAGCGACTGAAAAGAGATTATAAAATCAGGTTTTAATCTCTACACTCTCGACTTGTCTGTTCAAACTTTATATACTATACTCTTTTGTTAAAAAATATTTTTGTTGAGGATATTTAAAGTATTTTAGAACTAAATCATACTTCCAACTTACATATTATGTCCCTGTTTTCTCGTTGCGTTTCACAGAGTTCGGGTTTCTGGTACCGTTATCCACTAGCTACCAGAAGCCCAAACTCAAAGAAGATTTAAAATTTATCAACAAAGTAACTTAAAGCGATGCACCAATTTCGTTGGATTCTGACATGGTGGTATTTCGCTAACAACTGATAAAGAAAAAAAAATGTCCATGTCCTTTTAGGCCACGCATAGAATAAGGTTGCGTAGACAGTCACCCATAATGCCATGTGCTCATGAATTAACAAAGTCATCTAAACCGTTTTTTCTTAGAGACGGATGGACATGGCAAAATTATAAGTGAATCAATACGTGAACTACGGAGTCCTAAAAACCATTCGAACTTGTTGTTGCGTACTCCCAAACTGTCTTTAAGAACGTATGCAATTGCATCGGTACTCAGCAATCACAAATTAAGTAAGCTTAAATAGTTATCCGATAGCGTGTCACTGTAGAGAGCATGACCTACTTAAGCCAAACAGCTCCACATTTGAACAGGAAATCATGTTATACCTAGCCCTATCAACCTCTCAAATGCGTAATTAATGCTAATCAATTCAATTTATGTTTATATTATCACATTCTTAAACTTGTCATACAATCCGTACCATCCTGTGCCAAACGTTTTTGTGTACCTAACGATAAAAAAAGATACCTTTCTGTCCTCTCAACCGGTTATCCCTGCCGTGGAAAAACCGTACTTCGATATAAATAGGCCGGAATGATCACCATCTGCAAAAACAAGTACCGGTTTTCTGTAATGGTCTCACAAAAAACCGGTACTTGTTTTCACCGTTCATGGAGTCAAGTATTATCTGGTTGGTAAGTATGGTGACTGACACTCTTGGATTCTGCTTAAATTTATTTTATATTTTTTTCCAGACATACCTTTGGGTGTTGCGAAGCTGTTTGTGGCAGATGTACGTTAGGACAAGTAAGACGAGAGACTTAACTCATTAATTTCCAATACATATTAATTGTTACAGATATATAGGCTCTAGGCATACATTTATGGAATTTAGTTTATTTTAGCTATACATCTGAGAAGCG